>OW119929.1:48869315-50069315 GCA_933210815.1 Meta bourneti | reverse complement strand
ACATTATTACACAGCATTAATTACACTATCCGTAAAAGGGTCGATTTGAAACAAATTGGCTCTTTTTACATTGTGGCGTGAGCAATGAAAGAAATTAAAATCTAATGAAATATTTTTTACATTTCGCTTTAGAATACTTTTGCGAGTCTAGGGTAAACGGGAAATTGCTTCAAATTTTTGATTTCTTTACATTTAATTATACCAGCTCTTTGCTTAAAAGGAAATGAAAGGCTTTTGGACTCAAATGTTTCTTAAATGAAAGTTTGGGAATATTATTGCTTGTATTTCTCAGAATATTCTGAATACCATTATACTATTCATTCATAAATCTCTGCTGTGCAGTGCTGACATAAATGTAAAGCATCTCCACTACTCACACAAATCTTCATTTTATTTTAAATAAAAGTCGAATATCTTTTTCATCTCAATGTGACTGACTTATTCAATTATGGATATGTATGAAGCAATTTGAAGAAAGTGTGTGATTTATGTTTAAAAGCTGTTCAGAGGAATAATCAACAGCTCTGATTCTGTGAGTGCATTCCTTAACAAAAAATATTTATAATTGACATACTTTTTCATTTCCAAAATGGGAAAATTTTAATTCATATTACTTTGTTAGTTCGCGACTTACGTAAAATACTTAGACTTGTGGATTCTTTCTAATATGATCATACTAATTATAACAGGAATATCTTAGAAATTTAAACATAAATATTTATAAGTATTTAAGATTACTGAGGAAGCTAATGACAAAAAAAATAATTGAAAATATGTCAGGTATTTTGATTATTTCCAATCTCAAAAACAATTGTTAAAATTACTAATTGCTACCGTCGAATTACCAATTGTTATTTATTATTGTGTTAGTTATTGATACCTATTGTATGAATTACTCTTGCGTATTGTTTGAATTACTAGTTGTTACGTATTGTTGAATCATTAACTGTTACTTATGGTTGAATTTTGTCGTTGTAATTAAGAATTACTATTTCTTAATAGAATTACGAATTTCTAGTGACTACTGAAAAACTAAATGAAAATTTCGACTCAACTTAAAATTTGGATACAAATAACTAAGGTAAAAAATTCTTGCTTGTTTATCGAAACTCAAACAGTTCTTCAATCGTTTAACACCAGGTACGTTTGTAGAAGATAATTTCGGGGGTGATCGAGTCTAGTCTCACAATGTTTTATTTGTTTGATTAAGATATGCACGTGCATTTTTCTTACATTATTTAAATTTCAGCGTGAATTTTTTAACGTAAAATATATTTCGTTAAACTTCAAAACATTGAAGATTTACTGAAAAAATCGCAACGTTTAGGTTGAGCAAGGCGTCCACCATCATCAGCACTTCTGTCCTCTTCCCATATTTTGCTTAAATATTACTTGTTCTGTATAATGCCTAGGGGAAAACACTGCCGAGGGAAGTATAACTGTCAGGGCAGATGTGGCTGATGATGGTGAACGTCTTGCTTCCCCGAAATGGATTCCATTACACCATCATTTTTTGTTATTTTGAGGTCAACCCACCCCCACTGAATATGTCCCTGTCAAAGATAAAGAGTCGCCGAATACTTCTTCAAAAATACACGCCCCATTTGCATTTCCTCACTAGAAAGACAATAACAATTGTAACTACAACCAACGACAATTCCATCCTTTTTACGACAACGGCCTCAGCCGAGTCCGCGTATCCCACCAATGAGGCGAGTCTCTGAATGACGCATAAAGGCGGCTTTTAAAAGCAGGCTCTCTGGAGAGGTCCTCTCTGGAGAGGGAGAATTTTACGACCCATCCTGCCCCAACGGTGGAGGGCAGCCCTAAAATAGTTTTCAATCCGGGGAAACCCTTTACAACACTTAACTCGCAATAAAGAGATGTTTACACGCACCTTGAGAGAGAGGGTCTCTAAAAGACTGGCCCAAGAATTTACGGGCCTCATAAAATCCCACCAAGCACCCATCAACAGCCGTTTAACAGGTAATTACGATTACGGATCACACAACTGGTTGCGACAGACTACTTAGTATCAAATAAAATCTTTGTGGCTATCGGTTTTTTATTTATTCCTTTTCGGTGGTTTTCTTTTTCCTTTTTTCTCCTTGGCTTTCTCTTATTTTATGGGAAGTCCTAAACGTCAACGTTACTGCGGTCCGCTTACTTACTTAGGCCGGAACACCTGTTTGTCCGGATTTGTCTTCATAAACCCTTGGGAAGCTTTATGATTTGTCTAATGCTGAAAGTAAGCTTAGTGGAAGTAAGTTTATGATTGTAGTTACCTTTCGTGAGAGAGATTTAACGGCTCTTCCGTATCGTAATGATTTGTTTGTTTATAGAGAACCACGTGTGAATTTGATTTAACATTTTTTAAACGCTGCTTGAAATTTCTAAAAAATACAAATTTTTATAGGTGAGTTGTATCAATCTCCAGATCTATCTTTATATTTTGGGAGTTTGTAGATCTGTAGTTTCACTATGAGTTATAAACTCTAAACATTCTAGAGCTATTCAACTTCCGAAATTCCCGGATTATACAACGCGATCAGGGTTCGTAACTATAGGTCGTTAGCACCTATAAATTTCGTTTCGATGACCAGGTTTTTGGATCCAATCGTCCCTTTTGACGCCAAACTTTACTGAATTTGTTTGCTTGTTTGGTGCCAATTCAGAACGATAAACCGTTTATTCTTCTTTCTACCAATCAATACTATTTCTTTTAAACAGGTGCATCTAAGTTCAGTGTCCCTTTTTATTGAATTCAATGTCCATTTATTTAGAAATGGACTTCAGAATTCACCTAATTGTACTTTATGTAATTCTAGACAACCAATGAATAGGGAACATTTGGACACTTGTATGCTGCTTAAAATGTTTTGGTTGAAATGGCACTTAATGGTTTTGACTGTACTGTTCAGACATTGGGAAATAAGAAGGCACGCTTGACACACACATGCATAGTTCAAAGTCCAGTCACTACATTGAGTTTAATCACATCTACGACAAAATATACTTACTTATACACTCAAATAGAACATTTTGGCAACTGATAAAAAAATATTTTCTTGCTATTGACGATTCATTTCTGTTCGTAATTTCTAAGCCCTGGACGTAATCTACTTTTATTCAACTAAGTAAAACTTCATTTTGCGTGAACAAATCCTATTGGGATAAGATTTCAAAGTAGAAAAGTATTGGAAATCTGATTTTTAACAAATGGATAGAGTACTTTACTCTAAAATGTAGAATGTTTTCCCGTCATTTTAATCCAATGGATCATGGCCAAGAACAAACAATACGGAATCACAAATTCAGTGCAATTCGACTATATATTTAATTTATTTTTTTAAGAAATGAAAGACCTTATTTTATTAATTGCTTGTTTCAGTTTTTAGAAAATTCTTTAATAAATAATATTTCGTCTTTTCACAATTACATGCCGTTCAATTGAGTAACAAATCAAGGTTCATTAGCTATTGAATTACTACATATAAACTCAATCCTATGACCTTAAATATAACTTTCATAGGTGCAACAGAAAATTATTCATGTCCTAGGTACGGAAAACTGATGTAATTTCACGAAATATTTTAATTACACCTTATTTTCTATTCACGAATGTTTGAAAGTAAAAATAGATGCAGCCTTCATAATAAATATAAACTTTTCCTCACACTTAAGAATTTCTTGAGCTGAATTTACTAAAGTAGACAAAAACTATCACTTATCCTTCACTAACCTACTTTTCTAATGGTCTACCGTAAAATTTATTTTGAGATAGTATTGCCAAATTTAATAAGCAATATTATAACAAACTTCAATTTTTAACAGTGATTCCGTAAAACCACAAAATAGTCAATATGTAAAGTATATCGATGGTAGATACACAGTACTTACTTTATAAAAATACACAATATTAAAATATTATCTAGTGGGGGCGCCAGACAATATTATAATACTTTAATAAAATAAGTGAGCAATCTTAAAAATACTATTTTTGTTACAAATTTAAGTTTAAAAATTGATGTTTTAAGAAGTTACTAAACAATTAGTTTCGTATGTTGTCATTTGAGATAATTATGTTTGATTTACTGATGCTGACATACAAATTATGATTTTTTCAGATCATTTTAGTTTTCTATTACTAATGACAGTATGTTTAATCTTAAAAATAATAATGTACTTAAAAATGAGAATTATTTATCAAATTATTCATATCTGTATCATTTTGATTTAATACAACAGTAGTTGTATATTTCTGTACCATTTTCATCAAATATTACATATAATATGAATTTGCATTCGAATACGAATTTTACTTGTTTCGTGAGTATTTCAATTTGTTCATGAGTAAATAAAATGAACAAAAATCAGAATCTAGTAATGCATAAAAACCATTTGGTACGTTTTCAATAGTGTTGTCTGTGCTTAGTGAAATTCAGAATCTTTTATAACGTTTGTTTCAAATTCGACTTGATATAAAACTCACCTCATCTAAATTGATTGGCATATATATTTGAGTTATGCAGTTGCACATTCATTGCATAAATAAATAATTTATGCTTGAAATAGTTTTATAAACATTCTAATAACGTCTTTGTAATATCAATATGTTTTACTAACATATCTATATCAAACACTTTTTGTTTCTTAACTCATATTTTTATTTTGATTGTTTTTATTCTGTTGAGATTTTAGTTAAATTATACTTACCGCAAAAGTAAATATTTATTTAATCTTTAAATATAAAACAATACTTTAATATTTTTATGTGTCTTAACATGATTTAGCAGACATTTATCCCAATTATTCTACCTTCTTGTTTACTTGTGAGTTGATAAATCTAGTTTTTTAAATCGACCAAGAAATTGCAACGAATTTGTTTTCAAATTTATGCTATTTCAGACATTTTATCAATACAAAAAGCATGAATAGGTTTTATTGTCATTCTTTGGACAAAACAATGAAACTTTAATATTTTTTGGAACAATGAATGTTACATGATTATATAAACATTTTATAACCCTTCAATATTTGAAAAAAATTGAAAATGGGGAACTTTGCAGATTATTAAAATGTTCACATTTATATTCGAAAACATGGTCATTTCTATGACTTTGTGATTCTCAATAATTGTCTGACAATTTCAAGCTGAACTGTCATATGGGATAAATTGTAATGCGTTTACTAACATGAATGTGATAAAGGTTTGTACTGCAGCTTTAAAATAAATAAAAATCTTTCTTGATAAATCTTTTGTAATGAATTCTTATATATTCTGATGATAAATTTGCATTTTAACTGAATTTTAAAAATCTTTCATTCAGTTTAAAGAAATTTAAATAATAGAAACAATTATATAAAAGTCTGAAAGTTAGCTAACTTAACATAATAAGCTAATACTTTGTAGTAATTGTTCATAAAATAAATTGCTTTTTTACTAAAATCTAACACAAACAATTCACCAGCAGGCAGAGAAAAATTATATTTTATGCTTTGCTTACATGAAATTGTAGGAAAGATTTAAACAGAAACTAAACCCTTAATCAGCCAAATCCAAACACTGAAATTGATAATTTTTGCCAGAATTCAAAATACTTTTGCTTGTGTGGTTTTATTTAATGGTAAAAAATCACAGAAGCACTTAAAAAGTTATACAAACAGTCTGAAAGTTCAATGCCTAGTAGTTATTCTTGGAAATATATTGCTTTTAATTAAAATTTAATTCAAACAATCCATCAGCATACAGAAGAAAACTATATAATTTATGTACTGTCCACAAAAATTATAGGTGGAATTTTGATAAATACAAAACCATCAATCTACCAGATCCAAACACTGAAAGGATTTCAGCTTTGTTAGAATTCAAAATACTTTTTGCTCGTACGGTTTTACTTAAAAGTAAAAATATGTTGTTGACAATTTGAAATTGAATAATCATCAGTGACAGCTGACAGTTTGAAATAATTAAATTTATTGGCATTTTTTGCTAAGTATTCAAAATGCTCACAGCCTGTTTCCCTTAAAGGAACAGAATTATATCAGCACCTATCATAGTCAATTTGAAGCTTAGTATCTTAGCCGTGACAGTCAATGATACACTTCCATTTTAACTGAAATGTGATAATTTTTCTACTTATATGTTTGTTTAGAGATAAAGGAAGAATTATATAACTGGGCTGGGAAGAGATTTTTCTTAATGGAGTGCGAAAGAGATGTTGCATAAAAAGGTAAAAAGCAATACAGACCTTGCACGGCCATCCATGGGTAGAATGTGTTGTTGTGGGTCTGACCGATGGCCGGAGAAGTCTGACAGCACTGCTGCCATGTCTCACTGCCACGAGGGGTGGCCGAATTTTCGGTCGCGAATGACCTCATCTGTTCGTTGGCGGCCCTGGCCATGGCAGGCCAATTCACCATGTCTTTCACTGCCTGGCTGAACCCATTCGGCTCTTTGGCCAAACACTCGGCCTTAAAGGAGGTCTCGCCGCCCGAGTAGAGCTTGCAGGCCCCGTTCGTGGCCCCGTTGGCGTCCGCGTAAGGGGCCGACTCGTGGGCATTGCGGGGCGTAGGGCCCTGGCCGTACGGCGGCACCAGCAGACTCTGCGGGAAGCGGTACGACTGCGGCTCGGCGGCGGTTGAAGCGGGCCCGTTGTAGAAGCCGCCCTGCTCAAAATACGAGTTCATCATCTCTCGGGCCGATTAAAAAACACGAGTATCTGTCTCCTTCTCCACTATCAACCAAAACAAACGGCGGTGCCCGAAATATCACCCAAAGCGCCACAGCGTGCGACGGAGTTCGCTCGGGGGGATGAGATTTTTGGATGGGGGAACGGTATTTTTTACCAGAGTGTTGGATTAAATTTGGCCATGGCTGCCCGCCGGAGGAAGAGACGGAGCTGGTTGGGCTTAAACCCCGGAAGGTCGGTCGCCAGCCAATCAGAACGCTCCGAACTCTTTTTCTCCGTATTGTTGTATCCTGCCGCCATTCACGAGAGATGGAACCACGTTCGCTCTGGGCTCTCTTCGCTTTCCGTGCTGGTACTGTTCCTCTTCTCTCCCTGGTTCTCCCTTTTTTTTTCTCTCTCTCTTTTCTCCCTGCGCTTTTTTATAAACGGGGATGATGTAAAAAAGAAAATGTTAAAAATCAACGCAAATCGTAGCCATTGTTCTGTCCTCAGCATTGGTATAAGATCGGAGAATTCTCTCAATTGTTACTTGTTAGAGTTTTTATTATATTTTTGTAAGATTTTGGAATCGTGCTGGGTTCAGCCCAAACAGCATTTGGGGGCTGGTTCAATATTTCTTTTTTCATCGATGTCAGGAAATGTCTTTTGGGATTTAAAGCAACATATAACAGATTTTGTGATCGATTCCGAACTAGTCTTGTTTTCTTAATCCTTTTATGAAGCACAAATTCCAGTGGTTCAAAATATTGATTCAAATATGTTAAATTCATGCATATTTGCATCAACATTCATACCACAGATCCCTCAATCTGCACATAATAAAGCAAACGAAATGCAGCCATACCTGTAGCAGTTGCTTTGTTAAAAGGATTCAGAATTCCTCTCAGTGTGAAAGCAAAATGAGATGCATTGTGAAAACAAGTTTTGATGTTTTTTCATCACACATCAATGTAAAGTATCGTAAGAATTAAAATAAATCTATGAATACTATTTACAACAAATGAAGTAAAAATTGCTTTACCCCAACCCCGTAATTCGAACGAAAATGACGCATTGTAATAATTTCAGAAATTCATGCTAGAATGAAATTAATTTTAAAAACGGTATAATTTTTGAAGATGATTTTGGAATAAATAAATAACATCGGTTTTGTAACGTCCTATGCTCCCGTTCAGTCTAACGGGCTAGTGTCGCTGAAACTACCTGTCTCTTAAGTGTCCTTGATGCTTGCGCCTGCGAATAGAACTGATAACAGTTATCTTTCGGATTCCGTCTGGTTGAGACGTCTCAGTGGCAATTCGAAGATTTTATCAAATTAAGCATTTTGTTTTGCCTTGCGCGCTTCCATTGTTAAACCCTGTTTACTGTCTTTTGTAAAAATAAATATAATTTTTATTTCCAAAAAATTTGGATTTTATCACAGTATCCTCAGTTATTGTGCACGCGTTCTTGTTTTATTTTTTTTGGAGCAGATTTTTTAGTGATTCTTTGGAGCAAAGAAAATTAAATCTCTGCTAATGCATTGTAACGAAGTTGAGTAGAGATGTTGATACTTTATTTTCTGAATCATAAATAAATGAATTATACTTTGCAATGAGTTTTATGATTTTAAACTCATGATATATCTGAACATAAAATTGTTTAGAGATTTGAGATTTAAAATTATGGCGGTTGCCTGTATGAAAAAAAAATCCTTTATTTAAACAAATTGAATAAAAAGCAAACTTTTAAACGCTTCAGTTATATTAACGTTTCAATTAAATAAGTAATATACGATAAATTCAATATTTCATTCTTAACGTGAACAATTATAACATCCCATTAATGTATTTCATATTTTTCAAAAATACAATGGCAAACAGTCCATATTTATCCATCTATTGCTTAATTGTATGAGATTGTTCTAGATTAAATCTACGAAGTCGGCAGGCAACATACATAATCTCACTTTTAAGTAAGATACACGCATGAAACATAAATTTTCACTTTTTTAAATTTCTTTGCACAGAAGGTAAACATAGATATTTCAAAAAAGTGTGTATCGAGTTTTAGTTGCTGTATAATAAATAGGAGGAATACTCTTTGGTAAGTATGTATCAAGTTTCAGAATAAATACTTCCATTTTCCTTTGAAAGCATCACTTTTCAGAAATGTTTGCATGTAAGTCATGAATTATTTTGGACACAAGAAGGCAAAATTGCTGCATATTAAGCCGAAAGACTATGGACTGAAAACTGTGAAGTTCCTCAAAATGCACTAGCTAGTTGGCTTTCTTCTCTTTCATTTTAGCATAAGGTAAGTGTTTAAAACGTAAAGAAAGCGCAGGTCTCATCAAAAGATGATTGATTGGTCTTAACAGTACAAATACTTTGTCAGTCTCAAGATCGTTGTCTCTAAATAGGCTGCTTTAATTTAGAAAGTAAATCTAGTACAGGCACGGAATCTCCAGAAACATCGTAAAATTTTCTATTTCCACATTAAACTAAATGAAACAAAATCTAAGTTTGTGAAAAGGCTATATATTTTTAACTAAAATAGGCACTAACTCTAAATGGAATTCGGAATTTGACAAGATTGTTGGAAGGTGTCTGATCTCAACTAAAGAGTCCATTTTTAGTGCTGAGCGCTTGTCTTTACTCCACAAGAAAATAGCAAAAAAGCCACCGCCTTTGGCTACGTATCCATTTTAAAACCATAACGAACGACTGTGTGCACAGCCCGACAATCACACATCGTAACCATCTTTCAAATTCTGAAATATATTTGTTTTAAAAGACCCCATTTCCAACGGCGCTATGGATTTCTCCCTAACGACATAACTTTATTTTTGAATAGTCCACCTTCTTGCGGCATTCTTTGTCCCCCTTGTGTGTGCATTGCGCTTTCGGGGGGAGGCAATCGGAAGGGGGACCAGTTGGTGGATGTTCTCAGGACCTCCACAACCCCTCCAACGGAGAAGGCCGCAGCTGTTACCTGGGGCAAGAGCCCCCATTCAACCAACCGCATCCCATCAACCAATTGGTTTTAGCTCCCTAGCATGATTTACATGCCGTCTTCCCCACCCATGCGGACGGCCAACCAAAGTCTTTCACCTACTGCCAA
This sequence comes from Meta bourneti, assembly GCA_933210815.1. Lineage (NCBI taxonomy): Eukaryota > Metazoa > Arthropoda > Arachnida > Araneae > Tetragnathidae > Meta > Meta bourneti. The sequence continues at coordinate 50,059,521 of OW119929.1, read as the reverse complement.
CCCCCACGGAGGATCGATGTAACAGCTGAGGGTGAGGGATTACTTCACCTTCCACAAAGGCAGAACATGGGCGAGTTTCTATGGTGGGCTTTGGCTAACGCTGCCAAATGCGACTGTGAGATTGAAAGTAAATAGATTTATCTCATAAACGGAGGCACTGCTAAATAATTATTTATAGCACATCACTTCTCTAATTGCTTTTTTATAACAAACCATTAATTATCAGTCCTACTTTCTTTCTGCAATTTGTATTCAAGATTCTTTACCTATAAAAGTGTTCTGCAAGTTCAGGAAGCGTAAGATAATTTTTTCTTTGGTCAGCATAGCAACAAAAATGTTCTTCATAAAATCCTGTGAGGAATTACTGCATCTTCCACAAAGGCAGAACATGGTTGTTAGTATCGTGGGCTTTGGCTAACGCTGCTAAATATAACTGTGAGATTAAAAGTAAATATATCTATCTCATAAACCGAGGAACTGCTAAAAAATTATTTATAACACATTTCTTCTCTAATTGTATCTTTATAAAAAAATCTATGAATCATCAATCCAGCTTTGCCCATTAATAATTTGTATTCAAGATTCTTCACCTGTATTCTGCGAGTTCGTGATGCGGAAGATAATTTTTTTGGTCAGCATGGCAACAAAAACGTTCTTCATTAGATCCTGTGTAGGCACACGAGTATTGTATACATATTGTAGTTTTTTACTTTACATCTAAAACAGTATTTTAATAGATTTACGTGGATAATTAAAAAAATCAATGAATAGGCGAGTTCAATTCTCAGTCCGCTTTTTATATACAATTTGTGTTCAAGATTCTTTACCTATAAAAGTATTCCTGACTTCGAGAGTAAGATTATATTTCTTAGGTCACAATCACAGAAAACGTACTTTATAGATCCCGTGAAGAATTATTCCACCTTCCATTGGTACGGTTTGGCTAACCCTGCCAAATGCGACTGTAAGATTAAAAGTAAATAGAATTATCTCATAAGCTGAGAAACTGCTAAATAAATTTTATAACAATTCACTTCTCTTATTGTTTCTTTATAGAAAAGCCTATGAATCATCAGTCCTTATTTCCATTAGCAATTTGTATTCAAAATTCTTTACCTGTATTTTGCGAGTTCGTGATACGGAAGATAATATTTTCTTTAGGTCAGCATGGCAACAAAAACTTTCTTTATTAGATCATGTGTTAGTACACGAGCATATAATTGTAGTTCTTTTAATCTAGCTTTATAAATCAGGATTTTAATAGATTTGGATGGATAATTAAGAAATTCAAGGAATCTGCGAGCTCAATTCTCAGTTCTCTTTCCATCTACAATTTATATTCGAGATTCTTTACTTATTAAAGTATTCTGCAAGTTCGTAAAGCGTTAGGATAATTTTTCCTTTTGTGACCATGACAACAAAAACGTCCTTTATTGAATTCTGTGTAGGCACAAGAACACACAATTGTGCATTTTTTGCTCTGCCTTTATAAAACAGCATTTTAATATATTCAGAACAATTGATAAATTCACGGAAACGGCGAACTGAATTTCTCCGTCTATTTCCCATCCACAATTTGTATTAAAAATTCTTTACCAAACAATTATTCTCCGAGTTCGTGTGTAAGATCATATATTTTAGGTCAGAATGGCAACAAAACCTTTTTACATTCTGTGTAGGTGTACGCCTAATCATTTTTTTTGCCTCAAATATTTTAATAGATTTACATGGATGATTATGGAATTCAAAGACGTAACATACGTTTTTACAAGCATAACTTGTGCGCAGCGTTTTGAGTCATCCAGTACATTTTATATAAAACTAATGGCTGATATGAGTAACACAGTGCTTTTATTTTAAATTAAAACCAAAAAATAGTAGTTAAGTAACACATAAATATAACAACCAATTAATTATATTTCACTTCATTAATTTTTTCCAAATTTTCGCTCATACTATATCAAAATTTTTAATATATTTTTAGCTTTCGAGTAAAATTTTGGTTTCATTTTGAAGCCCTTTTGATAATCTATTTCCATTCAAAATTTCAGGAGTCTACGTTCATTAGTTGCAGAGTTATAGTGCGCGCAAGCTTGAAAATTACCATTCTGAGATAAATGCAATTAAAGTTGAAATAGTTATTTTTAGCATTAACGTGCGTTCAAGATAGATTTGTGAAATGAAAGAGTTGAGTAGTACATATTCTGCTCATATTTGTTACAGTAAAAATATTATTATTAAAACTTTCGAATAAAATAAATAGCATAATTCCAAAAAATAATAGCATAATTCCAAACCAAAACTAAGAAACGTAAACAAACGAACAGCTGAAAATAAAAATAGGTGTTCGAAAAATGCTCATTACGAACGAACGAATGCGAATTTTTCATGCGGTTTTTTTTACCAGAATCAGAACATTTCAAACTATCTAAATAGATCAAAATTGGAAAATCGATTTTTTAAAGGTTTTAAAGGTACTGTGCTCCCTTAAAAGGTTAAGTTTAATCTCTTCTGAATTGTCTAGTAGAAACTACGCAGTATTTTTCATTACGTGTACAAGAATCGGAAGTGAAATCTATATCTTCTAAATCAAAACCTAAGATTAAACCTTGATGGACATTATTAAAGCAAGTTTAATATTAAGAAAATGGTTATGTATAAAACGGCCCTATGTTTTTATCACCACTTTTTAATAACGAGGGTTACTTAGACCTGACCCTCTTCAGACGCTCCCAAATAGGAAAGTGTTTTAGATAAAGTTTAACGCGCATTTAAGAACTCGACCTTCAATACTTCATCAAATTCGCAATTAAAGCACCTACATTTCCAATACGTTAAATTAATGTAAACGCAAAATAGCATATTAATATATTTATAGATGTATAGTGAAGGTGGAAAATAAACCTGACTGACTTTCAAAAGTGTACTTATTTCACAAATAACACAATACAATCTTCTCTATGCAAAAAATACCAAAACAGCTAACGTTGACCCGTAAAAGGAAAGTTCAACTCAGCAAAATACCCTACGGTCAATTTAACCCTTATATCCTTTCCTTCTCTATCCAGAACTCCAACAGCACATTTCCGCCACTTGCTTATAAAAATGTGTCTGGGCATCTGCTCGTGTTTGTTCAAGCAAAAAAAAGTTCATGGACATCTCTCCACACCTTTACTACAACCGGGTCGTAACCTAGGTGCAATTCTTGTACCCCACTTGGCCCTCAAAAGAGGTATAACCGTGCCATACACGAAGCACCATTGTCCACTTCATGCCCATTTGAATGCTTACAGCAAATAGCTTGTGGTTGCCAGGAAGGGGAAGATGGTTTATTCGTACATATTTCAACGAGGAGGGAAAATGGGAGATTCTGTTGACTGACCTCTTGTTTGCCTGTTGAGTTTCTAACTCACTCGCTGAGTCCCGGGGGAAAGGTTGTCGTTAAATAGAAGATGCCACTTGTGCTAATTGCCTGTTTGCGCTATGGATGACCTGCAGCTACAATGGCTAATTTCCCGATCGAAAGGTTGGTCAAGTTCATGTTTATCCCATCCGGTCAGAATTTAAAAGATTATGATCTGTGAGTTTTAAGGATAATTTTCACGGTGTTGTGTTGTTAGTCCAATACTTCTGAACTGCACAACTGAGAGGTTTCAGTTGTGTCGTTCAGAAGTATTGGACTAACACTACCAACACCGTGCAGAGAGCAGTGCACGCATCTAAGTGTTACGTCATGGGTCCCTTTGAAGTATAGAACAGCTTAGAGCGATTTCTCCAAGACAGATTTCGTCCAACACATGTAGATGGGGATGGCAGGTAGGTAGTTGAATTTACGTCGCAATGGAGCCACACAACACCTCGTAATTTTGACGAGGTCAACGCCTGAGCTGGCACCCCACTCATACTTCCATGCCAACGTGAGGACTTTTGAGGCCACGACAAATTTTACGTGCACAAACTCCCACGTACACGACGGTCTTCGGTTGGATCTAGTTTCGAATTCGCAACCCCCCAGTTGCTAATCCGAGAATCTTCCGGTCCTGTATTGTTAGGAAAGAAATGAAATTGAGAAGGTTCAGCAGAGTTGAAGGGCTTTAGGCAACGCTGTGATAAACCAGACTTCAAATTTTTTAGGACAGCAATTCTCCAATTTTAAGAAGTTCCATCCAAGAAATTTATTCACCCCATCCAAGAAGTCATATTATCTTCAACTTTCAAATTTAAGCACTCATTCAAACACTCAGAAATTCTTTCGATCCACTGGAGCATTTAGTTTTTAGTGTTTTTTTTTTCAATTGCATAACATACGTATTTCTGACTTATCACTATATTGTCCAGAGCCCTTCAGTTGTAGAGCCGAATCTTTTCGGAGAATGAATCTGAATCAATCCTCAATCATAGTCATTTTTAAAAGATTTGAATTTTTTTAAAAGATTTATGAATGAACATAAAATAGTACATACCTCTGAGCTCTAAAAATACAACCTTACTGCCAAAAATACGAACTTTTGCACTTATGCTTTCCTGCGTTAAAATAATTTGAGAATAAGAAACAAAATACAAATAACTTTTTAAGAACTAACTTCTAAAATAAAAACAAAATGCTTGTTAATTCCTTCCACTGCTACTCTTGTCAACTACACTGGTTTCCATAAATTAAGACAGTAAAAATCGTGATAACTTCGTAAAAAATAGACGATTGACTTCAAACTGGGTGAAGTAATCAATCATGGCATGCCGCTCGCACGCATCGTGTGCAAATTTGTATATCTCGAGCATTCAGATGGCAGATATCTCGAGCATTCCAAAACGAAAGCTGCTTCTTAGTGTGTTCCATTTCGTAACAAGTTTTCGTGAAATAAAGTCTTCTTTCAGGTGAAGAATAACTACCTAACAGCCTATAATAAACAGCCTATGGATCAAACGTTTTGGCGACTGAACATAGGTCCCAAATCCTTGCCCCTTCCAAAATTTTATAGTGAGGGTCCACGACCCCCAAGTAGGAGAATTGTTTCAACAAAACGCCAGTCATATATATGGCAAAATCCCGAAATCAGTTTATATCGATATTCGTTCTATACACTATCTATATCCACTTTTCATTCCTCGATAGTTTCCAGGCAGACTCATCATTAATTCAATGTCATTGCCTTCCTTTGTCATATGCCTCCGAACCCACTCTTAAATGCTAATTGTGCATCTTCACTCGCTCCGATAGCAGTTTCGCACATACTTACTTTTTCTCGCTTCTGACTATAACCTCCACACAATTCGAACGTCTAATCCGTTATTCGTAATTCATGTACATCATATCGTTATATTAAGTCTTAATAAATCAGCTTTTGTGAAATCTTAATTACAAGTCCCATGACTGTTTTGTTTTAATACGATGGAGATATATATTGCAGGCCTACAAGTGAAACGCACAAAGTCGAAAAATGCGGTTCTGAAAAGCGAAAGGGAAAAAATTCTAATTTTTACGACATGCTAAAATTATAATTTTATCATTTTAACAATTATTTATTACACTTTGTATTTATACTCAATTTTACAATTATTCAGAGGAGAGTACTTTCATTATGATTATGTATTGCAGTAGCAATTTACGAATAAAATTATAATAAATAATGCGCATTCATTAGTTTGTGTTTCTCAAGTGACTTCTAAGTGTTTTTCAAGAAGAAATCTAACTTCATCCAAAAAAATTGACTAAGTGGACACACACACTTCACAGTCTAACGATCACCACATTCTGGTGTTTTTCATTAGCTCGAGTCTTCTCGATGATTCTGTTCCATATTGACCTATTATTGGCAATCGTTCTCCAGTTCTTTGTTTTGCAAACGCCAAAGTCCTTGTCTACACAGAAAACCCAAATTTTGGCTTTAATCTAGGCCAGTGGTCCTTAACCTGGAGTATGTGCACCCCTGGGGGTGCGAGAGAAGTTTGGATGGACGACAGCGATTTAATAAAAGACGATCTTATTGAAATACGAGCCAATGCACGTATTCAATTGAAATTTGAAAAACCGGACTACGAACAAGTCTGGTGTACACAGTTAGAACTTTATCCACAGCTGTCAAAAGCAGTATTGCAGACACTTTTACCATTTGCCACCACCTACCTGTGTGAAATTGGATTTTCATCATCAGAAATCGCTTAAATGCAATTGATGACTTACGCGTGGCTCTTTCAAAATTGGAGCTTCGCTTCAAAAGTATTATTATGAATAAACAACAACGTAGCCATTAAAAATTGAGATATTGTTTTGTATGTATATTGTAAATGCATATGTTTATTTTTCAATAAATAAATTTTATGCAATAGAAGTAATTTCCTAAATAAAGAAATAGAAACACATTTTTTCAAGGGGGTGCGAGAACTTATTTTTAGATTCAAGGGGGTGCCGATCACTAAAAAGGTTAAGAACCACTGCTCTAGGCCTGTCTCCAATTGATATGGCCAGAAATACTTATTTGTACTTATTTCATCGGGAATTCGAATGATATTCAAAGCATGCATCTCATTCTCTGTATTTTTGTGTAATTAACAGATCTGGTTCTTTGTATAGATGATACAACTCGTCACACCATTTGTCTGTACCAAATAATATACTTTAAACCTTTCTGTCCAAGGCCTGCAGTGCATTTTCTACTCTCAAGGTCATAGTCCAAGTTTCTGAGGCATAGGAGAGCACAGATCTAATTAAAATTGTCAAACATTCTGGTGAAGAAAAAACTAGAAAACTTATCTGGAACATTTTGACTGTGTATGGTTTCATTTCCAAGCCGAAGAATTTGAGAGAATCGAGGAAAATGGGAGACTTATTCATTCCAATGAGACTAAATCTATGAAAGTCAACACTGAAAAGACTTAAGAGGAATATCTATTGTTTATGCTTTCGATAGTTTTCCTCAGTGACTGTGTAGGCAAGAACATTTATCAATTAAGAATTTTTTCACTGCTGTCTCATTTCCACAGAACTCGCCGTCAAAGTGCTTCCAAATGTTCACCGCTCTAAATAGATCGATGCATTCCGCTTAGCAAGAGAAAGCTTATATTTGAAAATTTGGAAGTGTTAAACTGGAAAACCGAAGAAAAACTGTGGTATTCTCTCTCCCCGTCTCCATAATTCCCACTGCGACTGAATCTGTGAAAGCCAGCACTGAAACACATCATAAGAGGAATATCTTTCGTTTTCCCTTTCCATAGTTTTATAAAACGTTTATCGATTCATGAGTATTTTTCCATTGCTGTTTCACTTCCACAGAACTTGTCGACAGAATGCTACCAAATTTTCACTCCTCTAATACGCCGATGTATTCCCGCTTCAAGAGAAAACTAAAATTTGGATTTAAGTGTTTTTCACTTGTCACCCGAAGAAAAATTAGTGTGTTCTCTCATCCCCAATAATTCCCAGACTGTAAAAGCCAACACCGAAATAGATTCTAAGAATAATATCTTTTGTTTTCCCTTTTGATAGTTCTCCAAAATGTTTATCGATTCATCAGAATTTTTCCATGGCTGTTTCATTACCACAGAACTCGCTGACAGAATTCTACCAAATGTTCACGGCTCTAATAAGTCGATGCATATTCCCAGTTCGCAAAAGAAGAACGTCTTCTATCAGCGGTGGATGAGATAACACAACTTTCACCTGAAACCGGATTCTATACGGATGCCCAGATTGGTCACAACTCAGTTCGACGAATAATGAGTTCTTGCAACTCGAAAATAGAAAAAAAAGAAAGCGAGAGGGAAGAGGCGACTGTGAAAAGCAGTAAAAATTAAAGAAAAGGGCCTTAACGGGATTAGAAGACTGCAGTGAAAAAAGCTACACCAAATAAATCTTCACTCTGGACAAGGAATAAGTTACGGGTTGTCTGGGACCCTTTTTTCCAGCGGCATTGCAAAGACGTAGGGTGTTTCCCCCTCTCTCCCAAAGCTGGTGTTTTCGTCCAATTTATGTGGTTTCGGCCGATAGGGATGCGTGTTCCCTCTCATCTTGGAAACTCGCACTTTAGGGGGCCAGGCTCTAATTAACGAATGTGGATTTGAAGGTACGTTTCCCATGGAAGATACTATACTAACAGAGTTGTGACAATTTCGCAAAGCATGGGGTCGTTTTCTACACAATCTTCTTAAAAAATAAAGAATGAGACGAGAATGATGCGAGAGTTTTACACGTAAATTTACCAGTTATAATATAATAAACTGTATAATAGTATATATGACTATATAATTATAATATAATTTTGGATTAGCATAGATGTCAAAGCGATGTAAATCATGCCCTGAGTCATGACTCGGGGACTTTAAATCATGTGACATGACTTTAAATCATGTAATAAAATAAGTCCTATGCAGAAGAATGGTTAAGATGGAATGTGACCACCTTTCAGAATGTTCGGCATTATCGGGGAATGGCGTCCGTTTGGAAAGCTAGAAAACTTGTGAAGCAGCTGGATTTTTTTGCTCTTTTTACTACTTTTTCATTCTGTTCTATGCCCTAGTAGGGCATAGAACTATCATCATGTGACACATGGGGGTTAACAGATGTATTTGTTTAAGTGCCTTTGCAATAAAAATATTCAGTCTGAAAATAATTCATTGCATCGCCGTCGGTTAACGTATTTCAAAGAATATTAATATTAAAAGGGGGGGGGGAATTCCAATTAACGTCACACTGGAGCAACACAATGGGCTATTGGTGACGGTCCGGGATCACTCCCAAAGGGAAAGATCCGAGGACAACACCACGTAATTTTGAACCACGGTCAGATGACGAGAATAATATTAAAAAGATAGTATGTGTAAAAAAGATGGTACTGATGACAATCCAATATTGAGTCAAAAGAAGAAATTCAGACTAATTTGGGTAAACTTACTTGAGGATTTTATTATCTAAAAATACGTATTAACCATAGCTCGCGACTTAACATTATGTCCCTAATATGACTAATTATCTATTTAAATTACTTTCGAGAAATTTTATGTAAAAGAATTTAATTATAACTCTTATCAACTTGCTACTTTTTGAAAGTGTTGCATATTTACTTCCAGTGTTGTAAATCACTACTGTTAATATTGATGTGGGGGTGCTGGTTTGTGGGCGATTGGCAACATTACGAAAGTTTTAAAGAATAACTAAATTTAATGAGATTTATGAATATTTACAATGAATTTGGTTTAGACAATTAAAGTTAAGTGCACAGCAGACATCATAAACTCCATCGTCGCTCGTCGCCCGTCAACATTGCACAGTCTAACGCTACGTCCGTCTTGTAGCTTCGTCGTCTTCCTTCTGTGTCGCTTTTGACTGCGTTCCTCCAATGCGCGGAATGGCTGCGCAGTGGTCGGAGATGACATCAGCGCGGAGGTGCCCTCTAGTGGCAGTCTGGGCACCACAGATCGGCCATCCTGGGTTCGACTGGTCCACCAGGCGTTTCTGAAAATATACAAAAAAAGGCAAAAGCAGAAGCAAAGTTCCAAAATCTGTCAGTCTCTGTAAAGCAAATGTATCTAGGTTATAGAGCTCTGAATCGTCCTTCAGCTCTGGAAATGATTAAATGAGCCAAATCGTCTTCTGGCTTCATTTGTCGTCTTTAAACATCGTTCTCGTCTTTCTTTAAACGTCTTCCGTCTTCTTCAGCTTTTTTCGTCTTTAACTTCTTTCAACGTCTTCAAATTTCTTTCGTCTTTAACGTCTTCAAATTTCTTTCGTCTTTAACGTCTTTCTTCTTCGTCTTTAACTTCTTTCTTCTTCGTCTTTAACTTCTTCGTCTTTAACTTCTTTCAACGTCTTAGCAAACAATTGGCTATGGTTTTTTCTATCTTCTGCCTAAGCTTGGGGATGAAATAATACTCTTCAATGTTCTTTTCAGTATATTTAACTCCTACATGTCCCTTTTCATGGGCATCCCTTATTATTTCTGTTTGCATACCCTCAGGCACGACCACTAATTCCTTACCATCAGCGAATTTATACAAAATTCCATGTCTTTCGCAATAATCTTCATAATTAGAAATTTTCAGTAGCTCTTTAATTGTTTTTATTTCGTTATCTTTATCCTGAGCCGCTTTTAATTTTGGTAAGATATTATCGACTGAAATACAAAACATATTTATCGGAGATCTACTAAGTGCGTCTACATGAACCATTTTAGAACCGGGTCGATGCTCAATGACATAATTAAATTCTTGTAGTAACAAAACCCAACGAGCTACACGGGTGGACAAATCTCGCTTTGCCATTGTCTTTTCAAACGCGGAACAGTCAGTGACAATTTTGAATGGAATTCCCAAAAGGTACACACGAAATTTCTTTAAAGCTTCTATGATGGCAAGAGCCTCAAGCTCATAACTAGAATATTTCTTTTCGGCATCAGATGTTTTTCTACTCATGAAATAGGTAGGATGAAAATTTCTGTCGTTAGGAAAATTTCTGTCGTCTGCATCAAAATGGATCCATACCCTTCCAAACTCGCATCACAATGCAATTCAGTCTCATAATTAGGGTTGTATATTCCCAGGACAGGCTTTTCGGCCAACAATGCCTTCAATCGGTTAAAAGAGTTTCTTTCTTCTGGTCCAAATTTAAAATTACGATCCTTTTTCAAAAGATCACTCAAAGGTTTAGCGATAATAGAATATCCAGGCATGAACTTTCTAAAATATCCACTAAGTCCCAAAAAACTTTGAACCTGCTTCAAATTGGTTGGTTCGGGGAAATTAAGAACAGCTTTGGTTTTCAGAGTTGATGGAAAAATTCTACCCTCTTCGATTACGTGGCCCAAAAATTCAATTCGCTTTTTCAAAAATTGACATTTCTTAAAATGTATTTCCAGTCCATATTCACTAGCTAGATCTAAGACTCGTTCAAGCCGTTCGATTCCTTCTTCAAGTGAGGAGGACAAAATTATTATATCGTCCATATACGGCAAAACAATACCATCATTAATCAATGGTCGAAAAATGGTGTTGATATATCTCTGAAATACGGCAGGCGAGTTACATAAACCAAATGGAACCTTAAGAAAATTATACTGCCCTTCATGGGTAACGAATGAAGTATACTTTCTACTATCCTTGGCGACATCAACATGGAAAAATCCATTTCTGAGATCGATAGTACTAAAAATTTGTGATTCTTGCAATCGGTCTAAAATATCTTCTATTAATGGTAGGGGAAATCTGTCCTTTACAATAACTTTATTTAATCTTCTAAAGTCTATGCACACACGAGGGGTTCCATCCTTTTTCTTTACAATTACAACGGGGCTACAATATTCTGAAGAACTTGGTTCTACTATCCCTTGATCTAACCAACCATTCAGTAACTTGAGTCTCGACAATCTTTTTCTCTGAAAATGGTAACCTACGTGGCTGATGAGATACGGGTTCATTATTTTTTAACAAAATATTTAATTCAACATTTGTTGTTTTTGTTTTGTGTGGTACATAATTCAAAACTAACTGTTGTACCTTATCTTTTAAGATATTTGGAACGTCAGGTTCAATATTTACATCAACATCGTCTTCAGTTGACAAATCAATTGGTAAAATAGACAAAGTATTTATTTCCTCAACACACTGGGATTTATTTTTCAGAGTAATTCCGTTTTCATTAATTAGTGTTTCACCCAACATTAACACATTTAGTCCTATAATAGCGTCATAAGTCATAACATCGTTTCCTACTACGCATATATCTGAATCTCCCTCAAAATTATCTATTTGAATGTTTCCTTTAAAATAGCCTAACGGTTTTACACGGCATTTTCCAAAACCAGTCAAAGTAGAATTCAACGGGCATAGTTCCTTAACATTTAATTTGTCAAAAACAGATTTACGAATCAAAGTAGCTTGACTTCCAGTATCTATCAATGAATTAACACTTAAACCATTAATCATTACAATTTTCCTTACTTTCGATTCTACGCCAACATCAAACATGGCTACTTCTGGTTTCGAATTCATTCCGCATTCCGAAGCCTTGTGACCAAACGTGCCACATCGAAAGCATTTAAGTCCCTTATCTTTATGAATACAAAATCTAGAAATATGATCTTTTTTGATCCACAATTAAAACAAATCTTATTGTTACGATTTTCTGGACCATTGTATTTCATTCTATCAAACTTGACTCTATCTCTATTTACAGTTTCGTTTTTAGAATTAAATCTATTACTGTACTCATTTTTTGTTCTATCAAAAGAGTTAATTTTACCGTGATCATCATGTTTGGTTTTCATTCTATCAAAATTCTTATTATCATAATTAATCCTATCGAAATTCCTTCTATCGAAATTTTTCCTGTCGAAAGCACTTTTACCATATGCAGAATCAGCTTTCATTATTTCATACACTTTCAGTTTTTCCTTAAACTCAAACACATTTTTACAACCGTACAGAATAGTTTTGTTTTCCTGTTTGTCATTTATTCCTTTAATCACATAGTGCATCAAAGCAGCGTCATCGATTTTTCCGCAACTGCACAATTCTTTCATCTTAAAAAAATATTCCTGAGTGGATTCAGAATCCCTCATTTTCCTTTTACTCAAAAGTTCATGTAAATTAGCAGTTTATCTCAAAAGAGAATTCGTCGATCAAGGCCTGTTTCAATTTTGACCATGAATTTATTTCTGGTTCTGTTCTAACAAACAAAGCAGCGTTACCACTAAGCGATCTCTTGCCAAAAATAAATTTTTGTAAATCTGACAAACAAAACAACTGAGAAATATTCTCGAAATGTTCGATCCAATGAAAAACATTTTCGTGCGGTTCTGCATTGAACTTAGTAAGGGTACTTTCGATATCAGAGTAATTTATACTGACATTTTGAATAGCATAATTACTATTATTCTTATTTCTACTTGTATATACATCATCACACTGAGAAACATGAGTATTACTTTTAAAATCATATTCACCACATTGCATAGAAAAATCATTACTATCAATCTTATTTCTACTACATCACATTCATTGCACTGCATTGAAAAATCGTTTGTTTTGCGTATGTCTTCTGATTCGGATTCAGACACATCGGCGCGTTCGTTCTCGACGAAGCTTTCAAGGTTACATAACATAGATAGAATTCTTTTTGCTAGTTCCGTTTTCGTGCCTTCGAAAGAAATGCTTAGCAAACTAGATATTGCAATCAATTCGTTTAGAGAAAAGCTATCTTCTTTATTTTTTAATTTCTCATCAAATTCTTCACTATCCGTTCCGAAATTAAAGCCAGAAAAATATTTAACGTGTCTTCTATTCGATCGATTGCCGTCATTTTCGAAAATGAATCTATGCAAAATTTTTATTTTGTCTGTCTTGCAATTTTTCAATGCAACGCTGACTTCTTTAATATCATTCAATATCATCTTGTATTATGGAATGTTCACGTACCTTTAAGATGCTTGGCAACAAGGAGCAGCTTGGAGACTGGAGAACATAGTTTTTTTTTTTAATATCCTTTCGAAAATACTGGCTGGAAATCTTACTAGGCGTCTATTCCGCTTCTGAGATGTGGGGGGTGCTGGTTTGTGGGCGATTGGCAACATTACGAAAGTTTTAAAGAATAACTAAATTTAATGAGATTTATGAATATTTACAATGAATTTGGTTTAGACAATTAAAGTTAAGTGCACAGCACAGACATCATAAACTCCATCGGCGCTCGTCGCCCGTCAACATTGCACAGTCTAACGCTACGTCCGTCTTGTAGCTTCGTCGTCTTCCTTCTGTGTCGCTTTTGACTGCGTTCCTCCAATGCGCGGAATGGCTGCGCAGTGGTCGGAGATGACATCAGCGCGGAGGTGCCCTCTAATGGCAGTCTGGGCACCACATTAATGACTTCTAGTGTTTATATTAATGAGTATTGTAAATCACTAATGTTTATATCACCCTTTCCTGCATTCTGTGTTTACATTACGGTTTCCTGTATCCATATTTTTATCGGTACATTTGTCTGAGGCAATCCTTTTTATAATTCGCAGTGAAATAGTTGCCTCTGAGTCTTTAAGCTCTTCGTATTGTTCTGTATGCTTGTCTGTTGCGATGTCTCTATAATTATTAAATGTCTTGTTAGACTCTTATTTCATTATCACAAGACGTAACAGAAAGAAAAAATGTAATGTAGTTTCAATCCTTTCCACACACTCTTCTCCCTAAATCCTGTTCGTAATAACCTTCAGAGCAAATTTAAAGTATAGCATTTATTTAAAACATTTTCTCCCGGGAATTAAAGCAATACATAGAGAAGTCTAAGAAATTATGAACCAATTTTGGCTCTATTATAGAAAAGCACATAAAATATCACAAAAGATAAAAACCCTAATATCGAACTATTCATGACCACTGTATATATTTAGAAAAACTGAACACTCTTCATGTGACAGGTTAGATTATTGTTAAAACTGGAAGAAACTAAATAAATTAAGTTGTTACTAATCCTCTTGGTCAGGCATAACCCAAATCAGGTTCAAAAGACCTTGTACAAGTCGCCTAACGACCAACTCCCGATCATAGAGGAGAGACACGTTATGAAATATGAGGAGTTGCTGAAGTATGGACACGTTAAGTGGTTATTAACATCTCTCACAAACGTCATATGCCTTGTCTGCCCGCTTCTAAGTCTTGTCAGAGCAGTCTGGTGCATTAAATTATGTGTTTAAATGGTGAACACGAAAACGAGTAATAGAGAATGAAGCAAACAATTTTTTTATTTATTTTTAGATTTATGCTAGTAAATTTTTTTTAGCTAATAAATAGTGCTTATAACAATTACTGATCAAGTTGGTAGACATTAAATAGAAGTAGAATTTTTTTCCCTCGACAAATTCTTAAATTAATAAAATCGAAATTAAAATTTATTACTTGAATTATGTGTATTTTTGGGTCCTAGGAAAGCAGTGCATTAATGTATCACGATCTCATTCATAGCACTTAATAAATATCGCGATGTGAGTGTAATCTCATTAATTTTAACTGAATTTGGATTAAATAAAACAATAACGCAATTAAAAATCGCTGTTGGAGCTGAAACGAGTGTCTCAAACTTATGGACATAAGCTAAATGAAGTCATTTAAAACGAGGTAAGCATACTTTGGACACTACCTAATTATTACACATGAATCAACACTCAAAAAAAAGCACACTTTAAAATGACCGAAATGATATCTGCGTAGAAGAATTGTCACGTCTGTTCTTTTATCCATATATTGCATAACTAATTTGCAATTTCTACATTATTTAACGCAAAGTAATCAGAATTTGGATTTCCTTTTTCTTGAAAATTATTACTTTTTAAATTGACAGTGTTTTGTGGGGTTGCGATAAACGATTAATGGTGATTCTTTCATGACATTCATGCTTTTCAGTTCCTGAGCATCATTTTAAAAATCTATTCCAAGAGTTCAAAGTAATTTGAATGCACACGTTGAGACCAATATTCTTGCATACTTATTTAATTCCGTAAAAAAAAACAGAAATACTGAGAGATAAAGCTTAAATATATAAGGTAATTTAATACAAAAAGAATTCTTTGTATTTCATAATGAGAAATACATACATTTTTCAAAATGAAACACAAATTTGCTTCGAAAATAACTAGGAATAAGGAAAGAAACCTGGAATATTAAATCAAAAAATAAATTGATGGCATGCCCTGTGTAAATAATATCAATAAAAATTATAATAAAAGAAAGAAATGTTTAGAAATAAGTAATAATTTTCTTTCCATAATTTTAATGTACATGATAGCAACTCGTTTGTTTATTAGTATGGAAAAGTACTCCAACACTTGCTATTGAAACTGGTAAAATCCATCAGATTTAAAATAAAAATACATTGATTCAGAAATGATTTTTCAATAAAGATTTGCTAGGCCAGTAATTTTCTAACATAGCTAAGATTTTTCTTAAGGCTGAGGAACCATCTGATAAGCTCCGCATGGGGGCGCCCCATACGGTGATTTCTAATCATGTGCAGACTATTTTAACTCATTTTTGTATAGGCATTTATTTATTCGTTTGCCAAAAGCATTAATATACAGAAAATTGATTTAAAAAACATCGTGTTGATTCGACTTGTTGCATGTTATTTATACTTTGCTTTGCGAATTACATATATCTTACCTGCATGGTAAGAAGGTAAAGGTAGGTAGAGAAAAGCGAACATTACCGTGATTAAAATTAATAAACATGTATCGAAGATCAACTATTTTTTGTAGATGATTCTTTGGTAGTTTCTTAATTGCAATTGAAAATGACATATGCTACGAACTGGAGTATTAACAGAATTATAGATAATTTGCATGCTTTTAAGCACGAAAAGCAAAACTGAATTTGATGTCTATATTATATATTTATAAGGTTTTTGGCGGACATGGGAAATGAAGAGGAAGATGCCTTTCTGGTTTTTCCATGGGTCGCTACGTGTAGTACCGATTTTGATAATAAAGTAATAGTACAAAGTTATTAAAAATGTATCCCTTTTTAGAAGATCCTGGAGCGAGTTCTCTAAGTCTCATCGAAAAAAATTTGGATTTGATGTATTTAACAGAATGTGCTCAGCATTCATTGAAAAATATACTTGTTACAAATCTCACCACTAGATGGCGCTGTACAATAACTTCAGTTATTTATAAAAAATTACTGCTCTTCTCCAGAAAAGAAAAGCAGCTTGTTCAATGTTGCCTGCACTTTTGCAGCAACACCAACTACATTGCAGGAAAAAACTGGACAATGATATTGTGCAATGGTATCATATTCATACAAGACAGCCACAACACTGAAAGCATTTTACACAACATTTTACGGACGAATGGTCATAAGCTGATATTTTCAGACATCTTGGTCATTCCGATCGCCAGACCTGACTCCGTGTTAATTCTGATTATTACCTTTATTGAATTACCAGAAAAATCGAGATCTGGCAAACTGCCAGATCCGAAGAACATCCTCGGATGCACGCGCTGCTTTTTCATAACTTACTTTCGGTTGCAGAAAACGCTCTTCGAATGGAAACTAGGACACGTTGAGCAACTATGCCCAAGTGTCAAATGCTTTTGGTGAAAACAGAGCCGTAAATTGATAACATTTGTAACTTTTTCTCGATAAATGCAAACCAGAACTTGTCTTATGAAGTATGGGGTCAAATTTCTTTTCATTCTCAGCATTAGAACATACTCCAGAGATCTCGAATTGGTGAGTTGTGAACGCCCCTGTATGTGTATAAATATTGGAAAAACAGCACTCAGCTTGATTTATGAAAACGAAAAATATTATCTTTGTGAAGACTCTTGGGTCCTTTTTACACCCACATTTGCTAGTTTTAAAATTTGAAAAATCTCTTTCAATCATCTCTCATTGGAAATTGGACCACTATCCACAATCTTTTCAGAAATAAATATAAATGACAACTTCAAATAGCGTAAAAAAGTACATGAATAGCAGAAGATTACAATGTAATAGACATACATTTTATTTCTTCACGCATCGCTAAGCGAAGGATACGTTTGACGGCTGAAAGGTGTATTCACTATTCCTCCAAGTAGTGACATTTTGTTCCATGACAGAAATTGCTAGTAACTATCAATAACGAGCAACGAACCGAAAAGGACTGCTTTAGCACGAATTCAATGAAAATTTTTTCGCCTTCTGTAATAAACAGAAGTGGATATTTACACCTTTCAAAAGCATTTTTGTCCAAAATGCAATTTTCAAATTTGTAAAATAAAGCCTTATTCTTCAACTACTAAAATCTGGCTGAAATTTGTTTTTACAATATTAGATCCCATGTTTTGAGTATTCCGAAAAATAAATAAGTTATCTGACAGTTGGAAGAAAAATGGTTTTGTGCTTTTTCCAAATGACTTTGTGTAGCATTGCTTTACGCAAAACTATTTCTGAAAGTTTGGACTTAAAATTAAAAATATTTTTGACTATGGCTTTGAACATAGGTATAAAATAATGAAACTATTATTATAAAATTAGGTGATATTAGAAAACTTAGCGAATAGCATCTGTGCAAAAGAAACTTAATTCCTTACATTTATTACTGGCCAAAGTGTGTGTCGTTACTCACATTTAATTTTATTTGAAACCATATATAATGAATATAACATCAATATTAGAAAATATAAATATTCACTAAATGGATTGCATACTTGTAAATTAAATAGAATTATCCAAAAATATGTAACAGCATTTCGTTTACTTTTATTTGTGTTCATTGTAATTTCCCATAAAATACATAGCCAAAAATGCACCTCAGTCATGTTACCACAATTAGATTATGAAAGTCAATTTCATCCCATTGTTTTGTTCAAAGGTGGTTCGGCAAATCTTAACGCTAAACCTATTTTCTCTCATATTCTTTTCTGCACTGATTTCTTATTGCTTTCTGTAATCAGACTGCTGTAGAATTTCATTGGAATGGCGAGCTCTAGTGTTAGCAATGTTTTGCAACTCCATAGAGCTCAAATCAAGAACATTTAAACTAAGCGGAAAAGTTGGCGAATGAATCTCGTGTAAAGGTCTATACTGTTTTTTTTTATTGTTGCCATTCGACAATAAACAAATAACGTCGATTTCTGGGAAAGAGTTTATAAGAGAGATTTTGGTGGCTCTTAGTATTTTGTCCTTGACGAACAATATTTAAAAAATTTATTATTTTCTGAAACGACACAATTGAAGCAAATCAGTCAAAAACAAACAGCGGAACAAATCATTACAGGAAGTATTTAATGTTCCGAAATAGGATGATTTCAAATAAACTAATTGGTTCTATGTAAGGTTATAAAGCATAATTTAACTAAAACGAATAAATACAGTTAATCACTTTTGAATAGGTACACATGCACCTATTTAAAAGTGACCAATGGGGTCATTTTACGCAAAAAATAAAACAATAATCTTGTGGATTGACAACAATTTTTCGGGGACGACCTTCAAACGCTTTTGTCGAGTGATAGGTTATGGATTCCCTTTTAATTGTTAATATTTGATTAATTTACGTGTTATGCACACGTAACAAAAATTTTTAACTAAAGGTTACCATGAACAAATTGAATATGATTTGTGCGAACACGAGAAAAACTTAAGAGATGAAAAATACAAAAATCCTTAAATATTATAGGTCTTGTTATATTGCTAAGCGTTGTTGATACAATATGTGTACTTAAAATTAGTTTTCTTTCATTTTATAAAATCATTTACGATTTGATAAATTTTTAAAAAATAAATTGTGATTTCCAGTGAATTGGGAAAAATTAAATACGAAAATTAAGTAATTGCTTTTTGTTTAAAACAAGTTGTGTCAAATAATTTTAAGATATTTTAAATAGGGGTATTTTCATTTTCATAATTGCAATGGTTCCGATACCAAAATTAACAAGCAATTGAATGCAAAAGAAAAAGTACAGAAGTGGTCAAAAGAACAATTTAAAAGAAAAAATGTTTTAGAATTTCAGGTTCGTTTAAAATTTTGAATCTTCGTCCTTTTTACAATTAACTTTATTCTCAAAAATATATCGTTCTTGTGAAGGCTCCAATATCATTCCTGCTGCTTCTACACAAATATGGAAAATACAAAGAATGGATATGAATATATTCTATCGATATTCATTCTGGTTGTATAATATTTGCAAAGAATAAAAAGCTAATAGTTGAACATTTTTAGAATAATTTTTCCACAAAACATTTCATTATTTACTTTTTGGTAAGTGTATAAAATTTTGATATTTACTGAGAAATCAAGTTAAGACGAACAATTTTTTCCAGTTCATTTCAAACAATACCCGGGTAAATGAAAAATCGTGCATTAAATAAGATTATCTTTTTTTTCCAGTTCACAAAACGCTTTACAGATGGCAGCACTGAAGTAATAAAGAAGATAATGGAGGGTTGATCCCGATAGTCTCTCTTCAGTAATGTTCGGTATAAATAACCTTGAAATAAATTCCGATGTGAAGGTGTTGATAAATTGCCAATTCATTATACTAATAAAACTTTTTCGTTCAACCGCAAGTTTAATATCGCAGCAATTTTAATTAAGCTACATTAGAAAATGTGTGCAAAACTAAAAAAACGAATAAAACTACTCGAACTAAAAACTTTAAGAGATTCAATTAGAATTTTAAATAGAATATCTACACAAAAATAACTAAACTCAAAATGAGCGAAATTCTTCCTTTTACAATCAGTTTAATTTTCTGTCAATTCTTGGCTCGATTTTGTTGGAAAAACCTGTTTGGAAATATTATTTCCTCCCATTTAAATTTGTTAACTTTAAAATGCTATCATAAAATGTAACTTTATAATCGATAACTAATTGAATCTCGTTCTTCTACACAGTATTTTATGCACTTGCATTGCAGCCTAAATTACCTTCTTTGTACTATAGAGGTATATAATTCCAGCAAAGCAAAATGGATATATGTCGGAAATCCAAATAGAGTGAGAAATTGTTGTGAGATATTATAGTGCTAAACTGTAACTATAGATGGCGCTCTTTGAGTGAGAAACTAAAGAAATGCACAAAACTCCGTTATAAACAAGAATACTTTTGTATGTTTGTAAACCAAGGTTTCCGAAACCGGATTTCGTGTAATAAAGTTGGATTGCTCGAGTGAAAGAATTTGAAAATATTTTTAAACGTTAATAGTCTTGGTAGTCTCAAAAAACATTAATAGTTAAAATTATAGGCCCGATGGATGAGACATTTGGGTTTGGTCGCTCCTATACTACAAAACAAATGTATAAAATGCCTTTGAAATTGTAAACCTGTACATTACATCGACTATTCCATTCGTCTATCTAAATACTTCTGTTCAATTCTCAGTCTCAGCGAATTTGAGAAGCTAAATGAGATGGTGACAATCCGACTAGATAATAGTGCAAACCAAATATTCAAAATGTAGTTTCTATACTCAACCTAATGATGCGTGTCGAATTGACCAGATGAGGCTTTAGTCCAATTGCATTGCGGCAATTGTCATATTACATCGCACTCTTGAAAATGCAAATTGACCTATCATTTTTTTTATTATATTGTAATATACCTCATGATTTTTGATTTGAGGTGACTTTTCATTTAAAGATATTCGACTTTGAGCCAACAAGATTTTTCTACTGAGGACCATTTTCTTTGTAGTACCCCTACAAATAATTAGTTACAAAACAAAAACTTTGGGCGTTTATTGGCTTTAGTGTTTGAGACGGAGCTTCTTAATTATGACGGAGAAAAACATAGCAAAGGGGGAGGTAGACACATAATTTGATTTTTATATACTGATTCTAGTTCATAAATGTGATTTGTTGCAAAGATTTATAAAGTCTCTTTTAGGATTTCGTAGAGGTATAATAACAGTCGAAATGAGCTTACTTCCCAAGAACCGAATAAGACTAATGTGAAAACTATGATAAAAAAATTAGAGTAGCGAATATTGATTACAGATACCTGTAATCAATATTCGCTACTCTAATTTTTTTATCATAGTTTTTCAAAAAAACTAAAACCCAGCTGCCGTTGTTAATATGTTGTTTAAAAATTCTTTTATTATAAAAATATATTTGGTATTTTATTTTTAATTGAATCTGACTGGATTATCTGGCATCCAGAAGGTATAAACCCTTTTACCCATTGTAATGCCGAAGGGCCACATGAGATATCTTTTAATGATTGGTTTCAGTAATAATTTAATTAATTTATCAACTTCCAAAACAATTCAAAATTCAAAATATTTATAAGTCATGTGTGTGTGTTTTTCATCTAACACTTTTTTTTAAATAAATTAGAAACACAGTAAATTGAACTAATTACATTCACTGAATTAATTTTATTTCTTTTCATAATTCCAAAAGGTTTGTGTTCACACTACGCTTTGTCCGTGGTTATATAATTTCCCTGATAGAAAGTTTAGAATTGTTTCAACAATATAGGATTTCCAAATAGGTTGAATTCAAAATATTTATAAGTCATGTGTGTGTGTTTTTCATCTAACACTTTTTTTTAAATAAATTAGAAACACAGTAAATTGAACTAATTACATTCACTGAATTAATTTTATTTCTTTTCATAATTCCAAAAGGTTTGTGCAGGTTACAACCTACCAAGAGTAGAGATTTTGAAGAGGAAAAATTAAAAGATCTAAAAATAGATATTTAATATTAAAATGTACCAAATTTTGTACAGATCTACAACAGTTGAGATGAACACAGCTAGCCCCAAAATTTCAAACACATTTCATATTGAAGCCTTAATATATGAAAGGTCGATAGTTGTGGCTACAAAAGCATAGCCTTTCAGAATTTAGAGTGAGTGTAACCTGTTTGGGTAAAAGCGTGTGAAATAAAGAAAAAAAATTCTAACAATTCACCTGATTCATAAAAAATTTCGATGTTTACGTGTCGAATTTCAAATTACTCCGATTGAAAAAATTTAAGCATTGCTTCTCAACGTGGCGCCATCTACAGTAGCCAATTTTAAATACAAATATTTCCTGACATTTGGATTTATTGGCGAAATTCCACACCAAATTTCCATTGCGCCACCTATATGTATTTTACTGAACTACAAAAAAAGAGGAAACATTTACTTGTTCAATGTAAGAATATTCAAGCTTCTATCTAATTAAAATGTAGCACTATAATTTAAATTTAAAAAAAAATGTCTTTTGTGAAATGTTTGTTATTTGTATCTCTCAAAGATACACATAATAACATTTTTACATGGCACATAAAAATTTGGATAATATTGTGTAACAATAATTGAACAATGTTTTAGACTCAATGAAAACTGACCTCGGGATATTTTACAATCGAGATTATTGGAATACGAATATTTATGGATATAGAGGTAATAAAATATTATTTAAAAAATGAAATCATCCTTTCTTCGTTTAAAATCAAAGAGAAGCATATGTGAGAAACTAAAAAGAATTTCTATAGTAATTTTGCTCTCTGAGAAAATAATTTTAAATGATTTGAACAGATACTTGAGTATAATTAACCGCAATTTATTAAAAAATCCTTCTTAATATTTATATATCAAGAATGGTTTGTTGGCACTCACTATTATAAATATACTTACTTGTGTGAGTACCTACAAGCAAAACTAAAATTAGTTATAAAAATATTTCAAGTATAGTTTCTTGGCACGCACGATTTCATTTGTACCATGAATGATCTTACTTTAAGGCTTACATTTTCCGCTTGCCCAAAGCTGAATGTTTAAAAGTTTTTTTCAATAAAAAATAATATTTATGTTACAAAATAGAATTTATTTTTAAAAATTTGAAGAAAAAAAAAGAATTAGAAAAAGAAAAAATATATAATTTATTTCAAGAAAACAAAAGATCAGAATTAAGAAATAATTCGTTTAAAATTATTTTACCAACAATTTTAAACTTTGTTAAAAACTTGTATTTGCTTAATGGTACTCAATGAAATATAAAAAAACGAAAAATTTGAAAAGACAGGATTTAAATAATTTGATAATTTTCTATCTCTGTGTGTTTCAGTATAGTTTGAGATGCGATGCTCTTGTAAACAAACTTGCTCCTGCACAACACGCCCTTTATTACTTTAATTCACAATATATTATACAAAGAAAACCTTATTTAAATTAAAGTTTTTTCGTACATTTTTAAGATGCTATAGGCTTAAATTAAAACAATGACCGAAAAGTCACGAATTACGAAAACAGGAATGCAACAAATCATAACTGAATCGTAAACGCGAAAATTACTCGCTCAAGTGATTTCTTTGACGAAAAGTAGAATTAAAAAGAAAAGGTCGAACTTGAGAAATAAATCGACACGTGGAAAAAGTGCTCGCGTCAATTTGTTCATGTCCACCAAATATGTTCTGCAGTTAGGTAAACAGTTTTTTTAGAACTATTAGGTAGAACTGTGGCGCCATCTGGCCTCTAAATTTGAAACTGTTTGAATTTTGCACCAAGTTTTAAATTTTAATGAAATTAATTTTGTTTAACAAACACTAGTGCAGGGAATGCACGAAAAAGTATCCATGCTTATGGGTGCATGTAACTTTGAGGCCGATTATACTGAATGCTCTCAAGATTTGTTGACCAAAATATTTTTAGTAAAGCAAAGATTAAATTTATAATTAAACTAACTATATAAAACTACTTGCCTTTTTATTGTATTTATTAATTGTATCAATGCCATTAATTAATTATAAATGAAAAACATTACTAAGTAAATTATAAGATTCCCAGCAGAAATAACTAAACTAATTCCTATCAAAATTAAAAAGTTCAAAAAAGAAATATTTCTATTTTGTATATCATGAAAAATGTTTTTAGCGACAATATTTTTCCGAATAAAATATACAACAGGGGCGTGTCAAGTGCGCCTAGTGAACGATCTGAAAAGATTTCTCCACCTATATAGCATCATAGTTTTTAAAATTTCATTCCCTTTGATGACAATTGAGATTAATAATTTCTTCAAATAAAAAGTGCAATTGTTATAAATCCAATAAAACTTGTTTGAAACTATCTGGACAGCACTTACTTAAAATCGTTTTTCATGAATTGGGAGCAAAGCAAATGTGAAGACTATTAATTTTTCAATTGACGGAGCACGAGTTGTTACAGATTTTTCCTGTAACTTTTATGGAATTGTGAAGATAAATCTACCTATCGAAATTTTGTAATGCTTGTAGTAACAAGATATCATTAACCAACTTTCCATACAAATTGCAAGGAAAAATAATTATGAAATAGAATAAAACTATCTGATAAGTTATAATACTATAAATTTTATAAAATCAAATAATTATATACTTATGGATTGAAAATCGTAAATGTATTGAAAAGTAAAGATGCTAAAAAATAGGCTAAATATAAAATATATCCTTATTTTTAAGTTGCCCATATTATTTTAGGATTATTAAACCCTGTTCCTTCTTTTAGCCATTTTGCTATTGAATTTTTCTCGTTAGAAACGCATGTTAAAGATTCATGATATTGTTTTATTTTTAGGAGAACTGAGGTCAGAAATGAATGGGGCCAAAGGAGTGATACGAAGATATCAGTATCTCGTACCCTGTGTAGATGGCGCCACGACCGTTTAACATTCGAGAAACAAAGACGATGTGGACGATACACCATGTTTGAATCTTATGTCATTGTTTTTTACTTAATTTGTTCAGAAAATGTTTGTTTTTTCTTTGTATTTTGTTTTATCCTTTACTTGAACAAAGCAATACTTTCATCAAAAGAAACTACATTCAACACTAGTACCAGAAAAGTACCTCCTGTTTGTAAGCATAGGTTATTGTTTCAAATTGTGAGTGTGTGTAACAAAAGATCAACTTATCAACACGTACCATCGCTACTTCATCTTCTGACGACCCTTCTTAAATTCATTTTGTGATGTCATTGAAACAATAATCTTTCAATGAGAATAGATAATAAACAAAACAAAAGTTAAAGTAAAGATTCTCAGCGTTAAGATTCTTATCGGTTATCTTAAAGCAAAACAAACAAAAGATAGATTAAAAGTTAATTCATGTTGTTTTTTCATTGATAAATTCCTTTCGTGATTTGGAACAAGGAACTTTCCAGTCACGTTAATTTAAATGCATCGAGATGTTGAATTAATGGTTGAAAAAAACACTTTTCTAAATCTGAAAGCAAAATAACCAAAGCGATAAATCAAAGGTGCAATAATTGAGATTTATTGAAAGCCTTTTCATTATAACAAATTTAATTGTTTGTTTTTCAGCTATTAAGATCCAGGACACTAAACAATGGAAACAATGGCAGTAAAAATAAATCATGCTCTCAAAGCATTACATTTTCAAGACGTCGCATTTGATAAATACAAATGAAGAAACACAAGGAGCAATCAAGCTAATTCCAAGAAAAAAAGGACAAATAGGTGGTTTGCGATTTTTTAGTTAGCTTCGCAAGAGCTATTAGAAATAGTTGAAACAACAAACATTTCATAGCTGTTGACAGATATATATTTAGATACAATTTTCGAGTTTTTTGCTCTCGTAAACCTGCTGCTAAAACATTGTGTCTAATAATTTATAATTCGTATGCTTGTAGTTCTTTAGTACTAAATGATCAAGCGTATATAAGTGGTATATGGGTCATTCCCTGTCAAACCATTAAGTATCATTTGCAACCTGATCTTTTCCGATTTCAATGAAATTTAATATAATGAGGCCTTATGTAAAAAATGAAATTGTGCAGAATATGAGATGCATATCTTAATTATTTTTCGAATTACAGGTAACTGAAAACTAGGAAAAAAAAACAGAGTAATAACGGAATAATCAATTTCGTAAAATCTCGAGTCCAATTGGGAGAAAGCTGAACTTAGGCTTATTTTAAAACCCTTGAAACAAGCTTCTAATTGATATGTTATAACTATGACTTTTTGTAGAAAAGATTTCAAAGTGAAGCCGCGTACTTTTTACTTTTGATTTTTAAAAAACCAGTATTTTAATTTTTTTAAACACATTTTTTTTATGATTTTTTGTTATTTGTTTTCAAGTGTTTGTTATTTTATTTCGTATTTGATATGAATGCTCAACATATGCTATAAAAATGGAGATGGAGGGTTCAGACTGATTAAATAAAGCTTTGACTAACAAACTAGAGGCTACATGCTACCCATGCAAGTTTTCAGTCAAAAACAAAATAATTAATTTCTTAAAAGGTTTTGAGTTTCAATTAAAAACTATTACAGTACATTAGGCTGATATGAACTCAACTTTTCAGAACTTTTAAAATGTAGGTTTTTGAAATAAAAATAAAATTTTAATATTTTAAACTTCAAATTTTTGAATTTTTAAGAAAAATATTCGGTCGATGTATAGAAAGATATTAAAAGCAGAGTTGTTGCTAAAGTTTAAAACATACACAAAAATTCAAGTGTCTAATTTGTGTTATTTTTTAAGCGAATCGATCGATTGTTTCAAAAACTCGTATTTTTGATTTACTACCAAAAGACAGTAACCTTCTTACCAATTTTTGTTGAAATTGGAGATATCAAGGTTGGGTACTGTGTTAAAAATTGTCACCCATATGCCGATTCATTTGTTGGTCTTTTACGAGATCAGATTACGAGATGCCATGTATGCTAATTTTGAAGAACTTCCTGGTTCGTTTTTAAGACGCTAATGCACAAGATAGACAGTCAATGTGTTTTATAAATTAAACGTGTGGATTGTAAGCAAAAATGTTCAGGAATAGCATTTGTATTGACGTTTTTTAGGCGCCAAACGACAGTCAGACAATATGTCGGCAGTCCCTTTACATCTTGCATAGCAGGATGTTCATTTCGGACAGCATTATTAGGGGCACTTCACATTAGGTTAACAAATAAAATGTTGGGGTAAATTCAATTCTGGCAATGATTTGACGCCAATTCTGGTAATCCGCTTATTTTCTATTTCTTATAGCTTTTGGTGTGGTAACAGCTTGGAATTGGCGATGAAACATCCCCAACAAATGAATCAGCCATCTTAAACAATATTGGAATTCCAAAATTTAAATGACAAACATTGGAGAAACTCCACAAGTTTGGAAAAATGGTTTGTAAAAATTTCATTTACAATAATGAGTTTTTAATCAATATATTGAGTCGTGATTCCAGGTAATTATGCTTATATGAATGTATTTTGTGAGTACAAATTCATATAACCATACCTTGTCGTTTTTCGATAGAATCTACCTTAAAAGAGAGCGCTCCTCAGATTATTGCATTTTTCAGATTAAATGAAAGGATCTTATAGAAGAATGTACTATCCCCTTAATGTTAAGAAATAATACTATATTTCAAAATTAAATTTTAATTTTGAGAGTAAAATTCCACAAGTGAGTTTAAAAAAGTACTTTCTTTCAGAAAATAGAAAAAAAGGTTAAAACATTTTATCTAACTTTATCAAGACATACAATTTTCAACTTCCTTAGATCCCATCCGTATAAATAATTTTATGATATGTATTAATAATATTTTTTATTTAAACTAACTTGAAATGATAAAATACTGTTTCATTTGTATTATGTAGAGTATTAAAAATATTTGAATTTATTCGATTAATTTTTCTATTGCAGCTGCATCATTTCAACTACCTATGTGCTTTGGACGATAATAAAATCACTAGTCTTGAAGTCGAATAGAACGAGAAAATATTCATAAACCTGGTAAGTATGATTATTCTATGAAAAATTTTACAGTACTCAATTGTTATCATTGATAAATATTAAATTATATTATAATAAATAATCATATATTATTATAAATAATCATCAATAACTTTTAGTACAAGTGATTTAAAATTAATTTTAGTTTCTTGATTAAAAATTGTGAACATTCCATGTATAAGTTTGCTTCCAAACATATCAAAGTAGGCACACAATTGTATCTCTCTCATTGATACGTATTTAATAAAATAAAAATCAGACGTAACTTTTCAGAAATTTTTAGCAGTAGTTATGCCACAAAAATTTAAATATTGATTTTAATTTACCAAATATGATTGTTTATACTTACTGAATTTAATGAGATATATTGTCCAACTTGATTATGCAAAATAACAATCTTTTGTAATTTTAATGAACGACTGTGGGTACTAAACTATATATTTTGATATATGAAAATTGAAATTAATGAGGAAATTAAAAATGAAAATTTAATTAAATATTAAATTAGTTAAATAAAATATACATGTTCTTCCGTGTTGCTACAAAATCTGTATTTCATAAAAGAATCTTAAAATTATTTATCTTTATTTAAAACGAAAAGACATCAAAGTCATTAACAGCCTTGATATTTTCTAAAAATTTTTTATGAAAAATTCAAATAAAAAATTACATTTCTTTGTTCGAAGGCTTAAAACGTATTTTAAAGTAATAATGACTAATTGCATTCTTTGAATAACATAAATACTAAATACACACGTTGTGGCTTAATTGGACCGACAATTAAGTTATTCATAAAGTTACTGTAATGCATAAGAGTCAGGAAATTAGTGAATAAATTGAAAACTGATGTTTGCCAAAACTGGTCAATTACTAACAGAAATATTTCAGCTTTGAGATAGCTCTTCGGTAAAGCTAAATTCAGAGGTCGCTTGTGTTTTGGTAAGCTGTTTTCTTTCTTGTAGCGTAATTTGGCGTTATCACAATGCGATTTTAGCATGCCGCTAAATATGGAAATTAACGCCAAACATCCAAAAATGGGCAAACGATCAATCGCAAATCAAATGAATTTTTAAGCAGATATTTTTTCTTCTCCGATTAGTCTGTACCTGCGTTAAAAAACCCTCTCATAATAGAAGTATATTTCTTTTTTTAATGGAGTCTATTAATTACAAAAGTTCATTGCTTGTCTGGCGTAAAAAGTTAATATGGAAATAATCAAATTAAGCGATTTTATAAATCGTTTGATTGAAGTACTTCCGTAATGTTCAGTTCCGTACATCTAACAAATTATATTCCTCATATAGTCAAAAATCATAATTTCAATTAACAAATGCACCTATTGTATTAAATAACTTATTTTCCTTCTATCAATGAAATATTTGTCGTTATCAGATTTCATTTATGCCAAATTAAAAAAAATTACACATTTTTAATTTAGTTTAAACTTAAAATCCGTTTTCGCTTGTATATTACTAATTCTAATTTGTTTCTATGTTACTAATACTAATGACTTAACTTGAATACCGTGAGACATATAACAGCAGGTCATTTATAGGAACTAATTGTGAGACGTGTTCATAAAACCGATTTGTTTGCAAAATCGTACATTAGAAGTTTATGTACATGGAAAAAATCTTCCTTGTTTACGAGTATACATATTTTATTACGTATATATTGCATACGCATTCTACACAATAACAAAAAATCATTAAGTTTCAATTGATTTATTTCGCGCCACTAAAAGTTTAATTGATAAAGAAGGTAATTCTTTATAAGTTAAACTGCATCGCTTTCATCCCGGGCTTCAAATCATAACAGGGCTTTGTCTAAATAGGCGAATGCTTCGGAAAGAGCTGGAATATCCGGATTAGATTCATCATTTGATCAATGTTCAGACTCATCATCTGACAGATGTGTAGGTTTCTGTGAGTCCAGATGATACTTGTGTTGTGATGATGATGACTTCATCATCTATCGCTCAGCTCATATACAATCACGCTGTTTGGATCACCGGTCATTCACTTAACCGATGTTTCGATATTCTATCATTTTGCAGTAATTCAAATTCTTACAAATCAAAATAGCAATTTAAACTTCGAAACGATAAAGAGAAAATGGCAAAATATGTTGTGGCGCTCTTGCATAAAAACATAATTTGAACCACTCTCATTTTTGAATCGCTGTTCTTGATGCAACAGAAGTGCGAAATGCACAAATTAGAGGCAGCCTGCTTCTGATATCCTCACGCAGTCTCTATACAACATTACATTACAAGGCACCTTTTGTTTAACTAAAGATTTCTAAAGAGCGAAATACAAGTAATACCAATGCGTGATAATGTTCGACGAAAGATGTCTTTAGTGCCTTGTCATGCATACGCAAATGCCATGGGGTTCAACAATTTAGGCTAAGAAATAGGAACAAAACTAGGTCCTCAGAATGAAGATAATTTTTAAATTATTTAACTGGATTAATTTTTGATAATGGTACAGAAATCGGTATTATTTGTAAGTTGCGCATGGTAACAAACACAAATGGAGTGTTTGTATTTGAATATTTTTGTCCCACTTCAAGCTATTAGTTCATTTAGCACCATTTTACTGCAAAATCATGGGTTTCCGTATTCAATGCCTATGTATTCATCTGTACATGTGTACTCCCACTATGTCCAAACGATTGGATATATTTTCATGAAATTTTCTTATCTTTGAATAGTAACTGTAATTTAATGAATGAACTTCACGGAGTTGTCTGTCTTCCCGTCGATATATCGATTTGTATGTTTGAACCAAGTATCGAATAAAAATAATTCTCTATTCGCTCATAAAATTTCAGATTTTGCAAAACACTATAATGAAAAAATTATTTGCCATTCCTGTGTAAATTTTTACGCAAGTTTCAAGCTAAATCACACAGCTGAATAAGCATTTCCTTTACTATGTTGTTGTTACTAATTCTTTTGGTCAATGTGAAACCTAGATCAAGTCCAAAATCGCACAGCGACCAACTCCTGTTCATCCAGGAACTGTCTCACAGAGACACGGAGCCGTAGTAGCCCAGTTGGAAGAGCAGTGGATTAGCAACCGCAGGATTGCGAGTTCAAAACTAGACCCTGTTACGGCCAATGAGAATTTGAGCAAAAGAGGGCGCTGT
Organism: Meta bourneti; assembly: GCA_933210815.1. NCBI lineage: Eukaryota > Metazoa > Arthropoda > Arachnida > Araneae > Tetragnathidae > Meta > Meta bourneti. The sequence continues at coordinate 50,028,179 of OW119929.1, read as the reverse complement.
GCGCGCCTCTGACGTTTTGTAGTGTGTAGAGAATTGGCCCGGCGCTGTTGTGCTGAGAGAGATCATGAAATGATGATGTAACAAGTTAACTGTAAATGTCTTAATGTCTGTCCTTGTTTTGTGGTAATAAATGTTGTGGCTGTAAAATTCGAATGCTGATCTTTCCAAATGAATCCACATCAAATAATAATTTGAGAAGACGTCAATTTTGGAGCGTCACAGACCCAGCCAAAGACCGTCGTGTTCATGGGGGCTGGTGCATGTTAAATCTGTCGTGGCCTCAAATGTTCTCACGTTGGGGTGGTGTGGAAGTTTGGAGAGTGGGGTGCCAGCTCAGGTGTTGACCTCGTCAACACCTGATTACGAGACATTGTGCTTGAATTTTTCCATTCGGGATTGATCCAGGACCTTCGTCAATGGCCCGTTGTGTGTTGCTTCAGTCGGACGTTAATTAACTACCTACCCACAGAGGCACCGATACAAACGAAAATGAAAGTTCTTAATTTCTTTCAGAAAAGTCATATATCGTGTGTTCGCATCTAAGTCTTGTCAGAGCCAGAGACGTAAATAGAGGGGGGCAGACGGGGCATCTGCCCCGGGCGCCGGATTGGGGGGGGGGCGCTAAATTGGCCGAGTATTTTTTTACTATAGATATTTACGATGATAAAAAGTACAGAGGAAAAACTTATTAGTAGACTACAAAAAAGTAAAACTATAAAAGGAGTTAAATGCAGAATGTGTGAAGATTTCTTCACACATTCTGCATTTCTTAGGAAAGCTTAACCTAGATCCTCTTTTTAAAGAAGTAAAGAGGAGGAAGAAGCGGATGTTTGATGGGGGGAGGGCGAAGTTGAAAGCTATGAATTCTCAGAAAAAAAGAAGTTCAGATTATTGATTAATACAAATAATAGATCGGATTCTGAATGAACTGAGGCAAAGGTTTCAAGTCATTCAAAACATGAATAGTTTATTTGGTTTCCTCAAAGGAGCTCGGTTTGAAACAATGAATGGAGAAGAATTGAAGAACCAGGCACTTGAGTTACTTACATATAAAGAAGATTTAGACAAGGACTAGCTGGCGATAGAAGTGGGGAGTTTTAAGTATCATGCCTTGGATTTAAGCCCTAATGTGAAAACGGCTACACCATCAGGTCTTCTGACGTTGATGTACAAGAACGGACTTGAAGACGCGTCCACCAACATAACGACAACGTTGAGAATTTTCCTCACGATACCAGTCTCAGTCGGCTCAAATGAAAGGAGTTTTAGCAAACTAAAGATCATAAAAAATTGCCTCAAAAACTTAACAGGATAACAAGACTAACCAACCTGAGCATTATATCAATAGAGCCACAATAGAGCTTCAAAACTATCTTTTGAGGACTTAGTAAAAATGTTTGCAGCCGAAAAAGCCCGTAAAGTTAAGTTTTAGTTCAAGCTTTCCGTGTTTAAATTAATTCTTTTCACATTTTGTCAATAGATTGAGAGATTGTGAAAAATGTTTAAGTATAATACTCAAGATAATAACTTGAGTAAAATCTGTTATTATTAATTCTTGTTTTACAGTTTTCCAAAATCCTTGAATGGTTTTCGGTCGACGTTTCGATAATTCTCTTTTTAAAAGTCCAAAAGTCCATGGGTGAGACATCTGGAGATTTAGCAGGAATATCAGTAAAGGGTATTTGACTTGATACCAGTCTCTTGTTCCATTTTTTCCACGAATTTAATAGTGGATTTAGATGTGTAGCTGCTTGCTTTATCCTGATGCAGTTCTACTGATTGTTGGCACTGTGGGTAAAAATATGATATTTCTTTTTTTTTTAATATTCGGGATAAAATAGGGTCTTGATAATATGTGGGAGTTGATTTTTACATTTTCCCCCTCTCCTTTTATCTTTTAATTTTCCATTATATGCAAAACCGGCAACAATCATAAATCTCTTAGAGAGTTCTCACGTTAAAGTTACAAAGTTGAACCACGTTTTAAGATTTTTCTCCTCTTTTATGATAATAAATTGTTCTTTTTTATTGCAATCTTTTAAATACACCCACGCCTCGTCTATTGTCACAACATTTTTCCATCTTTCTCCAGCTAAATGCTTCTCATACAGAATTCTGCAGCGAGTTCTGCTTTCTGCAATATGTCGTGGAGATAGACGTTGAACATTGTATTTTTTGGCCTTTTTAAGATTCAAATCACTGTTAATTATTTTATTTACAGTTGAAACTGAACTTTTAATAACTTTGTCCTTTGACTTGGCGGATTCTCTTTTAAAATTAAAGATCTTACCTTAGAAATATTCTCAGAAATTCTTTTTTTATACGTATTTGGAAGTATTTTTCCACTTTTACGCGTTTATTCCTTTCTCATTAATAATATTACTTTTCGTACCTTTAGATTTAGAAAAAACATGACTTTTACAACGTTTTTGAATAATTGAATAATTCTCTTCGGAAAGAGAGGAAACATAGCCTTCCATCCATTGCTTATTTAAAAGCGCCATTTTGAAAGTAAACAAAACTCTGAGTTAGCAGACGATAAGCTATACTTTAACTATTTAACTGCTGCGAAAATGAAATTATTTCGTAGCATACAATTTTTTACAGGTCTTCAAAAATGTTCGAACAGCCTCTGTATTTATCATAATTAAATATCCTATTTTAAACAAGTCTTGATTTTGATTCAACCCACACATATCCCGATATCATTTGATAAAACCTTTTCATTTCATTTGATAAAACCTTTTCATTTCATTTGATAAAACCTTTTCATTTCATTTGCAGCGATTATAAGTGTGAAAGAATATACCAAACATGCTACTCTTAGATTATTTGCCAATGAAATATCTTAGAATTAATTAGGTATTTTATCTTGTACTAAAAATGAAATTGCTGCAAATTAATTCATTTACCTTTGAAATCAAGCATGTACCATCTAAGTTTAATAAAAAAAATGTGAACTAGTGGAATTAATGTGTGGTGGCGATATCAAGTATTGTCGGGGAGGGTTTTGGTTTGGTTTGTCGGTGGGGGGCGCCAAGGCGAGTTCTTGCTCCGGGTGGAAACTAGCCTAGTTACGTCTCTGGTCAGAGCAGTCTAGTATAGTCTTGAACCTTATTCCTTAACCTGGCAGTATTGGAGAAGCTTAATAATGTAAAATGAGCATTGGTTGACACTCAAACTGTTTTACCAGTATTGCTGGAAAGGCGACTTTTTCCAAAAACTATTCATACAGAATTTGAATTCTAATAGTTTTGAACTTTATGTGCTGTTTTTCTTTCTCAAGTATAAATCATTTCCGAATATTTGAAACAGATATGAACAGAATAAGAAATTAAATTTTGCTTAATTTATTAACGTCCACTAGAAACTTGGTAGTAGAGCATATTTAGTAGTAGTAAAATGCATTCCATTTCATACTACACATAAATATCCAGAAGTTAAACTGCGATTTTTTTTATTTTGTGTGCAATATTGTTAAATAAGTACGTTCATTTCTTGATGGCATGTGTATATTTCAACCATCTTCAAAAGTCTTTGGTTTAATACTTGTGGTTGTGGAATTCCGTTTTGTCAAAAGAAATAAAATAAAGAACACGAAACCTTTTAAATAAGACTGGTAGCTAATCGTATGCTGTAATTATTCAAAGATTTTTTATATTTTGTCCTAGGTTTTCATTACAAGACGATAAAACTCATTCAATTTCACTTACATTCATTTTCCATGTTTTAAATTACATTGTTTAGTTTTATTGAAGGCTGTAGTTAATGGGCAAGCAACATCATCATTCCCTATCTGAACAGCAGAATCTGAGTTTTCCATTCAGGAACTGAATCACTCAAGTGAAAAAAAGTACTATAAGGATCCGATTTGAAACTGGACGTAACTTAAGACCAAAGCAAACTTTAAGTGAAACTTTGCCAATTATAGAAGATATTAACGATAGAAAAATCTGAACTTGGACTTTTGATAAATTAAGAATTTTGACAGAAGGTAGAGGTTGCATACTTTAAGAGTAGAAGCTGATTCTTAAGCAACTTGGTGACCTTTGCTTTGTCTGCACTGAAGACGTTTAATTTTAAAACAAGATCTTTATTATTTCACAATTCATTAAAAGTAAAAATATATTTTCTTTGAAAAATAATAAGTCGTGAATATTATATCATATTAATTTGACCTCCTTATGTTAATGAAGATAAAATTTGTAAATATCGCATCGCTGTTTGCAAGAATGGCACCAGGAAAAAAATAATGATAGTAAAACTGTGAGTGTACGATTATTCCTCTCAGATTCGTCAGTTTTACGAATTGAAAAAATTAAATATGGCAATTTTAAGGAAACGAACTTAAAAAGGGACAGTTACTTCACACCTTAACTCAAAATCGACTTTTATAGTGGTAATCTCAGTATCACCCTCTGTAGTTTTGCGTTACAACAGGGGAGCGATGCGTGTGAAACGGATTATATGCATGAATGTACCATTTATACATATTTGCGTCCAAAGTAAACTGTATAAATAAAAATGTTGGAACGGTGTTAAAAATCATTTTCCTGACAATTAAATGATATTTGCCTTTTTCTATGAAAGGTTAAAAGGACTATTCTGGTCACTTTTCTATCTACAGTTAACCAATTCAACTCGAGTAAAGCCGGGTAGTTCTACTAGTAAACGAATTAAAGTAAACCGCTACGAGATTCATTGTTAGTTTTGCTGCTTCGTTCAAATATGGCTGGGTGTGAGCTATGGAAGAACAAAATATTTAAAACGCAGAGAGCTCACTAATATGTAAATGAAGTAGACAGTCAGGACTGATTCAATATATTTTGTCATACTTCATAACAAAGTCATGAGTTATAAACACTCGACCAAGAATTGCAGAAAATGCTGTTTTCTATTTTTGATCAATTTTATTTCAACAGGGAATATACCTATTTCCTCTAATGCGATTTTTGCATATTATTTGTTTAGGGTATTTGGGGCTTATTTGGCTAACTTATTATTTAGGGTTTGTCATTTCTTTCGATTTGCAATTACGAATCGGATTTCATTTATTTATTTTAATGTTAGTATTTTGTCCTCAATTTGTGAAAAATTGTTTTATAATTTGAATACATTACTCATGAAAATCTCTAGTTTTACTTACAAAAATAAAAAACAATGCAGTCATAAGTGTTTGATTTCCATTAACTTGATTATGTGAATGTAATCTTTATTGATCATTGAGCATAAGTTCTTGATTTCCATTTCCTCTTTCGGTAATTCAGTTGGAAGAGCAACGAATTAGCAACCGAAGGTTTGCTAGTTCGAAACTAGCAAACCCTCAGCTCCAGTCAAAGTACGTCGTGTACACGGGGGCTGGTGCATGTTAAATATGTAGTGGTCTCAAATGGCCACTACATATTTAACATGCACCAGCTGTGTGGCATGGCATGGGAGTTTGGAGAGTGGTGTGCCAGCTCAAGTGTTGTTCTAGTCAACTGACCGTGTTTCAAAATTACGAGGCGTTGTCCTTTGATATTTTCCTTCGGGATTGATCTCGGACTGTTATCAATAGCCCGTCGTTTTGCTTCAGTGCGACGTTAATTAACTACCTACTATCTTTTTATTTTAAATAAAATTCAAAACTAACTTATACAAGAGAAATGAAATAAGTTCTTGTAGTGGTTGCATCAAAGGATAAAATTTCAACTCTGAAGTGGAAATTTTTATAGACTTTCCATACGACTAACAATCTTTCCAATTTCCGTTCAGTACAAAATATTGAATATCTTAAAATTAACAGTTTCTCTATCAACCAAACTTTTTGATTAATTATCTTAGTCTTACAATTTTTATTTAATACTTAGTAGTTGAATTTAAAAGTATGCTCTGATGTTTAGGTATTTCGTTTGACTTTTTAGAAGTTTAAAATCGAGAATTAACTATTTGTCTTTCCGAGAAGAGTAGGTGTTTTCCCCATACCACACGTTTTGACTAAATAACCTATGACTAATAACCAGTGACTATTGGCTGAAAGAATCAATAAAAATGATTTCATTGGTCAAAAGTGGCCAGAAGTCTCATATAGAAGATTTGCGGGTTGTAGGAACGAAAATATACGTGTGTGCCCTTCAAAAGGCTACCGTTTTAAATATATCATGTTGTCAAGTATAACCTATTTTTTGAAGATTAGACGTTGCAGAATAAATATAAACTTTTGCAAATTACGAACAAACTAAGAATTTAAAAAAATTATTTGAAAATTCTTACAAAAAATAAAAATCCCGATTTGAAAATGTATTGAATTTTTAAGATTTTAGCTTTACAGGGAACTCTTCAATAATCAATCCATATCCAAATTTTGAATACCAACGCAATACATTCACACAAAATGCTTTTTAATAATGATTGTGTTCATAAAAGGTCAAATATTGATGAAAGTTCATCAAAAATCAATGATTCCACATCCCACATGTTCTGGTGAAAATGATGATTGGCATTCTTAATTCATTATGATCTGAAATAGTTGCTACACTCTGGTCACTAGATATTAGTTATTCATGAGTATTTATCGCAAGTGTATTTTGTTATAATTTTTTTTCAATATAGCAATACTCTTGCACATATCAAAACACAGAAACATTATTAGATTATTTACTAGAATTCATCAGAATTTCTTGTGGATTGAATTGTTCATATTAATTGCAATTGATCAGATTTGAGTCACTTTATTTCTTGCACAGAAAAAAGTAGCAACCAGTTTAGTACATGAAAGATTCTTTTATATCATATAAAGATTTGTTGCACCATAGATTTGTATGCAACATTATGTAACATTTTTGCTTTTAGAGTCCATTTTGAAAAATGGACTCTAAAAGCAAATATTTATGGCAATTAATTCATTCATTTCATCTGTTCTGTATATATTTTTGAATTTCTTCAACATTATCAGTGTATCAGTCTGGCATGAATAAATTAAGCAAATTTTAACTTTCAAAACTCACTTTATAGTGTATTTTATTACTATTAGTATAGGCAAAACAATTTCGAAGATAAAGTAACTATGATCCTACAGACTATATTGTGGCATCTTTTTAAACCCCCAATTATTTTGATAGAACAAAATGCTCCACCAGTCTCATTTCAAAAGAAAAGTTTTAATCCGTATAATAACCTCCCAAACCTGGCAATGATTATTTAATTGAACTATGCGTTTTGAAACATGCAAACGGGAATCACAATTATAAATGGTTTTTATGTTGTTTTAAACGAATAATTTGCATATCCAGAAATATTCAAACTTTTTAAAGATCAAAATTAAACAATGAATTTTCCAGTCTCCAAACAACTCCCACCCTTTTCCTCTGACGCTCCAAAAAAAGGTTTCTACACTTCAGAAACACAAGAACTGACACATATGTAAAGTAGATATTATTTGTTAGTATATCAGCATAAGCTCGATTATCAAGCCAGGGAATACATTTTTCACTTTTGAGAGGTTGGTAGATCGATCTCAAGCCCACATCTTTCATACTTTTGTACTGGGTAAAGCCCCCTCCCCATTTCGTTCGATACAATGCAGGGGCGGAGCAGCTGTAGGCGGTTTCCAATGTCACCAACGCCCTGCGGAGCTCCACTCAAGTGCATTGAGTACTGATTGCATGGAAAATCGGACGAATGCATTGCAACATTAGTCTACCACTTAAATTTCGAGTATATGTATCTTAAAGGCAATTTCTGTATTCCTAATATTTTATTGAGGAAAAACTCGCAATCATTTATGGGATTTTAAAAATTTATAGCCCGACCTCTAGTTCTAAAATGCTATAACGTTTTACTAATCCATTGATTAAAACATACGAAGATAAAACACTACACCCACAAATCTACATATTGGACAACTACTGCATTTTATAAACATTTTCAGAAGATATAATTTTTTTTCAAATATTTACACAAAAACTGTGTTGAACAATTAATATTGATAGAATACTTAAAGTTCAATAGAATGATCAATTAAACGATAAGTATCAACAAGAAATTTTCATTATATAATCTGTAAACATGAACGTCATACAGCTAATTCTAATAAAAAAAGGGAAAGTAATTTTTACAAATCATGTATATTTCAATACTGAGTTTTAATAATCTATCATTCTCTTTTCTAAAAAGGAATGACTATTCCAATGGTAACCAGAAGGATCTACCAGAAAAAATCTCCCACGGTTGGGTTTGTTAACATTGCTCCATAACCTAACTAATTACTGCAAGAACTTTGACCAAAGTGATATTTTGCGTGTGAATACATACTTTTGATCCTTTTTGTAATAATTTCAGAAAAATTATAATTAAATTTATCTTATGTTACTTACTCTACAGTTTTAATTTCTACAGACTACTGTGTGTGTGAGAGAGAGAGAGAGAAGGATAGACCAAATTAAAAGCTCCCATAGTTAGATTTTTAACTTTGCTTCCTAACCCAAATAACTTTACAATAACTCTGACTAGAAGTGATACTCAGAGTATAAATAGCTACTTTTGATCCCCGTTTTGAAATAATTTCAGAAAAATCATAATTAAATTGCACAAGTCACACGTTACTCTTCATATCATTAATTTCTACACACTGATAGTATGCCAAAAAGATATGTAACTTATAATTCATTTATAATATATAGCAGATTCTGTTCTCCCTAATGATTGTTTAATTTGATACCTCAAATCAAAATTTCTAAGCAGAATAATCAATTCTGTTATTATGGGGATTTTCTTTTTTACGCGAAAAAAAAAAATTTATTTTGTATCTTTTTAAATAACTGTATTCTTTAGGGTTTTAAGAACATGTGTGCCAAATTTAAAGTTGAAATTCACAAAATTGGCCTATTTATGAGCCATTAACAGGCAGATGTAAAGTTTGAAGCTTTAATCACTTCATAAAGATGATAATTCTATAACGTCGATTTTCAACGATTTGTCATCAAAACATAGCACTCAAGATAATCGCACTGCATGGCACTGATATAGCAGATTGGCAAGAAAATATTATGAGTACTGAATACACGAAACTTGAAAAGCGTTTTTCTCGGAGCATATTTTCGCGAGTGGTTGGCATATTTATAAAAGTATTGGATTGATATTGACTTGAAATTTGTACAGCATGCCGAGCAAACATCCTTTTATCGTTTGACAAGCCAGAAAAGCGATGCGTTTTATACTTTTATAGCAAAAAACTCGTTTAATTGTTGAGCTAAATCGCTGATTTTGGATTTGACAAGTCACCATTTCCTGAAATAATTTTTTAAAGAATTTATGGTTCTAATAGTTACATGTGTATGAAGTAAATCGCCGTTCAACTCTTTTTTAAGATCACTTGGAATTGGAAAATCATGCCAACCTGCGACCACGGTGCTTGGCGTAGTCATGGTCGACGAGCGTTAGCAGGCGTGATCCCTGATGAAATTTTTTTGCTAAACTTGAAACGATAATACATAGTCGAACAAAGTTTGGAATTATTTGGTTGTACAGTTTCGGCTGTAAGAAATCCCAAAAAGCGGTAATTTTAACGAAAAAAATCCCCCTTAAATTACCAAATATGTGTTTAAAGAAATGAAGCCACAGATCATAGTAAAGTAAATTTTAAACTTAAATCCAAATGAAAAAATGTAAATTTTGTGAAAATTAGGTTTCTTTTCGAATATATCGACATTCTAAATTTTCTATTAATTTCACGCGCCCTGTTACTTAGAAAATTTATTACAACTACAATAAGTGTCTATTTTCTTGAAACTCTTTTCCATTAGTAATATTTTGCTTTTCTGTTTATTCACACATATTTCAAAATGTCCACAACTTGCAATTAAATTTTAAACAACCCACAGAAATCAGTATTTTCTTATTGCTTGTGCTGAATTGAACAAATCTGAATGCTTTAAAATCTATAAGATTGAATACGTTTTTACAAAATTTCAGATTCGCTAGTTTTAGAATTGAAATGCAAAGTTATTTCTGTATTTCAATGTGTTGTCTTAAACTGTCAAAAGTTTTTACCTGAAAGTACCTTGTCTCATTTCAAATTACAAAATATTCTTTGGGCAGATATTTTAACAATCTAACGATGGGGAACTTATTTGAATAGATTTAAACCCTATATGGCATATAGGATTTCACTGTTTACAAGTAATCTTAATATGAATCGCTACTTTTAGACCTGTTTATACACTGAACAGTAAAACTTTTTAAGCACGTATTATAAATGTAAAAGTTTAGTAAAAAACGTATCCAATCAAGATTACTTCTTTTAAAATCTTTTTGCAATTCTGTTAAAACTTCAATTGGTTTTTTTTATCGAATCCTAAAACTTTAACGCATTCATAATATCTATACATATAAAGTAGAGTTGGCGTCTGTCTATTCTCTATACAAACCTACACCGTCTGACCAATCCACACCAAATTTGGTACACTTATACTTTGGAACCCTGCGAGTAACGCAAGCTACATATTAACCCCATTCTCTTTAACCTAGGTGTGCAGAGGGGCTAAATCAATTAGAAATTGCCATAGTAAAAACATTGAGCATAAAACGATTGCGGTACGCAATTCAGTTCTTTTTAGCAGTATTGCTCGAAAAACCATTTTTTCCGAAACGTTATACTTAAACAATTTAAAATTCTAATTATGTTTGAACTGATTTTTTTTTATTTCTTTCCACAATATAAATAATTTAGGAATATTTGAATGATGAAAAATTGATACTTAAAATACCTAATTTTACACAACTTGTATTTTGTAATGGAACACGAAAAGCCAAAACAAACAACTCATTGATTATAAAAGCGTAATTTCGTAATTCAGTATCTTGCAACGCCAGAATTACACATTTGCGTCCGAAGTAAATTGTAGAAGCTATGAAAAAGTTAAAACGATGCTAAAAATATTTTCTGTACACTTAAATGACGCTTGCATTTTTCTATGATATAGAATCAGCATTTAACCAATTCAAACTCGAGCATCGCCAGGTAATTCTGCTAGTCGCTTATACAACAGAGGAAGAGAACGTAATGAATGAAAAAAATTTACTTTGAATTGAATCGCAATGAATGGCTTTAAAATAGTTTTCATGGACAAACACAAATCTAGCTCTCATTCTGAAATCATACCGTATAATTAATTAAGAACCACACAATGCTTTTATGCACAGTAAACTGGATAATTTAATCACTTTAAACATCGCCTTTAATAATTTTTCAATATTAAAATCTGTCACACATCCACTGTCATAGATTAATACCATTTTATTGCATAAGTTAATTGTTTGAGCGCAACTGTGTCGAAACAGAAATTGAAACACCTGCCATTTTCACATCAGTGAGCAATATTGAGAAACTACATTGAAACATTAATTTTCAAATATCATACAGCAAATACGAAGTTCACGAGTTTTAAAATAGAGTGTTTCTATAAATTTAAATAAAATCATGTGAAATTTCAGTTTTCCTACAAAAATGTCCCTGAAACCCATAACGTTCTAAAACGACCAAAAGCACCTGCTAGATCACCTATTCAATACACTGATAAACACTTTATGCATATAATTTGTAAAATGTTGAAGTTCTTACCTTGCACATATTGCGACGAGTAGTAATTTTCCAGCCGTAGCATTTCATAAAACTTCATGAAATTATCCGCCCACAACATACTTCCACCGCCGACATACGGACTCACGTACGGGTGTTGCATTTCCCCTCAAAAACGCATTCCAAACTGATACAAAGGTGAGATTGCACTCTCTAAGTTTTCCTTCATTGGTCAAAGGTTAAGATAGCCGGGCCCAATCAGCAGTGCACTTAAAAGTATCTCAAGCCCCCCAGAAATGGCCCACTGGATTCCTAATTTAAGACCCCAAGAATGTGGTGCCAGTCCCTCCCCTGAAAGGTGGAGGGAGTATCTAAATGCTAAACAGGTCGTAAAAGTCACTCTTGGGCAATGTCTTCCACAGAAATAAATGGCAGAGGATGAGGTATTCCAACGGCTAGTTATATCTCTTCAGGACAGGTGCCAGGCGTTATAAATGGTCGCATTTGTGGCCTGATTTAGAGTGGTCATTATTCTTGTTAAAAAATATTGCTGTCACAAGAGGAAGGTTTCTCAGACGTGATGGCTTCCTTCTCCCCTTGAGTTGGAATAGGAATCAGCCTCATTATGATTCCCTGCAAGAAAAAAATCAGTTTAGACAATTTTAGCAACAGAACATGCATGAGAATAACTTCAATTTAAAAAACACATGTTACGGTATTTTACCCCATGGTGCTACACATCTGAGTAAATAAGAAAAAACACCCCTCTCCCACTAATGATAACTTATTTAAAGTTCTGCGTGCAATGATCCAAGCGAATCAATCAACCAAACCATGAACTTAATAACATTTAGAACAAAAACATATTTCTGTGCTTTAGAGTTGTGTTACAGTTTGCAAAAGCAAAACAGTTAAAAAACAAACATGAACTTGATAGCATTTAGAACAAAAACATATTTCTGTGAAAGCATATATATATATATATATATATATATATATATATATATATATATATATATATATATATATATATATATTCCCAATTAAAATGTTTTACAAATCCAATTAAAATGAGTGCAGACAGAAGTCGACATCAAGACTACTGAGTCCTACCATCGGTTTAAAACGGTCACTTATTCAATGAAATAATTCATGGTTCAAATCATTGTTTTTTGTAAATCACATCAGAAGTGATTGCTGAATATTTTTTGCAAGAAAATGCTTTAAAAATTAGTTCGTACATACGTTCACGTACGGTCGTTTACTCAATAAAATAATTTATAGCTGAAGTAATTTTTTTGCAAATCATGTTCGTAATGACTGTTTAATGTTTCATAAGAGAAAAGGTTTAAAAATGTACCATCGTTCCAATGTAAATGACGCTTGATTTGATTTACGATTATTTTTTAAGAGACAATGTTTTAAAAATCGGCCATCAATCAAGAACGGCGTTCAATCAACGATATAGTTCATGATTCAAATAATTTTTTTGTAAATCACGTTAGTAGTGGTTGTTGAACATTTTAAAAGAGAAATACATGCTGCTTGTATTTAGTTTGGTATTAACTTGAATTTGATCAATTATTCACAAATTGAAAAAGGTACCATCTCAATAAAAAAAACATTTTCAATGAGAGCTCAATCCACTGGAAATAGATCTGAAAAATCTTAAAACTGTTTATACAATTAAGCGTGGCAATATCTATCACAAAAGCAATATCTTTTCACGAAGAACAAAAATGTTCTATATTCATTTGATTGCAATTTCAGATTCCAGAGTTCCAAATTTCCACGAACTATAACAAAAAGGCTCGAAAAGTTTTGTCAGAAAAATGTTTAAGAAATGAATAGGAATGCTAAGTTTTAATTTCGAAATTTTGATTTATCAAGATTTAGGTTAAAAGCGGACGCATTTTTTTTTCGTCTTGTTAAATTAGTGTAACTTGAGCTTTTGAATATAATTATATGTTTGTGTGTGGTAAGAAAGTGTGTTTAAGAAAAGATGTAATAAAAACAATTCAATACCCATATTTATCGAAACAATAATGTGTTTTATTTTAAAATAACTACCTTGGATGTTTTACATGAGAAAATTAATTTTGATATCTCTTTTTGGAATTTGTAGCTATACGCGTTATGTGTATGAGATATTTTTGTTGCTAAGTTCATAAAATTCGGTTATGAGTTTATTTGACAGCAAACTGCCTGTATGATCTTGGACTTTGCGTATCTTTGTGACATTTTCCAGATGATATTAGCCTTTCAAATGATGTTCGCAATGTTAAGAAAACTTCAATTTTTCTACCGGGTGCACTTTAAAAAAAACTTTTTTTATAGATTTTTTACCGACCATTTTTACCCTGAAAGAAAATCGAGTAGCACTCTTAGGTTGTCTTATACCGTTAAAAATGTTGTCTTCGTTTGTACAATGTACTTCAAAAGAAAACTAATAATATATGAAACAAAAAGGTGCAAATATGATACTTATTTCTGTTACATAAGTAGTTCTTTCTCAAAATTCACTTAACTTTCTCATCGAATTTGGAAAAGGAAACTTCAGGCAATTTGAAGATCTTACGCCATTTTTGCATTCGATTCAAAAATAACACTATCTAGTTTTTTGCTATAAGGATAAAAATATTTCATAAGCAGTTATGGATTATTCAATAAGTTTCAACTCTTAATTTTACGAAACTGAATGCCTCTTATCTACCATACTTAAAATTATTTAAGGAATTTACACTGTGCCTGATTGTTCTACTCTGTAAAATATTCATCACGTGTAAGCAAACATTATAATCCCAATCGAAAAAAAGCTGAGCTTAGCGATATACAAGTACAGAAAATACGAAATTAAAATTAATATTTTCATAAATATTTATCACAAATATGTTTTTAATTTCACAAATTATTACACGAACTGTTGCATTTCATGAGAATGCGCATTTTGTATATCGACCTCTTCTAATGAAATAGACGGAGTATGTTGCCAGATCCTGTCGTCAGATCTCTGAAGCGTTGGTCACATGACCTGTAGAATCGATTTGGGCAGATTGGCTATCGAAGTTTTTTTATCACGCACGAAAATCGCATTAGCCAATCAATAATTAGTCACATTAGGATTCGTGCTTTCTTCTAATGCCATGTGACATTGGTTCGAACCATCTCCAAACCGAGCGATCGGAGGAAATAACATGAACTGCGCTCACATCTACTCTCCATCTAGAATTTATTTATGCTTCTTTAGAAGATCTATGGATATATAGGTACATTGATTCTAAACAAACTATGTGGGTATAGAAAAAATAGAACCGTAAGAAAACTGCAACAACCTGTAGCAGCGCTTTTCAACCGGTGGTGAAACGGTTTAAATTGTATCGAATATTTTGACGGCTTAGTTTCAAGTTCATAAGTAATACTCGTATAAATATTTTTGAGTGTTATTTTTTATTACAAAGAAGCATAAATAAATTGTTTCAAAAAGATTTTTTAAGTCGCATGGAGGTAGTTGAATTAACGTCTCACTAGAGCAACACAACGGGCTATAACAATAAAGTTAGGTAATTACTAATATTATTATTTTTGTAAATCAATCGGAATTTACCATTCTTTTTGTCAGATAGGCAAAAATATAATATATTTTTTTGGTGTGTCATAAAATTTTAGTGATTAGTTCAAGTGTGCTATGAGATGAAAAAGTTTGAAAACTGATAGATACATTGTCTATTGAAGTAAAAATTTACTTCACTAAAACCCAATATTTTAATATTTTTGTATTAACACCGAAAGTACATCTTTATTAAGTACACGTCAGAGGTAAAAAAAGAAAGAGAAAGAAATACGTATATTATTTTCCTTTTGAAAGGCAAGACGTTGTTATCATTGAAGCAATAAACAGCGAGGAAAACTCTGAATGCAATATTAAATTCCTATCGTTCTCACACGTCGTTGCTGATAGGCGATTGATAAAAGTTGCTGAGAGATTTCATGATCCCTGGATAAAAAAATCTTTGCTATAGTTTTTCACTTGATAGAAAATATCAACAATATTTTTTCTGGTTTCCAAAGAAAGAAAACACTAGAAATAAGAATACAAATGGAGGAATGGATACAAATGGATAAGAATTTTTTTAATTTTGAGAATTATTTGAAATATTTGATTGAATCGCACGGTTTGTTATATATTTTAAATAAAATACATTATGGTTATGACCCCATTATGACCCAATGGTTATAAATATAAAACGAAGTCTCTCAAATGCTTTTGCATGGTAAGTCACATACCATGTATGCATTTGCATTTGCAAATGCATACATGGTATGTGACTGGAACTCACCCTTTTTTTAATAGAATTGAAAAGTTTCAGAGTTGAAAGCTGACTACGACTTTCTAATTTGTAGTTTCATCTAACATGAAAATGCTGGCTAAAATTAATAAAGGAAACCTCGATTTCTTAGAGCTTTTGAAGTGCCGAGGTAACCCAGATGAAAGAGCAACGGATTATCTACCGGAGGGTTGAGAGTTCGAAACTCGTCCCAACCACAGACCGTCGTGTACGCCGCAAGGGATGGTGCACTTTAAATCTGTAGTGGCCTCAAATGTCTCCATGTGCAACATGGAGACAGATGTGTTATCGTCATCTGACCCATGTTTCAAAATTCGTTGTCCTTGGATGTCTTCGGATTGATCCCGAACCGTCATCAATGGCCCGTTGTGTTGCTCCAGTGCGACATTAATTAACTACCTACCTGCCTTTAAAATGAAATCCTTTTTAACTAAAAATGAACCGCATGAAGCAGATTACCTGTTTTAGGGTGACTGATATTTTACGACCAATAGTAATTTCTTCGATTTTGGGAGAACTTTCTAAGTGTTTAAAATTCTTAGTTTTCTGCGTTTGCGTTGGTCTGGGTTTCTTCTCATATTACATTATTAATATTGGTGTTCTCAAAATTCAGGAAATTACACGAATAGTTACAAGAGTAGAAGTGGGGTGGAATGTCTAAAATAGTCTTTTTAGCAACGCGAGAAGAGGCTCACAAATGAGACAAGGAGAATACATGATGGTTCAGGAATATTCAAATGATGTTTTTAATTATTCTAATTTTCCAAAGTTAGTGAATAAAAAATTTAAAAACCTGTTGGGACAAATATTACCTGATTTAATTTAAAGAAATATTATAAAATATTACCTGTATTCCATTGAACAAATTTGAACAGCTTTTTCTCCTACTTCATTTTTCCCAGTGTTTCCGAAATTCAAAGTGGAAAGGTTTTTTATATGTGAATGAAATCACAAGAAATATTTTATGACTTTCACTATTAATGGTAAATTATCGAATACTTTTATGAAAAATTAATAAAAAATTATTAAATTAAAAATTTATACATGGATGCTTTTTTGAACAATTTTATATTATGCATGTACATTAAAAAATAAATCTGAAAGTATAATTAAGCTATACCTATTCCGAATGTAAAAAATTCTTTACGAAAATTCCATCACCTAATTCTTTAAAATAAATCTGATAGAAAAGTAGTTTATTCAAACCCTTATTTATCTCTGATTTGCTAAAGTTATTCAAAGAAACTTTTGTGTCAATAAAAGTTTCCAACATACCCAGTCTTCCTTAAGCTTTAATCTAAACATAAATCTGGGTCACATAAAACTTTTCGATATGGGTCAGAGGCTAAGTAAAGTTGAAGAAACATCAATTGTGCCCCAACAACTGTTCGCAAATACTTAAAAAGCACGTACAACAATATGCGATCTCTTAGTTTTTGATCTACATAATGTCTGTTGTTAGCTTAAATAATTGGTTTGAAAGCTTAAATGCAATCAGGTCAACCTAATTTAGTGAATAATTGCAAATTATTTCAACAGAAAAAAATTAATTATGAACTATTAACAATAAACATTCGAGCTAACCGAAACATCATTATGAATTATTTCAATTAGTAATTTACATTTCACTAGATGACTTGAATAGAAACAATTAACTAGTCAAGATATTAATATTGAAATAGAAGCTATCGGAGGAAAATTGGAGTTGGAACAAAATTTTAAGTGACCTATTTTGTGGTAGAGACAGAATCTCTACTATTATAAAAGGAAATGTTTGTGTGTGTGCGGTGTCCAGACGAATCTATAGTACTTACAGCCATTAAATTCGGCACACAGGTAGTCCTAAATGTGACTGAATGTCCCTCGAACCCCGAATTTTAAAATTTAATCTAGAATTTTTTTTATTTTTAATTAATATTTTATGCTACGCGTGTAGCCCCTCCTCCACTATGACGCATCTGTACAGAGCGATATGAGATACTTATCGTGCATGCTATCTCTTCACTAAAAACACCTCTCCTCACATTGAAATGGTGGCCTAGCGGGTAAAATGGCGTACTGAAGTCGCGGCTATGGAGGGAGACCTCCTGAGTTTGAACCCGGCCGGCGGATTTTTATTTTTCGCCTCTATATTTTTAAAAATAGTAAATATACTCTAATCCTTCCAATTTTTTTACTTTTACTTTATCCTTTTATTTTTCGAATTCAACACAATTATTTTTAAAAATTTAATTGATTTTATGCAGCTTTTTCAATTCTGAAACTCTGGTTTCTCTGTATTGTCACTGTTTTGTCCTTTTTCGTACCACCAATGAAAAGCAAACAACTGAAGCTCCACCACCCACATGTTCGACTCCAAGTGCCAAGTTCCTACCATCAAGAAATTTTCTGCAACTCAGTTAATAAATTACATGAAATGAAGTAACAGTGTTTATTGCTGTTTAAATTGGTTTTGATTTCGCTGTCAGTCTGATTCATTTAGGTTGTTTGTCGGAATCAGTGAGGTGACATAACAAGACTTTTAAAAAGTATAGCGTTATATTTAAAGATTCAATCACATTTTTATTTTAGTAGTGGTTATTTCATAACTTACTTTTGAATTTGCGTAATTTTTGTATTTGTATAATACAAATCTATTGACACTACATGTGACACAGATGAGGCTGTGAACTACAAAACAGAGTTTTTGAACACATTGGAGCAATCTGGAGTACCCTTGCACATATTACAGTTAGAAATTGGGGCACCGATTATGCTTCTCAGCTACTGAAGCCACCATCATGACTGGACATGCCGCAGGCGAAGACGTATTCATTCCTAGGATCCCTTCGGATCTCCCATTCCAATTTAAACGATTTCAGATCCCTGTTCGCTTAAGTTTCGCCATTAGCATCAACAAGGCACAAGGACAATCGCTGAAAGTCGTAGGACTCGATCTCATTAAACCGTGTTTCTCCCATGGTCAACTAACTGTATGTGGGTTATTCAAGAGTTGGAAAAGCCGAGAATCTACATCCTAGATCGAAATGGGAGCATTCAACATAGTGTATCATGAAGCTCTCTAAGCAAGAATCATTGAGGTGGAAGGAATGAGGCGACATGCCCGTGTCATGTCGGGTGATGGTGGGACTCATTCTTAAAATTATTGTTTTTCTTTTTAATGTTTTCAGAATCAGTGAGGACAAACAAGAATGATGTCACGGGTAACGCCGTGCTGGTACTGCTAGTAAAATATATTTGTACCTTAATTTCTAATTTTAAATTGCTAAATGAATTGTACATTAGTAATAAGCTTGTTATATTTCGATTAATTTGACAAATGTGGCATTTTTAAGTAGCACTTAATTCAACATCACTTTTCCAATCTTTGATTTTTAACATAAATTAACACAAAGTGAAATGCTGGATTAAGTGGGAATACTTTTTACAGTGTCTGTTCGATTAGAAAACTGTTTAATTAATACCTGTTTAATTAAAGCATTTTTTGCTGTCGGAAAGAGTAAATATGTTTTAATCTAATAACAAAATCATATTTCATAATCAAATTTGCGCTTGAAGCTATTTTCAACCTGTGAAGCGGTTTAAATTGTGAAAGATTTAATTCATTTCTACGGTTTAATTTTTAACTTTTGACAAGTGTATTCACAAATAATAATTTCAAATAAACCTGGTTTGTTGGTCAGAACTTATCCCATGGGCCTAGATAAGTTCTACACCAACACATGGAGGTTGTACAAAATTAATTTTTAGCTTTTGTAGTGGGATTGGAGATTTCTTGGCTATGGCATTGATGCAATTAAAATAAAACGTGAATTTTTAATACCGGTATAAATAATTTTGAAAATTGCTTTGTTAAATATCATAAATAGTTTAAAAATATTTTTAAAAAGCTATTTTTGAAGCAAAAGTGTAGGAGAGAACTGTTATTTTTTTTGTTAATCAAAGTTATACCTATATTTTTTATCAAATCAGTATAAAACATTTTTGGTGGGCCGCAGAATTTTGTAAATTAGTTTATGTGTGCCTTGGATGAGAAAAAGGTGGAAATCGCTTAGAAGGCCATCTTTTGCTGATATTCTTGTCTTAACTCTCTTGATGGTTCTCTCGTCATTAGCAAAACTGACCAGATGATAGACAAGGTATCTCGTCAACTGAAAAAAGGGTCATCATGAACAAATCGACAATATCTTGTCGACGAGATACCAATAGCAAATAGCAAAATTAGTCGTATCTTGATGGACAAGACTATCGTCGAAACCTTGTAAGAAAATCGACTTAAGTAAGGACGGCATATGACATAAGTTATAATGATAATTATGCTTGAGGGGAAATATAGCAAGTAGAAAATACCTACACGATTTTCGATCAAGGAACTCGAATGAATATCGGCCACGATATAACACAGATGATTATTGTCAATCGTTGGAAAGGGGCACCAACGTGAACTCGAAGCTGCTTACTGGTGTAATAAACAACTTCACAGAACAGCAGGGCTTTGTTTATATTTCGAGTGAATCTGATAACCTCCCTCCCAGGCGTTGGCGAAACTGAGCCAATGCAGTTACTGTGTAGTCTGGAACGGAGAGTTTGACACCAGTCTGTCTGCATCTCACAATCAATAGCGGAACAAAACATGACTATGAATTCAAACACGGGTCGTTTTAAAGTAATTAGTATTCCGAAAAAACATTTTTCGAAACCATCCACACTTTGCAGTGTCTGGAGGATTCAGTGAATTTCCATAATCTTAACTGAATGTCCTTGAACTCTCAAGTACAACAGCGTGTTCAGGATTTTCGAGTCAGGAGGAGAAACTCAATGAACACGTGTGACTGAAGTTCCAATTATACTCAAAAAAGATAAAATAAATTCTCCAACACCCAATTAATTGCAACCTACAAATTGGAAAAAAATTAAATTCCGTTCAAAACTTCATCGGCATCTTAAGGACTTATTACGTATATTAGCTTTTTGTGCATTTATGGGACACTTTAAATATTGCTAAGTATTTTTTCATGTTTCAGGTCATTGTTTTCCATTCCAGTCACTTTAAGAAACAAATTTCATTTGAATTCGGATTATGCTCGCAAATAATATCACAGAAATCCCAAGATGATCAAAGTAAAAAGCATTCAGTAATAGTTCATAGATACTGTTCAAGATACATTTTAGTGCAACCCAGTTTCGGAGGGCGAGAATTCCCATTACTCACTTTTTAGGGGGGGGGGTATTTCAATTAACGTCACACTGGAGCAACACAATGGGCTATTGGTGACGGTCCGGGATCAATCCCAAAGGGAAAAATCCGAGGACAACACCACGTAATTTTGAACCACGGTCAGATGACGAGGCAACACCTGAGCTGGCACCCCACTCTCCAAACTTCCACACCACGCCAACGTGAGGACATTTGAGGCCACGACAGATTTAACGTGCACCAGCCCCCTTTGTACACGACGGTGTTTGGCTGGATTCGAACTCGCAACCCTTCGGTTGCTAGTCCGTTACTCTTCCAACCGGGCCACCGCGGCCCCACTTTTTAGGGGAAGGGAGATAATAGGATTTCAACGTTTTTTTAGAAATTTTAATGTGAAATTATAGTTTATGAGCGGTCTAAATCTGACTTGAATTTATAATTAAAAAAATAAAACATAAGTTGTTAGTAAAACCTGAAGAAATGGGGGAAATTAAACTTTTAATAAATCTACCTAAAACTGTCGTAAGTCCATTTTTGGCGGTTTGGAGTTAGATCAACAACTCTACATAAAAAATGCGTTCTATCTAGTGGTAAAGTGTGGTAATTCTATTCTGACTTAGTGGTCGATTAGAACGACGTATATATGTCCATGTTGTTTCATAAGTAAAAAGTTAGTTTTTTTCGCTTTCCTGAAAAGTAGCCAATTTACGATACTTTACCTCTGGGGTACAGAAATTAAGTTTTAACGTCGAGAGAGTGTAAATTTCATTTTAGTGTGAGGCACAGTCTAAAGAACTGTTTGCCCCCTCAGGGCCTTGGTATAAGGTTAAATGTCAGGCCCCATATCAAGTCATGATGCCGAGTCCCAGCACCAGATTGGATTGTGCGTTTCTCAAGGAACTCAAATGTGTATTCAAAGTACTCAGTGTTTATCTTCTATAATTGTATACACTTTCTATTTTCCTTTGCACACTTGTGTTACACCTTTAATTTTCAAGGTTCCCTGTCCAGCGAGAGCCCACTAAGAGGGCGTTTGTTTCCTACACAGCTTTAGTTTTTATCAAATAATACTCATAAAAAGTTGGATCGATAATATTTTGCTTAACACCGTATTAATTTCGTAATCGATCAATTTTATTTTCTCTCAAAAGTATTTTTTTGATGCATGTGACTTTAAAATAAACTGCTGATTATGTAGTAGTTGATGTATGTTTTATTTCCTGGGGCATTCAGGTTCCAAATACTTTCAGTAAATTAAATTGTGTTTGAAAGAATCTTACCTTCAAATCTAGCATTTTAATTAAGGAATAGTCAGTTCTTCCATCTGGTATGAGTATTCAGACTGTTTTGTCTGTGGTAAATGCTTTATGTCGGAAGAATACACTTGACTAATCACAAAACCAGACTGGCTTTTTCTGGGAGATCATGATCTAATTAGTTTCTGAATTCTCTTTTGATTTCCGCCCATTGAAGTTGAAGCTAAGATTTTGAAATTATACTTGGATTATGACTTTTGTGATTTCGTAACAACAGATGTAATACTCTTTCCCCAAAACGTTAAAGTTTAACTTGTTAAAACTGCTATAGCGTGGTAAAAGATACCCTGTAATGCACATTCTTGCTGAACAGCACACACATATCCGAAAGAGGACGTTACAAAAACATTTCAGCAGTAAAAAATCTATTTCATATGTGCTTTAATTACCTTACTTTTAAATTAAATAAAATTGTTTGTCGGCTATTATTTTAGCCTAGATGTATCCTTACGAAAAGCATTCTAAAAATTGTAGTTGTACAACTAAATATATTTTCGACTTAGAGCAGAAATTCAGACAAAGAATATTTTACTGTATAGCTGTTTAAAGACTACGTTTTTCGGTCAAAAAATAAAAACCATAAGCATTTTGATAGAACTATATATATTGTGAACATATTACAATAGTACAATATATTCCTCATCATCATGAAAATAAGCATTTAATATCTTCAAAAAAAATGCCGCTTCAGTAGTTTCTGCTCTAAGCTGACGATATACACTTTCAAATTTTCTACAAATTATTAACTGAATTACTTCAAATTACCACTTGTAGAAGAGATGGGTACGTTTTGAAACATAATCGGTTGCCTTCTTATCTAAATCACAAAGAAGAGTCTTGCCGGATCTCTGGTTTTATCATAGTGTATTCGGAGAAATTTTTAATACATAAGGTCACGAAAAAAAATGAATTTCCCCCAAACAATTCCGAATTCAAATCGAGAACTAAACGGTTGAAAATTTTTATTTCTTTTCTGAAATGTCGAAAGTACGTTTAATATTTTCCTACATTGAATTTCTTAAAATGTTTGCTATCTAATCTAATGATGTTGACCAGCAGTATAATTGACGGATTGATTAACCTTGACACATAATTTTCAATCCAATTTGTTTCATATAGATATTACTGACTGGTAATTAAAACCCCAATTTGCTGAGAAACATGTTCAACACAACCTGAAACTATTTAGCATTCAAATTTCGTTTGATTTCTATGTCAAGTACATGAGATTTCGTTACAAACGCATGTTCAAGTACATGACATTTGACAAGCGTTGTATGTTTGATAAATAAAGCATTGATTTATGTGCTATGGTGACATGAGATTGATTATGTTTCCTTTTCTAGACGCGTGGAGAAAACCAGTAATAAAACAAACGCGTTTACTGTATTGAGTTTTTATATCATTTTTTAATTCTTAATATTAATCATGATAGTTGTATCGTTCGCCTTGTATCATGATCGGTCAATATGTTTTCAGTCGCATTTAGTAAACATTTATATACCGAACAGTTGTATTCAGTTTTTCAATACGGTATTAGATGAGTTCTTTCATGATGATGGATATGAGTACTGTGACTTATTTTTAGAATATCAATTACATTAAATTATATCCTCTATCTTATTTAGCTTCCTATTAATCACAAGAGCCTAACATTACTTTCTTTAACTTCTCTTTTATTGCAATGTTCAGTTTATTATAAAATGTAATATTAATTATGATGTGGTGGTAAGCTGGTTTCAGTAAGGTATTCCGTAATTGATCATTTCTTTCCGTATTGCAATTCTTCTTGATACGGTCGTCAACTTCTAAATTTGATTTTTCAGTTTGTTTAGAGTAGACTTTTCATACTAAAAAAGTCGATAAAGTATTTTAAAATCTTGACGATGCCATTAACTTGTAAACAGTTAAGTTGAATATCTTCTTTTACATCTTACGCAGATAACTAGAAATTAAACTATCGGAAGAAAAATCACTTCAGTTTGTAAATATTAATGTTAATTTTTAATAACCGTTTCGTTTTTCGTGTTAACGGCTTATTTTTTATTAATCTTATCAAAATATTGTTTTCTAACTATTAGAAATTTTACAAATATGTAAAAAAATTTATATTGCAATTTTATTTATGCAAATTCCCAAAGATAAACAAAACTAAAACTTCGAAAATTATTGAAATGGCAAAACGTTGTAGATGCTTACTTCATTAAATCGTGAGACAGATAATACATTTTTAATAAGTATTCGAAAATAACTTAATAGACAGTCAAAGATAGTTCTTTCTTTTAAGAAATATTTGATTTTAAATTGAAATTTGTGTAAAACAAGACTATCACTTCACTCGTACCAATTTGAAAAAACTAAAAATGTGCTAATTTTTAATTACTAATACTTTTTGTCATGTAAAATAATTTTGAAACTTACTGGAAATTTTCTCCATGGAAAGCGAGATCACGTTCTCTTCGCGTTGTTTTCTTATTTTCGAACATCAACCATCGGTTCACAGCCTTCCAGTGGCAGACCAAGTTTTATATCCAAAACATTATGTGAACAGACACCACACCATATGTTCCATCGAAAATAGCTTGGCAGGGCGCCAACGCCGTGAAATGAATTATGTTGCAACTTTGCGATATTTCGATGACCCTGCTTCAGCGAGTCAAAGAATGACATACAAAGTACTGAAGGGGAGTTCATAAGATAGCCATATCAGTGCGGGTGGGAACGGAAAAGAAACTGAGATTTCGCGCGCTACTTGGGTATTTTTAGTCTTATTAAAATTTGAAACACTTTTTCACAATCGATATATATATTTCACTAACGTACGTGGCACGGAAATAGACGTTGTTTGATTTATTGTCGAATGGCAAGAACGTGTATTAACAATAAATACAAAATCGACCTTTACGAGATAAACTTATCAATTTTACCACTCAGTTGTAACATGCTTGGATCTGCATTATATTGAAAAACTACACGGAAGATCTTGCCACCCTAACGAATTCAATCTGATGACAGATAGCAATGAGAATCTGCAAAAATAGAAATTCAAAAAATGTCGAATCGCCGTAGATAAAATTGAAGTCGACGTTGTGAACCTAATTGTTCTAACACATGTCAGGTGTGCTTTTGCAACGCATTTTATTGGAAATGAGAATGAACACCAGTAAAAGTAACCCAAATACTGTTATGTATTTTTAGACAATTTTATTTCATTTAGAGGAATGAAATTAATTTGTTAACATGGATCAGGGGCTATGTTAATTATAAATGGATTGATTTGAGATATGGAATGTGAGTAACGACAATGCCTTCAATGTTTTAAGCAATTAAGTAAATTTAGCGCAGATGCCTTGAGCGGGTCTGCTAGTTATTTTAAAATCAAATAAAATATATGTTAAACTGATGCACTGACGTGAACATCAGTGTGAGAGAAATACTACGATAAGGGATTGCAAAGCAAAGAAACAGAAAGGAAATCTACTTTAATGTAAACTCTCATGTCTGCTTCCATTTCTAATAAATAGATTAGGTGCTATCGTGTATCCACCCTAGCAAGCACAGTTCGTAACCGTTCACAAGGGCGTAAAGGTCCTCTCAGTAAAAATAAACAAAATGCTATTATATATTTTTGAATAATTTTAAGTCATTCACAGGTATGAAATCAATTTATGTGAGTGTAGTATGGAAGCTACACTCCATACTCACATAACGAATAATTATTAATTAAGCTACACTCCATACTCACATAATGGATAATATTATAAATGGATTGAAATAAGATATGGAATGTGAGTAACGATACTTTGCCATCAATAGGTATAAGCAACTAAGGAAGTTCAGCGCAGATACTATGCATGGGTTTCACTAGTGCCCCCACATAACGGGATCCCTGGTGCCGGGCCCCGAAGTCTATGGGGACAGGAAATGTGAAAAATTTTTGTGCTATAATGGCAGTCTGTTTTCTGGGTTCAAACGTTTATAAAGCTTTCCATAGTGCTTGTAAATAAAAGTATAATTGTATAAGAAAGGGAACGTTACACATGTGTGCAAGTTGCCCCTCTTGGTGGTTGTCTTGACGAGGTATCTCGTCATTAGCTAAACTATTAGCAGATCTTGATGGATGAGATATCTCGTCATTAGAAGAAAACTGACCAGATCGTGTTCTCGTCATCATAAAAAAGCGACAATATCTAGGTGACGAGACATCTCTGCATTAGCAAAATTGATCAGATCTTGATGGACGAGATATCTCATCGAAACCACTTGGAAGGTTAAATATCGTGTACTTGGGATACATTTATTTTCGAAGGGGCCCGTCAAATTACTTGCCCCTGGATTGCTAATTTCTGGAGAGGGCTGACGGGCCTAATTTCAAGTTAGATGACGACGAGCCCCTCATAAAATAAAATCATGTAGCTCAAAACCTTATTGTTTAATTTGCACAATTTTTTCTTTCATTTTGACGCACATGTGGGTTTTTATAAGTGCAATGTTACACATTTAAACTTTGAAACAGACTGCGCATAATAGAACAAAAAATTTCCCCTTTACCCGGGTCTCCTAATACAACTTTCATCCCCAGTAACATGGTGCCGGGCCTGACCACCCCTTACATGAAGATCCTGAGACAGTATAATATTTTAACATGCCTACTTCTCTTCAGTCGAATGAAAGATTATTGACAAATATTGTTACAGTAGTCTAACAAAAAAGATTATATTTACATGAAAACGACCTAGCTACAAAAGCTACTGGCATCAACAAATTAAAAATTCCAGTTTCGCGTGTAAGCCTTTAGATGGAAATAGTTAAATAAATTAGTGATCATGTGAACGAAGTGTTTTTCTGTATATTGTTCAGAATTGTTTGCATCAAACTTAATGCTTTAGTGATTTTTGGTTTGGTTTAAGAGAAGTGTACGCCGGCAATGGGTTGATAGTGCCACTTTTTGAGCAACATAATCATAATCAGACTATAAATTAAGAATGAAATTGCAATAAACTGGTTAACAGATGAAGTGTAAACATTCGATTAATTCATTGCTAAAACATTACTCGATTTTTTGAATTTATTTTGATACCTCAAAGCACATAAATTAGTAAAAAGCTCCAATTGTTTCATTAATAACTCTTTCGCAAGATCATTGAAAATTGAAGACCATAAATGAATTTTTTATTCGTTGTTATATTCTAAATTTTGTAGAAATAAATTATGCGATTTTTGATTAATTTCTATTTAAAAAATCATCAAGTATGAATTGTGCGACATTTGCGCTTGCATACTGTTAGTAAGTTGTAAATGAAAAAGAAATTGAAAAAACTATGGAAGTTTGTCGACGATCAACCTAAATCAACATATTTCACTCTTATCTACTAACGTGACTTCTAAAGACTTTCTCACATAATTCTCTTGATGGTAACGAAGTTACTCGCTTCTTTTTGTGTTATGACACTTCTCCATCAACAGAAGGCAATCGCATGAAGTGGGATCGGAAGTTTCTGCCGATAGCAATGGAACGAACGGTGGTACTACCGAATCTGTTTTGGGCTGCTTGCCAAAAATATAAGCTGCTTGCCCAATAAAATAAGTGAAAAAAACTCGTCCCTAGTTGATAGTTCCTACAGTTTAAGATAAAAAGTTAGATACAATAAATAAACTAAGCATTTTAGAATAAGAAAATAATGTATTTCTAAAAAATAGCACTATCAACATAAAACGGCATTTGACAAGAATGGATTTTTTGACAATTATTAAGGTTTAGTCGTGAGTTGGTAAAACTGCATGATACTCACAATGTAAATGAAGCACTAATTTATTTGAAATTTTTATCATCTGTCATATCGGTAGCAGAATGATAATTTTAGAAATTAAGGAACTTTAAATGGGCATTTTATTGGTCCTTGAATCAATAAAAAATTTCAGCATGTGTCACTTTTAAGCACATGTGTCACTTTTAAGCACATGTGTCGTAGTTGTGTCAATTACTATCACATACATCCGGAGACTCAAGTATACTTTTTAATGTCACTAAATTTGACAATAGTTACCAGCTAAATAATGAATAATTTATCATTGTGTTTTAGGTATATACAAAAATATAAGCACCGAATAAGCTGTGTTTAGAAAAATAGATGAATTTTTGCTTTATTTATTTAAAAATCTATCTTTTAATTGATATGAAATATTTAATTTGCGCTATTCCACTTGGAAAATTTTTGCTATTGTAGAGGTTAATATTTTTATTTTTATAAAGGAACCTGAATACGGATGAACTTTTTATAAAGAAAAGTCCGCCTGAACTAACTCTGATGTATGTACAGTTTCACTTCCTTCTAAAACAGTAAATCTACGCTATAGGTAACTGATGATGAGCTCCCATATTTTTCATTATAACTTTCTATTTTTATAATTAACTTGGTATTTAAGATTTCCACGGATAATCCTCAATTTCAATTTTTTTTAATGAATGTGCACAGAGATGGGTAAGGAATAAATTCACGATAAGCTTCCCACAATGTCGATTTGAGAATTTTATTTTTGAGTGATTTTTTTAAATTAAATTTGTTACTTAACATATAATTTATCTTCTAGAAATCACAGGGCCTATTTTTCAAACGACAACAAAATACGAATGTTAATGCCTTAGATATTCAGGTGCTGACTCTACATTGCAAGTTTCCATAGCTTTCAACTTTCGAAGAACTGATCACCAGTCAATGCAGCAAGTTTCAAGCAATTTGGATATTGGTTTGAGTTTAAAGGTTTTTTATGTCAAATATAAATTTAGATATTGAATATGTCGATAGGTTAACTAATTTCAATGGAAAATTATACAATTCGTGGTTTGATTTTACATTTCTAGGTACAAATTCGTATAGATACTTTATATCCTCTTTGATTAGGGAAAATACTTTCCCCCTACTTGGCTTGTTCATGTAGGCATAGTTCATTAGTTCTTTCATAGGGCATTTTTGAAGTCATGTGGCTAATTAGACAAAATTTTCATTCGGAAAATTTAAACCTAAGCAGACATGAAGAAATTGCCACGAATTATTATTACTACGAAGTAATGTTTATACATCATTATTATTTTAAACTGATTCCGTCACACTGTTTTAATCAAAGCAAGTTATTTTAAATGAATTTCACTGGAGTATCGTGATCTAAGATCACAAGTCGTACTATGTCAAAAAAAATGCACACATAAGAAATACACGGTAAAAAGAAAAACGAAAGCTGTATTTGTATTTTGAAAAAGTTTTGGTGAGAATCCCACCAGAATTTCAAAATAGCTCCTGCAGTTCATCAACTGGCTATTGTTCGAAAGGACGTTCTTTAAGAGGGCAATGTCCCATTTCTTCAAAGCGGACGATAAATTTGGAAGAAAACAAAAACTTTACTTTTTGTAACTCTCCCCTTTGAGGATACCGTCTGACTTATGCTACATTGCTTCTTTTTGTAAGAAAACAAGGTGAACATGAAAAATGACGGAAAAAAGAACTGAGGAAACATGACAGCATATCCAGATGCTGAATTCATTTCAGTAACTTTTTCTCCCTTCTCTTGTTTCTTTTTACTGAAAAGAGAAAAATTGCATGGAAAGTTGGCTGGCTTCTGTCAATGCGTGCTCCGAGTTGTAAACCTAGCGAGTGACGTCATTGAACAACTTTGTTGTGATAGCATATTTATGGGATTTATCGAATTTTCAATTCGTCGAACAAACCATATTTCTGCAATTGCAACCTTTTGGTTTTGGATACAATAAATTTCTGAATGTGAGAAAGTGAGTTGCGTAAGATTGTACCTTTTCAGCAATTTTTTCATCTTTCTATGCATTTGATATTTTTTTATGATTACAAAAATATACCACCCATAGAAAGATGGCGGGATGTGATTTTCTTTTAAAAGTCACAGCAGTAGCGTCAAGTGTTACTGAATAGTCGATATTTATTGTATTTTCACGTTTTCCCACAGCGAACTTAAAAAATCTTTCCAAAAGAAACTTTATCTGTGTGAGAAAGATATGTAAACAAGAATGATTTACTTCAGAAAACATTCAATTCTAGCCACTGCTTTGGTTTTAGTTGAAATTTTTTCTTTCGTTTCGTACAACTTATTTATACATATTCATGAGTAAAAACTTCGCATGATTTTCTTAACTCATAGAACTAGCTTTGAAGTATGAGTTACTTTATAAAAACTGTTTTGAAAGAAAATAACTCACATAGGATAGTTTTGAACAGACAGTTGGGACAGTTTGTATGATAATTGTCAGATTTTTAATAATAAGCATGTGATTTTAAAAGAAATGCATTGATTTTTTATTGAGGAAACACCAGCTTCAATAGTAAATGAAAATTTTTAATTTCGTGACTAACTTGTTTCTAACGAAAACCGCGCACAGGTTTGAAAATTTTTTATTAACTTACGTAAAAATAATAAGTCTATCACTGAAAACGTATAAAAAATTAAGTGTATGCAATTTTATTAGAATTATATTTAATTATAAATATTTTATTAAAGTATTCACAACTTTTCCCTTTTCATTCGCTTATCTTATGCTTGAAAGTGGTAAACATGTTTTTCTTATTAATAAAATAAAAATAATTAATCTATATATAATTAATCTACGATGATAGTTACGATTCCTATTTTGGTGCAGCAATAAAAATATGACCACGCTATAATTCAGAAGTTGCATTGAGATAAATTATTCGATATTCAATCATATCAACTACACTTTGGAATATAAAGTATCGAATACATTTCACGAATCAACTAACTTCATATTAAAATATTTAATTTAAAACCAGATTAATTAGCTCACTATCGAAGATAATTTCGAACACAGGTGTTTAACCTGCAAAATCTGATGCTTTTCCAAGCTGAGTGCTGAGAAAACATATATTCAAGAAAATTTTCAGATTTGTATAACTCAAATTTTGAAATCTCTCAAAATTCTAAATTTTTATTCATTCTAGCAATCGAAACTGAATAGAATTATTAAAATACTTTCAAATGTATATACTCATAAGTGGATGCGCATATTGGGAAAAAGAACAAATAATGTTCGATGATAAAACCATAGAACAAAAACGAGCGCTTAATTGATGTATAAAATCTTATTTTCCTATCAACATTGAAAGTTTTATGAATAATTTACCAATAAAATTATCCTAATTCGAATTCTGATATCTTTCTAATTTTATAAAACTAAAGATTACATAGTCGTGTAAGATTCTAGCGCAGCAATAATATGTAAAATGAACCTTTTGAGAGGTACAAATCGTTTATTTAGCAAAATATTTGAATATGAAACATTGGATTTTTATATAGGATATTAGAAATTTTTTTTGCCATCCTCTTTATAGTGTTAAGTTTTTAGAAATTGATCAGTAAGAGTTTCTGGGGAAAAACTCGACAGAATTAATTTTCAAATTGTGAAAAACAAATTCTATTGATATTTAATCATTGAATCTTTTTACGTAAGTTTCACTTAGGTTAGGTAATTGGAAAAGCAGGATAGCGTTTTCATTTTCAAAACATTTAGAAGCGAACGATTTTCTCTTTTAAAAAATTGCTTTGAAGAATGACAAAGTAGGATAAGAAATACGAACGAATTTTCATTTAAAAATATAACTTTTCATTTCAGATGAAAAATATTCAGTCGTTAAAATGAATCTGTATGTCATATTCAGGTTCTTAGTTTTGGTGACCGAAATGAAGTTTTTCCCCACCGAAGAAATAAGTCGGTGCTAATAAATAATTGAAATTGACAACTAAATTTCGATTATCTTTGTAAAACTGACCTCTATGTATATAAAATTATCTCATACAAAATCTGAGAAAAATTTCAGTGCTTAGAATACACGATATTGCCGATAAGTTTTGTGTGGCGTAACGAGAAACGAATATTCTATACATGAAATAAAATTTATAATGCCATCAGACGTGAGAATTGGAACACAGAGCGAGCAATTAAATCAAATGGGAATGAGTAATTGATATGCATCTCCCATCTACTTCCTGTTCGCGGCGTGACAAGAGCAAATGTCCACTGTAAGGGTGTAGTCTGGAAAGCGTGACTCAAAATAGTTTATAATTATGTCATAAATAAATATTCACATCAAGCGAAGAGAGTGTTAAAGTATATAGTTCTTGGATTATTTACCCGTAAGTGACGCATACTATAAAGTGTCAAATTAGTTATATTAAAATTATGTTGTTCTGAATATTATTTGAAACTCAATGTATGGTACTGCATAACAGAATTTCATTTTTACAGGATATGGAATTGAATGATTTAAAATGATCATTTGATTACTTTAATTACCAATTAACCAAAAATTTTCAATGTTATAATCTTGGAACTATTTTCTAAAATGTTTTATGATTACTTGATAACTCTAATTATCAATTTAACAAGAATTTTCAATGTTGCAATCTTGGAATTGTTTTTTAAAATATTTAATTATCAAAAAATATTAAAACTGATATTGTGCTATCGGGTTATTATAAATGAACTCAAATTGCGGTTTTTACCAAAATATAGTATTTGGCTTAATGTGACACATGCAAGTTACAAAGACACATGTGACATAGACACAATTTCAATTATGTTTAAAAGCCATGTTAATATTTTTTGTGTACATTTAACTTTGATTCAAAGGATAAGTAACAAATTATGCTTTACTAGTTATCAAACCATATATTTTAAATTTTAGAATTGTTTCCAGTTACATATTTTATATAACTAGTTATGCTATTGTAAAGACAAAAGCATAATCTTCCGATCTTACATATTTTTCAAGAAACAGTATGCGACATTGGGAATGTTCCAGTTGGTTGGTACTCTGTAAAATATTGTTATATTAAAAAGATAGACAAATAAAATATATTCGTTTTATTTGTTTTGTACATTCAAAATGTATTAAATTATTTAAGATTTTAAACTGTGACTGAAATCATTTTTTCTTTTTAAGTTAAAATAATTCGAAAATATATTGGCATTTGTCAAAAATATTTTTATTTCTTTGATTAGCTATAACTTCATAGGTAAACAGAAAATGGCGGTTATTGCTTTATTATAACCATTTAATAAGCTAAATTGTATAAAAATTGGAAAAGTACATAAAATTTAACTGAACGTAATTTACTTTACAGATATCAGAAGTATGCAACTTATGAAATATTAGTCTATATGCTCAACAGAAAAGGTTACCTCTGGATAAGTAAAAAATACAAGTGGTGAAATGCTTTATGTGTTTTGTATTGTACCATGTATGTTACTGATATTAACAAAGCTTCTCATTTATTGAAAGGTTTAAAACCATATTTCATTAATAAGGATCTTCGCGTAATAAAATCTCTCGATGGTGTCAAATCTGGCAACAAATTTCATGCTGTTTTATAAAGCTTCTTTTAAATTAACTGTTCCAAAATGCGTGTTGCTGAAACATGATGCTAAAATTATTTTTGTTTCTTAACTCGATTATGCAGCAGGTAGATTTAATTATAATTAGATTAAATATATAAATTAAAAGTGGTAATAGTTGAACGGTAATTGTGCGATGAACGTATAATATTGTATGATGTAGCAATCATAGCTCTAATTTTATAAAATGCGGCTTTAATGTTAAACAAATAATATAGGTATCGGGAAATTTTAGTTTCGTACTTAAAGTATTAAACGCTTTCATGATTCATTCATATGAGATTAATTTCCCTTCAATCATTCCCTTTTTCATTATCAAAGAAGTGTTCTAATTATCCAACATGTCAGTTAGAAGTTCACTTACTAGATCGACAATATTATTTCTCAATTAATCACTTGTTGAGACTTACTAAGGGTAAGTAATCAAAAACGCAATGAAGATCTAGACAAATTATGATAAATTCTTTGATCGTACTTGACTCTGTTTCACCCCAGTTAACATTTCTACGAATTTGAGTGCGACAAATTCGTTAAATGTGATTGTAATAATATTCTTTTATATAACATTTCTTCAACTATAATCTTACTTAAAATAGAGATATTGTATTATTCAAAATATTTACCACGGAACACGCCCGTAAAAGAAAAATTCAATTAAAGTAAACAATTAAAAGATTAAAGAAATGATAACATAACCCAATCATTCAAATTTCCTTATATTCTGATGATATGGTTGTGTGGTGTACAGAGTTCACTTATTTTAATGCATTTCCCTATTTTATTTAAAGAAAACGTAGAACAGTACTTCTATATTTCTTAATACAAAATAACATCACTTCTCTTTATCAAATCGTCACCTGAATACAAGAGCTAGGTAATTCAACTTTTGGTTTTTGAGACAAAGGGGAAAAAGAGTTTCCACAGTTCCTGTTTCATTCATATAAACCTACATTTTTCATTTACCGATAGTCTTAAGTGGTCTATAAAGTTACCTTTTTTTGCATTAAATTTTGTATGAGATCTCAGCGTTACTAGTTTTTCGAGTTATCTTGTATTCAGGTGATGAAATAATCATTACATAAATCATTGTACTTAATTGCAACTTAAATTTTTGAAAGAGAACATATCAGCGCATGTCACCAAAATTAGGGCAATTTGATCCAGACATACCGAATATTTAAAAACCTCAATCCCAGTTAGATCTACGACACAAAAATAAGATATTGTAAATTGAAAATCAATGACTAATACGATTTTGATATTAAGTTTAAAGTCGTATTTGATTTTATTTCCATCATTATTAGCATCAGAAATAAGGAATAATAAGGACTTTTCCACACTACAAATAAATACTACAATTCATTCACAAATCGATTATGTAATTTTACTGACTGATTTTTACAACTAAGTTTCCTTTAAGACCTCGTGATATTATTTTCCTGTCTAACTGAACATCACGCTTCAAGTGCTTAGGTCTTAACATTGTGAATTTTTCCTGCCTTGATGCCACTAAATTGAATTCTTATATTTTCCTTGAATTTATATTTTAATATCTACCGAAAGAGTCAATTGAAATATATTTATCAAAGTGATATAATACAGAAATGATACGATTAGTTGATTGAATGTATCACCCCAATAAAAATGACAATTCAAGTTAAGGTCCTTAGCATAATTGACGCTTAAATCACGCGAATTCGACGAATGTTCGACAGCAATGGAGATGAGGGTCCTTTGTCCCGGGGCTCCCTGCTGGACCAGAAATGTGCGATGTCCATAAAACTCCTCCAAAGTGGGGCTATTCCCAGACCATTGGCTGGACTCGAAAATCGCAGACGCCATCTTTTCATGTCAGCATTTTAATGGTGATTGACAGATCAAGGACAGAAAAGGACAGTTTGGTCCACTGTCGATCTGCATGGACATTGCAGTCAGCGGGATGCTTAGGCCGAGTAAATATTGCATGTGGAAGAGAATGTTTTTGTGGCTTTGTAAGTTTCCATGGTGAACGTGTTCCAAGGAAATCAACAAACATTGTGATAAAATGTAAGTCAATTTTTATAAGGCTCATTTAGTTGCTCTTATTTTTAGTTCCCATGCTTTTAAGAAATTGTGCTTCAAGCAATTTTTGGGAAATACGTTTAAAAAACTTAACGTATAAAATTATCCGGAAACGAATAAGCTGCGCTATAACTTATAAAAGGATTCGTGTAGTCCAATGTCGAAATTTAAATAGCAATCGAATAATCACAAAATTTTGAGAGTTTATATTTGGTATATGTTTATAGCAATAATTTAGTGCAAGCGATAAAAAAATTAATAAAACAGTCTAAGGGGTCATTGCATGAAAAATAAACATTTCTGCTCAGAAAAACGAGGATTTTTTTTTTAATTTTAAAAATTCCCGCACAAAGATGAAACTACAACACATTGCTTGAATAAAATCTTTCATATCTGTTGAAAATTATTAACCTAAAAAATTTATATTTGGCTCTTCGGGTGATGAAAGCAATTAAAAATATCGACAAAATTTAGTGACAATGCTTTCATACTCAAAATTCAATGAGATTAGGTTTATAATACAATGAAAATACACATTATTTTAAATTTTATACTATGTAAACATTAATTACAATAAAATCAAATCTATTTCTTGAAATTTTTCTAATTCCCTGCAAAACTATAAAATATTAACAATTAAGTAACTCAAAACTATTTCGAGTTCATTTTATTTTCCACAGTAAATAGCTGATTACTCATAATGCTATTTCTCTCTTGAAAATGTGTATTTAAATTTCTCTATACTTTGTTAACAACACAAAGTTAAACAAGTTGGGACTTTTATAGAAAATATGCATTGAGCAAATTTAAATAAAAAGAGGCTTAGTAAAAAATAAATTCACAAATTAGGTAATATTTAAAATCCCTAGCATATTACGATCTCAGATGACATGATTTAAAAGGATACTATATTGTAACTGCCTAGGTGTTAATTAAAATGTAGTAATCTGTAAAATTCGAAATTTCATTACGCATACTGATTCTACATATTAATGCTATCATTAGCTCAGTTAGCTGATTTGTCATCGAATATAAAAAAAATTCACACCTCGAAATCTCAATATTTATTAGGTGAAGTTAAAAATCGTTACATAGAATTTAAAATACGTATTTTTTACATTCACGTGCATTGTATAGTTAGTAACATCACTGGTTTATCTAATTTAATTCACAGTTTAGTGTCATATTTATTTCGCTCTGTCGAATTTGGATTTTAATGCACCTTATGTAGTTCTTCATATTTTGATGTCATATTACTTTGTTTAAATAATTGATGACATTGCCAATATAGATTTCAAAAGTCTAAATTTGATGTTTTTTATTATTATAAATATAAGTACTTTAAGTGTGTTTATTGGTATTTAGAAATTTATTACAGCAATTCATAAAGCTATTAATGGTTTTTAAATGTAATGGAGTCAATCAACTGAATAATTAATACAAATATAATCCAATTTGGCCTGTTATAATGGTAAAATCTTGTTAATACTTATTGCAGTAATTTGTATTCGATTTTATGGATCACTTAAGTATTTAGCCACCTAAGTTTTCAACTATGTTTATGAATTTTTATAAAGATGAAATAAAAATTACGATTTTAAATTTAACCACATAATAGATCCGTCTTTCTGTTTTAGTCTCCCATCCAAATAATCGAATAATTATGAAAAGTTTTGATAAAATATTTAAGGTGACAAAAGCATGAAAACTAATGTATCCAATATTTGTTTTACGCTGCTTTAAATCTAAGAAATCGCCAGGTATTTGGTTAAACTGGAACAAATTTCATTTTCTTTTTCCTGAAAATGAATATTCATTGGATTTCGCAATTCTGTCATACGTTGGGTCACAAAAGTATTCGTCCACCTCAAGGCTTTTACAATTTTCATGAATTTTATAAGAGTATAATTAAAATTACAATTTAATCGAATAATTTTTTTAATTGTTTACGAAAAATATTTAAGATCTAACATAACCCATGAAATCAGAAAACTAAAGTATTCGGATACATTCCATAAAGATCAAAAGCGTTAAACAAAAACATAAAAATCACTGTCTATTTGATTTATTTTACATTTTGTCTTTTATCTTTGATTGTTTTAAGTCGAGCTATTATTGTTTGTACCAGGAATTTGGTGAAAGTGAAAAAAAAATTTAATTATATTCTGCTTGAAGATATATTTTCAATTGATTTCACTATTGCATGATTTAATAAATGTGCGATTTCGTCATATTTCCTCATGAAGATAATTTTAGGATACAAATCTTTATAATAAGATGATATTTTGAGTCCTTTTGATATTTTCAAATTTTATAAACTAACCAGATCTTCCCATGCAAATCACTAAGTCTTGATTTCTGACATTGTAGACCAGTAACTGTATTTTAATTCAGATTTACCTCCAAAAAGTCAATTTTCAATTATTTACCGCCAATTCACGTGCTTCAATACATTACTGAATATCACTTTTAATTTGAAGGAAGCTCAATCACACAAAGTTTGGTCAATAACCACTGTCAAATCCAGAGCATATTCTGTTATGATCTAGGTGTGTGAATCAGCAACTGGAGTAAATACACTTGAATTTATTGCTAGTTCAAAGGTACAATATTTATACCTTGATCTTTTTAACAGAAATTTGAAAAGTTTTTGCTGTTACTTAGAATTAGAGTGCAGATTTTGGTCCAACATGACAGCATCTCAAAACGTAGCGTTTGGATACAGAAGTGTGGTTGGTACATAATATATCAAAATCGTCTTGGAATCTGTCCTCAGTTTAAATATTTGTAAGAGGAAAGCAAAAGAAATCACAAAATGTTTTAGAAAAAAGTAGTGATATCCATCGAAAATTCATCTTCAAGCAGACCAGAATGAAATTTATTCACTTTTGCCGAAATATCGGTTCACGCAATGACATTTAGACCTAAAGCTGTCCTAAGTGCAAAACAAAATGGATAAAGCAGATATTTATTTTCATATTTTAGTATAACATTTGTTCCTTTTACGGAATGTGGTTGGATACTTTTGTCTGCTGATTTTTATTTCGTAAATTAAGTTTAGTTTTCTGATATTTTTAGGAAAACGTCCTCTACATATTCGATTAGTTTAATGGATCATTACAAGACGCACATTACATATTTTCGTTACAAGACGATTAAAATCAATTTAATTTACATTTGTTTTTCATGTTTCATGGGTATTATTGAAAACTGTACTCCATAGTCACGTAACTACATCTTTCATTCTAAATAGGTACGTGGTTTCCATATAGAAACTGAGTCTCAATTGAAAAAAGTACCCTAAGGATTCGATTTAAAACTAAACTTTTCTGTTGGTGGAAAGCGAATTTTAAATAAGACTTTGCTGATCTTGGAATAATATCAGAGTAAGGAAGTATGTAAACTAGGACTGTTGAAAATTATAATTTTTTTTTGTCTTAAGTGGCAGAAGGTCGAGTTTGCTTACTTGAAGTTGAAACTGTTCGTATACAACTTAGGTACCTGTGAGACATTCATTGAAAGCAGTGATTTTGTAAAAAGTATAATCGAGTGAGTTTGCTATGTCTACACTTATGACATTTGTTTTAAAGAAGCTTCTTTATTCCACGTGAGGCTGAACAGAATTATCAAGAAAAACAATGTGTGCTTCAAAATAAATTAACCACGAATGCCGTAACAGTTTAATTTGCCATCCTCTCACAATGATAATGTAATTCAAAAACATCGAATCCATGGCGCAGGGTACCACAAATAATAAATATTGATTGGAAAACTGAGTGCAAGACTATACTCTGGAAAGTTCCTAATTTTTACTGAAAATGAACTTTATTGGCATTCGTAATCACTCCAAAACTCAAAATCTACTTCTGAAGTCATCTCAGTAAAAGCTTTTGTAGTTTGTCTTACAGCAAGGCTGTGATGAATATGCAATGGATTATATGGATGGATATATTATGTATGTATATTTGCGTCCGAAGTAAATTGTAGAAGCTATGAAAAAGTTAAAATGAAGTTAAAAATATTTTCTGTACACTTAAATGACGCTTGCATTTTTCTATGAAATAGAATCTACATTTAATCAATTGAACTCGAGAATCACCGAGTAATTCTGCTATAAAACAATATGAAAATATTTAGATACTTGAGGTGGGCGTATAATTTTGACTTCATTTTTTCAATATTTAATTATTTAAAGTGAATTAAATCTACACTCGACTCGCCAGCAACTTTATGGAGTACAACGTAGATATCTTTCATTTTTATCGCTGTTTACGTATTCGTCCTTTGGTTTCGTTTACTTTATTTACACATTTAACAATTCAAGTTAGCATAAAATAAAAATTGGGATTTTTATAAAGTTATGAAATGCGGTTTTACAGTGTCAGATACAATAATTTCTTAAACCAAGTTTTAATTAAAACGAATGTTCATAAACTGAAATAATAGATATTTAATAAATATGAATTTCTCAGCCTTAATAGAGTTTCTCTTGGAATAGGATTATAAACAATGTGTATTGTCAATTCTACCTTTTAAAACTAGCCCGTAGGAAACATCAAAGTTAGATAGAAATTTAGATTTTTTCGAATATTAAAAAAAAGTTTGGAATATTCAAATATTTCCAACAAGGAATTCTGTTTCACAGAGTTTTGTAAAAATAAGTTGAACAAATCCTGATAGAGATTTTTCTGTACCACAAATTACATTCAAATCACGGTTTTCATCATCAGACGAGACGTAGTTTCACTTAAAATGAACAAATTGCTTAGTTTTCAAAAGATTGCCAGCAAATAATAAAACATTCTCAGTAATTTTATTGCAATCACTTTCATAAAAGTTAAATCATGATCCAGCATAAGATATATCCGTCAATGTAATGTGCCGTAAAAGCTTGACTCAAAGCAATAATATTTTTAAACAGTTTTAACTGACAATGTTTTAATTTCCGAAAATATGAAAACTTAAAGGGGCAAAAACAAGAGATGGTTTTGAAATTTAGTGTGGAAGCATTTTAAAAAATGTCAGTCTAAACTTTTTTAATTTCTTGTCTCCTAAGAATAACTTATAATTCACGAACTGGTAAATGCAGGTTAGTCAATCATTTAAAACCGATACTCTAATGCACAGAAAAATGGATATCTTCACTCGTATTTTCGAAAATAAAGTACAAAAGTTTGTGAATGCACTGTTATTTAATTTTTTTACTATATATTATTTCATTTTGATACTCAGATTATCAACCTACTTATTTTATGAAAATGAAATAAAAAATATATATTGTAATTTTAACAAATTTACTTCTGATATATCTCCTTTATTTGAGTTTATATTGAGTATATAAACTAAGCCCAAAGTGAATAAATAAATTAACATGCAAAGTATTTTTCTGGAAACAAATTAGTGTTTTCACAGTATAAATAAAGTAACTGATTCGTGACAGGTGAAAATATTGTTCCATGTGAAATGTTAAGATTCCATGTAAAATATTGTTATACTCATTATTTTTCCTATTAGGTGTCAATATTGATATCTCGATTCCATATTGAAAGAAGAAAAACCCAACTGAAATTTTATATAAAAGGTATGTACATTGTATTCCAATATTTGTTATAAGAAATGTATTTTGATTAATTGCATCAAACAGCTCACTGCGTTTCATTCTTCAATGAAAAACATTTTCGTAATTTCAGTTATATTATGAAGTTTTTATCATTCGTTTCATGTTCTATGACTTAAGGCATAAACACGCATAGATATATTTGCATTGTTTCATTGTTAAGTGCTATGACTGATTTTTGTTATGAAACGCTTGGTGAAATCACGATTTCTGGAAAAGTTGAATCCTTATCTAGTATTTACTGTCGAAATCATTTTTTCGCATTAGGCTTTAAGATATTTCAACATTCATATTTATTCCTTTTTCTATCATCAAATATCTGGCTCATTAAATAAGCATTTAAAATTACATTTTAATGAGAGAACATAGAATTATTTAAGTGTTTCATGAAGTTATGACTTGTTCAAGATTTAATTGTGTGTTTAATTGTAATTTTATACCTATGAACATCACGTATAACAATAGAAAACATGTTTGTACTCAAATGTAAATACTGCGAAAGAAATTATGCCCTGATTCATTTTTGATTCATGCATTCTTTCATTTCGTGTTCAGTCTTTTTCCATCGTTATATATAACAATACAGTTTTCGTGGAATCACTCCTATAGGAATTTTAAAAGTGTGTTGATATGAGCCAAATTTAGCTTCAATTTGGTATTGGCATTTACTTATATGCATAAAATTCCAGTGATTGTAGAAATTTTTTCTATATTCATATATTGATTCGCATTAAAACTTTCTATATAAAATCAATATTGAAATCGTATATTTGAATATATTTAATTTTTCCTATTACTTCAATCTAGATAAAAAAATAATATACCGAGAGATATAAACAAAACAATTATTTTTTAATTTTAATAATAGTCCCTGGATTCATCACAGCTGTAAATATAATCTTTAAAAATCTTCTGGATATGTAAAACAAATATTTACACCGCAATCAACCACGAATCATTCATCTACAAAAATATTAGTATTCGAAGATAGAATTTAATTTATGTCTAATTATTGGTGATTTCAGACTAAAGCGTTTCCTGCATTCATAAATGCCTAATTTGTTTGCACATGTGTATTATTGCATATAGTAAACAGTAAAATTGATGAAACTAGACTTTCTGAAATAATTGCGAAAACTACTTAGATACTTCTTTTTTGCATATGGGCACATTTTCAATAACATTATCTTCAGTTAAAATTGTTGCATCCAAATGTTAAAGGTAAACGGATTGTAAACATAGAGATAACCTTTATGTTATGTTTGAAACAAACTATTTCCGATATCAGTTAAGAACACTTTATTGCATGCTAACATATTATCGTAGCTTCTTGTTTGCTACATTTTATAAATCACTCATTTTCATTGCGAGCATAGTATTCAAAC
This sequence comes from Meta bourneti, assembly GCA_933210815.1. Taxonomy (NCBI): domain Eukaryota; kingdom Metazoa; phylum Arthropoda; class Arachnida; order Araneae; family Tetragnathidae; genus Meta; species Meta bourneti. The sequence goes on along the minus strand of OW119929.1, from coordinate 49,985,266 downwards.
TTTTTTAAATGGATTGCTATTTTTCGCTTTCTATAGCTCCTCTCGAGCGATAATGTAATTCAATGATATACATTATGATGATGTTACCTTATTGAAATTTCCTCCAGACAGAAGACCTTCCAAGTCCATTCGAAATGGTTGGAGCCAGAACCCCCGCCGTTCTTGTTCCGCCCCTCAGAGTTCGAAAAAGGCGTTTCGATTGATCTTCACAATTAGGCCTAACACCTCTGGTGCACTTGTTCAAGCCTCCGCTAAGCAAGTAGAGCGAGATCGAATTCTAAATTTCACAATTAAGTCATCCACACATATTAATAATCGATCTTCCACTCTGGTGCAAGAATTAATCGATTGAAGAGTGCAAAAGTTGTGGTTAATGGAGTTAGGCCTAACGGATGATAGGGTTTAAACTTGCGCCTTTAGTCACTGAGAGCAAACAAGATACTACGGGCTGTTCTGTCCAACCATTACGACGGAATTTATCCTGTCTAGGTTTTAAAGCATTTTGATGTTTCTTCTGTCTATTAAATAAAAGACAAACTCGCTTCTGTAGTCGCCATCCAGAGATAACCTGTTGTTTATAGCTTTTAGCTTGAAGTCTTTGCTTGCAAGCCATTGGTTCTCAACCCGTCAATCTCTGGCAATGCACAGGTCATAATAGATTCCTGTCCAATCAGAGCTTTCCTTTTTGCGATATGCGTCGGCGTAGGGTAATTTTCAAATTCTATGTATGATTCAATGAATGAAGGCTAGAAAATGTCATATATTGGTGTGACGTCATGAGCTTTTTTAGTTATGGAATACATGATATTTTGGATCCACTGTTGACTTATTTCGCAATCAAATTCTTCCACACCCGTGCACGAATTCCATGAAACATTTTGCAAATTGTGAGAGTCATTGTTCTCAGGAACTGCTATTTATCTTTCAGAAAAAGTTAATTTTTGTCTTTCTTCTTTTCAACAACCGTATCCTCTGTTGTTATTTATATGGCTGAAAGAGTTAATGTATAGTTCATATGACCATTGCTTTGGAATTGATTCAAATCCAAGCACTAAATTATTTTGTTTACACCACACGAATTTGTGTTTAACTAAATTTCACCAATTTTTCTTTGTCAAGGTATGTAATTTTAAAATGCTCTGCATACCAAAATGGAGCTACGTTTTGAAAGAGTGCATAAAATGAAATAAAAGCGTCATGGTTGTTATCCTCAGTTAACTTTGAAATGTGATGAAATAAACTCATTAAATATCGTCTTAGTTGAGTTGAGCGATGCGGCATATGAAAATGTGTAAAAATATACCCATTGGGTGAATTAAATTTTATTCAATTATCACAATTTCTCTTGCTGTAGGATGGAATTAAAATTCTAACGATGGGTATCCATTCTAGGTATAGAATGGATACCCATCGGATACAATTAAAAAAAATTTATTTCCCGTCATTCAAATTTTTTAAATAATTTGAAAGATTATGGCCAATCCTCTCAGTGATATTTTTCAATTTTGAAAACCGAATCTGTATCACGATTCTAACACAATCCCCAAGCAACCATTATTTTGAATTGGAAATATTTTCTTTATTATACATAATTTTCTTTAAATAACTGTCACACTGTAATCATGTGTGTGATCTTTATTACTAAAATCACGCTTTATCAGTACTCTCATCAAAGCATCTACATTTTAATTTTTAAATATTCACCATTATTTAACCCAAGACTTTATGTTAATTGAATTTAGTCATCCTCATGTGCCTACCATTTCTTTTATCATGCATTTAAATAAAAAAATATAGTCATTTCATGTTTGAGACTCAGACATTTTTTAAAAGTTATGCATTCATAAGAATTACGAATTGTATATTGCTTCTAAGTCACTCAAAAAGACAAATAGGTACAATTTATTTTTTATTTTAGATTTTATCAGACTAGTAGCTCCAATTTATTATTCTGATGATAAAATAGCTTTAATGTATTGGTGTCTGTTAAAAATTGTTCTTTACAATTTCATAATTAAATTTAAGTTTAATAACAAACTAAACCTCTCCTCATGGATTTGTTATCGTTTTGGAAAGATTATTACAGAATTGAATTTAAGGTTTCCTCATCAAAGTGTAAATTGGGTAAGATTTTTATTTTCCAAGAAATATTGCCATTCAAAAATGCTTTATTATTATTAACGGCTTTGTAAATATTGTTTTCGGAATTGATAACGTTTCTATTGAAAAAAACTAATAATAATAATTGTAAAAATATTAAAAAAAAACCTCTTCTCATGGATTTGTTATCATTTCGGAGGGAAAGATTATTACAGAATTAAATTTAAGGTTTCCTCATCAAAGTGAATTGGGTAAGATTTCTATTTTCCAAGAAATATTCTCATTCAAAAATGCTTTATTATTATTAGTGGCTAATATAAAAATATTTTATTTAACTTATGCATCTTTAAATATTAATATTAATTTGACAAATGACAATACAACTCAGGATTGACTAACGGGAATTGAAATAATAAAACATGCTTTTATTTTGAAAGTAAAATAACGTATCTTTTATAATATAATTTTTCACAATAAAATATAATGTCTCATCTCCTTATTGTTTCTAAAATGTTTCTTTAGCAATCTACATTAACTGTATGAGGTTATGAGTTACAACGATTGATACTTTTATTTAATCATCATTTATGAGCTTGAAACCTACTTGGACCAGATAAAATGTAATTAAGGAAATTGGAAATTTGATTTTTACTGATTTTGAAAAAATCAAAAAGTATACTTTTCCGCTTCCTTATATGTAATGGTAAAATATTGTTTAAAATGTCAAAAATAGCTGCAACAGTAAGATTGTTTCTTTATGTGTTTTATGATATTCCAATTCCCGCTGTATTTCCCCAAAAATCTTTGAAATCATTGTTTGATTTTATTTATAGAATACTATAGTAATCAGTACATTTTGAATACCATAATTTTTTCATCAATTAAATCCCAAAATGGGTCAAGAACTCTAATAAACAATATTTTTAAGGGGAATGTAACCATTCACAACAAATACCAATTAACAGCAGTAAATTTTATTAATCTGTGACATCTTTTGTAGGAAAATAAGTAAAATATAAATGTTTGTAATTTGGACAATAAGCGTGTAGTTTGGGCCCATTGATGGTGATATTTGGTCTACAATCTTTATATGCATTTCATTATTGTACGTTGTACAAAAATCGGCGCTATTTACTTATTGTCGAATGGCAACAAAGGATATAAACAAAACAATTGTTACGGGATTCATTCGCCATGCTAAAACTACACGGAAGAGCTTGCCACATGAATGAGATTTTTTAGCAGTCTGATTACAGAAAGCAATGACAAATCTGGAAATAGAAATAAGAGCATAATAGAAATATGAACGAAAATAAGTGAAGTGTCAAAAAATGTCGAATTGTCTTTGAACAAGGAAATGAGGTGAAATTGAAGCAGACGTTCAGGATCTAATCGTGGTAACGTGACTTATAATTGCCATGCATTCGATGGAAAATAAGAATTGACATCAGTAAAAGCGAACGAAATGATGTTATATATTTATGGATAAACTATGGTATGAAATCCATTTATTGAATGTGAATGCTATATTCAATTTAAATGGATTGAGATAAGATACGAAATGTGAATACTTAGCTATCCATAGATGTAAGCAATTAAGAAAGTGTAGCGAATATGCTATGCGCGGATCTGCTAGTATAAATGATTTTTCAAGCCTTAAATTGCCTTATAATACATTGAAAACATGAGATTAAAGTACGAAAATGTGAAATCATGACTGTGATAACCGTTATCTTTTATTTTACACCGTTTCTGTATCATCCATTGCTTCTAGCATATGTCTAGACTTTTATTTTCCGGTAATGTATTGTTTTTAACCCTCGTAGGGGTTAATACGCATATATATATATATATATATATATATATATATATATATATATATATATATATATATATATATATATATATATATATATATATATATATATATATATATATATATATGTATATGTTTTTCAACCTGCAGTCTTTTAACCACTTTTGATCTTGACTGATAGAATCTTTAGCAGGATTCTGTCAACCTATCCATTTGGTTCTTTAGTTATTATTTGTGTTGCGAGAAAAAAGCAACGATACACTACTCTGAGATCTCGTAACGTTCAGACAGGTTTACTTAAGATTGATTTTTAAAATTTCAGTGTTTTCTTTATGACTTTTAAAGTTTCCTGGATTTCCAGTCAGAACTATTCCAAATGCTATACAGAATTCTCAAAATTTTATCCTCAAACTTTTTGTACTCAATGAAGTTATCGGATTGAGTTAGCTAGAGCATAATCTGGACTCTTGGAATGCGGAAGAAAGACAAAGTATAAATTACCATATCATAAGATGCTGCTGCCTATTGGACTTCAGGCTGATCTATGACCGCTGATGTAGCAATGTCTGAAGCGCAGTAAAAACCTGTGGTATGCCTTTGAATACTGTTGTTTGGTTTGGTGTCTCGCTAGTGAAATTTCTAGTAAGTTGTAACTCCCGGTCGAATCAGTCACTCGAATTCTGATCTTTCCATTTACCATAATACCTTTCACTTTTCAAGTTTCTTTAGATGTGTAGAGATTAAAGAAGTGTAGTGATTTATTAAGCCTCCTGGTGATTGTCTCGATGGGGTATTTCGTCATAAGTAAAACTGACCAGATCTTGATAGTCGAGATATCTCGTCATTAGAAGAAAACTGACCTGATCTTGATCTCTTCATTATAAAAAAATTGGCCCTATCTTGATGACGAGATATCTCGTCATTAGGTCAAATTGATCAGATCTTGATGAAAGAGATATCCTGTCGAAACCACTTGGAGGGTTAAGGTTGTGCAATCTGGACCACTGAAGCGAATTACACGCCAGCGCACGGTCTAAATTACACATTAAGTTAAAACCTTAATTACTAGACGTAATTTAAAAGTATTTAAATATAATTTTAATTTAATTATGAAACACTTTTTTTAATGTGAGCATTTGAAGTCGAGAATACTCTTATATTCAAGGGAACAAAAATAATAAGAATGCATTGTAATTTGAAGTAAGTGTTATTCAGTTTGCGTTCCTAACGACTGAAATTTGTTGTAACCCATGCTGGAAGTAGTCGATGATCTCCCACTATCAGAGGGGGTGCTATCGTTTCCTTCTCCTGAATACACCACTAATCCAATTTACACATACTTCCCAAAAATAGTATTTGTATGTATAAATAAAATAATATAAATGTGATATTGTTGCACATTTGTAAACAGTATTTGATTTTGAATAATGTAATTTGTTTCATCTATAAAAAGTTTGAAAACCTATTTAAAAAGTTATTTACTTTCCTAATTCTATCTTTTGTTGTTGTGGACGTGAATTTTAATATTTGTATCAGTAATAAGCATGTCATAACATGTGTTAAAAAGAAATATCGTGTAGGAAGACATGTGTGTCTGCTTTTGCTTAAATGTATTAACCCTTTTACCCCAATAATAATCCCTCTTCTACAATAAAGTTATAATTGTTTTACAATAGAAATCTACTTTCACTATATGGACCTTAAAAAATTAAATTGCCATGGGAAATAATTTAAAAAATAGAATATAAATTAGTTTGGAGTATATTAGTTGCTTAGAGACAACGTTCTTTGTGGGCACTACCTTTCACTTGATATATAGTTTTTATAGAGCATGCTTGTTTCATACTTTTAAGGGTTTTTCTCATTTAATCTAACGTTTCTTAACTTACATGTGCCTTACTTCTAACTTTTTGCCGTTAAACAATAAAAAAGATAGCTAAATCAAAATTTAAACTTTGGACAGACTTATACCATAATGATCTTATTTTTGTCAGCTAGATAAGGATGATCAATAGGATCGAAATATTTTAATTAGGAAATTAAAGTTACCATTATGAAATTTCCTACCATAACTCCTAATCTCTGTTTAAAATTATGTTAATATAATTTGCCTTTTCTTTCTGTCGATATGAAATTAAATATCAAATTTGATTCCAAATTTAAGTTATAATCAATATGCCGTATATGATTGATGTTTAAATTTCATGATTAATCATTGATATTAATTGCATAAATGTGTTTTAGAACACATTTTTGTGTTTTTCAAGAGGCTGATTGCCAAAAGCCGTTCCGTATTTTTCGTAAGATAGGGATATCAAAACTCATGCTACCTTATCAGGCAACACAGGTATATTAATTGTAAAAATTTCAATGGAGAATAATTTAAGTGTAAATTCTGTTTAGAATAACTAAAGAAAATTTTCCATCTTCCCATAGAAAGTATTTTTGGGGTTATACACCTTTTGTTATTTCGCATTAATTGGATCTTTGGATTTTTAATGTACACTATTCTTATAGAGATTTATCAGAATTCTAGATTTATTAGAATCAGAAATTAATGTAGAAAATTGTTTCAACAGTTGGAAGTATTGTTAGTTTGCAAGAAATTTGAAAGTATTCTTTCATTCCCCATATTACGAGGATGCTCAGTTTTAAATTGCTGTTCATTGAAAATGCAACACCGAAAACGATTTATTGGATTTACCGAAATTTGACCCGAGTTAATCAAGGCAAATGCAAATGAAGCCGAGTTAGCAAATCGAATGCACGGTCAATACAGGCTGTGAAAGCAATCAGAAGATATAAAATATGGCATCCAAAAGTAAATCCCAAACATTGTAGCAATGAATTCGATTGGTAATGCTTTGCTAGTCCGTTAACATGTCTCCTCACAAAACGAGACAACGTTATGAACAGTTGATGGAGTTAGTGAGAAGAAGCATTATTGGTTGTGAGAGAAGTGATTTGTAGTATTGTGATATCGCCGCACGCTTTGGGCTAAACACGAGTACAATTGTGCGTACTGTGAAACAAACAGAAAAAGGTTCTCTACATAGTCGTGAGGTATCTGAAGCATCTATAATTATGTCAGAAAGGGAAGATTAGTATTTGTTACACGTGGTGGTGACGAATAGCACAGCGACATTCACAACGTTACCGCAACAATGAAGGGTTGTGACACATCAGGCAATGTGTGCCAGCACTGTTGCTGACGATTGCAGCAGCGAGAACATAAGCTTTGCGCCCGATAGTGTGATTTCCTTTAACCATACACCATAGACGTCAGAGGCTTCAATGGTACCAAGAGCGAAGGCACTGGAAGGTTGGATGGGAGCAAATCAGGTTTTCCAACGATCCTAGATTCCATCTCGTATTGGCAGACACTTACATTGATGAACGGCATCTGCAAGAGTGCATCATAGTGGTCCTACTCCAAACGTAATGGGTTTGGGTGCTATATCATTTCATTCACTCACTCTCTCCTTATTCGGATCACAGCACTATAACAGAGTGAAGTCTTGGAACCAGAAGTTAAACCTCTCATGCAAACCCTTCCTGGAACTATCTTTCAACTACACAATACTCATCCCTATATCACACGAATTGTCCAACGTTTGTTCTATGATCAACAAGTACCATTTCTTTCTTGGCCTGCTAGGTCACCAGATTTGCCTCCATCGAGCACGTGCGGGATGGGATTGCTCGACAATTGATCCGTATGTCATCACCCACAGTATCACAACTGCCTAATTATGGATGCGTGCTGAATCTGCTTGAAACGGCATCTCACCGGCACCCAGAATCTTTATCGGTCAATGTCACGCCTTGGCAATCCGTTATAAATGCTTACGGTGGAATGCAAATTACTGTTTTTAGCATGTTGATTTCTACTTAGTTCTGTAGTTTCAATAATTTATACAATGTACCGCATGTTATCACTCAAATCAATTTTATTATAGGGAATTTGTCTTTGTTAGTGTTGTATTTTCAATGAACAGCAGTGTATTTACTGAAGTTTCAGCGAAAGATAAAATCAATTGATAAAAAATTATGAGTTTTTAAAACTTATAAAATAAATATTCCTATACATGAGTTTCAATTTTTTTAAAAATTATTAAAAAAAGTTAAGGAAATCTGTTCAATATGTACCAATACTTTTAAAGCTGTCACGTGGTTTTTACTTTGAAACTCAATTATTCATAAATTGGCTTAGAATACTGTTAAAGAGAATGTACTGTTAAAAAGTTATCAGAAATTATCCTTTAGTAGTGGGTTCATGAGAAATTTCTTTCACATGATTAAAAATATTTTTACCATACGATGGCTGACACTTGATATATTCTCTTGCCCTCTGCTTGCTTAGGTGATGCTAATTCAATGTGCAACATTTTCATATAGCTTCAGTCTAGAGTAAAAGTTATACAAAAATATCTAACCCTCTGATATCTGGTCCTAATATTAGCCCTATGAGCGTCACAAGATTTCGGAGTAGGGAAATGTTGTTTTTACCCCACAACACACAAAATGGCTAAATACACACATCGGTGGGTAGAAAGAATCCTAGGAAAGATTTTGTTTATCAAAAAGGTCAAAACTGTTTAGAAGTCACACTGGAAAGACGCCAGATTGCAGATTGATCTATGCGTGTGAGCCCATCAAAGGATTATATCACAAAAAAGAAAATGACATTAATTGCAAGAAGCTAGGGAATCTTTCTCTTTTCGGTTCATGACTGAAGTAATTTAAAAATGTGTGAAACAGCAAATTTCATTTGAATTGAACCAGTTTTGCTGTGATATAGTTGCATTAAAATGTTATTGACTTATTTTGTACGATAAAATACCGAGAAAATGTCAATTCATATTAAATATAATTTGTCAACTATTTACCGATTCTTACAATACATTTACGCACCTGATAACAAAAAAGATCATATCATAGAAGTTTTGCATGAAAGCATCACCTTGCATGAAAGTTTTCACCTTTGTCATCCTAATCAGTTGTTCTGATGTCACTGAAAAACGAGTTAAAAGTCCCGAAACATAAAACAGGGCAGACAGAGAATGCCTGACATTTATGGCGTTTGGGGACATATGTCTTCCCACATACATCGATCCTGAACATGCACGGCCCGACCCCGCGTTGTCCCCTGTCTAATTATATTAAAGCTGGAAGGTTTGGCGAACCAATTAGGGTAGGCGGCAAGGCGCGCGTTTCTGCATGTGAATGACTTCATCAGGAACGTAGCAGGCCATGCGGAACAACTTGTCTCGGCCTGCGTTTCGGAGCACAATTTGGAACTGAACAAGCTGCTTCTAACCTGGTCCAGCGACGCGTAACCCTTTCTATTGAGAGGGGATGTTGAAAATTGCTTTTCGTTGACTTTACATGGGATCGGTAACACAACTTATATTTCTGAATGAGGAAGAAATGACAGGCGATGATTATTTTTATCATCCATGCAGCAGAATTTAGCGTCTAAGTTGTTAAACGATTGTATAATATATCTCAGATCATTTAGTTAACCAAAAAATGTACTGACTTACACATCTTTCTTATTAGTACATTTGACGTTAAAATATTTCATGATTTCCAAAAATTTATTTGGAAATTGATGTAAAATTTAAAGTTTACTCTTAGAAAAATTTAAATTGGTTCCATGCAAGATGATTCATCATGATGATAACTTCTTACTTTCTTCTGAATTCTATTGGTTAACTTTGATTGATAGTAGTCACGTGAACCAACTCCTAAAGGCCCGATCCCATTACTGACCCCCATTAATTTTATGGAGTGGGTGGGTGATCCCACACGGGTATGGTAGATACTAAAATTCACTTAATCAAGAAATTTCAATGAATTTAAATTCACTATTTCTAATTAATTTTAAATAGCCCGTTGTGTTGCTCCAATGTGACGTAAATTCCACTACCTACCTTCCAATGAATTTGGTGAATTAAAATTAACCATTATTAATAAATTTAGATTTTACTAATGAAAGGTAAAAGGTTAGTAACGAAGGGTAAATATTAATATTTACCCTTCATTGAGAAACCCTTTAATATTTACCAATGAAGGGTAAATATCTGCGTTATTGGTTAATATTTACCCTTCATTAGTAACTTTTTAATATTGGTAAAATTACCAATGAGTAATCAAATAAAATGTTTCAAAGAAACACCCGCATTTGATCATATATTAGTTTTACTTGGAACCCCCCATTAATTTCCCCATTTGCAATTGTATAACCCATGCATAGTTTGCTTTTCTATTTAGAACGCCAAACCAACTTTTAAACCGTAGGTCCCGGTCTTATTAACACCCATGTAACAAAAATGACCCAAGAAAGACAAACAAAACCCCAAAAGCAACTATCAAATCAACTATCTTTAGTTGGATTTCTGTTCACATCTCTTTCTAATCGCCTCAGAACATGATGCGACTGAAATGAAAAGTGTATAGCAAGGGAAATATATCATTCTATGATATTTTATGAATCAAGGAATTCTTTAGATTACACGTAGAATTAAACGTTTCTCCAAAGCACACACTTATCTCAAACAAAGACTTTATTGGACATGGAACTTTGGAACTTTCTGTCTACAGTTGGGAGTTTTTTCAACAAAATATAACGTAGTAAGGTGAAAGCAACATCCTCCTTAAAATTTGGTTAAAATGTAATTCTAAAGTGCATTTAAAAAATTTATTACCAAAAAACTTATTTCTTCAATGTCAAATTCAGTAACACACACTTTTACCCGAAACTATACTTATCCAATATTTTTGTCGCACGTTTACATATCTTGAAAACATACAATTTTACAATACTTCTATAAATAGCTCCAACAATATTAAAAGTTCTTATTGTATTTATCATTAATATCTTTAACAAATGAAGCTTAAATGGATGCCATTCGATGGCCTTCGAAAAATTAAAATATTTAGGTACGATTACCTTTCGAAAATGTGAAGGAATATCTTTTATGAATTGAACAAAGGTCTAGAAATAACATGTAGAGGGAGCATTCCATATCGCGATAAGAATCCACCCCTTATTCTATGTCATGCGTGGTTTGCATTTCTACTCAGGACTCGTTCCCCTCCCCACATCGTGATGCATATTTCGGCCCACTCAGCTGGAAGGTGGATACGCTGCACGAATTGAAGATCAATTTTTTATATTTTAATGTATCCTCCGAGATCACACCCTTTTCAAACAGCTCCAATACATTAAGTGCATTTTTTTATTTTCAGCCCTCTTCCTTTAGCTTGTTAAAATAAACCCTTCTCAATTCTGTTACATTTCATATTCTAATATTACCTGAAATAAAGATTACATTTTATAAATTCGTCTTAATATCTGTTTTACATTAGATAATATTAAATTGGCTGATTCGTAAAGTGGGAAATATATCGTCGGCTTAGAGCAGAAAATAATTATCTGGCATTTTTTCCGAGACACAAAATGCTTATTTTTATGAGAAATACATTATAAATTTGTAATCTGTTCAAAAGATATCCGACACAATCAAAGTGCTTATAATTTTTATTTTGTTCTAAAAACTAATAGTTAGTCTTTAAACAGCTGCAACAAAATAAAAAAATATATTTGTGTAAATTAATGAGTTTGCTCTAATTCAACGATACAGAAAAAAACTGGTATTTTTCGCTGCTGAAAATAATCATATTTTGTTTCGAAACATATTTTTAATTTATTAAAATTTGTCCTCTGCGATGACGTCTTTCTGTATTTGAATAAAGTTTGGCAAGAGTAAAAATAAAAACATTACATTATACCTAACTTCGAACTTTTTACTGTTGTATGCCCATTTACTTTTGTACTTTTTTCGTATGCTACAAAATTCTGTTAGACACTGCATCCTCGATTTCGAATGTCTAAATGATTTGTATCCCTCCTACAGTGATTTCTGTGAATTATCTACAATTTTTATTCATAATGAAGCTTTTGAACAAAAAATTAATGTTGCATTTAGTTTCATTTAAAGTTGTGTGATTTTGCTATCTAAATTTCTGAGACATTCGCTATTTCCGTGCAGAAAAATATTTACTGATCTAAAACTCTTTATATTTGGAATTTTAAGCTTGGGAATTTGTGGCCTTTTCTACTTTATTTAACGTCTGACTTTACTTTTTTGTTCTCACCTGTAAATTGTGATTTGGTTGGGTTTGTTTTGTCGCTCTACTTTCATTTTTCAATACACTAGGGCTAATTAGACCTTTTGGATGCATAAAGTTTCCAAAAGATATTTATCGATAACTATTTTTAGAACTGGTATTCCAATTCCATACACTATTTAAATGAGGAGAATTAGCTTTTTAGTACATTTTTACCAATTATGGAGCCGATGTAAGCAAGTGTATTAATTTCATTTTCCACTTCAATTATTTTAAATTGCAAAATTATTTTATCTTTAAGAATTTGGAGAGAAGGGTTAGAACCACTGTGTGTATAGACCCTGTTAGATTAAATAACCAAGAAAAGAGTGTCCTGCAATCCTAGGTTTGAGTGAATCATGACCACCACAAAGGGAATCATAGATATAGTGCGGCTCCCGGGGGAAGGCCGTGGTTTAGAACAAGTGGCTTTGCTCAAGTGGTTTTGAATGTGTCTATTAGTTAAACTAGGAGACTAGAGTGGTAACGTAAACAAATCCCTTCTACAATTGGCGTCTATAGCAAGGATTCTGGTTCTAAGTTTGTCGAGTTTGCAGGGGGAAAACATACACTGCGATCTCCATTTATGGTTTTGCTTATGGCAGCCTCCTCCTAACGTGCCTTTCACAACTATTCAGAAATCAACTGTCCCAAGGTCGACTGCCTTCTCTCGGGAGCGCACTATACCAGGACCTGAGAGTAAGAGGGGGTTCAGAAACTTTTTGTGTGGACTTTTTTTATTTGAAAAGTACGTGTCAAACTTGTTATATTTGATTACGGAGTGGAACTTGTACTCGAATTTAATTTGTATCATTAGCACACGTTTAACTTTACATAGATATGTACTTCGGGTAAACATAGGTATTTCACTAGGGCCTATCATAACCTGGTACTGGGACTTGGAGTGCAGATCCGGGGAGTCATGGAGGGAATCTGAGAGAAATTGACAGTGGTCTGTGGGGCCCCAAATTTCTTATTGTCTTTTTCCATTTCAAACCAAAATTAGCAGAGAGTCCCCTTTAGCACGCAATCGAAGTCGTTCCCTGAAGGATTCCGCATATCCCAGGGATGGGCGAGATGAAAGAAAAAGGTGGGAAAAAAAGCCCTCCGCCCCTCAGAGAAAGACTTCTTTTTCCTCGTCTGCATGACAAACGCATCCCAATAGACTTAGCGGATGCCACCCGTATCTGATAAGCATGCGGTGGCGTCAACTGGGGACGATTGCTCTTTGAATAATTCCGGCATTCCGCCCCGGCCCCAAAGCCCCGTTGCAGTTGCCCTAACGGCCATCTCCGAGCGCCCCATGATTTAGGGCGGCGCGCCTCTCGTAAATTCGGACCCGCTTGTCAGACACACAATTACTTTTCAGAAAAAATCTTTTCGCTTCTTTTTCTGTTTCCATTTCTCAACCCCGTTCCTTTCGCCCACCCACGCCGTGGCAGAGTTGAGGAGAATTTCTGCTGCTCTCAGCAAAATGGAAAACGCTAGGTGACGGAAACGACCGTGGAATGAAGGATCTTGCAGAAAGACCGACGATTCTTTTTTGTAACACGCGTTTATATTTTCCCCTCCCCTCATCTGAGCCCGTATTTCAAAAAATATTTATTTCTTTTCTATTAGGTTCTTTGTCAAAAGTTTGTTGACAAGTTCATTTCTTTGTGAATGGTTTCGGTTCTGGGGAAGGAATTTGGGAGTTTCTTGGAAAGTTCAAAAAGGAAACAATGTAGTCTGTTTTGTGTCGTAAGCTAGTTCTAACATGATCTTTATATGTTCAAATTTGCAGTTCTTTTTTCTTTTAATATCAGCCCAAATTTGTTAATAATTGTCTAAAATGGTAGTATCAAAACTAAAATACTTGATTATCAAAAGAAAAAGAATTATTCACTGATGTAATGTTTACTAATTAAACAAGAAGGAAGTTGCATGTATTTTCAGCCCAATACTCGAATCCGTCTTTTTCGGGTGTATTCAGGAGTTGGCTCATTGAATCAGCCCCTCCCCTCCTCATCTGCAGTTCGAGTCCGTCCCCGTATCAGGAAACAGGTATCTGCACCAGCTTAATTAACAGACTCCTCATTGAATTAAAAATTGTACATTCAGTCCTTTGTTAAGTTGCTTGTAACCGCGGTAACACAGTTGGTAGAGCCGCGGATTAGCAACCGGAGGGTTGCGAATTCGGAACTCGATCCAACCGAAAACCGAAGTTTACATGGGGGGCTGGTTCACGTTAAACCTGTCTTGATCTCAAATGTCCTCACGTTGGCGTAGTGTGGAAGTTTGGAGAGGGGTGCCAGCTCAGACCTCGTCATCTGACAAGTGGTTCAAAATTACGCGGTGTTGTCCTCGAATCTTTCCCTTCGGGATTAATCCCTGACATTACATTAGGGGCATTAGTCTACTTGTGCTGCTACAGTGAGACGTAAATTCAACTACCAACCTACTTACCTTGTTAGCTCAAATGCAATTTTTCTTAACCTTTCATACTTATTCAGACTTATTACAAATACAATGGGAACATTTAATATATTAAACTAAAGAAAACATATTGCGCATTATAAAACAAAAGGTTTCAAATTTTCCTGCCCAGGTTCCATGGTACCGAGAACTCCCTCCCATGTTGTGGATCTATATGGGGCTTGAACCCTTCCGAAATTGTTTTTCATACTTGAGAATAATCCAAAGTAAAAGCTGAAACTACTTTGTTCGTCAATGAAATAAATCGAGTTAGATGGAAATTTGCATTGTTAATCATGTGATGTTGTAAATAAATAAACGCGACGTCCCTCATGCAGAGTCATTGTTCTTCGTTTTGTTCTTGAACTGTTTTGGTTCCTAAGTTTCTCAAACCGTTTTGACGAATACTGTGTAAAAACAACACTAAGAAGATTCAGACTGAAAAGTAGAATAACCTTCGTTTAGAGAATGTGTCTATGAACTCTTATCTCGCCTATGTTGTTTTTAGAATAAAAACGTACTTTTGGTCACTTGTATAAGTTTTAGTTTGCTTATATTAAGTAGATATATTTAATCTTAGTTTAATCCGTATAAATGTGTGGCTTACATTCGAAAATTTTATGACTGATGATGAACAATTTTAAATCTATGTTAAATCTATAAAAATTATCTATGGAAGAGAAAATAGGAATCAATTTAATAGTTTATTCGAAATTCATGATTAAAAATTTATTCGTGACTGATAAATATAATGTTTAATGTTAAAAGAAAAAAGCATATGAAAGCAAAGAATACTTTCTTGTTTGTTGTAACATTTTTTGAAGAATTTTTTGTTTGATATATGGTTGTTACATACGGAATTTTTCAAAAAATTGAAATGCAAATTCTTTTGAGTCAATAAATAATATTTATTTTGATATTTCAGTTTAACACTCTTTAAAGGAGTAAAGTAATACCAAATAATTTTCAGGCTGGAAATCTTTTAAGT
The DNA here is from genome assembly GCA_933210815.1 of Meta bourneti. NCBI lineage: Eukaryota > Metazoa > Arthropoda > Arachnida > Araneae > Tetragnathidae > Meta > Meta bourneti. The sequence continues at coordinate 49,969,733 of OW119929.1, read as the reverse complement.
TAAAAAAACCCTTTTTGTTACCTTTTATTTTTAAATGAACTATTATCGAACTCTATATTCCAGTTTTTTTTCTCTGAAAGGAGCATCCACTTATACACCATGACAGTCTTGATATTTATTAATTTGAATGTTCTAAACATATTTAAAGAAACGCTAACTTGTAAAAACATTGTATACTTTAAATTTTGTAATTACAATAATACTTTCTTACAGATTTGTGCTTTGCTGACTAGTTTTATAAAATTTTGTACACAATTAAATAGACTTGAAACACTACTATTTTACTTCCGTTGTCTGAAATGATGCGAATTAAATAGATTCACTGGAAACTTTATGACAACAATTTTCATCGTGTTATAATGCATTTTTAATTAATTTAAAATTTATCGATAATTTAAAAGACGATATTCTTTTCAGTGCTAATGAGAAATTATTTCTTTTAATTTCAATTCATCCTATAAAAATATAGCGATAGTTCAAAAAATCTTTCTATACTCCATACTATTTTCTCTCGGTATAGCTTTAGAGCGAGGTAAGAAAATGTAACGGTTTTCGAAAACCGAGAAAAACTCTAACATGTAAAGTTCACTTATTTTTGTCATTATATACTTTTTAACAAAAATAAACCCATACTTCAATGAATTGTGTTCATCTTTTTAAATTTTTCTTCATTGGAATAGCAATAAAATATATTTTATTTCCCTTCATTGCCGACGGTACTAAGCCTCATCAGCGGGTTTCCGGGAGCGTGTCATCGGACTACGCGGTTATTTCCTAGCGGTGATTATGAGGAGTTTTCCGGCAACTTCCCATTCGCATACGAGGGGGAAATTGCCGTCGTATTTTGTCTGTTAACCGAATGTTTCTTGAGGTTTCATTGTGTCAATTGTTGTCAGTGACCCAAAACAGCTTATTGACTATTTTTTAATTCTAAAACTAATAAGTATTTGTAGCATAACTTGATCAGTGGCGTGTTTGCATCTCTTTCTGCGTTCCAAATTTTAGGTCTACTTCTGTAACACAGACTTGTTTGTTTTTTCAGAAACTATATTTAAAAGAAAACAACACACACACACTTTTCCAAATCCTGACAAATTTAAAACAATGGAATTGAATTTTATCTCATAAAAACGAGATATAACTTCCAATACATGAAAATTTCTTCTTTCATTTCCAAACTAGCACATCGTTTTTATTATACAGCCACTGGTTTAAATTATGCCACTTCTAATTAAAATTCATCCCTCCGTGATTGTACGAAGGTGAAAATAAAATATAAGTTTAAATATAAAAATCAATTAGGTTTGTAGAAATTTCTGGTGATTTGTTATGGTACAATAGTACATTTCTCTGCACTTTAATTTTATATCTAAACTGTTTTTAGTGGTTTCTTAAGTGACTTGGAGGGCCTCAGTGAATAATATGGAGGGCCGTTTGCATTCCGTGGGTCTCAGGTTGGCCAATTTTGAACAACTTCGTCCCTCTGCTGAAATTTACAATTATATATACTATGTTGGCTATACTTTTCTTTAAAATGTAAAAAAGAAATACTGTAACATCCATAAATGCCATTAATAAATGCTAATATTTCATAACTGCCTTCAGTTTCATTCAAAAGGGCTCAATTAAAGTTGAGATAAACCGTGATTGATATTGTGAAAATATCTTACCTGATAATCCTGTTACATCAACTAGAGTAAATAAGAAAAGGTATTTTATTACATTATTTTTACTTTACATTAGAGAAACAATTCGCTTGCTTTTCTAATTATATCACAAAATTTGAGTTTCAAAATACTAGTTTCTATGTATCACCTTCACTGGGAATAAAGTATGAATTACAAAAAAGCATATTGATTCGTGATTTACACTGCATTTCTCTGACCTCTTACATGCAACAAGTACAAAACAATAAAAGTTTAGTTAAATGCAATTCCAAATAACTACAAGTGTCAAACTTAATGAAGCATTCTATGGGCCTCTCGTAGGTGGATTCAAGATCTCTTTCAACAAGGGTAAGCCACTTTCATAGAAGAGTTGACGGTAAAATTTCAAATAACAAATGAAATATGTGCTACTACGATGAATGATTTTTAGTTGCTAATGCACCCAATAGACTTTTTTTCAGTAACTTATGTCTTGGAAAAGAAATTTAAAAACTTGTTTAATCACAGGGATCTTTTATAAAGTGCATGTTTATGTCTAATACAAATAATTGTTTTTAAATATAGACATCCAGCATTTTTCCTAACTCTTCCATTTTCTATCACACTGAGAAACAAGTAGTAGAGAATTATTTCAATTTGGAACATATATTTGATGTTTTCCTCTAGAGTACCTAGTTTTGTAAAGCCCGTGCAATACTGATGTTATATCCATCAGTTATTTTATCAGAAAAATAACCAGGACTTTTAAAATCTTATACGAATTTTAAAATAATATTTATTAGCGAAGCATTAAATGATTCTTTTCAATGTTGATCAAAATGCCAGTTCTGTTTCATTTGAGTCACGGCAGCATCTTAAAATCAACACACAAACACGACGGATTAATTTTTCTCAATGGCCTTTTTGCACATCGGGGACAGAACCAGTGTCAATAACTCGTAGGCTGTTTGCACACCACATTGACTGTATATGATAACAATCTACGACCTCAGGTCATCAATGTAGACACAACTAGTCCCTGAAAGCTTTTATTTGCTAATGTAAATATATGCAATCCGTGCCCAGGCGCTTCCCGGATGACAGCATGTCGAATCTCCGCAAGACGACAAGTTAAAGGATGATGTGTTCGAGATGAGATGGCATAAACAAGGTTCTTCCATTATGGAAATGTGGGTCCTGGCTTTGGGGCTATATTAAGCGTAATTGCAGAAGTAGCCACAGCTGTTCTCTGATTTGTGTGACCTTTTGGTATTGTGGAAGCATTGCCTCTTACAACATACAACACCCGAAGGACAGCGGGGTTAGGGTTGCCATAATATCGCCAAGGGGTCAGCGAAAACTCGCCACGGTTTGTGAATTTCTTCAATGTGTCGCCAAGTTCGTCCACGCATTTTCTGTTTACGTTTTTCTTCCGAAAAAGAAACGCAAAACATTCAAGGTTTCTGATGCGAGACAATATTCACACAACTTTTATTGTTCATAAATTTGGTCTTTTTTGAACTTATAGTAGCAATGTCCATACCTAACTAGAAAATAAAAATAGATGAAAACACCAGATAAATAGTATCTTGGTGACAACACATTTTCAAAATTATGAAATGAAACAATTTTTAATCTTTTATATAAACCTATTTCAGTGCATTGAAGTTAGAGAAGGGACTGATCCTGAATTTTACATGGAAATTATGATTACGTACGATTTTTGCTTGATTTCTCAAATATTTAAATTGATTTTACTACGTTTTTGATGATTGTACTCTAGAATTTTCCTTTGAGTCAACGGAAAAAAATCGATGCCCTTCATTTTTAGTCATTGCAAATGTAAATTATTGTAGTTTTTCAATTAATATGTCGCGTTTTCTCTCGTGATCTTTGATATTTAACCCTTTCGATTGAATTTTCAATTCAAAATTTTTATTTCAATTCTCAAATCCTGTTGTTATTTGCTTAAAATTAATGATTTTTCTTGTTTGTGTAAAATTGAAATAATCGAAAATTCAGTTTTGTTTATATATGCCAAGGTATAACCCATCATTACTTCATTCTTATATTATCTAATTTGACAGCAGCAAAATGACTATTCTTAAAAAAAGATAAAAGCGCACTTTTAATTTACCCCAAATGTTTTTCTTTTGTGCTCTTCTTTCACTAACAAATTTTGACTGCAATTCTTAAGTGTAATTTTCAAATTTTATACATTCTCAAATTTTTATTGCCTTCTATTGCCAAAAATGTATTCCAACATTTAAGTTCAATTATTCTTTATTTCAGTGATGAATTCAAATGATTTCCAAAATATCCTCTTAGACTGTAGATTCTTTTACGTATCTTGTGAAACTGATTCCGCAGAAAGTAAAAACTTGACTTAACGTGAACTTAATAAATGAAGGGATTATAAAAATAGGAATTGGCTGAAATTTTACTTTTCTGTGTTAACCTGTATTGGTTTTTGTTCTGAAAAGTTTTCTAAAAACGATCCATACAATGTTGTGCATGTTATAGGGATTAATCTTAATTATTATCAAATTAAGAAAAATTGCAAAACATTTTAATTTTATAATATAAGGCAGACACTGGTTCAGTATAAATCAATTTGAATAAAGAGCTAATTTAATGCAGTTATTAGAAGGTAGTTGCAGAAAAAGTTTTTGTTTTTCAAAGTAGTTTTTAACAGAAAACAAATTAATTTTATGTGCATAACTTACAAATTTTAACACATGTAACTATAACTTTTAATTTTTGTTTGTATTAATCTTCATTTTCAATTTTAACCCTTGGACCCTTTATTTCTTTTCTTGCAAATAAAAATTTTGGAAGGATTTTTGTATGGAATCTATTCATAATTTGATTTTTTTTCTTGAAATTAATTCATTACTAATCAGGCTGGTAATTGAATTTACGTCGCAATGGAGCAACATAGCTGACTAATTGGAACTATATGATCTTGAATTTATCATGCCATCTTGGAATATCCTTTCATATACAAAATGGATTTAAAAAAAAATGGAAATTCAATTTGTCAATATATGAATTCCAAAATGCGTTTGAGGACAGTTGAACTGAGAACTAATATTCATTGTCGACATGGTGCCAAATATAGCAACCCATCTCTGTCAGCGACTCCGCCTTATTCCTTTTATTCCTTTTACGGGAACATGAGGAGGGAGGGTAAAAGCTTCCCCTTTTCGGAAAGGAAAGGGGGACGGAGATTTATGATTCGCTCGAGCGTTCTACGCAGCTGGTGCTTTTCCGAGAGAAAACACATCTTCGTTTATCCTATTCCGATAAACTTCCGGAAGAAAAATGTTTAATTAGAAAATAAATTGGGATATGCAAATTGAAAATTTCCGATACACTTCATTCTGAAGAAAATCTGTTTTGTGCTTTTCGTTGACTTTTTTTGAGAAATAATAATTAAAAGAAGGGTACAGATGGGAAAGGTTCTTCACGATATTTTATACTTCATTGTTAGCAATTTCCTTGCTGTGAGTATCTTAATTACTAGGACCCAGCGTGTATGACTGTTGCAGTTTTCTTATAATTTTAAAATGTGTTTTGGTTTTTTTCTTAATACTAAAAATTAAATTTTCGTTCGGATTATGCTTTCAAACTTGAACACTCAAAATCATTACTGACAGATGGGTAAAGTAAATAGAATTTAATAACAGTTAATTCTTGTAGCTCTGATCAAGACATTTTTTGGTATAGTTTTCTGGAAAAAAATACCATTGCTCACATTTATTCAAAGTTAGCGAAAGTGAATGTTCTTTTATTTATTCAAATTTCCCTAAAAAACGTGCCAATTATTTCGAACTTGCTTCGAGTTGAGATACACAGAAACAAGTGGATATTAAAGTTATGAAAGGGAAGTTTTATACCGCTGTTTAATAGCTTTCTCTCAATATTCTTTAAAATGTTCAAGAAACTTTTAATATTTCAAGACATTCAATTGTACTATTTTTTAATTTCTGAGAAATGAATGCATGAAATTGCCACATTTTTGGCAAAAAAACTATTCCGACTTCATATAAAGTATTAGACTACCAATTGTGTGATTCAGAACGTAAAATGAGGATTTTTATACTATAAACTTCATTATAATATTTGTTACTAAGTGTTTAATGTGCTTAGATTAATATTTAGAAATGGAACTGCAAGGGTAGAATCGAGAAAACTACATATAAGTAGAAACTATATAGAAAAATGGTTCTTTATGGTCTAAGAAATTTCACAAAATAGACGCAATTCATTTCCAGCTCATCCTAGAACGCACTAACTGCGCGAAAGTTTCATGCGACAGAATAGATCATTCTTTTATAATTAATTACCTTTCTTCATGCCAGTCCTTATGTTACTGAACCATATGTGGATTGCATTCGTTGCATCAAATACAAAAATTGTTGAACTGTCTACTTTTCTCTCATCTTCATTGAGACATCGCAATTTGAGATAAACTGTTTCTTGAATAAATATTATTTGCATAGTTATTTTATGGTAAGTTTGTTCTATTATTATTCATGTAATATTTCAATAACGTACATGGCACATAAATCGACGGTATTTGTATATTGTCAAATTGCATCAACGGATATAAACAATATAAAATCGACAGTTACGGGATTCATTCGCCAATTTTGCCGCTTAGTTTAAGTATGGTTGATTTGATCCGTCAAGCTGCATAATATTACTAAAACTACACAGAAGAGCTCGCCACTTTAATGAAATTCTTAAGCAATCTGATTTCAGAAAGCAATGAGAAATCTGGAAGATAGAAATCAGCGGTGAAAAGAAAATACGAGCGAAAATAGGTTTAGCGTCAAAAAATGCCGAATTGCCGTTGAGAGGATCAGAATCTAATTGTGGCAACATAACTGAGGTATGCTTTTGCTGGGCATTTTACTAATAATAAGATTTAACGCCAATAAAAGTAAACGAAATGCTGTTACATATTTTTTGGATAATTTTATTCAATTACAGCAATAAGGCTACTATAAACTAAAAAAAGAGTACCCATATTAAATGAAAGGATAAATTATAGGCACATAAATGTCAGTAACCTTTTTTAGCAACTCATTTTGAGTAATGCATTGCATAATGGCTTGAGTGTACCTCTACAAATTTCATCTTGGAGACTCGGAAAGGCATCTTGCTTGTTTGACCGAAGAGACAGTGTGGAACATATCTTGTTTATCTGTACCGTAGAGAACTTTTTTAGAGAAATTCTATTTTTGGTATAAAATCTATTTACGTGAATAGGGATGCTATGTTCATTTTATGGATTGAAGTAAGATATGAATAACAATACTTTGCCATCAATATATATAAACAATGAAGAAAGTTTAGCCCAGATGCTATGCTAGTTATATTAAAACCAAGTAAAATATCTGTCAAACTGATGTTCACTGCACGTGAACATTATTGTGAACGAAATACCTCGATAAGTGATTTTATGAGGAAAGCAAGCAGCGGAAAGGAACTCTACTTCAATGTAGACTCTCACGTTTGCTTTCATTTCTAATAAATAGATAGGTGCTGTCCGTGCATCCGCCCCAGCAAGCAAACCGTTCACAGGGGCGTAAAGGTCCTCTCAGTAATCATAATTCTGCGAGGGAACTGAAAGGGCGCAGAGGCATTCAAGATAAAGCCCATTGGAATCCATATGCAATTACGGAGGATGGAGAGCAGCTGCGAGAGGAGCAAGAGCAAAAGAGAGAGAGAGAGAGGATCTAATCTGTCGGGGACTGTAACGAGAAGAAAAAGGGTTGGATGCGGGTTCCTCATTCTCTTTATTCTGGGGGATCGCTTTAATTAAGTTCTCTCCGGGGAAACTTTGAAGCAACTTCCTTAATCACAGTCTGGCCATTAATTCCGGTTGTCATGGTAACCGTGGAGGGGGGAGGTAGTTCGTGGGACTATATCGATCACGCCTTTTCAAAAGTTTCTGTCCTGTGTCACATGACCTGCAATCTAATGGCATCCAATGAGAAGTAATTAAATTGAAGCATTAACGTCAATACAGTGGTTTGTGGGGGATATAGTAGACTGCTCTACTACTGTTATTTAGCTGCCCTGTACTGGTTGTCTCTGACCTTCAGCTTATTCGTACAATAGCCATTATGTAATGCATTCCACTAAATAAGTACGCGTAGAAAGTTTCTGGTTATTTGCTTCCCAATAACTTAGCATTTCATTTGTCTGGTGTATAAAGTAGTCTGCTCTACTATTGTGATTGAGTTGTTCTGTACTGGTTGTCTCAGACCTTCAGGCACATTCGTACAGTAACTATTATGTAATGCATACCACAAAATAAATACTTATAAAAAGTTTCTGGTTATTTATATCCCAATAACATAGCATGAGAGGTTTCTTTTTATTTGTATCCCTATGACAGCATTTCATTTGAGTTGTAAAAGTAGTCTGGTCTACTAGTATGATTGAGATGCTTTGTACTGGTTATCTCTGACCTTCGGCTTATTCGTATAATAGTCATTATATAGCACATTCCATAAAATAAGTTGGGAAAAAGTATTTCTGATTATTTGTATCCCAATATCTTATTGTTTTGTTTAGGTTGCAGATAAAACAATCTTCTCTACTATTGTGATTGGGCTGCTCTGTACTGGCTGTCTCGGTCGTATTGTTCGTATTATAGCCATTGAGTACAATACAACTTTATTGCGCGAGTCCGGAGCTAGTAGCCCCGACTTCATGGTGTCTACTTAATAAAATAAAAGCAATAGTCAATAGTCAGTACTTAATAAAATAAAAGCAATAGTCAATCAAAACTAGAAAAAACATGAACAATGAGCTGGGAGATGTACAATCGTATCAAAAGTTCTCTCCGGGACATAAAAATAAAATATATTTCAATGTCTCCTCTTAGATCAAACAAACAAGGCACCTTCCTGAGAGTCCCCAGGTGAAACCTGTACAGATAATGTACAGGTTTAGGTTGCTCAGATAATGTTGTAAAACTGTGTAAGATAATGTACGGGTTAGCCTTAACGTTGTAATTTCTGTTAATTCAACTTCAAGGTTGTTTTTATTTGTGGATCAGTGTGCCTTTAAATGGGGTTCTTGGTATTTCCTACATTCTATCTCAGGAAGTAGTCCGGGTCCCTCTACATTATTGAATATTCTCTGTGGATTGACATAGATTCATGTAATCTCGCATCACGATCGATTTTGAAAATTTAATTGCCAATTTAAAATATACTTCTTAATTTTTCTGATATCGTACAGCGTGATTTATTTAACAATCACAATAAAGTCTGTATAACAATGTTTCATGTGTGTATCTACTATTGGAATGTTTACTAGCTAAATAATTCAATACTAGCTAATGAAAAGTATTGAATCTGTACTTTTTGTGGGAAGTTACACAATATCTACATCCCTCAATCTTTATCTTTTAATCTTTCGACTAGCATACTGATATTTCAACATTGCATGTAAGTGGGAAAACTGGATTTACCATGCACATATGTTCACCATCTATTTTAGAAATCAAATTAGTTAATAGAAGCCTAAAAATTTCAGATTTAACTCAAATAAGAAAGAAATGTTCTAGTAATCGTTTCCAGCCAAGAAATCTTGATGGATTAGTCATTGAGTCATTGATTATTAGATTACAAAAATGAGAATCTGGTAATGAGTTTATCTTGAATTTTAAGTACCAACCAATTCAATTTATACGATATTTCAGTACTTCTGTTTTCTGTGTAAATCTATACAATCATTTCAGAAAAAGAATTTGTAAAAACTAATGAAATTATAAGACTAGCATAAAACTTTTGAGCATTATGCAATTTTTATTTAGTGGACCACTGATTACCTTTCGCGAAAAATTAGGGCTCCATGGAATCAATCCATTTTGAGAAATTGCTAGGAATATAATACATAAAAATGAGTTCAAACCATAAAATATATAGTGTTTTATTGAAAACAGAATCTTCTGCTATTATCTTCAAATTGTGAAGGATCTTGCTACTAAAATATTTATCGTTATCTTTATCTCCTCACATTTGATTCTTAAACTCTGAGAAATAGTATGCACCAGTCATTTATATTGTTCCTATAATTTCATTAATATATTAAGCAGATGATTTAATTTGTGAAAAATATTTTTGAGAAATACCTAAATTCTTATGCATTATGATAGAAAACTACTTTCTCTTATTCGACACATTGCATGTATTGCTCATCGTATGCTGTTATTGCGTATAAAATCATAATAAATAGAAATTATGTAAAAGCTTAAGTTTACTAACCATAAAGAGTAATTTTAACTCTACTTGATTCCATATTCCGCAACTGAAAATGTTCATACATTTTTATATGTAATAAATTATTCATATTAAATTACTTATTTATTTTGCGGTGAATTAGTTTTCTGTTAGACCAAGGATTTTCAGCAGGCGGCAGTAGTGTGCTCTATGGATTGTGAGACAGTTTAAATTGTGTGGAATTTATTTCATTTTCATGGTTTAATTTTATACTTTTGACACGTATCTTCACAAATAATTAAAAAAACTAGCCTTAAAAATATGTACCATGGTAGAAAAAGGGCCAATGTCAATCTTGCAAGTTTTTTCATTTAACTTTTAGTACATACAAAAAATACTTTCCAATGTTTTGATTCATTCATAATGTCTAGGAGGACATTGGCTCTTTTTCTATGAAATTTTCGTTAAATTGAAGTGATTTGTGAACATTACGGACATTCAAATTCAATGAATTTGGATATAGGCCCTTTATATACCAAGGAACAGAAATAATACCCATTAAATAATTTTGAGCATTATTTTTTATGTTCAAAAATAAATGGTTTCGAAAATATCTTTAAAAGAGCCACTTTGGAGAATAAAAGGGTAGGAAAATATCATTTTTTGTAAATCAATCAAAATTATTCCTATTTTTGTCAGATGGGTACAAATATATATTTTTTGGTGTGCCCCGAAATTTTAGTAATTGTTTATGTGTGCCATAAGATGAAAAAGGTGAAGAATCTTTTCTCTAGAGAAATAAAGTTGCAATGAAATAGTATCTTGTATAAAAGTGCAGTTTAAGTATCTCTATCAGGAATAACATTTGTTAGATTGGAGGTGTCTGTCTTTACGCGCTCATGGTCACAATCATTTTTAAATACACCTTTGATCAAAAAATACCAGCACAACCTTTTCCTGACTTTTCTGTAAAATCTCCATCCCCATTTCTCTTCAAATTGGGTTTCTTCTACCCGGATATAACGAAACGGAAGTCTAAATGTGACACAGGTGATGGGGGACAGAAAATGCCGATTCCTTACCCACCTGCTTGTATCAAATTACACGATTTCAAAGAAAATGAAAATGGTCTCAGGATCGACACATTCTAGATCAAGGACGATATACCGTTATGTACCGCCTTCCCGATTATCGTAAGCCCCTCCCGACGATTGCTCTCTATTTACCAGTGAACTTTTTCTCAAACTGTTCTAAGATCCTTCGTGTACTTTTCTTCCTTAAGTAACGCTTTAAACCATTAACAGGGATCAGGATATAAATGCCAACACGAAAGATGTGTTTGTCCAAAGGGTTTGGTGTGCGCATTCGGTTGCAATAAATCAGACTTGCAGCCACTGATTCTTTTCCCACCTGCTTGTATCTAACACAATTTTTAAGAAAATGGAAATAGTCTCAGGATCGACACATTCTAGATCAAGGGCGAAATACCGTTATGTATCGCCTTCGACTATCGTAAGCCTCCCTACAATTGCTCTTCTATTTACCAATGAACTTTTCCCAAACTGTTTAAGATCTTCCCCATACTTAACTTTTCCTTAAGTAACGGCCGAAACCAATCACCAGGATCAGGGTCCAACTATTTAAATACCAACACGAAAAATGTGTTTGTCCAAAGGGTTTGGTGCGTGCATTCGGTTGCAATAAATCAGACTTGCAGCGGATGCAAAGACAAGAGACTGATGCAAATCTAAAAGGCAAGCAAAGGATTAAACTCTTCCCCATAAGGTAACTTAAGGGCTTAGCTCTGAATTAGTGTTGGAAGATAGGCGGAAACAGGTTGTGAAGTATATAACGGAAAGGATAGGCATACAAATCGCTCCTCAATTTCACACCAAACTATAGAACGGAGATTTCAACCTATATCTGGATTGATAACGGATATAAAATAAAATGCAGCGACGTATGAGATAAATGGTATAAAAAATCAGCGAAGTCTGAAAAAAATTGCACGGGCCATCTTTTTTTCCTCCTGTGGACGAATTTCCTTCCTTTCTCACGGATATCAGCCCAAAAGTAGTTTACATAGCAGCTCACCAACTGGTCCCGACAATGCTTTGGTATTCCTGCCTCAGAAAAGGCGCCTTCCTCACTGACAGACAGAAGGGCAAAGGGGGAGATTTAGTTGGGGGTTTACCTGTAAAGGTAAGAAGGGTAGCTTTTTGTTGGAAGTGTCATACCTCATTGGACAGGACAGGAGGTTTTCGCTCTACCGCTTTCATAAGTCAACTCGCTTGTGTGAGCCGTGTTGTCTATCTTTGGCCAGTTATCGCTGGTTTTTATTTCGTAGACGCGCCTTGAAGAGAGTGTGCCGCCAGATGATGGTCAATGGGCTTTGAACTGAGATGATTGTTTAAGGGAGCACTGTCGCCAAGTTGTTGAAAAGCGAATAATAAATAGAAATTATTGCTCTGATACGACTTATTTCTTCTTAAACAATATAGGGCTCCACAATCCGTTTATAAATACAATGGATCAATTGACTTTCTACTATTTCTCCGATTCGAGTGTTATTTAATTAGTGAGCAAAGGTATTTAACTCTTTTGGTTGGTGACTAGAAACTGCATTTCGCCGACTTAGAGCAGAAACTTATAAACTGAATTTTTTTCAGACACTAAATGTTCATTTTTTTGATCGAGACTCATATTGTCATATTGTTACTTGTTTAAAAGATTTTTAAAGTATTGAAATGCTTATTATTTATTTTTTTTAACTAAAAACTTATAGTCTGAACAGATTGTACAGAAAAAAATTTGTTGTCAGATAATGAGTTTCTGCTCCAAGCCGACGATTCAGGTCAAACGCAGAAAACGCAATAAATTTTAGCACAGTAATGTTTTATGCAATTCTAATGATTTCGAAATTGTATGTAACAAATATATTTTGGCTTAATCCGGGGCTTCTTTCGTGTGCGGCTAAACTATAGAAAAAACTGTTTTTCTCTCATTTCCTTGCTGCGGAGCAAGGTTAATTGACCATATTTTATACAAATTATGTTGACCATATTTTATACAAATTATGTATAGAATCATTTCAATGTAAAACAGATAAACAAAAAGTAAGAAGCAAAAACAGAAACAGTGGTGGAGATTTCAGGAATATGCTCAAATTTCAACTTGCTGAAAAGCTGATAAAACTGGCTCAAGCAAAGCTACTGCAGGATGAAAAGAGGCAAGAGGGAGAACATTATGTAGTGGTGTAGGAAAGTGCAAAGGAATATTTCTAATGGTTCTTATAAATAAAATGAATACATGGAACTTTAGGGACCTGTTCTGATAATGAATACAACAGATCCTAACAAAGTCTGGACGATTTTTTCTCCTCTTCCTTTTTCTAGTATTTACGATATTTAACCATTTGAGGGTCTTGCTATTCCCGAGTAGTGATGTATTACTTTTACCCCACAAAACACATAATGACTAAATACCTACATCGCTTGGTGGAAATAATTACATTTTAATGGTCAAGAAGGTAACAACTGGTTGAAACTCATGCTGACAAGATTACAGAATGGATATATGCGTGTGAACCCCTCAGAGAGATAAATTACAAAGGCTGTTTGAAATCGTATGAAATTTTTGTTTCTTTCACTATCCATGGTGAACAGTAAGAAGTAACAAATAAAGACCATACTAAAAATAATACGTGCACAAAAGTCCACTTTCTGCACCATTTTAGATGATGCAGTATATTTTATTTTTTATCAAAAGAATAATCAGGTTATCCAAAATCCGGTATTAATATTTTAGACGGGGGTCATATATACTAAGAAATAAAGTTTACAAATCTGTGAGATTTGTTGGAAATAGATTTTAAAATCTGTTTTCGAAAATTCACCCCTTATTATTTGAAAACAAACACTTTCACATACAAACACTTATTTATTTGACTTACTGCAGAAGTTGAAATAATTATTTGCGTTTAATATTAGAGTAAAAAGGCAATTTCCGGCGAACCATCTCCTCTTTAAAAGTGGAATAATTGTCTTGCATTTTCTTACATTAAAAAACTTTTTGCTGAAAGAATGGTACACATTGTTTCTAAGTATTATTTATTGCTCATGGGTTCATGAAATTGTGCTATTTTTGTATTCAGTTGTGTACACTGCTAATTCAAAGAAACCTTGACAGTTAATTACTGAAAATGGAGTGTATGTAAATGCATTTAAAATTATTATTTCGAAAATATTTTCTATTTAGTTTGAAGAATTTTCTACACTAATTCGTGATGGTAATTTGCATTGCTATGCAACGCATTTGTGGAACCTCTATTCACTTGTTATCCCATTCAATTAACCATGATATCTTCTCTTTTACCTGTATGATATTGGCTTCTTTCTATTATTTTACTTTCTCTTGTTGATTCTAAATATCCTTCTCTTTATACCTTATTTTTTTGTTATTTTAAGACACATGCCTTCGATACCTTCATATCTGTCTGTGCAATATAGTTAAAAAATTAATGATTTTTCTTGAACATTCCATCAAATAATCCGCTTTTTATATATCATAAATCTATAAATGCAGTATAAGCACTCAAAATTTCTTTTGTGCATTAAATATACAATTTTAAAACAAATGGTATTAAACAAAACATTCCATTCTTATTACATTACTGTATCATAAAGATTTGCAAAAAAAAATTTACCTCTCCTGGTGGTTGTCTCGACAAGGTCATTAGCAAAACTGACCAGATCTTTATGGAGGAGATATCTCGTCTTTAGAAAAAACGGACCAGATCTTGATCTTGTCATCATCAAAAATTCAACAATATCCTCATGACGAGATATCCCGTCAGTTTCAAAATTGGTCAGATCTTTATTGACGAAATATCTCGTCGAAACCACTTTGAGGGTTAAAACAGTCCTCCAGAAAAGGGGATTTATTTATTCAGCGCCAAAGTTTAAAGTTTTTGAAAATTGTTTTATTCTTTAATTTAGACAAAATTAGTTTTACATTGTTTTTTTTTAGCAATCCTGAAATTTGAAAAAGATTCCTTACACATGGAAAATGGATATTGTAATGAATTATTTGTAAGTTATTTTTATAGCAAAGCTTCATTTAAAACAGTATCATTGCCTTTTAAGAACACGTAAAAATATATCGCCTATAAACTTCCACAAAATGTTCTGACATTCTTAACACAATTTGGGGAAATTGTGTTAATTCGCTATCATTCAGATGTTTCTTTTTCTGATTATTGCAAAATTAAACATTTTAAAATATCGTCGCCTTACAAGTGAGAAACACTAAGTCAACAATTTCAAGAAATGAAGCTATTTTTAGCTTTTGTGGACTAGAATGCGATGATCTTTAGATTGGTGAAGTGTGTGTCCACTACGCTATTTTTACTTTCATGAAAGTTAGATTTCTTCTTGATATATACAATTACTGAATAAAGCTAGGGAGTGGAATTTTCTCCTTCGCTTTCTCAGAACTATGTTTATTTTTACTTAGTGCGTTTCACTTGTAAGCCAAAGGTAACTTAACTTTTTAAACAAACTGAGTATTTTGGAAGGTCAACACTGCCAGTAGTAAAATGAAATAAATCCTTACATTTTACATTAGGATTACAAATGGTTCGATTAAGTTCTTTTCTACTTCTGCAAGATCTAGTATACTCGAAATGAATAATTTATTAAGAAATGTGGCTGAGATTGATTTTTTGAACCTTGAAGTATGTATTTTTAGTAACTTGAGTTAATAGGATCTTGACAAAATATTCATAATTTCCTACTGATATTATTTGGTTTGCGATGGTACTTTTATGATTACATTTCTTCGAAACCGTTAACCCTCTGAGATGTGATTTATTACAAGAAAAGTATCTCTTTTTCCCCACATCAGAAACGAACATAAATGCTAAATAACCACGCATCTATTGGTTGAACGAATTCTAGGAATCTTTCACGTTCGACCCACAGGGAGTATAAACATATAAGTGCCTTTGCAACACCTTTTTTAAATAGCTGGAAGTAATTGAAATTCAAGTGGAAGATATCCATATATTCACTTGAAGAGCTCCATTATTTTCATATCGGCACTTGCGGCCCAGAGGGCGTACACGTATATAAGTGCCTTTGCACCATCTTTTTCAAAACGCTGTGCAATAAACACAGTTCAAAAACGCATTCCCTTTACGAGTGTATTAGAACATGTTAAGCGGGCGTTTACGTCTCTTTTACAGCTCGAAAAGTAGCAGTTTTATTTTTGTGTCTCGTTTACGACATTAAACAGTCGAGACGAGCGCAATAATAAATTCGTCACGACGCACCGATTATACGGCTTTTGAAGTGATCGGCGTCGCTGAACACCTCTACGCGATAAAATACGCCTTTTACTACGACATCTAAAACTGATAAAAATATTGCCTTTTTTTGGCGATCGAAACGAAACGTACAGCAACCCTGCCACAATCCCGAATTTTTTTCCACCGCTTGTCTACCCTCTTTACAAGTTCCTTGGGTCATAATGGCGACACATATTTCACATACAAATCATCGTCCAATGGAACAGGGGGGGGGGCACCTGGTCTCCTGATTCCTGATCCCAATGTAGGTAAATATGAACAGGGGGTCCCCACATAAGGCTGCCTCAGATGGGCTTGTTGAAAATTGTCTCAATGGAATATGACGATAGCAATATAATTTTCCTGCCTGGCTTTTCAACCTAAATGCCGCTGGAAAGCCTTTGGAAGAGACATAAAAGAGCAGCATCCTTCTCTGTGATGTTTTTTTGCCTCCTCTTCTCCTGTCCTAAAAGGCAATAAAATAAGTGGTGATAGTATCGGGGCTGTGTGGGACACTCTTGGAGTAATATGGTCATTGATTTCTGGTTTATGAAGCGGCTGTTTTGAAGGATTTAAAGTTTTCTCACAAGGTGTTTAGGATGTGCTTTGACCAGCAATGTGGTTCGAAAGGCAGTGCGTAGAATGGTGCTTTCCCCCCGATCGTCTCGTCTGGTGTTTCGGGTGCAGTCACATACTATATATTTTGGAATAGGAATATTTGAGTTGATACTTTGCGGGCTGAATTATTTCAATAGAGAAAAGTAAAACATTTCATTTGATCTGTTTTATTTTCAGGACTAAACGATAAATGCTTTTTTTAACCTCAATATATTCCTTGTCTTTTGGTAAATGAAAGTATTTTTGTAATAAAGCTTATTTTATTTCTATATCTTCGATTTAGGATTCTTATAAATTAAGAATTATCCCTTACTACATGATTTCTTTTGTGGGCTCTTTCTTAAAGGAGGCTAAATTCTATTAGATTTGTCATCCATTTACTTGGAACATCTTGAATTTGTGGTAGAAAATACAAGCAGAGTTTGTTTAACGATTTTTTCGGGTCTTTTCTTGTTAACAACTTGTCCTTAGTTCTTATAAACTTGATGATAAATTTACATCAAAATAATTTGTATTTGTAGAGTAATATTTTCGATTGGATTACTGGTTTTATCATTAAACTGAATTTAGTTTTTATGTCTTATTAATATTTATCAAAAGGGTCCAAACATAACATGGAAATATTTTTGTACTGCTCGGCATGGCTACAATTTTAATTTGAAGTAGATCAATGCCTGAGCAAATAAGTTGATTTGTACTATTATTCAATAGATGATAAATAGATTTTTATATCTTTAATGGAATATCAATAACTAAATACGTTGATAAATGGTCGATAAATTTTACCTGTTTAAATAAAGCACTAATATAAAATACAAGCTATTATAATATATTTTGCTTTTAGTTCATGTACTTTAAAATCTATACAATATTTAAATACATTGTTTCAGATGATAGCATCAAGTTAATGTGTTATCCTAGTTTAAAAAAAGGATGTTTTGTACTTTGATTCTTAATGTTTATGCTTTTACGATTCATATTTTACGAGATTGTTTTGTATTTTGCAACCACAGTAACCTCTTGAAACGTCACTTCTATCGAATCTGTCTGTTTCACTCATAATTTAAGTATTTTATATAAGTAATTTATATATCAAAGTAATTTAAGTATAAGGAAAGGAACTAGTTTTTGCAAATAATGTAGAGGAAAATAGCCTTCAAGTTCTCAATTTTTTTCTGAAACCACCTCCTTCTACTAGGCAATTTTTCTTAGTTTTTAAGCGCATTTCAGTTAAGTTGTTTTGTGTTTAATTAGAGCTTGGAAAATAACGTTCCAAGGATTTGGATTAACTTACGGAGAAACAATTTATATTTTTTTGGAAGCCATTTGAAAATAAATACACCCAATTCAACAAATTATTTATTTTAATAAATAATTTAACTCATATTTTTCTTAATTCATAAACACAAGTTAATAAATACCACTTTCTGTATGTTTTGATTTTCCATCTGTAGATGGCACCACCAGTTCCAAAGCGCTATCCCATATTTGATGTTTTTTGTGTGATAACGTTAAACAGTAGTTAATTTTAAATCAAGAAAGCCATATAATATGAACAGAGAAACAGAAACCACAAGAAATTATTTAAATTTGTTGTGCTTTGAACCTGTTCATTTTTAGAAAAAAAATAAAGACCGAGTAATTTCAAAATGCTTGTATAAAAAGAGCTTGTACTAAACAGTTACTTTTCCATGCTTCGCGGTTCGCTACAGTTAGTAAAATTTATTATAATCTAACTGCTATTAAAATATTTTTTAATTAATTTCCTTATTTACCACAAATGTGTCCATCTATTATATTTTAATTTACTTTTCAACCACAACTGAATATTTAAAGTTAATGAAATAAAATTTTCAGAAATATTTCATTTTATGTGAAGATAAATCTATTTAATCTCTCAGTGTTACATTATATTTACCCTTTGAAAGAGAGCTAAAGATTCTGAATATTGAACTCATCTAAATAAAATGCTATTAGAGCCCTCTTACAATATTATTTGCCTTAAGACTAATTTGTTTTCCCGTAAATATGCTTACAAATTAAATGACGAATTCTGCCATCACACTTATAGTTTTTTCATTTATAGTTTATGTCAAGTTTAAAAATTTTACTCTTGATTGTTTTTATGTGTACATCTTACAAACTTTTTGAAAAAAGTATAAGGATAATTATTTTCAATTGTTATTTGTGAACTTTCATGACATATTTTGGTATGCCCATTGATTAAAAATTTCGATTATTTAATTTACGTTTTCAATATTTAAGAAATTAAACAAACTGAGTTTTTATAAGACATCACTCTGTTTTCGTATCTTACAAATTAAAGTTATAAATTGAAAATTTCATTTTCATTTTATTTTTAAAGTTATTCCTCTTCATTTATTCAAATAGAAAGAAAATTTCAATGTTTATGATACAACAATATTTAAAAGTTTCATAATATGCTGTACATAAAAAGAGAACACTTGATGTCCAATATATTATTATATGAGTGTGGAATGTAGATCTCCCAACTTATCCCCGCTCAACGTATTTTATATCACAGAATTATACTTAACAATGTAATATGAGCACTTATACAAGCGCGGTTTTAGATAACAGTGTGAAAAAATGTTTTTTAACTTGTGCAGTAAATGCATCAAATATAAATTCGCAAGTACAGCCGTTTCAAAATACAAGATTATATGCATTTGAATGGTATGCGTTCTTATAGCAGTATTATCGAGTATCGTGCGTACTACAAATTTTTTCCAATAGTTAAGAGATATAATTATATATATGCATGGCAATTCTACTGGATACTTGAATAAATTTGGCTTAAATGTATGTAAATCCGCATTGGGTGTGTCTCTTATCCCGAAATCGTGTCTAATAATAACCAGTTAGCTTTATCCCAAAATACTTTTTCAATGCAAATTCATATCAGTTCATCGCAGATTATCTGTGATCGAATTGTTAACAGAGTGTAAGCCGTTTAATATTAGTTATTAAAATAGATTGCATGAAGTTATTTTTTTGCTGCTATATTTTCCAATGCGATCTCTCTACATCCGAAGCATTCAAATTCAATACATCTATTTAAATAACATACACAACTCCTCATATTTGTTTGCATGAAACTAATAAATTCCTTTTATCAAAGGTTTTCAATCAGTGCAAAAAATTTACAATTAATTTATAATTTGTACGGTGCATTTAAACTACATGATCAACTCAATAATATAGTTTAAATATCTGGCCAACTCAGATTCCCGCGAGCCGCATAAAAAATAAATAGTCAAAAAATATATGTAACAGAATTTACTTCATTCATTCATCAGTGATATGCTTGCTCTTCATTACTACTTCAAATTTTAAAGTTAACTTCTGTAACCAATGAGTCGTAAGAGCTATTTAAACTTTCTTTAAAAATCACTTTAAAAAGTTAAAATGAATGAACTTTGGAACTATAGAGTAAAGTATAACAGAAGAGGCACACCTTATATCTCTGAAAATTTCGTGTTTCGTTTGCAAAATAGCATTTTAATTACATATATTTAACAGCTATGCCTTAAAACTAATATTCCAATAAGTATTCTTACGGTTTGTACCAAGGCGAAAATATGGATAAGTTAAAAGTAAATTTAGATGTAATCGACCTTTTTCGGATTTATCTATCAGCGTTTGTGTGTGCGATTTGATATACAGTAGTTCTTATTACAATATTCCATAACTATTTGTTTTTTCGTGGCTTTTTATGTGATTTGGCGAGCATTGAAGTACCGTGCTGCATGCGGATTGAGTGCCACTGCCAGTCCTGTTTATTGCGAATGGATGCCAGTTTGGTTAAATATATAAATATGGACTTACGAAGTTGAGTATTGGAGAATTTTATTTAAATATCAGTTTAGTCGGTTGTAGAAATTGATTGTCGATAGATAAAAAAAATTTTCATAGGAATTTTTGGATGCGTAGAACATGGATTGCATGGTGCAATTATTTTTCAAAGTAGCAGAACTATCCGGGTTGCATTGGTTAACTGCACAGTGAAAAAGGGCCAAAGAGAATAATCACTTTTCTCTTTCATAGGAAAATGCAATTTGCCGGGAAATAATTTTTAACACCGTTGCGACATTTTTATTATTCCTGTAATTTACTTTGGTTGCAAGTCGTGGGCATGCTATATCCATCCATATAATCCATTTAGCATGCATTGCACCCTTGTTGAGAGACCGAGCTGCAAAAGGTGATAATAAGGTGAATGCCTTAAAAGTAATTTTGAGTTGCCCTTCTAAGTTTGTTTCTTGTAAAATTTAGTACCAGTCTTATTTTAAAAGGTTTTTTGCTGTTTTATTTTTTTCATAAAACGGAATTACTAACGTTTTTAATAAAACGGAACCAAATGTGTAAAACCAGGGACTTTTGAGTCATGCAGTTAGACGAAAAGCTGAAACCACTGATTTTGCATTAAAATAGCCACAAACGAATAAATAACTCGAAATGGGGCGAAAATATTTTCTATGCACAAACACCCCATTTCTATTTATGAAGATGTCCGGATAAGTACTTACAAATATCTTGAATATATAAATATACTTTTAAAATCATTTTTTGATTCCAAGTATAAAATACTTGCTCTAAGTCAATTTTGATAATGACGCAAGACACTTATTTGCATCAATGAACACTACACATAGAATTGCCTGAAACGTGACAAGTAATTGGAGATCATTCTAAATTTGTAAATGAAGGTAATTTCGTTGAATAAGCTTTTATACGATAGTAAACCCTATTACTGTACAACGCTAATGTCACTTGTTCGTAGCTTCAAACATTGCATAAACACCTCTAATGCAACCACAAAAATTATAACTTTACTCTTCCCGATACTGTCTTCTTTTGATAACCTCACATACAAAGACTAAATGAAATGTGCGATAAGCTCTGGGATAAAACCGAAACAAATGAGAATGCGAGAAATTATCTTTTTCTGTGGGAAATAAATGAGCGTTATTTACGAGGGTCGCGGCTTGTCTGGGGAGTTTAGTTGACGTTAAGAATTCGAAGGAAGACCGTCCTGCCTGCTGTTTCTTATCTGTAGAATTTATACTTAGTGTGAGTCGTCTGCTATTCTGCAATCAGCAAATTGGATGCTAGTTCTGCGAAGAGTGTCGTATAATTCGCTCTTTTTTACTCTCTTGTTCCTTTGAACGAAAAGTTTGCGCCACCCAAGTTGAACTATATCTGAACAACTTTTCCTTCCCTTAACTTTTTTGCAGGTTTACTTTTAAACTTTTTTTCATTTGACGCTAGAACTGCTTATTCTGTGAGGTGAACACAAAAATTCAGAATTCTTTAAAACTATCTGACATTGTAATAGTGTACCATCTGACTATTTAACATCGTCTATTCCAGTGGTGAGACCGCTGCCCAGAAAATTTGCTTATGTAAGACGAGGACACGGTTCCAACAATTTTACTCGTAAATACCTTTCCAATTTTTTTAACTAGTCATTTGATCGTGGTTCAAAATTACGAGGTGTTGTCCTCGGATCTTTCCCTTTGGGATTAATCCCGGACCATCGCCCAGATGGAATCAGCCCACGGAATCCCTTTGTGTTGGTCCCAGTGCTACTTAAATTCAACTACCTACCTACTTAACAACTTCTTAAGTTCATACATTAGACTAATCTAAGTATTAATTATGGCATAATCATATAGAGTATTAGTACATTTATGTATACGGTGCGGTATGTTTACAAATATAAAATTACATTTAAATTAGGTATCAACCACTGGACTAATGAAATCTTGTTGCGTATTGTAGTTTCCTGAGGCCAACATCATTAAATTAAATTGTGCTGATTTTATTGTCATACCTGATCACCAAAAACTTGTGTTGTTTCACAAACACATTGAATTCGTGATAGCTTAACACCAAAAATTAAACAAAGACCCACATCTCTTATTCATATTAAAATTCAAATCTATGGGCCTATTACTTTTAAGCAACCACGCCACTCGGGTTTCGCAATAAGCACTCACACACAGCAATGCGAACTTGCGAAGAAACAGTGTTCAGAAAAAAATATTTGAAAACCGGATACAGGAGACTGCTTTGATTTTCAATTTCAGCGGAAAATTTTTCTGTTTCCTTGCTGATTTATCATTGATATTTGCTACCTTGATGTTATTTAGGCGTTCTGGATCTGAACTTTTCGATACATTCGAATATTATTATCCTCGGAATATTTCAACTAAAAACTTTATTCATAAAAATGCTTAAAAAACAAGTGATAAATTCCAGGAGAACCTCACACCACCTGGTATAATTGATGCCAGGTCCTATTACCGGATCGCGACCCGTCGGTTGAGAAACATTGGCCTATGCCATGTGACGATGAATCTACTACATCCATGGTACTCGTCGCTGAAAAGAACGTTTATGCTCAAGACTACACAAAATTTTGTCTTGTAGTTTTCATAATTGTGTACTGAAAACATGAAATTAGGGGATAATAATTGTTTTGGTTAAACAGAGTTTCCTCACCTAAAGATATAGAAGTTTCCGACAAACAAAATTATAATTCCGGAGATTTCAAGGGAAGTCCGGGTGAATAAAACTCATTTGATGGTGAGTATGAATAAAAAATAAATGGAAAAATAGCTTTAAAATAAAAAAATCTGACTTAACTCATACAATTCCACATTCTGCTGTCAACGGCTAACTGTTTGTTGGCTAACTGTAACGGCTCTGAATTGTTGGTGAAGTAGTTTTTCGTACACTAATCAATTCAAGTAATACAATATTTTGATTAATTTCTCTCAAAAATTTGAACAATTTATAATTCCCGGTGAAATCTGGGCAACTCACGCAGATTGCAGACGTCTGATGAGAAAAACATCCACAATTTTTCAAGAGTTAAAACTGCATTTTACGATTTATGAATAAATCTATAACAATTATTTACCATTTACTTTCTTTACTTGACGTGAAAGTCGCTTATTTTTTTGGTTAGAAATAACAATTCAGAGTTAATTTTAAAAAATAGAGCAAATTGTGTATCTTGTAAATATACGATTTTATGACGAATCTACTGGTACCGTCTTTTCCCACTAACATGGTCATCTTCATGTCTTTTAGAGCACATGACATTTTTAAAATAGTGTATTGAGTACTTTTGGAATTAGGAAAGGAAAATTCTGTTGGTCAATCACCAGAGTTTTTTAAAACACCACAGAAAATGAGAAAACTGTTTTTTAAGAGTTACGGATTTTATCGATAACAAATTATGTTCTACTTTCAAACTCCTTTTTTCACTTGATAGCAGAACTTTTTCTTGATTGAAGACCAAAATTCAGAATACATTAAAGTATTTTACATTGTTTGCAATATTATGACGAATCTACCACTTCAGTTGTCTTGCTCTAAAAATGGATTTTAGGCTCATTTCCTTGCTTTATGATTGAATTCATTATGAAATATTGAAAATTTAAAGTTTATTAAAAGGAACTGTTTGGTTAAATGTATAGATTCTGAAAGTAAAAGGTTGAAAAGTGAAAAACATCTTTTTATTTATCTATAACAAATTACATTAAAGATGTACTGAATTTTGTTCTAATGCATGTTTTATTTGAAAAATTATTAACTCGAATTCATTGTTATTAAGTGACTTTATTTGTGCATTCTGGAATTTTTGTCGATTCTTTCTTTATAGCGTTAGCCTTAGAAAATTGACACATATTGAAAAGTAATCTATGCATATTTTGCTTCTCGATTTGTAGAATTTGTTCATATTTATATTTTTATTAGGCGTCTCTAACACATTTCTTGATTTCATTTCCATCATATGTTTAATAGAGTCGTTTGTTAATGGGGAAAATGAAATCTCCTTTTCAGTATCTAACAAATTATGTTATAAGTACGTCAAACATATTCCAATACTTTGACGGGCTTGGTTTGTTGCTCAATGATCTGTTATTGCTGCGTATGGATCTGAAAAATTATTACTCAAAGTCATCGTTATTCAGTTACATACTTATGTATTCTACCATTTTATAAAAATTCTTTCTTTATATGATAAATCCGACAAGTTCACCCAATCTTCACAAAATTACTTCACTCAATCACCTTATCTTTAGATTACTTTAAGAATATTTCTAGTATGTCATTATTCATTTTTTAACTGATGCTATTGCATCTGCTCCAGCTATAAATTGGTGTCCTTGATTCAAGGTTTCCAACACCAGAAGAAATGTTTTACAAAACAATTGAACATTTCATACGGTGGCATTTTTAAAACTCTTTTACAGGTCACTTGAACTTAATCTAGGTTAGTAATATCGAATGGTACAAACAGTATATTTCTAACAGTATAATATTAAAAATGTACCCTTGTCTTGTTTTTAAAGTATTCAGAAGCTCTGTGTATCAAATAGAACTCATTATCTTCAGTTTGGCTTCATGAAAAGCAAGTTGCAATTAAAAGTGTTAATGCTATTCTGCCTGGGAGAGAAAAAAATTAAGCAGAATATAATTTACACCCTCCCATCCTTTCACTACTGTAAGTGAGGCTAAATCATTGGTTAGGGTTTAAAGAGATGGGTCGTGACTCCACCCCTGCGTCAGGGAGTCTGTTCTCTCAGGGTTCTCATATAACCACTCAATGTGAGGGGGTGGACGTTTACTCTAGAAAGAACTTTTTCAAGAACTTAACAATTCATGCCATTCGAGGACTAGAAGTAGTGCAGTTTTCCCATGTTCTTTAAAATTTATTACATTTTGAAATTTTTCCTGAATTTTATATTTATTTGTGTTGAAAATTGTCGATTTCCTTTGTGAGTTTTGTGTTGTTTTTTAAATGTGTTAAAAGATTTTCAGTATCACATGTAACTTAAATAGTCTTTCGCTACCAAGATGTTGGCATCATGGTTAAATTTCGTTGTCCGCCTGGCATTTGACCACTTTCATGTTGTAGGGCTTTCAAGAGAAAGGTATACTGACCTGTTTGTAAAACTAAAAAAATGTTTATGTTAAGTGCATTTTTCTGATCAGCAAAAAACCTTTCCCCATATAGTGACATAAAATTTTTCCCATAACGTCAAGGGAATATCTTTTTATCAATGTTGCTAAGATTGCTGATTTACATTGGAAAAATTATGAGTAGACTCCAACGGAAGTCAGACAGATTTTACCTATAGAGGAGCGAAAACCAAGATCTGCTTGAAGAAATGAAAACAAAATCAAGCAGCTTTTTAAAATGTATGTACACAGTTAAAAAACAGGGTAATATCTGATATATTAAGTGTCTATTGGAAAGAACAGTGCGTTAATTTAATCAGCTGTTAACTTGATCTTGAATACCACATAATCATATCCTCTTTTCAATTTCTTGTGGCTTATTTCCGCATATTATTTAATTATTTCCATTATTTATCTCAGAATTTAGTTCCATTTTTAAAACATTCGATAAGCATCGAGAGCCATGTGCGAGTTCAAACCCTTCAATATGTTGTCCCGTCTGTTCTTTTGTTATTGAGACAATCTAAATTTATTTAAACTATTATTTGAAACATTTAAAGTTCATCAATACTGGCTGTACCTAAAAGGCGAATAATTTGAAACTCAAGATATGGAGGATAATTTATTAGCAAACAAAGGAATGCGTGAATTTTTTGTTTCTCATTGGCATCACATAAAATGTAACTGAAGTGCACCATAAATTTTGCAATAAATTTAGCAAGTATTTAAGTACTTAATTTCTCATAACATTTTTAGGATTTTTACTTAATAGTAACTACTTAATTTAATTGATAATTTATTTACACAATAGTCTGTGTCTTAATTTTTATGACGAAACATTTACGAATCTACTTATTTGCAAATTTTATATCTAAAATTGTTTCATCCCTAATATCGACCTTAAGCTACTTTTTAGTAATTTTATTGCTTTAACATTTGAAAACAGATTTTAACTGTTTTATCTATGATAGATGATTACATATTTTCATCGTAGATTTTCCCCTTATATTTTTCTTCTGTCTTTTTTTGCAGTGCTTCTTTTTTTTATTTGTCTGATTGCATGATCTATACTTTCGATATTTTCTCGCTGTCATGCAACTGGAGTAATCTGTTTGGTACTATAAAACAACAAAGAAAGACTACAAATTTATCAACATGGAGAAATATTTATTATACCACTCTAATGTTTTAAATTTGCGGGATGCATTTTATTGTAAAATTGAAAAACTACTGTTCATATCCCTATCACATCAGACTCTAGACAACTCAAGTAAGAAGCTCCCTTCCAGAAAACAAGGACTTTGACACACACGTACGTGCTTGAGTATACGGCGGCATACTAGCGGACACTGACAGGGGGTCATTCCCAGAATTATTCATCGCACGCCCCCGGACTAATAAAATTAAAAGCTGCCCGAATCAACAGGAGGGCCGAGTTTTACAAGCAAATAAAGCTTAATATTGATAGAAGGTAACAAGAGCAAAATGTATGTAAGCCCAGTATTCGGATGTCAAAGGTCAGTTTTTATAGTCGATAAGAGGCGATTTAGGGAAGTGCTAACACTTTCAAGCTGGGTACTTTTATGGGCCATCATTTTTCGTGGTCACAGAGGGGGACTCACTGGATTCAGAAGAGTCGGTGGCTGTAGCAAAGGTAACGGAGAAAGAGAGCTTTCACTGATGTAATTATACGACGTATCGTAAAATTGATGGCCAATGTTTCTACGCTTATGGCCAAATTCCTGAGAACTCTTGGCCTCTTTTTGTCCCGCCGTGTTTGCGTTTGTTTATTGCTTTCCACGTGGATTTGTATCAGTGCGGCTTTTTGAGAGGCCGCTTTTTTGCCCAAGTGGTGTTTCTGTTTTGGGAATGTATAACTCAGCATTTAGCGCTTCTTCAGCAGTTCTTTAGTTATCAGCAATCTGGGTGCCTCAGACCATTGCTATGATAAAAAATACTTACAAAGTATGTCAGTATAATGGTTTAGGGGTCGCGGTAACCACGTTGGAAGAGCAACGGAGGGTTGCAAGTTCGAAACTCGATCCATCCAAAGACCGTCGTGTACTCGGGGGCTGGTCCACGTTAAATCTGTCGTAGCTTCAAATGTCCTGATGTTAGCGTGGTGTGGAAGTTTAAATATAGGGATGTTCAGATGTTGACCTTGTCATCTGACAGTGGTTCAAAATTACGAGATGATGTCCTCGGACTTTTCCCTTCGGGATTGATCCCGGACCGTCGCCAATAGCCCGTTGTGTTGCTCAATGTGACATTAATTAACTATCTATATAATGGTTTAAGATTCAAGTTTATTTCTTTAAATTTAACACCTAGTATTTATTTTGATCTCTATTTCATTCTAGGGTCGCAGTGGCTCAATGGGTTTTCCCATTGAGCTACTACGACAACTTACGAGTTGTAGGCGACCTAGGCTCGATTCCTCTTTGGGGTTCCACCCCTGCATTTTTCTCTTATTAGTAAAATTTTCCTTATTTGTGTATGTCCGTTTACTTGACGTTGTTTGGCGCAGCTTGTTCAGAATATGGCTCTTGCTTCTTAAAACCATAACTCAAAACAACCTAATATATCTCATTTTATTTTTAAATAAATTTCATGATTAAGTGAAAACGTTTTAGTAAAAATAGTAGTCAAACATTTAAATTTTAATATTATTATGGAATTCGTTGATAGTATAAATTCTTCAGCCTTCAATGAAACTAATATCTGTTATAGATAGATGATTTTATACACGTGACTACTTTAGATATTGCTTGCCTAAATACCATTGATATAATTTGCGAAAACACTTACACGTTAATCTGTATTTTCTATGATAGCAAGTATTTCTTCATTATGAATACTTCTTATATAAGTGTTTATCACTGTTAACAAACTTTTGAAACCATTTTTGCGTTGTTAAGTTCTGTTACCTTGTCTTTTCCAAATGCCTCAATGAGCATAAGGGACGCTTACGCAGCCTCTTATTGGAGCCGCAGTGACTCAGTGGATTTCCCACTGCTCTGTGAGCCCACGAGCTGTAGGCGGCGCAGGTTGGATTCTTGATTCTTGTTTCTATCCTGGGTGTATTTATTTTGTGTCAGTAAAAGCGTTCCTCGAGTGTGTGTCCATTTACTTGACGGAAAATATGATCTGGCTCTTGCACCATAAGAAAACCAAACAATCGGCCTTCTAGCCTCGATTAAATTCGCAAAGCAAACAAGCCGGAATTACATCAAGCTCAACTCGCATTTCAAAAGGGCTCCAAGTCATAGGAAAGAGTACACAGCAAGTAAAAAGAATTTAAGAAAAAAATCGACCGTTGGGTGACAAATCACGGTAAACGGATTGATCGATCAGTTGTTTCTGGCGCAACTGAAAAAATCATGCTCTGCAAACTATAAGATATTACAAGCCATTGCAAAGAACACTACCATAAATAATAACTCGGATTATTTTGCTTGCCTGGTATAAATACTAGGTAGTGGTTCATCATCTTATTTATTAGTGTCTTTTACAGAGGATCTTCATTTTTATTTTAATATTCCTTGTAAAAGCTTTGTTAAAAGTAAAAAAAAATCGTCGAAGTAACTGTGAAAAAAAGAAAGAAACCGGATTGTCTACAGCTCCAAAAAACCAGTTTGCGAATCTCGTACAGTTTATGCTCACTCAACAAACTTAAGAACCAATTACGGATTATTCTGTTGCTCGGATAAAAAGCGCATCATTTCTTATTTAGACGCTAAAAACCAGTTTCTTGCCCCATTTTTTTCCTCTCCCAAACAGGCGAGAAAAGCAGCCTCTTATCTCGTTTCAAAATGTTGCTCCTGAGGGTGATATTCCTGCTCTCTCCCAAGCATCTCCTTTGCAGTTATATTATCAATCAAGTCCACCCAAATAAACACCGAATCCCAAGAACCCTCACAGTGTCTTAATTACCCTGGCAAGCGAAGACATAACTGAGGCCCTGCTGTTTAAACAGTTTTGAACTGCGCTATTCCATTTCATTAGCCGGCCTCCCTTCTGAAGGCCCGGCCGATCAGCAAGCCGGTCTTTGTCGCGAATTAATGTGAAGACCGGGCCCTGCGAATGGCCAGTTATCGAAAGGGAAATGGTCCCGTTCGCCATTTGTTCTGTGTACCCGGAGTTGAAATATTCGATTCTTTTCCGTTACAGTGAACGTTTTCCAGATAAATATTTGGCAGCAAACGATCCGGGGAGGGGAAAGGAAGTGGCCATGCCCGTATGTTCGGAAACTCCATTTTACTCCCTTCCTCCCTTTGAATATGGGATGATTAACATATAAGGTTGAATAGTGTGTGGAGTTCTTGCGCTTCTGATGGTAAATTCGTTGAATCGTATGTGCTCATTTGCTGGATAGTTTAAAAGATGCTGAATTGGTTTGCTTGGATAGGTGTTAGTTTTAACTATTAGTATTATATACCCCGAGAATGTGCATTAGCGGTGAAAGGAAACTTGTAGAAATGCGAAATAGTGAGACGTTATAATACAGAATGATGGAAATTCCTTTAAAGTGTTCCATATTTGATAAATTCATTTTATTACATTCAGAAATTAGCTATTGGACTCTAATGAGATAGGCTTGCATAATATCAATAAGTTTTGGATTTGAATTTGACCTCGTTCGTATGTTCGGAAACTTCATTTTGTTTTCTCCCTTCCATTTGAATAGGTTACATATCTCCTTATATATACAATATAAGGTTGAATATGTGTGGGCTTTATTTGGCAAATTCGTTGGTTCTTTTATGGTATGTGCTCATTTGCTAGATAGTTTAAAACATACTAAATTTGGTTTGCGTGGAGAGCTGTTAGTTTTAAATATTATTATTATATACACAGAGATGTGTGCATTTGTGGCGAAACTTCTACAAAAATGTGAAATAGTGAGACATTATAATAAAGGATGATGGAAATTGTTTTAGTGTTTCCTCGGTTTATTACGTTCAGCAGTTGGCATATTGGACTCTAATATTAGGCTTTAAGCATAATATCAATACTTTTCCGATTTTTATTTTAAATATCAGAGAAATTTTGTAAATATTTCCTTTCGCTTAATTTTTGTATTTACGTGTAACGTGGGTGCAGAGTTCTTTTTATTTACGAACTTTTCACGATAAAATATTTGTGAATTACTGGAATGTGATGATTTGCTTAAATCCTTCTTATTTGAAATGAGCATCTAATTTTAACCAAATACACGAACTCTAAGAATAAGTTATGTATTGACTATGCAGGATGCTTATAGACAAATCTTGGTAGTAAGCTGCAAAGCAAATATTAAATTTCATAATGATGATCAAGCCTTCAAATTTTGTTCTAATGTATCTTTCATTATGGTAGAAAGTATTTTTTGTATCCATAAAATCCCACATTATTGCAAATAAAACAGTTAGCCCTTCACAAATACTAAATTTTACAATTCTCACTGCTAGAAAATTATTATGTTTTAAAGTAGCATATTTTCCAGATTTGGAGACCGTAGTTTGGAAATTGGTTGAAAATATTTTCAACGTTTCAGGTGTGAGGACTTCCATATGTTTAGATAATTTTTCAGAAACATCCAAATCTATATTATTTCTGTTTTAGCATTTGAAACCTTTCCACAAAATTCTTTCCCATTAAAACTAATGAAAGCCTTTCAATTTTCTTGCATGTTCTATGTGTCTGTAGCAGTTATCTCATTTCATGTTCCCTTACAGGAGCTTTGTTTTACTGTATAGACAAACTTCCACTCTAAAATTCAATGTATTTTTTTTCTCAATCTCGTATGAATAAAATGCATAAAGATGTGTTCTTTAGAAAGCTTCAGGCCTTTATAAACCACGTTACACACCAAATGAAATCTTTTTTACTCAACCGTGCTGAGCGCTGCTTTATTCTCTCATCCAGGTCAGTTACGCCAGTTACCTGTTCCCAAACGGCTCATTAGAGAATTTATTTGTACAAAGTTCAACTCACACGCATTGCCTCAGCCCAACCGCCATTTTTTCACAACCGTCTCTCACAACCCTAAAGAGACCCACATGCCACGAATACGCGGATTACTTATCGCTCAGTCTTTCGTAATAAACAAAGACCCCAGTCAGAGAATACAATTTTTTCTCTCTTCCCTTGCACCAGTTTGAGAAAAGAGTGCCGGGCTGTTTCCGAATTCAAGATCTCGGAGCAGCCCCTATGCTATTTCCTCTTCTGACGAAATCCGCTTTTACCCCCCCCCCTTCTTCCAAACCTTCTTCCTTCCGGGAGATCCCTCTTTCCTCCCCCCATTGCCCCCGCGAACCATTACTTATCCCAACTCCGCGACCCTTCTTTTCTACCCAGTGGGTCCCCCTTCCTATTCGCAAGCCACAATCGAGGGAACTGCGAGGGGCGGGGGGGCTTGATTTACGTCACAAGGTTCTGGAATCCCCCTTCCCTTCGCTTTTCGGCACTGGGGCTTTGTCGAACATTTTTGGCGGAGATAAGGGGGAGGGAAAATCTACCGGAAAGTGCATTTAAAAGGGAAAAAAAGTCAGAGAAGTCGGGAAGTTTCCATCACGGTGGAAGTTTTCATCAGAGAGAAGAAGGAGGGGCTGTCGAGGGGTTGTAACGACTTGAGAAGATTAGGAACCAATTTCAGATTTTCATACTTAAATTAGAATTTTTTTTTCGAGCCCATCTTTTATCCCCAGTCACATCTCAGAACTTATAAATAACAGGTTGTCTTCGCTAGAAGGCCTATCTCATTCAAAAGGAACAGCTCAATTTATTTTGTACAATACATGCACATTTTTATTAATCTGCTGAGGAAATTATTATTTCTCTATAGAGCTTGCTTTCAATGTATATGGCAGTACTCTTTTGTTTAATGCAAATCGTAAGACTGATATGCTTATAAAAGCACTACTTAAAACAAAGATATTTTTAATACACGCAAGGTTTACATGAGATGATGCATTTTGTGGTAGCCAGTGTTTCTTAAAAAGGCAATCTCCAAGTTCGATTCTTTTAGGGGTTGACTGTTTTTACATGTGTGTATATAAGTATCAAACCCGGGTCATATCTACCATCGAAGCCCCGAGTTGTTGGAAAAAAATTTGATGCTAAATGCAAGGTTTATTTTTGACGCAATCATCAGTTTCCATTTCTAATGTGCATTTCCGCCAGCATTCCATCGTAGTGATTATGCGGACTACTTGCCACCGAACCACAACGCTGATGGGCGATCGTCCTGACATTTCACGAGTTCTGTATCTGATTGGTCATGCTCCTGATACCACCCCTAACCTACGTTCCTCATGCCTCCCTTAAATGCTAGCCTCAGTCTAATTAATTTGCGTAGTTGGTCCTTGCGCATGATCTATCTATTAAACCAGGCCAACACGCTTCCCGCGGGCTTCATGCGGCCCGTCACGTTAAATTGTGCGGCCCGCCGGGCGATTTTATATTTCTATTGAAACTTTTGTTTTTCGTTGCATGTATACAAAAAATATTAAATTAATTAGTATTTGAAATAACGATAAAAAATTAAATTTTAAATTAACGATAGAAAAACCACGTAAAAAAATGTAATATAATGCAACGTCGAACATAAATATAGATTTACAAAAATTAAATGAAGGAAAGGATAAACAAATATCTCATTAATTAAGACTCGAAGAGTTCATTATATTTGAATCATAGTATAACAATAAAATTTTATTCATTTTGTATTTGTATTATATTTTTTAAAAGCATGTTTACCTAAAGTGCGGCCCGCTGTAATGTTACTCGTCATCAAAGTGGCCCGTGAAACCATTTGGGTTGACCAGGCCTGTATTAAACTAAAGCATTTGTTGGTCCTTGCGCTTACATTTGCCTCATTTGCTACATATTTCGTTGTCACAAGGGGCAGAAAATATTATTTTAGTCCTTGTGTCCTTTTTATCGCAATGGTTTGTTAGTCTTGTATTAAACAAATTGTTGTATTTCTAAGTAGTTGGTAGCTGAATTAGCTTCTCATTGGAGCAAATCATCGGGCTATGTCGGGATCAATCCCGAAGGGAAAGTCTATAAGGACAACAGCTCGTAATTTTGAATCACGGTTAGATGGCGAGGTATACATATCAGTTGATACTCCTCTGCAAACTTCCACAACACGTCATTGTGAGGACATTTGAGTCCACTACAGACTTAACGTGCACCAACACCCCACATACACACGGTCTCTGGTTGGATCTAGTTTCGAACTCCCAACCCCCCAGTTGCTAATCCACGACTACCAACTGTGCTACCGAGCAATTTAACAAAGGACTGAGTATACAATTTTTAATTTAATGAAGAGTTCGCCATCTAAGCTGATGCTGGCCACCTTCCCTTCGTCATCACTCTATAATCATCCTTCTACATTTCTGTCATCATGTTATGAGCGTCTTCTGTGGCTAACTTGATGTACTGCTGCATGGAAAGAATGGAAGCACCCTTTTTATTCGAGCATCGTTCATGCTAGAGCAAATTTTATCTCGATATCCCCAGTTGTAAAAGTTACTCTACGCTATCGTATCTGACACAAAACGTGAGAACAATATGACCACTGGATGAACTGCTGATTATGTACTCTTACTATATTCTAGCAATTGTGTATTTTGAAGATTTATGTAAGGTAATGAAATATATCATCTATTTTATGTCCTTTTGGATGTTAGTTATTAAACAATTTAAACTTACAACCAGATCGATCTAGAGAAGCTCATCATTTACTTTCATTGTTGAGGCCCTTAAATGAATTAAATTAAATACGAAACTGACAAATTGAGGGCCTTTTGGTCCTTAACTATAATTGTGCTGACCATGTGGCCTGTAACTAGGGCCTCGTACTCAAAGGTTCTTCATGTTTACAATTTTTATGTTAACTCTTAATTTGATTACTTTATTATTTCATTTTTGTCTGTAATAAAGGCCTTTTATAGGTTCTTGTTACAGTATTGTGTCGGAATCTTCGTGAAATGTATTCTATAAAATTATATTGAAACGAGTTAATGATATTGAACGTACTAGGGTCAGAGCATTCAAATGCCGAATTTTCTCCCATCGTTTCAACTGACCGGAGCAAAACCACCGAGTGTCTCGAAATATTTTTCTTCTGTTCACAAACCATCCCATGTGTCAACACTCATTTTTTTCTCATCCGTCATATATACTTATACAAAATTTTCCATCAAAGAAAAAAGAGCCAGCGATGCCTCTCCGAATGATAAGCTGCGGAGAAAACGCACGTTCCCTTATCTCGCACGAGGTTACTTGTAGACAATTCCTAGTTGGGTCTTATCTCGTCTCTCGGTTGGAAGGATTTTCACATTAGCTTCAGTCGATTATCCCCGATCTGTGGGAGGAGGGAGAACAGTGATGAAGTGATAAGCTCTCCGAGGAGCGCAAATGCCCCTCCTCGCTGGATAAGAACCAAATCTAAATGGCGCTCGTGATGAACGCACGGTATTTTTCGCTCGCTTTTGCATAGGGGGAAAGGGTTTGCCGGAATCAGGATGTGCTCGCTTTTGCAATTTGTCGCCAAGTTTTTATTTTGAATAAAGGGGAAGAGAGCTTCGGATGAAAAAAAGGAGGGGGTTAAAAATAGGTGTGTGTTTATTGCGAGGTTGGGTGTTTTCGAAGTGTCACTGCGGAAGGGGTTGGTATTTATGGAGTGTTCTGCTTTGGCAAGATGTTGAGCAGCTTGAAGTTATCGGAAACAGCCTTGTGAGTGAAAAAGAAAATGCGGAATTTGTAAACTTTCGTCTTCATAACCAAGTTATATAATGATAAAAGCATTATTTTAATCAATCGCTGATTCTATGGATTCTTACATTCCACTACTGAAATGTAGAAGACATTGTCATATTGACGGATATCAAAATTTCTGTCTTCAACTAATTAACTGGCATTATTTAGGTTTAATCAATTCTATATAGATTGAAATGTTTATGTTTGAAATAAGTACGCCCTCTCTGATGAACAAAATGGTAATATTTCATTCATCCTTAATACGCTCCACATGCATTAGTGTTAAAAGTGTACCATCTAAGAATCTCACAATATGTGACTCAGTTTTTTTTATAACATTGCTGTATGGGACAATAAGGATTATTTTCATAGATAAACGTAAGGTAATTCATAGGTTTATAAGACCAAAGAAGGTTTCATTTAAATAATATACGAAAAATAATGCGTATTTGTAGCCATTATACTCAACACAAACTTGCAAGAAACTAAGTCTTGATAAACTGGACATTTATTATAGTAATTTAATCAAATACCCTTAACGTAGGATATTTGATATAGAAAACAAAGGGAACCATGCACCAAGTGCAGTCTAATGTTTTGTTGAACCATCTCTAGGACTGATAGCAACAGGTAGGTAGGTAGTTTATTAACGTCTCACTGGAGCAACACAGCGAGCTATTGACGACGGTCCGGGATCTATTCCGAAGGAACAGATCCAAGGACACCTCGTAATTTTGAACCATGGTCAGATGACGAGACTGGCATCCCACTCTCCAAACTTCCACACCAAGCCAACGTGAGGACATTTGAGGCCACGACAGATTTTACGTGCATTAGCCCCTGTACACACGATGGTCTTTGGCTGGACCTAGTTTCGAACTCAACTCCCAACCCTCAGGTTGCTAATCCGTCGCTCTTCCAACTGAGCTACCACGGCCCCTATAGTATAGTATTTATTTCATTAGACGATCAAAGGATAGCTTGTGGTTCCAAACACGAATTACAGTGTTCCTAAGTTCATGAAGAGTGTTAGGTTTCGTTTAGGAAACTGCAGATGCCTCTTGAAGCCAACATTTCACTATAGGATTTAAGATATGAGCTCTGAATGAAAAAGAAGGGTATTAAAATACATTGTGTCTATTTGTGCCTTTGGAGGGTCAATTAAAATCTGGACTTTTTCTACAATTGTATCAATTTTAACCCACCTGTAATAATTTTAAATAAGTTAATATTGATTGACTTAAATTAACCACAGAAGTATCTATTTACACTTTTCACACTATGCCAAGGACTAGAATCGTTTTGGAAGATAGTTATTGGCAGGTTAAAATGGTTCCCATAGATTGGGATCAATTTGACTTCCAATATGACTAGAATCCATTCAAATTTTATGGAACTGTTTAAAAACTACAAATTACCCAATTCGCAATTTTATCCCCTAAGTTATTTGGGAGTTAGAGAATTTAATTCTAGCCATCATATTTCACCAGAATAACTCAGAAAATCTTGAATACCTTGGAAAATTGAGTTTATTAAGGAAATTTGAATTTATTGAGGAAAATTAAGTATTTCAGAAAACAAGATAGCTTTGGCAAAGAGCGAAATGCACATTATTTTGTAGCTGCTTTATGTTTTCGAATTCTGTGGAATTAATATGATCTGTTTTTCATTTCTGCGTATGGTCTTGAAATTTCTCAGAGCTCCTCAGACAAAACCTAGAAAATAAGGAAAGGAATTAGTTTTTTCGGTTTTAGAATACGGACTCCGGAATTTTTTTTATTTCAAATTTAGGAAATTATATGTCTACTTTAATTTTAAATGCTTCTTTCGTTCTAACCATTATTTTAGTTCTTACCAATATCTTAGCATTAATTTTTAATCCTTATATCGTTTTAAAAAGGTGTATTAAATAAATATTACACCTGATTACTGCTCGCTATATCTTAGCGATTAAAATTTCATCATTTCAACATAATTGCTAAAATAAGAAATTTATTTTAACTTATAATTATTTTTAAGAGGTCAAATTGGACGAAGTACTGCCAGATATTTCGTAAATCACGCGCAATATTTTGCTAAAAGAATTCATAAAATACTATTTATATGCGAACTTTAATGGAAAGCAGCATACATTACTTAGTAATTCATGCACTTTTAATGAAAAAAATAATAATTTTAAATTCGTCTATAGATTTAAGGTAAAAATATTTTCAAGATGCTTATCGCATTGAAGTATTTTATGACGTTGTCGAAAAATATTCTTAACAATTTTTAAACGCTTCAATTCTACACACATTTGGTCTCATTTATCGATAACTTAATATTAGATTTCTTATAAAGCAAGAATTTTTGACCTACCTTCAAAGGAAATTGTATGCTTCATTTGACAGGATATTTACATTCAGAAAAATGGCACGTCATAACACCAATCAGGAGGTGGTAAAAAATTTTATACTTCAAGGAGAATAGCCTAGAATAAAATAAATATGTCAATAAGGCATGAAAATGTGTAAAAATAGCAAAGCTGATAAGAAGGGTTGCTATTCCATCAAAACTTCTGGAAAGATACAAGAACTACTGTAATTCAAAACTAGAATTGGCGACTTTATAAATGAAAAACTAAGGCTTATATAATTAATTCCCGTAAAGTTTCTTGGATTAATTTTATAAATATATTATAAAAATTTTATAAACTTTTGATCTATCAATGGGTAAAAAGTTTAAACTGGTTTTTTTAAATACATTCGAAAATTCTTGAAACAGATTATTTTAGTTGCGTCCGTCTTTCATTTCTGGGTTCGTATTTACAAGGTGAAAAGCAAAGTATTCTGCGTGTGTTGTATCAAATATAAATAGTTTTTCACATACCTTGCAGAAGTTACAAATACAATTTAATAAAAATTTTAGTTTGTACTTGAAAACAAAATTTAGAGCAAATAAACTTTCGATAGTTCAATTTAAGTTTAGCTGAAGGCTGTGAAAATTATTTGTTTTACATCTTTTAAAGATGAAAGTTTGAAAACAGTACTTATATTACATCATCGTTACAACTACGTTACTTTAGTGTAATATTCTACTTAGTTTATTCGACAAAAAGGTTTGTGTAAAAGATTTTAGTTCAAATTTTTCTATTCAGAACGAACTATCTATTAGAATAATATAAGATTATACTTTTTGTGAACTGTACAAAAGGCATGGGGATTGCATAGCATTTTTCGTATCGCATTCTAATGACAAAGCTCTTTTGTACCGTGTGAATTTAAAATACACTTAAAAATTAACTGCAGTAAAATTCGTTTTTTAACGACAAGCAGTTTGAAACGAAATTATATCTTTTCCCCTGGTGAATACCATGCCATGGTGACTGAATTTCAATATTATGGACAACTTTCTATCGGGTCTCTAGATTTCGTCATAATAGACTTCGAATACACTTGAGTATATCTCCTAACTTGCTTAGTGAAAAGATAAGAAAAATTTAAACCAATACATTTAACTGATGCCTTTAGGATTTTAAAATTTTACTGTCTTATTTTATCCCGTTAAAAATTTTGAGAACATCTCTAAATCTCAAGTTTTGTTCCACTAAAATGGGGAAAACTTTTGAAAATTGAATACTATCCAAATACGTACTGATGCCATAATGGTATTTTCTTCCATTCCCAGTAATGTGGTAAAGGAAAAAAAATTCTGCCTTTAAAAATGCAGAAAACGTTGCTATATCTCAAGTTGTGTACCGCTAATATGGTAGAAAACTCCTTATTGAAGACGGGAATATAATTCTACAGCATACTGATGCAATAAAAGTATTTACTTCTTTAGCCAGTGTCATAAGCAATTTAGAAAATAAAATTTTTGCCCGTTAAATGCAGAGAATGTAGCTAAATCTATTATGTACCTATGATATGAGAGAAATTGTTTTGAAAATTACGATCCTCAATATCCTGTTATAATAACAAACCCCGTAATAAGCATTTAAGAGAATTATATATTTCTATTCGTTAAAAATGCAGAAAATGCTAAATCTCCAGTTATGTCTATTGATAAGGGAAAAAATCTTTTTGAATATTGAATATAATCCCCTATAGCAAACCGATGCAATAATGTTTACTTCTTTTGCCAGTAATAAACAATTAAGAAAATAACATTTTTGCCGTTTAAAAAAACAGAAAACGTTTCCAAATCTCCAGCTATGTACGTATAATATGAGAGAAAAATATTTTGAAGACTGAATACAGCCCTTAGTAAACCTTGTTATAATATCTGAACAAACTCTTTAATAAGCAATTAAGAAAATTAAATTGCTATCCGTTAAAAATGCAGAAAACGTCGCTAAATCTCCAGTTATGTCCATTTATTTGGTAGAAAGCGTTTTGAAGATTGAATACAATCCTAAAGTAAACCCATACCCCCAATAATAGTATTCACTTTCATTCCTAAAAATAAGCAATTAAGAAAATAAAATTTCTGCTCCTTTAAAAATGCAGAAAGCGTCGCTAAATTTCTAGGTATATGC
Source organism: Meta bourneti (assembly GCA_933210815.1). NCBI lineage: Eukaryota > Metazoa > Arthropoda > Arachnida > Araneae > Tetragnathidae > Meta > Meta bourneti. The sequence continues at coordinate 49,929,608 of OW119929.1, read as the reverse complement.
CCCTACTGTGGAAGAAAATGTTTGGAGATTAAGTACTATCTTAAGTAAACCCTGTTATAGTACTTAAACTCTGCCAATATGCAATTCAGGAAACAAAATTTTATCCGTTACAAATGCAGAAAATGTCGCTAAATATATATTATCCATATATTTGATAGAAAATATTTTGAAGATTGAATACAATCCTAAAGTAATCCAAAGAAATAATAGCATTTACTTCAATTCCCAATAATAACGGTTAAGAAATGACATCCAAACTCGTCTTCCCGCATAGCAAGAAAAAGACCCATTTTCGCTTTACCGCCAAACATTGGCCTCATTCCAATTCAGTTCGTTCTGCCGGCTTTCCCATGTGATGTAAGACGAGGGAAAAGGGGGTCCTCTAACCCCCCTTCCCCCTCCCTTAAACACCCCTGTGTATATCCTCAGAAAATACCCTGGATTTGGAGTCGGGATATTATCGAGCTCATAATTTGAAGGCCTAAGCCGTTCTCTCTGAAATATGACGGCCCTCCTTTTACCCCCACAACACGTCTCGGGAAGTTTAATCCCGTTTCGTTTGTTGCCGTTCGCGCCGCGCTTTGTCTCCTGTTTAATGAGGTAGTTCCAGATAAGACTCTCGCGCAGCGTCCCGAGTTCTTTTTCCAGTTTCGACGATTACCCACGAATTGCAATCAGAAAAGCGTCGTTAGCGCTCTGGTGCCGCGGACAGATAGCGCGCTGGTCGGGCAGGCTTTCCTGTGTCATGTTTATTGATGTAACGGAATTGCTGGAGTTATTAATGTCTCGTTCTTATCAAATAGCCCGGGCAGTTCATTTGAGAGATGTTTTTTTATTTCTCTCTTTATATATATATATATATATATATATATATATATATATATATATATATATATATATATATATATTGGTGTTATTGGTATACCAATATATATATATATTGGTGCGGGGTAAGAAATACGTATATCGATTTCAAACGCGAGAAAGTTGAGTGTTTCGGCCTTTAAAGATTACACTTGCATAGAAAAAATATATTCCTATTTGATATTTCTTTGTTTAGGAGTGTTCTAGATGGGAGGTGAGACATAACATTACAGGTATCTATTGCCCGTAAAAACTAAATGTTTGTTATGTGTAAAAACATTCATGTAAGACAGCGATTTTTAACCGGTGTGCCTCAAGGATGGTGAAACGGTTAAAAGTGTACGATTTGTTACAATGTGTTCGTAAATATAAGTAAAAGATGTGTATTTCAAGTAATATATGTATAAATAATTTTGAGTACATTAATTTTTATTCCAAAATATCAGAAATAAATTGTTTCTAAAAGGTTTTTCAGTCACTTTCTGCCAAAAGGGGGTTAAGCAATTGCTGTTATTATTTACGTTTGAGTACATGAAAACGAAATAAGTATAAAATAATTGAAATCTGACTCTGATGCAGGGTAACTCTTAAGCAAACGACCACATTTAATGCAGTGTTAATCGCCTGAATTTCAACAATCACTTGGTTGATAAATGAATAAAATCTTCGTCTAGAAATACTGAAGCAGTCACGTTGGCACAGTCACACGGTTTTTAGTCATGAAAATGACTGTGTGTATCTTTTATTATTCTTTATTAATCAAAATATTTTTTTGAACTTAAAGATGGGACATCTCAATGTGACCATAGACGTGACGACGTAATATTAGCTATTTTTGAAAATAAAAAAGTAACATTTGGGACAAGCTTACATGAAGGGAAGGTAGTTTAAGTTGAAAGTTTTTATTTTGATTAATAAAGAATAATAAAAGTTACAGCCCTTTTCACGACTAAAATCTGTGTGATTGTCTCATATGTGACGGTGGAATACCCTTCAAAATTTTAAAGCTGTGGAGTTTCTGCTTTGTTTAATACACAGAATATAATAACGTTTTTCTCTTGTGAATTTTGGGGACGTCGTGGCTCAGTGGGTATGTCCCCTTCGAGTTGTAGATGGCGTAGGTTCGATTCCTGTCAGGAGCATTCCTCCCTGGGTGTATTTCTCTCTGTCAGTAAAACTTTCATTGTGTGTGTATGTCTAGTACTTGATGTATGTCTTGTCTTGTGTCTGGCGCAGCATGGCCAATTACCCTTGCGCCATAAAACTCCAACCAACTAACCTTGTGAACTTAAACAACTGAAATGAAATATTGTAAACAAATTAAAAACAAAAGAATATAATCTGAAAAGTTTGGATAAAATTCTGTCTTGCTTTAAACAGCTAAAATCCTTGAATATGCAGTCAGTTTCATATATTTTGCAACGCTATTTTTTTACATAAGTAGATTTTTATGTGGAATAATACGTTAGTTCATACATTCAGTAGAATCGATTAACAATTAAAATGTTTGTGTTGTGAATAGCTTCAATTCTTGTTTGAGGACATCTCCAACCCTGGAAGGTAGGCTGTCTTGCTTCCCTTTCGACAGCCCAAAGCCGTGTTATACATAAACAGCCTTCTCCGTACTGCCCCTTAAAGCCCCACGCCTTACTGGCAGTGCGGTTGTTAAACGTATTTCTCCCCGTGCGATTTGTTTCCGGCTAATGTGCGTGAAATAAACTATTTTCCCGAATTCGGGAGAATCCTGTCCGGAGGAATGAACGTGTTCTCCCCCTCTGCGGGACTTCTAATCCACCTGGGGGGTACCGTATCTATTCGACAGCCATCGCACGTGCCCACGTCAGGGGCTCTTGGCAACCGTTTCCAAGGAAAGCACGTCCCCGTTGCTAGGCGACGGAAAGACCACGTAATCTGGAAAAGTCGGGCTGGAATTCGCGTGCATATATTGTAAGGCTTTTACTGCGTTTCTTTTACAGAAAGATGAGATTTTCTTTCCAAATGAAACTCGCCCCTGGATGCCTTTATCAGGTTCTAGTTTTAAAGCCTCATCTGCCACGGTGGGGTGGGGGAGAAGGGGATGGTATTCGAATCAGCGACTGCTTCCAATTCGCGACTTTCAATTTTTAAGGAATTGAAGGGAAATGGAGTGGGACGGAAACACCTGCGTTTTGGTTTTTGCGTATTGCATAAGCGCCTCGATGTAATTTACATTCGACAGAAGATTTCTTGGATTCCTCCAAATCGCTTGAAATATCTGTGTGAATTTGATTTGTGAATAAAGTTATGCTAAACTGTAGCTGGGAGATAGAGAATATATCGTCACCCGAATGCAAGAACTAGGTAACTTAAAAAATGGGTATTTGAGTTGTTCTTAAATTAGTACTGCTATCAGCATCATTTCATGCAAAAACTAGGGCTCTTCTTTTCACCACTTAAGCTCTATCTATTAGCTAATGAAAGATGATGTAGGTGTACATAAAACAGATATTTACCTGAAAACTGTTTTTTCCTTTATATCAAAACTAAAAAATTGGGGTGGGCAAGAGGGTTTGCCCACTACGCCAGAAACATGCGAGTTGTAGTTCCTGTAGAGCATACCCTAGGTGTACTTCTCTCTTCTGAGTCAATAAAATTTCCTTTGTATATCCATTACTGTCTGTCTCGTGTTTGACCAAATATGGCCCATAAGACCCAACTAACCAACCAAAAAATTGAATTACCTTGTTTTTGCATTCAGATGATGATATGTCCATACCACAAAAGCATTGTCATTAAATATGCTTTCATTAGTTAACGATATTAACTTTTTATTGAAAGGTACATATTTTCCTATTTCTTAACTTAAAGTCAAATCTTTAACTCTATTGAGTTCTTTAGAATTAAAGCATATCACTTTAACTTATTCCATATTTGAGATGATCTAATCATCGACCTTTTAATGAAATAGACAGAGCCGGTGGGCTGAGTCGCTGTCGAAAGTATCAAAAGGGTAAATCACGTGGGCTTACAAATCGATTGGCCGATAGGCTATCGAAGCGCAAACTAGTGTTTTTTAATCACGCTGGATAATCACTTTAACCAATCAATAATTTATCCTACATTAGTATTTATGTTCTTTTCCACAACCACGTGACATCTTTAAAACAAGATACAGGAAGAAATAGCTGCGAGCACATACCCTATTCCATTAGTAGAAGGTCTATGGGTCTAATTAGCCCTTGTGTTGAAAAATATGACTATGGATCTACAAAGCAAACCATATTTGAGATGAGAACGTGCCCTACTAACAGTGTGGTGCCTTTGTAATAAATCAGATCCAAACCAATTTATTCAACTAAGTAGTTACATTTTAGCAATAGTACTTAGTTCTCAGTAAATTTGGTCTTACAATTCTCAAAATGGTACACACCATTTCAAGCTCAATACTGCGTATTTTTGTTTATATTTTTTGTCGTTAGACTGCAGAATAAACAAATTTTGAGCAATTTCTTTGAATTTTATCAAACCTATTGCGTAATCTCTTACATCTTAAATTTATACTGAATTTAATCGTTTATTGATTTAAATCATAAAACCGAGGATTGATTCTAAAAAAGAAAGGAGAAGCTGGTTCTGTTCTCTGTACTAGTATTATTAAAATTTTAGTCATACCGACATGCTAGATAAACTATCTTACAAGCAAATCACTTTTGGATTAGCTTATATTTGATTCGATCCATAATAAATTTAACTCTGATATAGAAAATATCTACAAAGTATTTTTTAAAAATCTAGATAAAATATGTTCTTGTCTGTAAATACTCACAATTTTTTATATTGAAGATCTATTAATATGAGTACAATAATGTTGTACGTTCCTCTTAAAACTTTTAAAGTTTTAGTACCACAAGTTCCGTACCCTACCAACCTGTACCTACAACAGGGTCCTGGTACTGAATGTCCAACTTTTCTATGCTGTGATAGCTGACTACGGAACTACTGTATGCTTCGCTAAAATTATGGATTTGAACATTGTATATTATTGCGTAGCAGAATCCTCCTTTTCTCTCCAAACAATGCCCTACATAAAATTTTAATTTTACTATTCTACTAGCTTTGCTATCCGGCTTTACCAAATTTTTACTGCTTTAGACAAATCACGTCACGCCTCTGTTTCCTCAGCAGTTTTGTTGCGTCCTCAAACAGCTTTTTAAGCTTTGTCCGTTTCATGCGATTGTATTTTTTACTCTTCCAATTGCTCGTGATAGTTTTTAACGTTTTGTGTTGATTCGAGTTGGATTAAAAATATATGACTTCTTGCGTAACCTTTACTTCTATGATTCTAAGGAAACTGAGCTGAAAGCAATTGCAGACAGAATAAGCTATGCAAATTTCACGACGCCATAGCTCAGTTTAACAGTCAGTCGCCTAACTAAAGATTTTGGCTATTCTGCTTTATATATACAGGGAATTGTTATAAAATTTAAATGTTAGTACCTTTCACCGTGTTTAACTATTTTATCGTAACTGTGAAAGGAAAAAGTTTTATAGGGTTTAACTTTATAAAGGTGAATTTAAAATTTTTTATCTGCCATGAAATATTTTTTAAAGAAAACTGTGGATGTATACTAAATTAATTTAATTTTCCTTACTAGAAATAATTCAGTGCAATAAAAAAATTAAATTCAATTCAAAACACGAGTTATTTGTTGATATAAGGCAGTGTCATGTTGACAGGTATTTGGCTCTACCGTTTTAAATGAAAAAGTTAGGGCCAGAGTATATTGTTTGAACAATATATTCCGTTTCTTTGAAACAAAAAGTCACGAATGGGGTGCAAAGGAGTGGCAAATTAGATCATTCGCTTTTTACAAGAAGCCTAATGCATTTCTACATGCCCTCCCCAACTCTAACCCTCCTCCATGCGCTATCATAATCTATGACGGCATTTCCAGAGGTTGCCGTATTCAGAGCAAGAGCCCCTCAAGTCGCCAGTTCTCCCGCGAGTCTCTGCGATCGCGCCAAGAGAGTTGAAAACTTTTGACCTTTCTTGTAATAACATAAAAGCAGATTGCTTTGCATGAATAATTTTGAAACAAGCTGCGTCAAGAAAAAATTGACAGAAGTGCAGGTTGAATTACGCTATTTGAATATTTTTGAAAGTAAAATATATAGATTTCATAACTATTTACTGAGAATGAGTGGGGCGTAGTTAAGGGAGGTCGACAGGAGCTGCGACCCCGGGCAACAATATGGCATTTCATATTTATTTAAAAGTTTTTTAGTTTTACTTGAAAATAAAATATTTTATAATTTTAAGTACAATTTTGTCCTTGTTACGGAAGTATATTACAGTGCTGTGCGTATGAAGTGACTGCTTTCAATCACTCCATCCTTAAGTATAATGCAACTTTAAAAGTCAATTCTAGCTTTCATGTAGCTCCCTTTATATGTATTACTTTTCATGCGGCCCACTGCATTCGTATTACTATTAAAAAGAGAAGAGACAAATCACTAAAATTATTTTCTCACAAATGTCCGGAGATCACAAAACAAATAAAGGGGCCTTTTTTGCTTCTGTCATTGAAGCCCAATAACAAGAGACATGATCAAACCCCAACTTTTTACCAGTTATAATGCATATTCAATAACAATTGCAACCAAAAAAATTAATATTGGGAGCAGTAATTTTATAAAATTATGCCAATAAGTATATTTTACCCATTAATTATTTTAATAATATACCTTATCACCATTTTAAATAGCAAATTTTGTTTTGGGCAGAGGGTGGTACCAGCCTCATTTGCCCCAGGTCTCATAACGTCTGTTTTCGCCTCTGCTGGGAATAACTTTTTTGTTAAATCAAAGTTCAAATTAAATTGAATCTATGATTAGGATCTCTTCATAGGGGAGGGTCGTCTGTTTCCAAGGCAGAATATAGGGAGAATGTAGAAGAATATAGGGAAGCCTTTCAACCTTGTCCTATACCAAGGTACTGTAGCCCATGTGGCAATGGGGTCATGGAAATTTGAAACGATTTTGTGCTGAAATGCGCAGTCCGTTTGATAAGTTTAAAGGTTATTATCATTAAATATAATTTATTATTATTGTGTTTATAAATAATTGTACATATGTCCAAATCAAATGAAAAAATGCATGCATTTTTTACATGCTAAGCATCGAGTCTTTGGAATACATATATTTCATGATGGACACATCGTGTATCTTACTACTGGTGCGGCAATGAGTAGAGAAGTGATTATTGGTCCTGCTAGTATTTAAGCCTTGGCATACGTCTATTTTTTCACCTTAAAGAAAATATAGCAAGGAAATAATCGGATGGAACTGGAAAAAATATTACTGAAATTTCATACTGTGTTGCTGAATATTTTTATTGATAATCTAAATTGTTTGTTCCAGCTTGACCAGATTTGGCTCCAGCTCTTTATAATTTAGTATTATGATATAAATTTATTCTACTTCAAAAAACATTTATCTACAAATCATTGTCGCGAATTTGTTTCATTGAATCACACGAATTCCACTGATTAAAATAAATTGTTCACTACCAAATTAAGTTTCAAGTACCACAATTTTTCCTGAATGTAATCAATGGACAGTTGCCTTATTACTTATCGTTTAATGCTATCCTGCTCACTGGAAAGTTATTCACTATGAATGTAAAAGGGTAATGATGTCTTAGAATTATTGTTTTATGTTAGTATAGTAATGTTTAGTATTGTCCAGAATTTAAGCTTGAAATAACTGTCCAAGTATACTATAAGAAAATAAATTAATTTCTGGAAATCGAAGCTTAAAAAAAGTGGCGAAAATTGCAAGACTGATGTCAATAATTAAACATTAATGAAACATCAAATGGTTAAAGCAAGAAGCATCAAGTTTCAATACCTATGAGCATCACCTTTTTAAAGTTCGAGGAACAAAAGTGTGCACATAAATTAAAAAGGGAAATTTTATTAAGGGTCATTAAAAATTTATTATTTTGAAAGGATTTAAATCAGTAAACTCAACAGGCTTTAAAAAATTATTTTCTAATTTCCTAAAACTCATAGAGGCTGAAACCGTTAGTCACTATTATAACTTTTTGTGACGCTTGTTAAAAGCATTGTCATTTCATTAAACTATCATTTACAGTCCAATTTGCTTTTGTTTTTACGAAACAAATAAGTACTGTTCTCGCCTACATGAAGATACTTTGCCAAATGTGGCAGCCATTCTGCTCTCTGAACTGTAGAAAGAGGGGGAAATTCGGGAGAATAGAGAGACTGTCCCCTTGAGGCTAGGGGGAGAGAGACTCTTTCTTCCTTTTCATTGGTTATCGTCAACCACCCTCCCCAGAGCAACTGCATTGTTCTCTAAATGACATCCACAAATACAAAGAAGAAATTAGGAAGGATCTCAGCATGCTGGGTATGGCGAGAGAGATTCCATATGAATTATTGCTTTGGGGAATGCCGAGGCTACGTCTTTTTTCATTGTTAGATGCCACTTATTTATGTATTTAACTTGTAGAAACTAGTGTAATTAATTTCTAATGAGATAGCTCCAACAGGGAACTGTAAACAGAGCCGAAAGATAATGAAACGAAAACACCTGTTTAAAAAATACTTGTTTTGTCATTCGTGATGGCCTTTAGCGTGTCCTCTTATGCGATTTTATGTGTAAAAAAATTGAAAAAAGCTAGTATGAACTCACCTAACTGGTAATCAGTGAGTGGCATTTCTCTTTCCTATTGTCCTTATTTGATCCACGTGTTTCGTTTAGTGTAAGATTTTTTCGGTAGATTCTTAAATCATGTTTTACATTTATACCTCTTTTCAACGAGTAATAACTGAAGGTCAATGATCGCTAAATCAAATTTTAGTGAAATATATGCCATGAAATTTTATTTCCTGCAAATATCATTTTCGTATCCGTCCAATCCAATCGAAAAGCGTAGGGAAACATAGCCATTTTTCAGGCTTGCAATTTTCTAGTTTAAAAATATTTCAAAATTATAATAGTTTATTCAGTATTCAGGTAGGTATCTGGTGGAATTAACGTCGCACTGGAGCGACACAACGGGCTATTGGAGACGGTTCGGGATCAAACCCGAAGGGAAAGATCCGAGGACAACACCTCGTAATTTTGAACCACGGTCAGATGACGATATAAGCACCTGAGCTGTCACCCCACTCACCAAACTTTCACACCACGCCAACTTGAGGACATTTGAAACCACGACAGATTTAACGTGCACCAGCCCCAGCGTTCCCGACGGTCTTGGATTGCATCGAGTTTTCGAACTCGCAGCCTCCTGGTTGCTAATCCACTGCTCTACCAATCGCGCTACCACGGCCCCCACTATTCAAGAGAGAATGTTATCTTAAATTTTCAATCAGGCACTCATTCAAATAATCAGAAATTCTTTCGACCCTCTTGAATATTTTGTTTTAATTTTTTATTCTGTGGCTTATCACTGCATTGACGTAATTCCAAAATAACCAAGAGACAAAATCAATATCATTAACTTCGAAATTTAATCTTGTACCTAAAAATTATCTTCTATGCACGGTTTTAAAGAAAACAAAAATGAAGGATTAAAATAATTTATATTCCATTTCAAAGTTCCTTAAAATTAATTTTACACTTCTAGTTGTTCAAACAAGAAAAGTTTAAATCTTATTTCTTTGCAATTGATTTACTCTTAAAATTAAATTCAATTCTTTTTTCAGTAATTTTGCCTCGACTTTCATGTTGTTTGCTTAGCTAAGGATAAACATATGTTTAATTTTAATTCAAGCGGAGTAAAAACACCTTCGTTTCTGTGGGCATTGATTGCCATGAGATTTGATAGAGCAAGTTTTATAAGCGGTCAAACAGCGGAGAAGAGATAAAAACCTCGATGTAGCGCAAATAAAAGGCCTTTGTAACTCCTCTAAAAACCAATCCGCTTGTTTGCGTTTATGTAAAGCAGCTCCTTAACAGTAGCATTACATGTTGAAATACCATATTTTCTTTGGCATTAAGTCTTTTCCCGATGCTCAAAGAAGCGAATGATCGTTTGGCATAAATGTTTTATTTACCATAAATCTTCTATCATGTGGTTGATGGAAAAGAATCGATTATCTTTGCAAAAGCACAGTATATACTAGTAAAATGTTTTCGTTAGTTATATGATCACATATTCTAATTGCCGACAAGATTCCCAAAGAGCAAAGGTATTTGAAACTAGATACGTGCATATTTTTTCTAGATATTTGCGTTGTGAAATATCAAATTTGGTGCTCTACATACTAATTTTCATCATTTTCTTTACGAAAATAGAAAAATACCAGAAGAGATTGCTATACTGTTCAAACCTGTCTAGTACAATACTTAGTGTTTATAATTCAGAAAATAATTTTGTTGCTTGTTTATGGTTTAGAAGTATTTTAATTTGTATAAAATAAATTCAGTGAAATATAAAATGGGCTTTAACAATTTTACTAATTTATTATAATCGATTGAAATTTCCATTGAAATTAACTATTGTTAAAAATAATTTTATATTATAACAGTTAATACTACAAAAATCTGAGGGATTATTCCTTCATATTATTTCACTCTCTCGTCTCTCTGTACAGACACAATTTTACGTACAAAAAGTGTACAAATGTTTAAAAGGTTTTTAGATGCATGTTTGAATACTTTTTTTCATATATAGCTCACTATATAACGTGAAATTGTTAAACAAAAAACAGAAAAATATATTCACTTGCTGTCGTTTGCAATCGTTTATTTAATTTTTGAATAATAAGCAGTTTAAAAAGTTGCGAATAATTTACAATACATTTTAACATTCTATCTTTGAACTATAATTCTGTGTGATTTGCTCTGAACTTTTTCTTTCAGTTCATGTTTTGAAAATAAACTTGATATGTATATAATTTATTCATCGAGTTTTCTTATTTATACCCAGATCAATTTTATGTCCACAAAATTTTGAGTTGCCCATTTTGAATCGTTACGTCTATAGCTTCATGGAGAATATTTTTTCAGTTATTTGCATTTTTGATTACACATTCGGAAGCATGCAATGATCACTGGTAGTTTAGTTCCATATGCCTATGAAAATCGGATATTTTTACCGTTTGTCCTAATTTAAGGAATTTTAGAGGAAATGAAAAAATGTTCACAACGGTGCTTAAATTTATATAGTGACGAAATTTTTGAAGTTGACGAGAAAAACCAATAAGAACAATCCTTGCATAGTTTTCAGTAACTATTTTTATGTTGGAAATGTATATCTTATAGTTACGTATTTTACACAAAAATTGTTTTTCATTAAGCCATGCCTTTTTTTCTTACAGAGTGAAGCAAATAATCACAATTGAAGATTGTTGATCTAAGGTAATAATACAAAGGATGAATGTTCAGTTAGTAAAATTATTTTACTATTAGTAAATAAAATCAACCACATTATCATAAAATAACTTATTTCTTTGATCACTGCAGTTTATTTCCACAAATTCTGACAAATATTTTAAAATCACTTTTAAACTGAATCAATTCATATCGAATATCTAATTATTATTATGGATACTTTATCTTAAATTACTAGATTTTTACAAAACATACTAACTTCAAAACTAGTTAAATGTAATAAGTGTTTATATCAGATAAAGAACAAATATCTATGCAATGATATGTTCGTATTCTACAATATCACAACATATCAAATATGCAAAATTCCTAAAATTCAGGTTATCAAATAATGATAGCAGTCGCCGTTAAAAGACCTATTTTTATACTAGGTTGGAAAAATATATTAGACTAGAGCTTTCTTAGTTCAAAAATTGGCCTTTTATACATGGAATCTCATTGTAAAAAGAAAGATGAAGAGTACACAAATATTTAAGCACGGTTATATAATTTTAAGGTGCATTTTGAGTGATACATCTTCATAATCCATGAAGTTCATCTAATAATTTTTAAACCTCTATTTTAGCAGTAACAGAATAGAAATAAAATTATTTCAGATATTTCAGCTCCTGTTTTCAACTATGAAGTAAACTAAGAAATTAACTGGAATTAAAGAAAGCAATAAAAAATTCATCTGTATCTTTAATCGTGAGTAAAGATATTTTTCCTTCTTCAAACGTTAAAAATTGGATTTAAATTAAAACATCACCGTACAATAACGCCTGTTTCACAATGTTAAGTGGACAGTAGACTTAAAATCACCAAGATCGATCGAAAAATTAATCTACATCAAATTCCTTAGCTAACAAAAAAAAAACGTATCAATTACGATCCTTTTTGACGGAGTTACATAACATCAAACGTTATAATAGATAAGTATAGTAAGTTTACTACAAAAATGCGTTTTTCTCCGATTGCGATTTTTTTACATTCTTCTGATTTCCTGCGCATCTAATTTCAATTGATTTGCCAGAAATTTGTTTTGGAAGATCCTTAAAATCTGTTGTACATAACCTAAGTGCAAAAGAAAAATTAATCATGCTACCAATTTTTTAAATTTTTGTTTAAAATGTTGCTTAAGCTATGCTTTTTTTTTTCAAAATTTTAGGTATTTAGAACAATTTTTTTTCTTTACAGATGAGCGATACACTTATCAAATGGAATTAATTTGATTTATATGTATACAAACTATTGTGTGAATTAATATTTTGGTAATACATGAAAAATTAATGCGCATGGAACCTATAATTTTTTCTAATTTTTCAAAATTTTTTGTCACGTTTTATGTAATTTCTGAATGACTTAATATTTTTTGGACCAAACTTTATATATAAGCCTTTTTGTAAACAGTCTGTACAAATGTCACAACAATTGGATGATAATTGTAAAAGTTCGTTTTGAAAGTCCACTATCCTCTTAATATTTGTGTGATACAGTGCATCTCTGAAGAGTAACGTTTACCGCATAAACCGTATTCCAGGAGCATAAATATTACATTACTTTGTTTATAAGTTTTATGTAATTACTACTTTTTATTATATGTTTATAAAATGTACATACATTTTAGTACAAATACGATCGTAATCAAACAGTCGTTAGGATTATAAGTCATCACATTAAATAACACACTGCCAATTTTTTTCAACAACTAAAGAGTAAAAATTTAACCGGTAACCCCTGAAACCATTTGAAGTGCTCTTTGATGTACGCTTACACCATTTTGGGAATCACTGCCCTAGGTGATCTAATATGTGCAATGATGGGACACGAATTTCGAACATCAACAAACAGCCTCCAGTCTGTCGGGGATGATGCATCCCGGCTTAATGGTCTTTTGGGAATACTGAAGTTGTGGTAGTCCTAGAATACGTGCCGCAAGTGCTACGTACATGGGATCTAAAATTCGGCTATAACTTACTTGAATTTGTGCAAAAAGGATAGACTTTGGTATCTTATTACGTTAATTTGTAATGACGTTTGTGAGCACTTTCGTTTCAAGTTTCCTATTTTGTATTTGGATCGTTGAAAAATGCTTGGATGAAGAAAATTTTGAAAGGTAAGTTTTGTATCGGAAATGATTTAGTTATTGATTCTACCAGCATTTTCAAAAATTGTTTTAATTTTGTGTGCTTTTTAATTTTCCAAATTGAGTAGCAGTTTATTATGTGCCGCATTTTTTATAGTTCATATTATAATTTTATGTTCGTAAATATATTTAATGATCTGAAGTTTATGTTAAAGCGTTTCAAGTTTGTGTAATCCATGCGTAATTTTTAAGGTTTATAATAATTGTGGAAAAGCTTATGTTCTGAAAATAGTTTCACTGTTTTCATAATAGTTTTAAATTTGATGCTAGTTTTAGAATTTTTTCGAGATTATAAGATTTATGATGGTAATAAAATGTATTTAGACGATGTTCTACAATTTAAGAATATCAGTAGGGGTTTTATTGAATAGAACCCTAAAGTTCTATATATATATTGAGTATTCCTGCAAGTTTTTGAATAACTTTCAGATGGAAAATGGTCAATGGTTTTTCAAATGATATACGTATATATAGCTTTTCTTATATTCAATTTAAATCATCAGTTAAAAATTGGAACGCTACCCTAGTAATTTGATATTTGATTTACATAAACGTAGACGTATGAAACAAATTTAGATTTGTTTCATACAAATATAAATTTAATATAAATACAAATTTAAAAAAATACAAATTTAGATTTGTTCAATTATTTGAATAAATGTAGCTGAAATGGTGTTAGTTACTTTGATTATAGAATGCGTGCAGGTATGAAAACTATAATTTATTATATATTATATTACGATAATTTCAATAGCACTCTTAACTTTCGTAGAAATTATAATACTAAGTATTCTTGAATTGATAAGTATTTGAAACTTCTGTGAGTATGAAATTTTAAAAAATAATGTCACAAATATTATTGGACAGATAAACAATCCGAAATCAGATCGAATGAGAAGAAAGAGCATGTAATAGTTGATTGAATGTATGTATTTTCAACTGTATTTAGCTAGTGGATGATTTCTAGGTGGAAAAAAGCATACCGACAATCTCATATCGTCGGCTTAGAGCAGAAACTCATTAAATGACATTTTTTCATAAACACTAAATGATTATTTTCATGAAGATGAGAAATACATTGTCATATTATTATATAACACCATCAAAATGCTTATAAATTTTATATTCTGACCTACAAATTTACTTAGTCCTTAAACTGCTATATAGTAAAGCATCTTTTTGTCAGGTAATAAGTTTCTGCACTAAGACAATATATGTAGTAAAAACAAAGTAATATTTTCAGAAATTAGGAAGCATTATTAAAATTGATTCAGATAAGAGAAAGTACCTTAAGAAAGTACAGATAAATTTCTTTCCTACTGTATTGCTGTGAGACTCCTTTCCTACAGTATTTTGAATTGTTTTCGATACAACTTCATTGGATTCCTCCCCTTTGTATTGATCATAAAGTGAGAATGTCTGTTATTTCGCGAATAACGGGTATTGGCATTTCTTAAAGTGTAACCATACCTTTGTAATCGCATTCGTGGTATTAATTTTATTTGGGATGATTGTATGTGCAACTCTTAAAATTGTAGAAATGGTCTAAAAGACATCGATTCTTTCGGTTCTATTTAAAATTTTCATTCTCATTTTCTCGAATTGGGTGATAACACTTCAAAATGTTCGAAGATTATGAGAATACATGTTTCCTGAAAAATTGTTTTCATAATTTTGAAAATGTTTCGTTTGAGATCAACATGCACTAATCTTTTATAAAAGTTTTTTGCTTGACCTTCAGTAAATGTTAAATAAGGATCAAATTCTATTCAGTGCTCAATTTTTAATTCTTAAACATTCTATTTATTGATTATTAAAACGTTAAACTCGTTTTATTTACAAATATTTCTGAAAAATTAAAAGCATCTGCAAGTTTAGGTAGGATTATATTCATAGTTTTAGAAACTTAGTGTGATTGTATTGTCCTCTATTTCTCTTTATTGTTTTACAATATTATTTGCACTTAATATTGTTAAAATTCATTTGAAATATATTTGATAAAAAATTAGATGAATTATAATTGTAAGAACGGAAGCTCAAATCAACAAAGTATATTTTTTTATTGAAAGTAAGAATCATAATTTAAAATGGAATATTTATTTGATCATTCCCTATTTTGTTAAATAGTATTTCTGATACATGTGTTGCAATTGTTATGATGTGTATGCGAATATGTGAATTTCGAAACTTTTAATGGAACATTTACCACATTTAATGGAACATTACATAACCACGAAAATTTTAGAAAGTCTTAGAAACAGGCACAGAAACAAACAAGTGTAATTTTAATAAGTCAAATTTTATTTGTGTCTATGAAACACAGACAAAAATATTTCGAACATGATATTAGTAGAATGAATTAATAGTGATGTAAATAATACGTACGTACTCTTGGGAAATTCAAAACTTTTAAAGTTGACTAATACAAAATATCAAAATTGAAATACGGTTATTATTATTAATATGAGATATCTGAACATTTTAAAGACATTTTATCACTCCTACTTCTGTTTTATATCGAAAATAGCAATCTAAAATTAGGAATCATATATAAGAGAGATCAGCGGAGAAAAACAACCATGTAGTGTTTGTGAAATTTCTATTGAATCGTTGAAGTTAACTTATAGGATATGTCGTCCTTAATGAATTTGCTGAAATTAAAAACCCAAGGAGGTGCAAGAAAACAACTATTTTCATTTGCAAATTATCACACATGTTTTGTATGAATTTATGATTTGTTTAAGTATTTTTACCAAACTTAAGAGTCTTAAAAGTAGAACGTTACCTATGTCACTTATACAGTTCCAGCATTCTCAGGAATCTTCCCGTTTTTAAATTTTGTTTTATTGGAAACAATTCTGCAAGTGGAGAATAATTAGTGTCACGTTTGATTTCATATACATAATTATAATAAAATTATAATTATGCATAATTTGTAACAAAATTATAATTGTACATAATTGTAACAAAAATTATGTGTTTTAAGCGAGGATTCTGAAATAAAATATGAAATATTAGAAGTAATTACATAAAAAGTGCAACTATTAAGAAACCTATAGTAGATTCAGCTATACATTATTTTTAAACAATTCGCTAAAAGAGGATGAGAATTGTGTTTTAAATGCTTGTATGTGTTTGGCAAATGCGTATAAGTCTGTAATATCCTTTATTTTCACTACCTATGTTCCTTTCTCAAGTGTTTGTTCTTTTGAAATGTAAAGTTATCTTTTTCCAGTTATATATTTTCTGTACTTAATAATCGATTTTTTTCTGTACGAAAACACTAGTTTAGCTTTTTACTGGAAAAACAAATGCTGTAATATTTATGCTCCCCCATCTTAAAACACATCATAATTATATATGATATTAATATTGAAGCAATATACTTATAATCATGTTAAATTTCTTAAGTATTGATTCAGTTTTTCCTCTTTGTTTTAGTTTATGTTATTAGACTGAAAATAGGACTTAGAATGAAAATGAACTAATAAATATGCACTGCAACTTTGCTTTTGTTGTTATTTCTAATATGTAATTGTTCGGGTCATGTGTATTTTTGTACATTTGTAAAATTTGTTATGTATAGAACATTGTTGGTCAGGTAGTTTTGTTGAAAATACTAGGTCTTTTGTTACAATAATGTTCGCCATTTGATTATATATCTTCGATAAACAGATGAAAAATAGTCAAACTGGAAGGTAAAAATTAAAAACTAAAAAGATATGAATAACAAAAATTGAAACGTGTGAAAAAAAAACCACGCACTTGTCCTGGGAAGGCTTAAATAAAAAAAAACGAGTGGCAACCGCTCTATTTCTAAGATAACAATATTTAAACTCGCATTTTCCTATCGTTGTTTACTTGTCTGATGATAGTGGGCGTTTTCTCCACCGAAATAACTGTTGACTATTTTGACATGTTTTTAATCTTTATTAGTCATATTTAGAAGTTTTTAAATTTTTGTAAATGTATCTATGACTAAAATAAATCTTTCCACTATATTTTAAAATTCATGGGCTTTTAATATAAGAGTATTTAAATTTGTAGGATAAAACTTAGAATGCAAAACACAATAGTGGGCATAAGTATAATTGGATTTCTTTTATAAATAATAATTTTACAGTTAAATAACTTTTACGTGTTTATGAACAAACATTTTAAGAGCATTCGCATTAATTATTTGAAAAAGTGGTATTTTCATATTTATTTCTTATCAGAAAAATTGAATTAAATGTTAATAAGATCTATTGGGGACAATTAATAATTTATCAAGGAATTTGCTTCCTTGGTCTCTTAAATTCTAATGTAGATAATTTTTAATATTTTACAAATGTATAATATATACATATGTATGAAACATAATTCTCGAAATACATGCAAACAAATCTTCTTCCACTCCGTATTGTCCTCTGAAAGAAAGACTGCTTCAAAAGATTTTGTTTTGATTCCACCTTTTATCTTTAGCAAATAATTCACTTTTATTTCCTATTTTTGTATAATTTTTTTTCTGTTTGATATACTTTTTGTTTACCTTGACACAAAAAAACTGGCTTCTGTTATTCATTTGGCTTTTTAGATAGGCAAGCGAAGTTTTTTACCCGTGTTCTTAAATTGAAGCTAGCATTGTAGTCATTGTGGGTGTGGTGAATTAAAAAAAATCATAAATGAAGCAGCGATCCAAGAAATTTGAGAACGCACACTGGCTGACCCTTATTAATTTTACGTTAAGAAAAACTGGCATCTTTTCAACAGGACAATTGATCATGCATTCATACATTTTTTTTTATGAAACTGAGGCCCACTGTATTCATAATTGGATTGAACATTAAAACAATGCAACAAAACAGGTAGGGTTTTTATGAATAGAGTAATATTGTTTTAGAAAATATTGATGAGGATATGTTCAATTATGTGGTTGTGGAACAGTCTAGAAATGACGGGAACAAGTTTCTTATACGGAGAGTCGCTGAATACCTTGTGCGTGATAAAAAGCAGTACTATGGTTTTCTTTGCTGTATAGAAGTCCATCTTAATTTCGGAAACGCATTGTGTGAGCTTTCATTTCTAATTAAATCCAATCTACGAGATGTGTCATGACCCTCACATGTATTGCCAAAAGTACAGTATTATAGACACTATAGTTGCCTTCTGGATTCCAGATTGTTGAATTATTTTCATTTCAACTCCAAGCAAATTTACTGAAAAGGGAAGGAATTTTCGAAGATATACAGATTGGATTATCACAAACATGGTCATATCCAGGACTAATCTTGAGTGCTGTACTAGGCAGGCATTTGCACATTGTCTGGAAAAACAGGGGCGACCAACTTAAGATTAAAATTATCAATAATAAAAATTCATTTGGAGCAGTCGAAAATATTTTAGTGTAAATAAGTATGAGTTTGGCGATGCCCAACTATCCTTGATTCAATTTTGTAACGATAGACAGTGGAAAGGGCGACTTGCTGAGGTTTGTACATGGGCACCTCAGGAACAGTCGTGGCTTCACACACCCATGAAGTCTCTCAGGTATGCGAACGTGCAAATCCAGAAATGAGGTCGCTAGTGAAAATGAAAACGATCACTGACGTGATTTTTTTGTCATGTTTAGTTTCAAGAATCCAAACTTTATTTCTCAAGCTCTCTCCTTATTTCCCTATTTTATTTCTCAAAGTAAAAAAGAAAGCATTTGATTTTTATTTCTTAACAAATTTTTACGTTTAGATACCAAGGGATTTTTAGCTTCTGATTGGCTAAATATGTATTTATTGAACCTGAAGATAGAATTAAGCAGAATGAAATAGCAAGCAAATTTCAGACTGAATGTTGAAAGGAAATTTATTTTAGAACGATGCAGGACTCTTGAAACTTTCCAGGTCTCTTATTAGCCAAGTAGGATCTATCATTTCGGGATTAATCCCGGATAGCTAATAGTTCGTTAAGTTGTTCCAGTGGGGCGCAAATTCACCTATCTACCTTTATCGCCAAGCTTTTTGATCATTATTTGATGGATAGATAGTTAATTTGTAAACAATATTAATTATTTTGTTTACAAATGGTGGGTATTAGCTCTCTTGCCATTTATTCATGAGCTTTCTTATACTTTTGAACGACACAATTAAAACCTCCATGTGCAGACCTCTAAGTGTTTAGTCATCATAGGTTGTCCGTAGTCACATAAATTGCAGATTGGGGAATCTACAACTCCAATTCGAAAAAGGTGAGCTCTTAAGCAATCGTGCCCGGTCAACAACTCTGCAACAAGCAGCAGCTACTCTTCGTAAGATTACTTATAAAAAGTACAGTACAAAACTCAGTAATTTTGTGCAGTAATCTTAGAAGGAATAGTTTTGTAAAAGCATGACACAAAAATAAACCAATATTATGGAATTTGCCTAAGTCAAAGGGGTTTATTCTCTCTATGACGTGTCAACAATTTCTTCTCTTTCAGGTTGCATTTTTAATCAAGTAATTTGAAATTCTCTTTAAATTTAAACAATAATTTAAAATCGATATTCCTTGCATGTTCAGAAATACTAGACGAGCCAGAAGAACTAATGCGGATGCATACTCCCCACCACATCCGCAGAAACTCGGATATGTTACAAATTTTCATAAATAAATCAAGTTGAGGAAATAGGCTTTCGACCACATCGTGAGATTTTGCGCAAGACTGGCTCACAAGCGATATCACTGTTCCATCCCCGAACACAGTAGGATGCGTTCACAGCACGCACATTTCAACCGAATCTTGCCCAACCAACAGACTGGGACATTGATGAACGATTGGTACAGATCCGTCTGCTGCATTGGCAACCACAGAAGAGGGAGGTACTGTATAAGTACTGCCAGTAGGTGGTAAGCAGGGTATATGGAACAAGAATTTTAAGCTGATACACACCCCGGTGTCTTTCCTGTCCCACTGCGCTAATAAGCATTATCCGACTCCGAAGTGTATTTTTCGAAAGGAATTTTTTCCCTATTAGTGGATATCTGGACTGCGCTCCGTCTACCTTGTGTGAATAAGGAGGGGGCCTTCGACTGATGTACGTCCACGCGTGGGAGAAGCCTGTGGGTGGCCTGAAGGAGGCCCACCCATGGAATTTCCAGCCCATCACTCTAGACCATGGAAGGCGTCGCATAGGCCTGTGTTCGCGTCGCCATAAACAACATCCATCTTCACCATCCCTGATAGCTGCTTGCCTTCCACTAAGCAGACAGAACTCGACCCCAGGGAGTGTTCATTTGAGACTACACGTATTCAATACACGCTCTGTTTCGAGTGTGGTGGAGTAATATAGTGCATGTCTCCCAAGACGAGTTTTTTCGACGTTGTTGATGTATGGGAGCGGTGCTTTTTCATACAGGTTTTTGTCACATTTCAAACACTGTATATGTGCTACCCATTCGAGGAGGGAAAACGGTCTCTTTCGCACTCTTGGTCGTAAATAATTCAGAAACAAGTTATGAATGTGCTTCTATGAAATTCACAGCGAGTTCTTATCTTTCAATTTTTCATGAGAAATGTACTCTCTTGTAGTGAAGGAGCGCAGTATTCTATGCTTAAAGGGTAGTATGTTATAGGCATCACTGTCAATGTATTCTGTCATTTTTCAGATATGATCCTGAAATTTATTTTAGTTCCTAAAATTACTTTTTGGCGTATAACTGAATTTGTAAGTGGTTCCGTATTTAAAGGTGAAGATTGAATGAAGAAAGAGTATTTCGAAGTATATTCTAACAGACTTAAGTCTGTAAAAACACTCAAGAACACAAACAATGAACATTAGAAATTTTTTTATCTTTAAAGGGAATGGTGGGCTAGAAATAGATGATTGTCACCATACGAATACAGCAAGCTCTAAACATTATTGAAAGCCATAAACATCTATGGTTTTCCTCAATAATCATAAATGTTAATAAAAGAATGGGAAAAATTCAGTGATAGATCATCAAAGCAAACTTTTAATTACTTTATACTTGCTTGTTTTATGAACTTTATAGTCAGACTTTGCTTCAAATTGATTGTGGTTGTCATGTGTAGATAAGTGCTCGAAGGTTTGGTTGGATCGAGTTTAGAATTCACAACCTTGCGGTTGCTAATCCGTACTCTTCCACAGACCCCAGGTGTCATGAGTAAATAATCAATAAATAATTTTCTCGAATTGATCATTCCACCATACAATTAATGAAAAGCACTTATTAATTTTTATACTAAATTTTGACAGGACACCTTCATTGCGACTTTCAACAAGAATTCGATTCACGATTGAGAAATGGAAGTGGTAACCAATAGTTCTTATTAACTTTACAAGAGTGGCAGATCTGTGTCCTATATTTCCCAAGAACGAGAAAGAAAAACGCGACAACAAACAATCGTTTTCCCATTAAGGCGACATACCATTATGGGAGTCCGTGTATCAACTAAAAGCCGGAGGACAAGGTATGACGCGTCTTTACGACGTTTTACGAAATTAGTTAGAAGACCCAATAAAAAATGAGTAATTTAGAACCACCCTGATTTACTTTTCTGTCTAAAAAAAATAAAATTTACTTTGCAAATTAATATAACTCAACATGAAACTTATTGTTCAGACTGTTCTACATCGTACATTTAATAGGCAGTTCGTAAATTATTTATGTATCCTTTGAAACGGGACCAGGAGAGTAATTTGACCTGGGTGGCACTTTATCTGGATCCTCGATTTTATATTTTTGATGTTAGCTTTGTATTTGGTTATACTTTCATGGTCGGAGCTGCTGCTGCTGAATTCCCCTTTGCCACTGATCACGCCTGCCTATTAAAATGTGTTTACATCGCAATAATATCGCCCCTGACAGGTTCTACGATCTTCGGGAGGAAATGGACAGCAAACGCCTATTTCGTTGTCCTGCTCTCATTAAGAACTATCTTTTCGATCGCGCTACAGGGAAACCAGAGACCATTTGAGTTTATTGACTGTTTTTGTTGCTGTTCTTGTGTTATTCGTTGTATTATTAGCTATTTGAGAAATAGCTGTTCGCGTTGGGGTCAGATATAACCAGGCTATCCACAGAAACCTTGCGTTTAAGATGAAGCACAGTACGTTTAAGATAAATAAGTTGTGAATAGATTAATCACAGTCCCGAGGCAAGGTTCGGCCTTCTAAATATTTTTATCAGACCCGCAGGCCAAATACTCTCCTTGGAATAAGTTCACCCGGTCGCAGACCCTATACTGACCACAAAATATTTTTATCAGGCCGGCAAACCAGATACGGCTCTTTTTCAATAAGTTTAATCGGCCCGCAGTTCAAACACAGCCCCCAGGTGGGTTTACCTGACCTGCAGACCAGGTACGGCACTCTTGACAGGTAGGTTTACCCGGCTCACTGACAGGTAAACCCTCTGAATAGATTAAACGGTACACAGATCTTATACGCCCCTCCGGATAAGTTTCACTGTCCCGCAGGTCAGATACTGCCCTCTAAAAGATTTTCCTGGCCAGTTAAGGCTTTTGGAATGAGTTTATAGGTAAGATAAGGATACCAGATATCCCTAGAAGATGCTCATTCATAAAAGATAAATACTTAAAAGTTGGTAGGTAGGTAGTTATTTAACGTCGCATTGGAGCAACACAACGGGCTATTGGCGACGGTCCAGGATCAATCCCAAAGAGAAATATCCAAGGACAACGCTTCGTAATTTTGAACCACGATCAGATGATGAGAGCAACACCTGAGCTGGCATCCTACTTTCCAAATTTCCATACCGCTTCAACGCGAGGACATTTGAGGTCACGACAGATTTAACTTGCACCAGCTCCCTTACACACAACGTTCTTTGGCTGGACCTAGTTTCAAACTCGCAACTTCCAACTGGTCTACAGCGGCGCTCTTACAAGTGAGAAATCTGAGCCTAGCGTTATTTCGCAAATAATTACTTTGAAATTTGCACAAGCAGATTTATATATATATGCTACCGTTAAAGTGTATAATTCAGTTATTTCATAGAATACATAGTTATTTCATGAAATAACTGATCAAGTCAGTTAAAGTGTGTAATAAATTAATAATTCCACACTTTAAATAGTTATTTGATGAAATAGCTAGTTATTCTATAAATTAACTAATGATAGACAGTTAAAGTGTAAAATAAACAATTTGACTGAATTATACAGTATACAAAATGTTATTTATAAAAAGACACAATACAATCATTTGTTACAACAGGGATTACTAAAATGGCATTTGGAATTGCATAGAACATTATTTCTAAAACAAATGCATTTTTTGTTGACAACTGCGTTTTACATTAACATTATATGATGGTCTACCAAACTAGTCCCCTTCCTAGGTCTGGAAGAGCTCATAAATTCAGTAGGGGTGGAAGGTAAATGTGTTTCTCGTTGATATTCTGAGAATCTGGCGCAAAAAATATTCGGCTACAGTAATCTCTATATATTAAGTTCAGCAAATTATCGTTAATTACAAAAATTTCTGACCAGTGGTTCTCACTTTACAACCTTTTGAATTCGGAACTTTATTTACTCGGTTATTTTACATTTTAACGGGGAGTAAATCGTTATTCTATGAAATAATTAGTTAAACCATAGAATACACAAGTGAGTTTTACACTTTAACTGACTTGATCAGTTATTTCATGAAATAACTAGGTACGTATTCTATGAAATAACGGATTTCATACTTTAACGATAGCATATATATTCTTATTTTTTTATTTTTACTGGATTTTTGACTGCATTAGTTTTTATAATCCTGCCATTGGAAACAAAAAGCTTTTATTTTTGTCATTTCTAATTCACCTAGTGTATCACAAACAAAAGTTCACAGGTCTCTGACGGAATGGTTCTCAATACGTTTCAGCTTTTCGATCGTTTTAACCTATTCTGCAAACAGATATTCGTCAATTTAATGTACCAGTTGTATATCGCTTTCAGGGTCATTAAAATTTTTAACATTTCGCTTCACTCGTACGAATCTCTCTTGTAAAAAGTACCGAACCCTAATGAGAGTCCCGTTGCGCATTGCCCCTTCATGCCCTCTTCCCCCAAGAGTACTCATTAAAGAGGGGATATTCCAAGTTTGAGATGGGCAAAATCATGGCGTCAGTTTGCTGGTGGAATTTGCTCGATCGATGGCCTTCCTCCCCCCTTTTCAGGAAATCAATAATCCACTTCACTGTGAAATGGAGTTGGCTCTCTTCCACGTATTCCTGCAATTTTCGCTCCTATTTAGGACTACGGGATTTAAGAAAATCCCACAGTTGATTAAGAACTTGGAGCACTCCCTGGAAGATCTCCCTTCGAGCCCTTTTCTTTTTATTTCCAAACAAATTCTACCTAACGTGGTTAGACTGTCTCGGAAGAAAAATAGTGAACTGTTCTAGTTGGAAACTCCTTTGCTACGTGTGATTACTTATTTATGTTTTAATATAAAAAAGAGAAACCAGAGAAAGAGATTCAGATGCTATACCTAATATATAGTTGGCTTACAGGTTAAACAACACGCCAAGTCAAAATTTTCTAGGCCGGAATGTGGTGATCTGTAGACTGGTGAAGTTCATTAAGTCATTTCAACTTTGCATGAAGATTAGATTTCGTCTTGAGAAACACACTTAGTGAATATAGCATAGTCAAAAGAATTTTTCCCTTTCATTTTATCAAAACTATGCTTTTTAACTTAGTGTGTTTCTCTTCTTAAGTGTGTTTTTTGACTGAGTGTGTTCACACGATATGTACTTTAAGATTTTTATGTGAGATAAATTTTTTCTGAGACACTTGATCAGTCGTTTCCCACATTCTAACTTTATCTTGATTGTTATAACTATTACAAGTAGGTTAGGTGTCAGGAATTTGGTCTTGTTACTCGTAGTCGCAAGATAGTTTACAATTTTAAATATAATAAACTCCAATTAAAAATTGGCAGTAACTGTTCTAATTCAACTGAAATAGTTCAGCATTTGCATTGTGAACAACTATTCGGTTCTGAAATGGATGCGGATCTTATCCTGAAAATACTCATAGTATATTTCTAAGTACGAGATAATGCATTTCCTTTAGAATCAGGGAAAACCTTTAGTTTTCTATGCTCGCATCGTTTCGCTTTCGTTGGTACATTACATGATATTGAATACAATTTCCTTTTTTTTAATTTTAATGTTGATTACTAATTAAAATATCCTTACGTCTGATCTCAGAATTGAATACAACAGTGCCAGTCATTGTCAATTACTGAATCAGCAATAACTATTACCAATACAGCAATTGCAATCGGAATAGCCCTTATTAACAAGGGGAATAATTTTGCCTAAGCAGTTAAATAGAAAAAACCTTTATTTGGTTCAGAGTATCAGCAGAGTACGACAGTGTTTAAAGAAGAAATAGAGGGGGAAATTCATAAACAAGTGATCTTAAACTAGTAATTGTATGAGACACATTTTAGAAACAGTATATAACACACTTATAAAACTATTCCCTACTACAAAACTTTAGTTGACGTCACGAATATCAATACTATTATTAACTTTCTAGAAGTATATAGATATATCAATTTAAAACCTTAGCTATCTGTATTGATTTCGATATTACGTTGGTGTGGTGTGGAGGTTTGGAGAGTGGGGTGCCAGCTCAGGTGTGACCTCGTCATCTGACCATGGTTGAAAATTAAGTGGTGTTGTTCTCGGATCTTTCTCTTCGGGTTTGATCCCGGACCATCACCAATAGCCCGTTGTGTTGTTCCAGTGCGGCGTTAATTAAAAATACCTACCTATTTCGATAGAATGAAGGGGCATTATAAGATTCAATATTGTATCACATCCAACAAATAACTTGTTTAGAAATAAGAAAGAACTATGGAGGAAAATACAATGAATAATTATGGGTCAGTTTTTAAACTAGTTAAAAGTGATTGGTATGCTAAACCGAAGTTCACATTTACGCATAATCAAGCCAACTGAAATTATAAAATTACACAGAGAAAAGCAAGGACAATCATTTCGTATTTACAAGTCCCCAGAAAAATATTTTTCTAGAAAAATGAATTGCACTTTCACAATTGGAAGTAGTATTTCAGTGGATTCATGAGTAAAAGAGATTTTAGTAAGGAAACTTCACTTTCCAAACTGTCCACCACTTACCAATTTGTATCACTCGCATGTAGTTTCATGCCATTCATTTGAAAATGACTCACGGTTATTAGAAATATTTCCTTAAAATTAACAAAAACAATTTATTCTTTTAAAATAGCTTATAAAAATGATAATTCTAAACAGAATATCAGTAATTGCATTATTCAACAAACATTATTTGTATGGTACAAAATAATGCACTGATGACCCAAACCTAAAGATAGTTGCATTTTACATGTAATTGAAAACTGTTTTGTAAATGCAGCCAAATGTTGAAATAAAATACAGTTAGGGACAAAAATCGAAACACCCAGAAGCCAATATTCGATTGGAATGAAACCTAGCATGTGTGATGTAAGTGACGAGATGAAAGAAATGATCATAATATGAAATCTAAAGGACTGTGTATTGTTGTAGTTCACGTCAGAAAGATTATAAATTAAAAAGTTGTAAAGTGCCCTCTGGTGACGATACATGTCAATATATGGCTTGGAGTCTGCAATCTTGTAGGAAATTATGCCAAGCATTCGACACCTACTGCTCCAGAACCCTTATATGCTGGTGGTGAAACTGACGGCCTAGCAGACATGCTCAATGGACGAGACATCTGGGAACCTCTGTCCTAGGTTTGGTTTCAACACCACGGAGATAAGTTTAGAGTGCTGGTAAATAGTCCCTTGGATGCGTGACATGAAAGACAAAAGGGTAAGATATGTTGAACGTATCGCAGTGCTGTCAAACTACCTCGTGCAACATCTAGATGGGACCACTGTCGTTAATGATGGCTCTCCATATCATGACACTATGAGCTACAGCACATTACTGAGAATGATAGCGCTGGCCGGGTCACCGCCACTCCCGATCGGTGATCATCTGCCCAAAGGCAGAAGCGGGATTCGCTACTAAACATGATATGCTACCATGACATGTCTCGGGCAAGGCGCTGCGGACGACATTCAATAGTAAAAAACAAAAGTCTTGATTGGCGAGATGAAGCTACAGGAGACTGTGTATGAAACAATATGCAATATCGGATGATAGATAAGGAAGATGTTGGAGAAGTTTCAGCTTATGTCTTCAGCCTATCTTCTCTCATTTGCGGGCTTCTGTGCCAACCAGAGCCTTCATGATGTACAGTGTAACCACTGCTGCCTACACCTTGTTACGACAGGTGTTGAACGTCCCAGATGTCGGGCAATTTGTCCACAAGACTAACCTGCTTCCCTCATTCCCACAATACGACCCCTATGAAAGTCGTTGAGTACACAGTGTACGAGTGGGCCGTCCAAACATTCTTGATTGCAACTCTGATGGCAATTTAAAAGAGACACCAAACAGATATCCACACCGAGCCACTAGTGCTTTTTCAATAATCCTTAGGATGTGCTATTCACATGTAAATTCACATAATCGAATCTGACCTGTGAAGATATTGGCCTGTCTTGTGAAATTTCTGTGGATATTACACTGCTGAAAGCGTTCACTATGTTCAGCTCTAGATGCAAAGCCTTTTAATGCATGTCACAGACAATGTACCACAGTTTAAGATGCAGTACTTAAATCATTTGAATTTTATATTGAAAAAAGGTTTAAAAATTTATCAATTCCCTACAATCTGTATAGTCACAGACAATGTACATCACTCCTTATGAATGGCAGTAATAAATTTTTTAAATTAATATTTGCGTCACATTGATAAGTACTTTAAAAAAACATTAGTCATAAGCGTGAATCCGGACAAACACATTTGACAATATTATAGAACTATACAGATTGTAGGGAATTGATACATTTTTAAACCTTTTTCAATACAAAATTCAAATGATTTAAGTACTGCATCTCTTGAACTGAAAAAGGAGGTTATAGTGAATAGTAACATAATAACAAGTAATAGCATAGTACACAGAGCTGGACAAGGAGTGGAAAGCCAACTTAAGGCATTACACGAGATGAAGGTCTGTTGATAACGGGTCAAAATAATCAGTATTAATAATGAATCATGCAAACTCATTATCCAGTGGCAGAAACAAAGACTGACAACAGATAATGGAGAAGGATGTTTGTAGACTTGTTAAGTCTATTCTTGACTGATTTGAGCCCATCAACATACCAAACGGTCCACGAATATAAAGGTTTTGCCCAACTATTCTTCGACCAAATCGAAGTATGCTCTGTTTCTTTGATAAGAAAAACGAAACTAAACATCAGGAGCACCCGTCTGACCGGAGAGGTATATTTTTGAAAAATGATCCCACGTTGTAAAAGATGCAAAGTATGTATTTGGATAAGTAACGTGAAAATAAAGCTTTTATAATAAAAATAATTACTGCATTTTTATTCTTTTTTACTTTCTAGAAAGTCATATTCTAACTTGCACTTTTACATGATACAGACAATACCTTGCCCATTTTCATTGTTAGATTACTAAACTAATTTCTTCTCTATTTCATTAAAAATAAAACTATTATTTGTGTGTGCAGAAAATTTTTTTAATGACATCATTTTCAATATTTTAAAAATTTTCCACAATTTACTTGGGAAGCAATAAACTTGAATAAGTATTTTCTTATGCATGCTACATTCATCCCTATAATTCATTACACTTACGATTCTGAATTCGAATAACAGGTTGAAAGAGACAGATGACAAATTAATTTGATACGATATTCATGAAGTCATAAAATGTTGTTTAAAGATTTCAAATGGCACAACGCGAAATAAAAGAATTTTAGATCATAATTAATCTTCTTCAATACAGAAAAAATTGATTTATTATTTTTGAAATTCTTTTTCAATATATAGAAATGAGTTGCAAAAAAGAATAGTTTCGTTTCAACTTAATAATCTTGTTATTACTATAAATATTTAAATTTTAAAAATGCAGAAACAATTTTAAAAATTGAGTTCTACTCCAACTGGTGTGCAACACTCATTTTCAATTCAGAGGTATTCAGTTTCTGAACGGAACAACTATTTATTTGCCTTACATGGTAAAATCAAAAATCGAAATAATTCTTTGCAAATTATCAGTTGCGTTTCCGAATGATTTCAGGACTCAAATAAATAATTTGCATGATTTGTATACAATTTTCGCTTCATCCAAGAATGAATTAATCCTTAATAAATTAATTGCATTGTAAATAATATAATCAATAAACTCATCTCAATTCGTTAGATTTTCAGTTAAAGCAATACTTGCGAAAGATTTTCATGGTTGCCAAAAGAGTTGTTTCGTCAAAATGCAGACAAAGCTAATTTCACTCCTTATGAATGGCAGTAATAAATGTTTTAAATTAATATTTGCGTCACATTTTCATAAGTACTTTAAAAAAACATTAGTCATAAGCGTGAATCCAGACAAACACATTGAATGGCTCATTCAGTGTTACTATAGGTATTCAAAGTAGACAAAATTTCATGAAAAATAAATCAAGCCGTCTGGATGTGGTATTTGCACACATATACAGGCAGACTAAATAAGGAAATTTTTAATTTTGTTTTAAAAGGACACAAAACGGATAAATAAGTTGAAATGGGTCGGACAAATAGACAATGTGCAAACACCATTTTTATTTACATAGATTAAATAAGTGTTTGAAATTTCACACCAATGCCCAATGGAAATAATGCAAAGAAATAATAAGCATTACACAGGAGCATAAAGAATTTTTAGGAATGTTTAGTAGACGCCTTTGCCTACCTATTTTCAAAATGTGTCGATTCATCTATTGGTAGCTTACAAAGATACAGTGAATGTTTGATTTTTATATATCAGTAAGGATTCAGAATAATTACTTTTAAAAGTTTTACTGTAACAGTCTAAATAGTTAACAGAAATTTTCTGATGACACTACAATTTTTTTTATCAAGTACAAATTTTATTTACGATTTTTGCAAAATGGAATAATCTGGTGTAGTTTTCTATGTAACATTTTACGTACTGCGAATATTAAAAAAAATGTCTATTATTGATTGTGAGTAAAGGTGGTAACAGCAAATTCCCAATTTAGTTGCCAATAAAGAAAATCCTATATACATAGCTGATTTATAGTTACATCTATTTTGATCAGTAATTAGTATGAGTGGTATGAAACTATCATCATGAGTTATCCAATGATTTTTCAGGTTTTAAAATTCCTCATTAAGTCTATTCGATGTCAATGAAATAAGATAGGACCACGAAGACATGAAGAAACGAAATCTATATTTAAAATCTATCCCTGCAGCATTCTGTTTAATACTCTAATTAGGACTGCGGTAACCCAGTTGTTAGAGTAGCGGATTAGCAACAAGAGGGTTGCGAGTTCGAAATTCGATCAAGACTGTCGTATTCGTGGGGGCTGGTACACGTTACATCTGTCGTGGCCTCAAATATCCTCACATTGGCATGATGTGGAAGTTTGGAAAGCTGGGGTGCCAGTTCACCTGTTGAATTCGTCATCTGACCTTGGTTCAAAATTGCAAAATGTCGTCCTCTGATCTTTCCCTTTGGGATTCATCCCGGACCGTCACCAATAGCATGCTGTGTTGCTCCAGTGCGACGTAAATTCAACAACCTATCTCAATACTCTAATTCAAATATCTAATTTCGCTACGATCATCATGGTCGGTTTCATCAACTCCAGCAAGACGCGAGTTTAAACCTCATCGACCTTCTGATGAAATGCAGAGTATATGAATGGAGTCGCTGTAGAAAATCTCAGAAGGGTAGGGGCATGGAATATGGGCTTATGAATCGATTTAAGCTGATTGGCCATCGAAGCACAGATGTCACCAATAGCATGTTGTGTTGCTCCAGTGCGACGTAAATTCAACAACCTATCTCAATACTCTAATTCAAATATCTAATTTCGCTACGATCATCATGGTCGGTTTCATCAACTCCAGCAAGACGCGAGTTTAAACCTCATTGACCTTCTGATGAAATGCAGAGTATATGGATGGAGTCGCTGTAGCAAATCTCAGAAGTGTAGGGGCATGGAATATGGGCTTATGAATCGATTTAAGCTGATTGGCCATCGAAGCACAGACGTCACCAATAGCATGTTGTGTTGCTCCAGTGCGACGTAAATTCAACAACCTATCTCAATACTCTAATTCAAATATCTAATTTCGCTACGATCATCATGGTCGGTTTCATCAACTCCAGCAAGACGCGAGTTTAAACCTCATCGACCTTCTGATGAAATGCAGAGTATATGGATGGAGTCGCTGTAGCAAATCTCAGAAGGGTAGGGGCATGGAATATGGGCTTATGAATCGATTTAAGCTGATTGGCCATCGAAGCACAGATGTCACCAATAGCATGTTGTGTTGCTCCAGTGCGACGTAAATTCAACAACCTATCTCAATACTCTAATTCAAATATCTAATTTCGCTACGATCATCATGGTCGGTTTCATCAACTCCAGCAAGACGCGAGTTTAAACCTCATCGATCTTCTGATGAAATGCAGAGTATATGGATGGAGTCGCTGTAGCAAATCTCAGAAGGGTAGGGGCATGGAATATGGGCTTATGAATCGATTTAAGCTGATTGGCCATCGAAGCACAGACTAGTGTTTTCTATCACGCTGGATAATCACTTTAACCCATCAATAATTTGTCCCATATTGCTTTTCCCCACAACCACATGATAGATCTTCAAAACCACCAATGGGAAGAAATAGCATGAAGCTTAGAGCACATATTCCGTATATTTCATTAGAAGGTCGATGTGCAACCTACTCAAAGCACACAATTCCTCAAAAATTCACAAATGTTGTCGAGTCACTAATGAACTAATCTTGATCCATCAAGGCAAATTCTATAAAGAGTCTATTTTAATCTCATCAAAAAGCTTTAGGGCATCGTTGCAAATGTATTTTCCAAATCTTGGCTTGTAACAAATAGGTTGGAAATCTATTAACGTGTTTAAAATATGCATAATTCACGATGGAAATAGATTTATTTTTACATAGTTTATTATTGTTTGGAAACTTATAATTGAATTTTTAAATTGAACTCTTATTAAATATTATTTAATCTATATCCAATGGTTTTATTTCAAGAGAGGTGAAGCGGGAATAGGTCACAACAAGGCCAATGAGAACTTGGAAGCTCTAACGAACTGTTGCCGTTCTCAAACTTTAAAAAAATCTGCCTCACTGCAGTGATTGTGTAACGAATAATAGTTACCCCTAGCTTATACCGCAAAAAATAACTCCATATTTCAAACAGCCGAGCGACGGTCTGGTGCAACCTTTGGAAAGTCATTCACCAAATCGCCATAAAACCATACGGCGTGGCTCGAAAAAGGATGTTCCTCCACTCATCATAGGATGAAAGGTCTGTGAATTTAAAGCCAATTAATACCTAGGTGACGTGAAATGGTTACAAGCGATGCTAATAAAGTCTGTCATGACACGCGATGGACATGGCCACGAATGTCACCTGCCATTTTTACCTTCCAGTCCTCGCGTCGGGTGGTCCCTGGATCATGAAACGGTTTTATAGGCCAATAATTAGAATATTTTGTCATCGCCGGGTGTTTACGATCCACTTCGTCAAAGCGTAAGCGGTGAATCCCAGTTTAAACTATCTGGCCGTTCAAGTAGAGGGCATTCTTCGAGATGACTTTTATTTTATGGCTGAGGAAGTGACGTCTATGCTAGCTTCTGTGCCATGCCCTTATTTTTAAACCTGCTGGTATCAGTGTTGGACATAAGGGACGTTTCTTTACTCGGTGTTTTATTTCAATTGATGATTATCGGACAGAAAAGATTTACAATTATTAAAAAATTTAGATATTAGGTAATTGTATTTCAATCAAAGTTGTACGATTTATATATTTTTTAACACTTCATTTATTGATAGTGCTTTAATCGTATCTATATCGACTTAGTATCGATAGTTTTAAAACCATGTAATGTAGTTTTGTGCGCATATTTCAAGGAAATCTAGAAATTAAATACTTTATACTTTTTTAAGCTATTTTGCTATTAGAACTTTTAATTTAGTCATCCATCCTTTTTAGTGGGATCATGACAAAACCTGAAGAATCATTCTATCTGTATTACGGTAAAGAAGTTTTTCACACATACAGAAAGAGGTTTTTATATCCTACATCCGTCTGATAAAGTATATTTTAAAAACACTACCTACAGCATTTGCAACTGTATTGTCCAGTCATTTTGTCCAGTTTGAAAAGAGGGAAGCTATCTGATCTCTCTACTCCAATACTGTGTAAGTTCCTTTGTAGATAGTCACGTCCGGCAAGAAGTCAAAAACAAGCGACTCCAACAGTTTCGGCCAAGGAACCTGGGGTACGAGCTCTATTTCTCAATGGAACATTCCAATTTCTTACTGTAGACTATCTCTAATAACTCTTAAATCAAAAAGTTAAAGTTTGCTCAATGCTATCCTAGACATAGGTTTAGTTTCACTTTTTAAATAAAAAGATCAGAATTTCAAAGTTTGGAAATTTACTTCTGGAAAGCTTAAAATATCTTATGAATTTAAATACGAATATTTAGGGGATCTATAAATATTCAAAATTTTATTGTATTATTCTTAGGTAAAGGTATTCTTTTTTAGGTAAAATATGAAATGAAATAAAGTTTTATTTTATGCATTAAAATGGAAAAACTGTATTTAGGTAGACAAACTAAAGCTTTTGAGAGGCCAGCATTATTCTTTAAGTTTATACTTAATTAAAAGAAGTCTTAAATCATTAAATGAACGATTTTTAAGTGCATTCCAAGTTAGCAATGATTTTTAAATACATTCCAAGTTAGGATATTAAATTATCTATTACTAATACTAAACGATGCAGTTAAGAAATATGTATGGGGAACGTTATAGAGCTTTTGAAAATGAAAAGTTCCTTATTTTGGTTAAGATATACATTTCATGGAAAAATGTGTTAAGTAAAAATGATGAAAATTTGCGTGCTTGGTTTTGTTTTATTTTTTGTTATTAGACCTGTTAGTAAAGTGAGGACGGCCTATTTCAGTTTTTGAAGCCCGCTTGAAGATTGAAAAATGAGTAAAATGAAAAATAAAACCATTCCAAATTGAGTTTGACGTCACAAATGTAAAGTTAAACCCCTCCTAGAATGTGTAGATTGTTCTAAGATGCCCCTTCTATAACTCTCTCATACAGCCTGTTCATTATAGCCATTTATATCATCATAAAAATATTTTCATTCCTTAATATATTAAACATAATATATGATCGGCTTACAAGTGATGAACATTAAGTCAAAAAAAAAATCGTTCAAAGAAAAATAAGGAGGAAAAACCTATTCACTGTTTGTTCCTCAAGAAGAAATCTAACCTTCATGCAAAGAAAACTTAATTTAATGAATACTTCAACAATATAATATCTTTAAAATTTTGATTTAGTGTGTTTCCCTGGTAAGCCGATGATATAATATACCTTAACTTGCATTAAAGAAATTATCTTGCTGTTTCTATTTTTCATAATTTAAGATTAAATACTATAAAACTGAATTTGTCATTTCAGGTCAAAAGGAAAGTACCTCTTTTGAAACAACAAAAATACCAAGTGAAGAGTTTGCTTAATTAACACTTCTGTGGAGAATACTTCTTGAAAGGACAATTAATATGCATAGAATTTTTGAGATTGTGGTAAATATAGAATTCTTATTGGCCAAAATATTTTTGAATCTGTAAGTTTCGAAAAATAAGTTATCTATTGAATAAGCGAATCTATTATTTTGAAAAATATGTTTGTGAAACTCATTTCATGCAAGATCTTAAACTTCTATCTAAAATTTTAGAGAATCAGAAAATGTCTAAAATTTTC
This sequence comes from Meta bourneti, assembly GCA_933210815.1. Classification (NCBI taxonomy): domain Eukaryota; kingdom Metazoa; phylum Arthropoda; class Arachnida; order Araneae; family Tetragnathidae; genus Meta; species Meta bourneti. The sequence continues at coordinate 49,894,280 of OW119929.1, read as the reverse complement.
CATTTACATCAAAGAAAATGAAAACTAGAATTTAAGAAAACAATAAAAACCATAGTTCATATTACTTGCCAATTTAAATAATACTAATAAAACTACACAGTGTTCTACAACTCTATCTAGTTAGATATGGTCTTAGTGAGTCATGTAATAACTCTCAGTCTTCTTAGACCTGGAATTTAAGAAAAAAGTAAAGAGTAGGTAAGACACGAAATACGTAATTTAATCCATAACAGTATACTTTAACAGTATTTCAGCCATATTTTCAATGGAGACATCGATAGCAAAAATTTCATCAGCATTCATGAACAGTATTGCATTAAATGACAAGGAAGCATCTGTGCTCTGCTTTTATTTTTGTAACCTTAAAACTTTTTAAAAAAGCAAAACCTTTTGCTTGTGCAAAACGAGCGAAGAAATAATAACAACAGCCCCCACTTAGGTTGAATATTATTTGCCGTGCTTTCCAAAGCTTCTTCTTCCTTTTCTGTCTTTTCCGTTTAATATATAGCCCTATTATTCTGTCTTTTTTATTCCGCAAAGATAAACGTGTGAAAAATCTTCGGAAAATTGGCCTACCTTCATAATATCAACATTCCGGCGTAAACGGTAACTGTGGCAGATGCAATAAATAAGTATATAGCTCCATTCAAGTGACACGTCGAAGCCGAACAAGCGCACGCGAACGTTCCAGAAAACGGGCACTTCCGAAAAAGTCAAAACGCAAAATTTTAAGTCATACATTCTCCAAAAGAAGAAAATCGAGATTTCATTACGTTTTTTTTCTTTCGTATAAACGTTTAGTGTGCACGGTCATGCCACAATTGTTTCGCTATTGTTTGAAACAATCGCATTTTGTGGCTGCAGGTCAATTTCAAGAAGGTGTCATCTCCGGAAGAGGATACGACAGCAATTTCAAACTGGATCGACGCGTGATTTCCTCTTTTTTTCCTTTTCCTCTAAAAAAATCTCTGCTAAGAGTGCGAGATAAAATTAGAGTAAGGAACGTGAGGCTTTGGTGGTCGGGGATGTGGCTTCGCTTTTGAAATTTACGATTTGATTTTCAGAGAGAATGTTTTTCCTTTCTTTTTTCTTTTTTAGGGAGATGGGGAGGTCGAATTTAACTGGATTACTCACTCGTGCAAACGGATGGATGAGGACAGAGCTTGACGTGAATTGGGAAAGGTCTCGACCTGATGGACGACTGCGATTCCATTACGAAATTGAAGGGAATCATACTTGGGAACTGCGCGTGCAGAATTATTTTGTCTTTAAAGCATGCCCAATTTTATACATTAATCAAGGCCCTACATTTGCATTCCGGGTCCCAGTGCCATGTTAGCCCTCATGAAGTACAAATAAGATATTCCAAACAGTAGTGTAGGTTAATATATTTACAATTACTCTACTATGGACGGTGCTCGAATAAAAAGGTAATTTTTTCCTCGCTTCTGCACATCTAGTGATCCAAAGAAACCTCTCATACCATAACAGAAATGTTGGCGTTGTTAACAAGATGATTGGCGTACGAAACTCGTCATAAAAATCAATTAAACTTCTTAAAAATCAAATAAATTTTTTCTTAAAAGACTTAATAAATTTTTCTTAAAAGACTTAATAAATTTTCTTTAAAACAACATAGCAAAACTTAACGATAAAATATACAAGGACTAAATTATTATTTTCTGCCAATTGCTACAACGAAATGTGTAGCAAACGAGCATAGATTTCATCTGTACGTTCTAAGCGCAGCAGTCAGAAGACAGGGCGCACTGTCTTCTGTTTGGTGGATAGTGCTGGGCCCATAACCATGTTACATTTGCTCATTTCAAAACATTTCTAACGTTCTTAAAGCAGTAAATAGCAACATTAGTCATATTCATCCTAAAATCTTCATTCAAAGAGTCACTGAATCAAAAAAGTACAGCTTTATAAATAAAAACTTAAAACCGTAGTAGTTTGAAATACTTAATTACTTTTAAAGTTCTTTGCCGCCATGCAATATATATGAGCACAAAGATAACATAAAATTTGAAATAAAAATAAATAGTTTGTCGGACTTTACGACCGAAAGAAATTATACTTTATCAACAGATAAGTTATGTGCAAGGACCAATTGCATATATCGATTGGCCTGCAAGTAGCATATATAGGGTTGGGGGCTTGGGGAACTTAGGTTAGGGGTGGTATTAGGAGTACCTATTACCGCACGACAAACATCACTAACCAATCAGATACATAAATCATGAAATGCCAAAACGATCGGGCATCAGCCGCGCGATCCAGTGAAAAGCAGTCCATTATAGAGGGGCAACGATAGAGTGTACAAAAGTGCATATTAAAAATGAAAACCGATGCCGTCTAACAATTTACGTTCTAAAATAAATTTTGTTTTTGCATCAAATTTTCTTGGTAGGTAGATGATTTACAATTCTTTTCAACAGGAGATGCCGTGTTTCATGGCTTGCTTGACAGGGAGACAGCCGAGACAAGAGAAACTCATTTGGTACATTGAGCATTTGGAATCAATTGGAATCAGTGGAATCAATTGGAATCAATTGGATTCAGTGGAATCAATTGGATTCAGTGGAATCAATTGGATTCAGTGGAATCAATTGGAATCAGTGGAATCAATTGGAATCAGTGGCTTAGCGTCCAGGACGCTAAGCCACTGATTCCAGGACGCCCTGTCAAGCTTATTCGCCATCCTGAGTCTATTCTTGAGACCCTCAAGTCTCACAGGCTAATAGACTTGGTATCATTTATTTATGCAATTGAGATAATATATCAACAGCACTTAATGTGTGAATTTTTCTCTTTTGATTTGGACATATGTAGGGTAAGTGCAAGTGATATGGCACAGCACGTCGTACGGAACACCACCCGATATCTGGACAAGTAATTATCAAAATTTGTCGGAATCTATAAAATGCTAATGTGTAGATAGGATATTCTTTTTAGCGCATCAAGAATCTGTTGCTTAATTTGAAACACTTTTGTACTTTGAGATGCTGAAAATATTTAAAAGCCGATTATTTAAGAGATCAGTTAAAATATTTAGTTAATTTTATCTTGATTTGACACTTGATTCATTCAAAAAATAATTTTCCCTACTTTTGGCAATCTGAAAATTAGGTGTTTCATATTAAGTGCCTTACTCTATAACTATTTATTACAATACAAATATTAATAATTTTTCAACTTAAAAAAAAACAGACTGTATGTGCACATTACAGTGCCAAAACTTTTCAGGTTCTTTTGCCCCCTGTACCATGCCACTGAAGCGACAAATCTCATGTGGGGGCCCTGATACTAATATGCAACCAGTTTATTTAATTCCATGTTTTAAAAATCATATTTAGTTTACAATAAAATATTGATTTCTTATAGTGTGCTAACAAAGGTTTTAAACATTTAAAGCTTCCTTTTAATTCTAAAACCCAAGAGTACACTTAAGAGGACAGTGGATTTTCAAAAAAAACTTTTGTAGTAATTATCCGATTATTATAAAATTTTCAGACTGTTTCTTACTAAAAGCCTATATATATAAAGCTTGGTCCAAAAATAGAGTCATTCTGTAGGTAGTTGAATTTAAGCTCACTAGCTATTGGTGACGGTCCGGGATCAATCCCCTAGGGTAAGATCCGAGAACTCCTCTGAATTTTGGATCACGGTGATGACTAGGTCAACACTTATATGGAACCCCACTCTCCAAATTTCCTTGCCATGATAACGTGTAAGTTATACAGAAGTTATTACATAAAGCGTGGTCAAAGTTTTTGATCAATTAACGAAAATTGATAGGTCATTAATTATCCGTATATTGTCAAATTTTCATCGAAATAATACCTTGCATACATATCAATCAAATTAATTCAATTTGGGTTACTCAAACCAAAAAAAAAGCATAATTTAAGCAACGTTTTGAACCAAAAATTCAAAGTTTGGAAGAAAATGAATTTTTCATTTACACAAATAAAAACAAATTACAAGGATTATTCATAATAAATTTCAAGAATATCAGTTAAAACCAAATGGACAGGGAATATTTTGAAATCTGAAGAATGCTTAAAAAAATCTCAATCGGAGAAAATCGGGTTTTCTTTTGGAGTAGACTTGCTATAATAACTATTTACTATACTTTTGATTTTGTTGTATATGAAACTCCTTCAAAAATGGTCGTGATCGAAAAATTCTTTTCGCTGTCCTCAGAACTTGATATAAAAAAACATTTTTAACGATAACATTAAAAAATCGATTTTGGTGATTTTTAGTCCACTCTCCCCTTAACAGTATGTCACTGTGTTCAATCTTGAAATTTTACCTACGTGAACAGTTTTCCCCCATAAAGGACCCATGGAAAAATAGAGGCTTAAGGAAAGTTCACCGAAAAATACCCTTTTTCCTTGAAAAACCAAAGTATGTAAAATGATGACTCAAAAATAGTAAATTAAAAATTTTCGTCTCCGAAAATTTTGGCCTTTAATATATTTCACGAATACTATATCAGTCTTACCGAAGAAAAAAGATTCAAAAAATCACCAAAAGTTTAACTCTATTAATTATAGTTACGATTTTTATTTAAAGAGATTTTAAAAAATATACAGAAAATGTTATTCTTATCTATACATTTTTAATTTTTCAGAAAACAGATTAATCATAAATTCGTTAGCAGATTGATGTTTACATTAGTTTATTACAGTTTTAAACAATATTTTCTTGCTATTCATATCAGCGTACGCTCAGAAATGTACTATTTTGAGTTCAAGAATTATTTTTTCTAACTCTGAAGTGGAAGTCAAATGTTCTAGAGAATAATGTAATTTAAAATCACTTTTTATTTATACACTACACTTCTCATTCCATCAAATGTCTCTAAATTAATAAAATGGGAAATTGTAACTCTATCTTGAAACAAGAAATTGTTAAAAGGAAAATCTCTATTTTATCCAATCTGTAATCAATTAATTTTCTAATATAATATTTTGAAAGTGTAAACTCACTAACTTAAAAATTTTAGTGTCTTAAGTTTCAATTTACTTTATACATACATTCAATTTTATTTTAGAAATAGTGTATTAAATAAGTAGACGCATAGAAAAGTATCCAAGTTGCTCTATTCCCAAAGAGACAAACCTCAAAATTTATGTTTCCCCATTGCGTTAGGTATGGAAGAATTAGTATCATTGAGCTTCTCTTAGGATAATAATTCCGTTCCAGAATCATTAACATCAAGGGATGGTTAATAAATTTGTGAAAATAACTACTGTTTTGTGCCGACTGGAACTGGAACATTCATATCTGAAACTAACCGAAGATGTGTAATATGCGTGGGGTGTAATTATTATCAGAATACTAAAACTAATCCCGGTGATTGTACTGTTGCAAAAAATCCAGTCATGTTAGTAGTACGTAGAACATTCGGAAGCATTTCTATCACCGTAAATTTAAACTAACTCATTTAATTTCCCTAAAAGCGTTTCCTTACATATTGATAAAAAATAGTAGAATTTATATCTTTATCTGTACTTCATTCAACAAACTAGATTTTATTACCTCGATTTATGTAATTAGATTTCTAAGAAACCGCAAAATAAATACTAAAATATTCTATCTAATTTGGCATATCTAAATGAACAACAGACTAAGAACAAAAACGGTTAAAATATAATAATGGAAACAAAACCAAGAGAGTAAATTACAAACCAGCAAAAGTATGTTGTAAAATGCATGAGATAATTTTATTTTAGCATAGAAGAAAAGCGTGCTTTAAATTGAAATTTACTTTCAAATTAGTTTTAACTAAAGTGTCAGTTAAAACGAAGATAGAAAAGAACAACTTGAATCAGAAATTGTTAAAAGTATGTGACAATCTTATCTTATCAATCTGTCTTTTTGTCTTATTCCTATGTAATACTCATACATATTTTTTTCTGTACCTTGGCAGAAAAAGGGACAATGCCCATTTTCCACGTTTTTGTAAACAGCTAATTTAGCAATTTTTAATATTTTTATTTTTAGTACAGAGCACAAAAATACTCCATTTTGATACTTTCATAATGTATTGTCAGGAGGACATGTACTTTTTCTGTTATTACTTTAATTATCTTGAAGTTATTTGTGAACACAACTCAAAATCATCGAATTTGGACATCGATCCTTTTTCTATGGAGCTACAGATTCATTGACAGGATTTAAATATGACAGTATGAGAATATGAACTATGCCATTTATCATTTAATCTCTGCGGCATATAAACCAAGCATGTATTGTATCTACTTAGTTAATTTTCTTTTCAAAGCTTACAATAATTCACATCCACAATAGGTATACATTTATAAAGATTTTCTACCAATATACCTCATTAGAATTCCATTCAATATTTTTTTGCGATTAATAACCATTAATTGTTTTAATAATAGAATTCATAAGAAAAATACACTGTATCTTTTACAAATAGCTTTTTTGGTACTTATTAACTCATTATGGAAATAAAAGTCTTTAAAATCCATGCCGTTAATCTTGAATCGAAATGTTAGTGCAGATTTTTATTTATGCTTCGTTGTTACCGTTTATGTGCTAAAAGTAATCTGTAAAATCTTTTCTTTTAGAAGTTTCACTTTAAAGGCATCAATATCAGTTCTCAGAGTTTCAGTATACCTCCGATCTCGCACCATATATATGAAGAACACGTAAAGAGCTGTACTTACGTAATTTAAAATTTTGCATAGGATCTCATTCTATTGTTTAAAGGTAAGTGAAAAATAATTATTTAAATTTTTCTAAAAATAAATCCAATCAAAAGAAATTTATATTCATATTTTTAACGTATAGTTAGTTGTACTAACAAATGTTTAAATTAGTAACCTACTTTGACTGTTGTTTGTATTCCATTTTAAAGCACAGTTCCTTTGTATGACAATACAAGCACGCGCACGTGATTACAAGCACGCGTATGGACTAGCAACCTGTACGAATTAAAAAAGAAAGGTTTTCTCACCGAAACTCTCACAATATAACTCATTTACATATATTATACCTCTCGTTTTAACCCTCCAAGTGGTTTCGACTAGATATCTCGTCCATCAAGATATGACCAATTTTGCTAATAACGGTATACATCGTCATCAAGATATTGCTGATTTTTTTATGATGACGAGATCAAGATATGGTCAATTTTTTTAAATGGCGAGATGTACATCAAGATTTGATGAATTTTGCTTAATGACGAGATACCTCGTTGAGACAACCACCAGGAAGGTTAAGTAAAATTAATGAAAATATGCTTGTAATTTCGGGTCATTTTTAACCATAAGGTTTTCGATACTATTATGTTATATTATGGTATTCAAAAGGTTCCAAATAAGAAAATATTGACGTGTGGTTGGATATACTATACGTACAATCTGGATAACGCAAATGAAAATACTTCTTTCCATTATTTTGTTTCATTTTCTTACCATAATAAATCAATGGATGAAAAGAAATCCCGTTTAAACTACTTAAAAGATACGAACTGCAATTATCGAAATTTGAAGGAATCGGATTATGGGTTGCAATTTAAAACCCAAATGGAAACGGATTTTCCCTCTACGTGCATTTCTTATAAATACCATCCAATTCTCATGCAATATAAATGATGTGAAAACAATTCTGAAACAAGCAGAATGAAAAAGGAACAGCAATTATATCGAAATACATTAGTAACAATTGAATAAGCAACAGTTGAAAAAAAATAAGAAACACTTACCAACGAAATCCTTAATTTGACTTTTCCCATTCCAGCTCCGTAGCGAAGTTCTGTAATAAGTTGTGTATAATTTTCTCCCAGTCTGGATGCCGATTAACCTTTCAAGGGAAGGATGGCTTCATTTTAAATTCCAATCACGATACCAATCAGAGGGCGTTTCGCTGGGGATTTGGGCAGAAGTTTCTGACTAAAAGGGATTGTGATCAGAGGGACAGGATAGCCATTCACGTCTGGCCTACAGAGAATTTCCTGGGGGCTGTCTAGTTGACGAATCACGATTGATGGATAGTCGGGATAAGTTTTCATGGGGTTGGATTGTCTGCCCCTGGGTTTTTAAAAATTCCGCGACATGTGGACGCCATGTACTATTCCTGATTAATGTTGCTGGGATTTTTGTTCAGACCTTTTAATTTATAAGGATAAATACTAAACTTATACAGTTACACATTCGAACTGCAATCTGTTTGGAGCAATTCAGTTTCGTTCGTATATTTCTGGGACATCTTCTTTGCCTTAAAAACGTTGAATGAAAAATCTTTTTGATAGGTTGGTAGTTAATTAACGTCGCACTGGAGCAACACAATGGGCTATTGGCAACGATCCGGGATTAATACCGAAGGAAAAGATCCGACAACGCTTCGTAATTTTGAATCACGTTCAGATAACGAGAACAACTCGAGATGGTACTCACTCTCCAAATTTCCACACCACGCCAACGTGAGGACATTTGAGGCTACGACAGATTTAATATGCACCAGTCTGTTTACACGACGGTTTTTGGCTGGACCGAGTTTCGAACTCGCAACCCTCCGGTTGTTAATTCGTTGCTCTCCCAACTGGGCTTCAGCAGCTCCTTTCTGATAGGAGTATAAAATATTAAACTGAAAATTAATTGGAAACAAATTTTTGTTGTACGGGATTTGTCATTAAGATGAATTACTTTGCAATGTACTAAAAAACATTATGTTTTATATGTACAATAGAACCTTGATTATCCACGGTGATGTGGACCAAGGCCACCTCTGATACCAAGAAACTCGGATAATATTGACGTAGAACACAAACAGCCTCTATACGAAATACAGAAAAAATACTGTACTGCATGTTACTACTACTGCTGCTGAAAGATTGAAGCACTGATTAAGAATAATCTATACTCGGATTTGTGTCACAGAATGTATATATTATGACTATTTTACAATAAGAGCACGTGAGTCATGTACCTTTTAAACTCTCTTGAAAGGGTTCTTAACGATCTTCTGTTTCGTAAAACTTTTTGTCCCTGTACTGAGTGCGCACTCGTGCTCAAAGTTTTTTGTAAAGCTTTAAAAAACAAACTCGGTATGAAAGTCGGATTGAATAATAGGCACACATGGTTAATCGGAGCTCGGATAGTCAAGGTTCTAATGTAGTTCCTTGTGCTTAATTTAATATAACAGCAGGGTTTTTTGAATCTTTAATTGGAAGAGTTGTACTAATTCTTATTGAAAGTTATAACTATCATTATTAAAAACCATGTTTTATCTTCTAAATATTCTCTACACCACGAATTATTTTTATATCTTGTTAAAAATTTCGCATAATACGATTCATATAAGAATAAATTTTCATATGTTTCTGAGGAATATCAATTGAATTTGAATTAACATTAGTATTTCTTCAGACTGGGTTTTCGGATTTATTATAATGACATAATCGTCATCTGACCATGGTTCAAAATTATGGTGTTGCCCTCCGATCTTTCCCTTCGGATCTCGAACGGTCGCCAATAGGGCATTGTGTTGCTGCCAGTGGGACTTTAATTTAATTACCTACTTATACCTATGGTGACATAAACAGAGATCTGTAAACATTGATTTGATTCTACGAAATCGTTAAACTCAATAACAAATAAAATGCTTTTGATTTGTTTCTTAAACATTATTTGGTTTATTTATCTATAAATTATAAATACGCAGTATTCTATTTTGTTTTGTACATTGTGTGTACGAGCAAAGAGAAGTTTAAATAATTATATATATATCCCTTTTCTCAGACATATTCTCAACAATACACTTAATTTATTGCACTTAAACCACGACAAAACTGGATCACACTTATTGTTTACGAAGTTGGAAAATGTACGAAGGATGAGATTTTTATGGCGTTTTATTATTATTAAAATGCACAGCAATATATGCTTTTACTTCCCAAAATTACACCTTTGCATCACATCATGAGTTGTTTTGAAAAATAGCTATAAAATCTTCACATAACACAATTCACATAAAAGTAAATGTTTAATGGTTCCAAGTTTTGAAATGTATAAATAGATAAAAAAAAATTTTTTTTAGTCAGTACAGTTGCAATTCATATTTTCGCAACAAAATTTAAATGAAAAGATTGGTAATAAATATGAAATTTTGCCCTAAAACCACCGGTTATTGTAGTTAAAATATAACCTATAAAATTTTTCTGATCCAGTTATGACTAACAAATGCAATTAAAAAATTATCTCGGGTTATATTTAGCTGGTACTAGTGTAATAATCTTAGCTCTCTTATTTGCTACAAAAAATACTAAACTCAGCAACAACAGATATCACGTGAATGGTTACATAACCACTGGAAATTACTTTGCTTCTGTCATTCCAATCAAAGCGGCTCTTATTTTTAACTATAACGACCCCTCATTTGTGCCGCATAACAATTTGCAGTATAGCACGAGATAAATTGAAACGACATGTATTGCAGCACGCAGACAGAAGTCGGACCATTACGCTATATCGTAAAAGTTTGCGATTTATCTCTGAAATGGCCCCCGTGATTGCGATTCAAGCAATTTAATGGCGGAGGCTCCGGCGAATTCAATCTTAAAGAAGGACAGAGGGAGGGGTGGACGCAATTGTCTGAAAAGACAGTTTTTCCACGCATGGCAAAACTCGCCATTGGTCCTCTCGCTCGCTTTTGCCCCGCCTCACCCGAGGACCAGTCTAATAGAGAGTAATGTCTTGCAACATGTCAATGCAAAACACGAAGGCCATTCTTCCTCTGATTATTTGTTCGACTTGCTTCTAATGAGACACGCAGACAATTTTATGTGCTTTTTTTTCTCTCTTTTTTCGATTCGTTTTGTTGTTGTTGAAATTCTTTTTGTTCATTGACTTGGATTGGACAATTATCAAAATTTGCGGAGGTTTTCCTATGAGAAGATAGAGGCTGTAGCAATGACAAGATTTCTTTTTTTCTTATACATTGGTGGTTATGTAGCATGCCTCTTTCATTTTATTTTTAGAGGAAATTAATCCAGACTTAAGTTTTCTAGTTTAAGTGTATGTGATTAGATATGACGTATGTGCTACTATTAATCGAATTATCCAACAAAATTACGAATTTTAAAAATAAACTAAGAGTATTATTTTTTCGGGAATTTTATTTCCGGATGATTTTTGTGGGAAATATAATTTGCAATTACGTCTTATAAAGTAAGCAAGTGCAAAGTGAAAATGTGAGACATTCAATACCCCGTTTAATTGAGCAAATCATTAATATAGATTAAATTATTTTTTAAAACAACAGAATATTTTTAGTTACATTTTTTAAGCAATTATAATCTATTAAGGTTTCATGTAATTATTTTAAAACATTTTCCATCACTATGTTTTGATAATACGTTATACCCTGGTTTTATAAAAACAAAAGTATACCTAAGTAGTTATTTATCTACCTCTCTCTCTCTCTCTCTCTCTCTCTCTATTCAGTTCTCGGTAAAAACAAACTTTCCCATAAATTTCCAAATTAGGCCTAACTGAAATTTTTTTTTAAATTTCTGTTCTATACATAATTTTTTAAAATTACATTCGATCCTTTATTTGATCACACAACAATAAAACACTCAAATGGATGTTTTGACTGAAAAAGTATTAAACTAATTTAAAGAAATATGCTAACATCTACAGATCTTCACCGTTAAACTAAAATACAAATCTACTCCCAAAAACAATGCTTGGAAACATGTATAAAGCAAATATATATGTGTGCGTGGGAGAGATGAATACACAGGAATTACGCGGAACTGCCTATTTTAAATACATCAAGCTCACAAAGTAGACAATTATACACTTTGACTATTACATTGACGTAATGCAAACTGTCTTGATTTTATTGGTTCATTTCCTAGAATGCATGAGTACTTCATGATGTCATTTAGATTGCGTCACGAAGTATCTGTGGAATTTCCTGCTTGCATGACGAGCCTGAACTAGCTTGAAGCACTATGAAATGGAAATGGTGTTTTTATTTTCACTAGATATTACAGTGTGTATGTTCAGCTTCAAATAGCAGTGAAGGAATAAATTACTTATGAACAACCATTGTTCCACTGCAAACCTAAGCAGCTTAGGTTTGCAGTGGAACAGAGAAAATTTTAGTTATGACTAGTTTTGGGGTTGCATACTAAGCAGTAGACCAAACAAATATCTGCCATCTTACAACAGAAACTTATTAACTGACAGGGCCGTAGTGGATCAGTGGGTTTGTCCACTACGCTCGCAACCTGCGAGTTCAATTCCTGCAAATTACCCTGGGTGTATTTCTCTCTTCTGTGTCAGTAATAGTTTCCCGGTCTCTGTCCATTTTCTTAACGTTGTCATGTGTATGGCGCAGCTTGGCCAAATATGGCCCGTTGGGCCGTAAACCCAACCATTAACTGACATTTTTTCGATGACACTAAATGCTCGTTTTCCTGATGTTGAGAAATATATTGTAATCTGTTTGAAAGAAATATAACACTATCAAAGCGCTTATAATTCTTATTTTTTGACTAAAAAAATAAGTCTAAGGGGACAGTTAACTTTCGAAATCGTTTTTGAATTTTAGCAATTTAAATTAATCTAGACAAAATTCTGTGGATATCAATTAAAATTTTTCTATTACGATCATTTTCGACGGAGTTATATATGCAATAACATAAAATATATAGCTGACAAGCAAAGTAAGAGTCTACTGCAAACACGCGTTTTCCTCCGATTCAGATTTTTGTTTCACGTACTTTTGATATCAAAATGTTCCCTGAGCATCAGGCTTTAATTGATTTTCTAGAAATGTTGTTTTAAATATTTCTTGTAATCTGTTGTATATATCTAAGTGCAAATGAGAAATTAAACATGCTTCCAAATTTTGGAAATTTGTTTTAAATTAACTTAATTTATTTGACCTATACTTTTTGCAGAATTTTAAGTGTTTCAGTACATTTTTTGCTTTAAAATAGAGTGATACATTTACCAAATGAAGTTAATATGATTTATATGTATGTAGACTATTTTATGAATTAAAATTTTTTGTCAATACATGGAAAATTAATGCGCAAGGAACATATCAATTCCTGGCAATTTATCAAAATTTTTGACCAGATTTTATGTAATAATTTCCCCTCAACTCAATTTTTCAAGACAAAACTTTATGTATTACTTTTATTAGAAACCTAACCACCTGTATAAATTTATAATAATCGGATAACTGCAAAAGTCTGTCTTAAAAGTCCACTGTCCCCACAGCTGTAGTGCAACAATGTCTGTCAGTTAAAGAGTTTGAACCCTAAACCGATAATATAATCTGTAAAATGATCACTATTTTCTGAGCTACTAGTTTGTTTTGTATATTGATTTGTATTTTCTATTGCTTTCATTCGTGAACAAGTTGTAATCATCACTATTCGCCCTCATTTTTCTTTGGTTGAAATTTACCACAAACCCATGATTTCATTCCGTTCCCTCTTGCGAAAAACAAGTCTGTATTTTTCTCGTATTATCTCAACACATATTCATCCAAGTCATGTTGCTTTACCACGTCTCTTACCGCATTATATCTTCGTGTCTCTCAGTCAAAAACACGCCTATTCACTTCTTCCATCCATCACCAGATTTCGCTTCTTCCACCAATGTATCCTTTTTCGCAAGAGAGTCTGGAAATCCTCTCTTCGGATTATAAATACGCGTTTGCGTGATAGCCTTAACTCACCGAGAAGAGATGTATGGACTCAATGTCTTCGCTCTCCCCAAATCGAATCTTTCACACACCGGAGAGCAAAGCTCTCTATGTAAAACGCACGGGGGCTCCGGATAAAATATTAAAGCGTCGAAGAACGTCGGGCGTCGTTACCGTGGAGGGCCGGACGTGGTCCGGGAATGCCTGTCACCGCCGGCTGCTCCAGATGAAGATTTACGCGACACCGGCATCTCCTGATAAGACGCCAACACCCCATAATTTAGGTAGTTTTCATTTCGGTCCCGGGCGGAATGCGGGGGCGGCCCGGATAATTTCTACTGCCTGCTTTTGAGAAATAACCCTGTGTGCCGGATGCAGGCAACCGGGTTGCCCATGTATGGGCATTCCGGGTGAGCGATGGGCAGCGTTTGTCTTTGTCTCTAGGCTAATCGGAGAGGGATTGTGGCACTTTCATTAGCGGTATTGCGTTCCTGGGATGGCTTGTTGCTGTTGCTTGGACATTCAGGGAATAAAGGCTAACCCTGGCTTCGAAAAACTGTGTGGCTTCAAATTCAATATATTGTTAAGATATTTGTTCAAACTTTCGGTTAGTGTATCAGCAGCGCAGATTAAAACTGGCATTGAATAAAAACGTGTTGGCAATGTGAATTATGTCGCATCTCGAATGAAATTGGATGCTAGGAAAACAAAAGAAATGCAGAGATTTATTGAATACACAACATTTATATTGCAATGTTATTTAAACATTTAAATACTGTTTCTATAAAACTCTTGCAAGTTATCTAACATTGCTATGTGTATGTAACACCATGATTGATCAATGAACATAGATAACGAACAGGAATGCCAACTCCAAGAGGGTCCAACCCTCTTGTCCCCAAACACGAGGAATAACTATTTTTTAATGCCCAATCACAAGGGGTGAACTGGCAGATATTTGGGAGGGAGCACATAGTGTGTAAACAGCCGTTGATCCTAACAAGGACAACTCACAAACTAAGCTTCGAACTAAGATTATCTGGGTGGCAGTCAAGCGCTTTGACCACCACATACTAGATAGGTGACCCAGGGATAAATATAAGAATTATCAAAGTTACCTAGTAGGTTGCCACCATTATATAAGAAGACAGGGGAGTCGCTCACGCTCATACGGGTGCCAACTCCTTTGCCGCCCTATTTTTAAAGGTGCCCCTTCCCATGTGGAATAAATGAAACAAACATGTGTTTAATATTGGTTATAGAATGTATAAAACGAAATAAATTGTTCCAAAAACACACAAAAATGAAACAACTGGGGTCTGATTTGCTCCCCCTCCCAATAATTTCCCCAAGTTGGCCCCACTGATGATGAATGTCACATCATTACCAAAATTGAGGGAGTTATGTATAGCTAAGCTTGAAAGTTACTTTTTCTGGTACTATATGTGGGGCATTGGGTGTTTGGGGTTCTTTATTCGAAATGCGGAGCAGCATCCTAACACCCACAGTTGTTTAAATATCGTTTCAGAGCAAGTCCACATAGTTTTGCTGATAGCTTATCCCAATGGCCACTAATATTCCCAAAATAATAATGCTTCCTGCCATGGTGATCAATACATGGAAAGGAATTCATGAGTTTATTGTAGGACTCATGCTAGGTACTCTTCAAACAGAATCTTAAGTGTAATGAAGTCGATAGGCGTATTGCTAATGATTTCGTAGTAGCTCTATCCGCTAACATCAAATCCTTTATGTGAGCAAGTCATTGAATTTGGACTATTATTTCCTTCTTATATTTAATAGTTTATACCAAGATGAATTTTAGCTGCTTTAAAGGAATCATGTAGTGGATTAGCGTACTAATCAAATGATTATACAATGCATTTTATGCAAATTAAGTTCAGGCACATATAGAATTCCAGTGTCCATAAATTTATTTTAACGTGCTATTTTAGCCAACCGACAAACTTTCGTTGAAATGTGTAAATTATTTTAAATGGATTGTTTGAAGGCTGGTGTGAAATCAGAAGATAACATAACGTTGTTATCAAAGCAGCAATCAAAGCGCATGATCCGTTCATTGGTTCAAAATACTTTTATTGCGCATTAGTTTATTTTTAACGCCTGTCTCAAAGATATCTCAGTTGTTCGCGACCAGGTGGTAGACAATGTTTGCACACATGCTCTAAGTTTCAGTCACATGACGGATATTCAGTGAAACAATATTTGTTTAGAAATAAGCGAACGATGTATTTCGTACGAAGTGCATTAACAGACTGATTTTATTATAATGGAGTAAATTGTGAGGGCATATTAATTTTTTACAACCGGGTTTAAGTAAAATTCAGTTATTATTTGAAAATTTTTGAAGCTATATTTGAAACGAATTTCAAGAAAGTATGAAAACTAGATGATTTTATCTAGATTACTGTTTTATTTTTCTTTGTGAATGGATAATTATTTCTCTTTTCTACTCGTTATGTACAAAGGTAATAATTTAGTTTTAATGAACTTTAATGCTTTTATATATAGTCATCCTTTCAAGAAGTATCAAACAATAACTTTCTAGGATTACAAAAAGTTGAGAGAATTAACTTATCTGTTAACTCTCTCGATGTTGTCTGTTAACTATGTCTTTTTTAGTCATGTCATTTTAATAGAACGAAAAAAAGAAACTTTTGTGCTATTCGACAAATATGGCGATTTAGTGTGTTGAATTCAATTTAATGCTTTGTTATACATTTTTATGTTCTCTTACAGAGACGTTATGGCACTTTTTATTTGAAATGAATTAACTAATTGTATAAAATTTCGTATTTAGATGCTGATTTATTTAAAATTTTGATTGAATCCAGAATAGGTTATTTGGTAATTTTATATAAATTTCAATGCTTGTAATAAAGATGGTTAATGACAAAAACCTCTAGTTTATTTAAAATGCATGCAATCTTTGCATTTGAGACATTTATAGCATAGTTTCAATTAAATTTGTTTGGGATTATATATAAATACTGGCTTAATATATATAATACTAACTTATTCAAACAATGAGTGTCGTGATATTTTATCACGATGGGCTATTAAGGATGAAAATACAGCCATAAAACTCTGATAAATTATTTTTTCTGTTTTAATTTGCAGTATTGGATTATTATTTTAATTTTCTTTGGTAAAAGTTGTAGGTGCATGTTCATCCACAAACGCGTCCTTGATAAATAGGTTGCTATTAATTCTTCAGCAATTCTACAATTGCGTTTCCTGAACTGAGGTCAAGGCCTCGGAACCGGTACCTAAAGAAATGTACTGGCCCTTACATCCGAGTATATATGAGAGAAGCAAGTTCTGAGTTCACTAACAATGTACCAGTATTCGTCAAATCTCCTGATTAAGTACAGAAAGTGGATTTCTAAATGAACTTCGAGACACATCTCTAAAAATGGACTCTTAAATTTTTGATTGAATTATCAAGAATAGTATCCGAATTTGTGTGAAAAAGCAATCCGATTTCTAATACTTTCGTTACGTGTCAGAAAGAGAGCTAAACTAGATTCTCAATTTAAATAATTTATAGGAACCAATGGTGTTGTGTCCATATGATCCCAGAAGCCGGGCATCACCTGATAAAAATGAATTAAATTAATTAAAACTGAATTGATAAAACCTAAAGCAAAACCGACGATTTTTGAGCAATCTAAATCTGGGCGAGACATCAGTTTAGATTCAATTCTCACTGCAAGAAGCCAATAAGGGAATGT
The DNA here is from genome assembly GCA_933210815.1 of Meta bourneti. Lineage (NCBI taxonomy): Eukaryota > Metazoa > Arthropoda > Arachnida > Araneae > Tetragnathidae > Meta > Meta bourneti. Next base: position 49,876,815 of record OW119929.1, on the reverse strand, counting down.
GGGCGCTCTATCATTTCAGCTTCCAATTGCATTTTTTTATAAATGCACGGCTAATTTGAACTTGTTAGGAGAAAATGCTTGTCATCATGACTGGCTAGGTCGGAATTGTGAATCTGGTGCACCACAAGGGGTGGATTCCCGTTGCACTTCACATACATGCCATACATTCAAGGTACAACCCTTTTGGAAAGGATACACATTCACTCCATAGGGACAAACATCCATACCTTCCTCCGGATTCGAACGAGAAACCTTTCAATCTAGAAGCCAGCACTCTGACCACCAGCCCGTTTGGTCGTCAGATTATAATGATATTTGTCTTGCGCAGGCACTTATAATGATATTTGTCTTACGCAATGGGTGACCGACCCTTCCTAATTCCTCGGATGTATGCTAGCATCCAGTCGAGATAACGTTCTCGGTCGGTCCTTGCGTATGGTCATATTATTCTATCATTTTCCCATCTTAGTAAAAGACTGCTTCAAACTTTACGACAGCTTTTGGATCATCCATACATAATTGCCAATATTAGGCGCAACTATGCGTTTTGGTCTCTTTTTTAACTCAGGACTAAAATAATTTCTATTGTGTTGGAAAAGAAACAACTGAGGAGGAAGTTGTCTAATAACGTTCTCTAAAGTTTAACTTAAAATTTCCTTTTTTGCTTTCCATTCAATTTCGAGATCTCCAGTTGTCAATGTTACACTACACTACTGATAGAAACAGAATGAATATCAGGCAAAATTTGAGACTAAAACTTTTTCGTAGTATGTAGTTTAGTGATCTTATACAATTCCCTTTCTAGATAAAATTATCTCTTGCATTGTTAATGTTTGTTAATTTTCTGTTGTAAATAAAAAAAATGTTTTTCAGTATTTTTCTACATTTGCCAACTTAGCAGAATTTATTTACTCTCAATTTATTATTAAACCTTCTAATGAAACATTTATGGAGATAATAAAAAGAGGCTTAAGAAAACTGAGACCTTATGTAGGAACCTTGACCTTGGAATAGGTCTAAAAGCTGTTTTTAAAAATAATTGCTTGCAATGCGAAAAGTTTGGGAAACTGCACTAAATAATTGTATGACAGCATTGCTCTGTATCTTGAATTTACCAAATGTACTTGTTCTTAGTGTTTAGTTGTGATTCTTTTTCGTATCTATTTAACTGTCTGAAGAATGAAAAATAAACTTGTATGCGATTTTTAAATGGGAAGAAAGTTTCGTTCTACTATTAACAGAAAATTAGTGGCAAATGGGAAGAGAAATATTTGTAATATTCCCTTTGTATCTACGAGTATCCCTCGCATGTCAGAGTGAGATTTACTAAAATTTTTATTGTTAATATATACTTTCATTGCAATTACATATATACTCTTAAAAGATACTCTCTGTGAAAAAATTGCTCTATTGTCACAGATTTCTTTTCTTTTAGAAATTTTTCTTCGTTCTAGAGAGCTTTTCTTAGTGAGGGTAATATTTTGTTAAGTTATTAAATACACACACACACACACACACACACACACATAAATTTCAATGATGTTTCAGAATTTTTTGGAAAAGTATTGTTTCCTTAGTTCTTCGTTCTGCCATATACCCCACGATCAGAGGGATTTATATGTTCCAAATGAATTGAAACTGGTATGGGATTTTTAAGTTCATAACGCATGATTTTAATTAGTTTCTTTTACTTAGAAGTTGTTTCAACAACTACCAATTATTCGGTCCTTGAATTCAACATACATTAATGAAGATGAAATACGAAATCAGATCCTTTCTTTCTCAATCTTGCGAATGATCATCAATCATACCTCGTGCTCTTATCTTTTCTTTTTATAAATCGCTGCCATACACGAGTCCAAAAAACATTGTTAATCTCACATTAAAAGTAACACACAGCACTCGGGGAAAAAATTCGCTCGTTAAAATGACTGACGCGGCCTTTTCCAATCCCTATAACGATCCTCAAATCCGTTTCAAAGCATCATTCTTATTTCGCAATTTTTTTCATTCCCATTGGGTATTATTTTCCCTTAGTCCCAGATCGCGGAAACGTATCGATTTCAAAAGCAACCGCTCTGTAATTAGGCAAGGGGGAAGAAATAAATAAAACAAAAATGCCTTGTCGGACCTCATTCATTATGCATGCGAAGGGAGCTTTTCTTCTTAGTGGAAGCATGCATTAACAACACTGACCAATAAGAAGCCAGAGAGTGAGCTGCTAACTGCTGCGTGACTCTGACCAGGAAGTTTCGCGTGGGTCACTTTTATTAGAGGGAGGTTGCAAAAAAAGTGTTTGTAACGTGTTCCACCAATAAATATCCCTTGCATAAAAAATATAAAAGGAGGATAATTATTCTTTTTCCCAATTATATTTATTGTTCTTTTTCTTGCTTGAGTGCAGTGGTGGACCAAACACGCTTGGAGATGGCTCAAAATACAGGCTAGATTTTGTGCATTTAACATGAAAGTTAAACGTGGAAATATGGTGGCTTATTGCATTGCAACGTTACTGTATAGATCAGTGGTTCTCAAAGTGAGATCGGCGGTCCCACCAGGGGTCCACGAAATACATAAAAATATTTTACTCTCTGTACTAAGATGAAAAATTAGGATCATTATGGTCTCTCTCTTATACAAGTCTACATATGTCCTATTTAATTTTATAATCTCAAGGGGCAGTGAAAAGTTTTAATTTTCAAGGGGATACGGAAAAGTTTGGGAGTTCTGGAAAAGATGCTTCAACTGTTCAATTGGGGTCATTTGAAGGGCTTCGCAACAATGATTTAGAAGAGCAATTTTTAAGTTTAAAAAATTCCAAAATTATAATGGTTCATTCACTTTTCAAAAGGTCGTACTGTCTTAACATTTAAGTGTCAAGAACTCATTCAAATAAAGAGAAATTATTGAGCATCTTTTAGAATTTCTTCATTGAGGAACATATATTTATGTTGTTTAATACTAAGCTGTCCGGAGCCCTTCGATTCTGCCATCTTAAAGCAGATAAATTTCACCTGTTAAATTTAAGTGATTAAAATATGCAACACTACAAAAGCTAAGATTGAATATAACATTTTGAGATTGATCGAAATATGTCACAGGAAATATTCATATTTCTTTATTTAAAGATTACTTATTGATTTTTATTAATTAACCTTCTGAACGGTCATACACGCATTATTCCAATATGCAACCTACTGTTTTCCCTGGATGATATCTAAGCAGTTTCAGACTTCTTGATCAGTGAAATCCTTCCTAGGTATCTTTCAATAAATAGATATGGCTATTTAGTCATTAGTGAGGAGGATAAAGAGTTTTTTGTTAAAAATTTATTAGTCTTTTTTAAGCTATCCATTGTTATTTATTTAAATAATACACTTTTACCACCATTTCTTTGCAACTGATTGAAAAATTAAATTCGGTGTTTTCACGTACCTTGAAAAACAGACTTGAATTTTATTTTTGTAACTCGAGGCCCAGAAAAAGTTGTTGAAAAATCCTAAAATTTCATTCGTTCTTGAATTTCACCCAAACTTAATTTCAAACAAAATTTGCATGGATGTAAAAAATTTTCCGGTTGAGTTTTTTAGTCTTGCATATTTTCTCCCTTATATTGCATGCTTCAAATTGTTATAATAGTTTTGTTTCACTAAATTTTCGCGTTAATATTTAAAGCATTTTTGCATTCAATATTTTAATTTCCTAGCTTTTGTATTTTGTTTGACCTCTTGAAAATAAGTTCTCATCATGATAAAATGAAGTGCTTGAAAATTTTTCTTGTTGAAATTTCCTTGAAAAGTACTCGAATTTAATTTATTTAATGTAAGAGTGTTCCGATTTTTTTGCACACAAAAGAGTGTTCATGTTTTATGCAAAAGTAGGATTCACACACAATAGATGATTTCAATTAACTTAAATATCAATCGGTATTTTGAAAAACCTATATTCTTGATGATTTCGTGGAAGTAAGAAATTTATAGCTGGTATTTTTGCGTATTCTTTTCGAATATACAAGATGATTTACAGCTCCTACAAGTCTCAGTGTATACTTTGTTTCGTAAGCCCAAGAAAAAGTTTCGGCACATAAAATTTATCCAAAAGAACTCGACGATTTGCGCTAAAGTGGAGAGTACACACATTCACCATACCATTTGTTTATATGCCAAGGAAACAGGATTCACATTTCACTTTTACCCCTGCAGAAAATACCATATCGTTCATAATTCCAAGCGGAAAGAGAGAGACGAGCCATTGGCTTTTCTTAAATGTCGCCTTAAACCGGGCGAGAAGAAGCAACTCGTGTTCCGATGCCGAAGAGAGCTTCAAATCCCTGTTTCGTAGATCGTTTAAAAGCGCTGCAGAGTGGCATATAACTGTCGATCTTTATGTACGTTCGCTGCTCGGTCTCCAAGTAGTTGAGCTCGCCTTTTAGGGCCTATTAACTGTTTATGACTGTTTCCATAAATGCCTCGTAAAGTATTCACAGAGATGGAATGGTGCATCTTCTCTCTGCCTCTCCTTCCATCGCCACTTGTAACTTTACTTAAGAGATCACAGGAGAGAACGAAAGGAAAAATAAGGAAGTGAATAAAAAAATTCCAAATACGATGAACTGGAAAGAGCTTTGCATGCGACTCAGTGTACTCAAGAAATAGTTAAATTTGAGCAAATAAGAATATTGCTTGAAAATTCGTTTAACATAAGGTTTTCCAGGTAGGTATCAAAAAATTAAATAATTGAAAAATATTTAACTGTTGTTTTTGGATAATTAACTGATCAATCACTAAAATATATAGGTAAAATATTTAGGTAAGTTATAAAATGATTTGGAATATAATTTCTTTACTTAATGGGCTCTGTTTATATTTTAAAGATTTAAAAGAAGAAAGAATTATGATTCTTATTTCAAGTTTAAACATAGTTCTGGTAAAATCAGATCGGACTCTGAGAATAAGGTACACTGTTATTTTTCTAGTTGCGTGGAAAATTTAGATGCCGGGTGTTGTTGCATATATGCGATTAAATTTCAAGTCTTGTCTGTGTGAACTATTATACATATTTTGTGTGTTATTTTCAGTCTACATGTTTTTAAAAATATGCTATTTTAGTGTGAAGTTTTTGCAAACAAGATACAAACAACAAAATCAAAATAATTCTTATACCTTTATATATTTTGCTAGTAGAGTAAAAAATCATATTGTAAACATGGCTCTCAACGATACAATAGCTCTCTTAAACATTTTATTTAACACGTATCAAATACTGATCACAGCTTTTCACCCAACGATTTTGCATTTGAATTTGTGTAGCAACTGTTTTAATGAAACAGAAATTTTTATTCAATATCATTCTGAGTAGATGCTATATATCAGCATATAAGTTAGAGTATTCTTCCACTATATATCATTATAGTGCTTGGTTTGATTTAGGGAGCTTCATGATGCAAGGGCTATATTTGTCCAAGCTGCGCCAAACAATGTCAAGTAAATGAACATATACACAGGAAGCTTTATTGATAAAGAAGAGAGAAGAACACTCAGGGAGGATTCGAACCCGGGTCATCTGCAACACGTAACGGGCAAACCCACTGAGCCACCATTATACTGTTTGGGATGATCTGAATGGTCGAAAATTTAGATTTAGTATAGTCTAAAGATTGTTATATTACTTGTTTACTCTACTCGAATTTTAAAGTTTGTCGTTTTTAAGGCTTGACATAGAAAATAATTGTCACCATTTGAAGAAACGATACAGATTTTGATATCAAAAATTCACTCTCAACTGAATAGGCGAATTGCGGTTTTTCACATACGTATAACTCGCTTTGTTTACATCGAATCAGTTGGTTTTATGGCGCAAGGGCTATATTTGGCCAAGCTGGGTCAAAAAATGTCAAGTAAATGGACATACACACAATGAAAGATTTACTGACACAGAAGAGAGAAATATACCCAGGGAGGAATCGAATCTGATTACATCAAATCAAAACGCTTGTTATTGCAATCACCATTTTATTTTACTTCTCGTTCGTTTCTTCGGAGGAATGAATGTCATTGCAGAGAGAATGATTCTTCTCAGAAGGGGGCACAAAATCACTGCATACCAAAACAACAAATACATGTGATTTTCAAAGCCGAGTCCAGTTCTTAATTCGAAGTGCAGGACGAATCGCGCCCTGCTTTTCGGTGTTTACGCTACGAACAATTAATCTAACTCATCCAGTGTGCCAGAGACGGAATACCTTACCCGCCGTAATCGCTTGTCGAATCTCATCTCAGCTACTGTGCGATTGCATCGCCAGCGCAGGTGCGACTGAAGGCGCCAAAATAAAAAATCGCTTTCCGCATGGCATAAACAAAGCATTTTCCAGATAAGAGTGTTTGAATAAAACATTGTTGATACTCAATTATCTTCCTAATAAGCCGAGTGCGCATACAAAATGGCCATTATTTGCGGAAGAGTCGAACGTGCGCTGCAAGCGGTGGAAGATTAGCTCGCACTCCTTCCAGAAACTGTTCCGAGAACACCTTGCTTGGTAGCAAGGACAGAGGTAAATGACATGAGTAAATTCGTCGGTACAAGAGAACAAGAAGGTAGCTGCAGTTGGTGTTCATGAGATAGAAATTTGGTTAATAGGAAAGATAAAAGTTTCGTTCTTCTGTCTTTAATTCAGATTTGCTGATACTCCTCTATACATTTAAATAGAAAGAATTTATTATTAAAGCTATTTCTCGTCTAAATTTTTAAAATTTTATTTCGAATGCCACTGACCTCTGGCATTCGTCACTACAAGGGACGAACTGGAGGCTATTTCTGAAAGGACACCCAGTAGGTAAACCTGTTACTCTTAACAGGGACAATCACTAATATCTATTCTCTACAAACCGGGATTCGAGCCAGGAAACTACTGAGTGGCAGGCAAACGCTATGGCTACTAAGGGGTCTGTCCGAAAAGTATGCAGCCATTGCCTAAGACTAACTACTATGGCAGTATGGTGGTAGTCTGAATTTTTCTGAGCCGCATTTCTTCAACGAGGTTGAAATAACAAGTCAAAAACAATTCATAAGCATTAAATTCTTGTCTTGGAATCAGTAACTATAATGAAATTGAGTAGAGGAAGTTACTTTCACACGCACAGATTTAATATTTCTGTTTGGGAGATATTCGTGTTCAATTGAATGAGTGAAATTTGGTCCTTCACTACTTTGCAGCCGTTCTTGTACTTAAAGTAATCAAAAGTTGGGTTACATCAAATCATTATATGATGAATTCATTATATGACAATATTTCATCTCTGAATAGAGTCTTTACATTCCGGAACAACAAATCGATACACTGAGGCTTTTCAAATTACAGAGAACATTTCTAAACTTAGTGCACAATATATTTTAGCTCTAATTAGTATGGTTACTTAGATGATTAAGGTACACATACAAACTCGAAAGAATTGCGTGCTTCATATGTTTCTAAATTTAAAACATGTTCCATTTGAAACGCATGAGTTTTTGCAAGTTGAAATCCAGGAAAGTTAATTTTTCGTAAAAGTTGAAACTGACGGGACTTAACTGGAATCACACGAGCAAACGAAACACAGGATTCGACTTTGCCAAGTGGCCTCATATAATTTAATTTAATCATTTAAATCTTCTTAGCATGCAAAAACCCATTAACTACCTAATTTTGTCGTCTACCTGGTATTATGCATCATAACTTTGATTTGCCATTTAGTAGGTCTCGTGTTCGAAACTAAGTTTGTAAGCGAATGGATATCGGTGATTGTCAGGAGTAACAGCGACTGCCTACTTCCTCCAAAATAGCCGTTTAGCCGTTATTTCCTCCAAAATAGCCGTTTATCCGTTATTTCCTCCAAAATAGCCGTTATGTAGTACTGAAGGCTGAAGAGGTCAGTGTATGTGTGTGATCGGGAATTAAAAACTTGTCTAACTTATGTTCTTTATTTGCAATCAATGTTGGATTGTTAAAAAGATCAAGTAGTCAGACTTATCTATTGACAACATTTTATAGCTAATTGATCTGTTTCATAAAATTATTTTCACCATATTAACTCCTTTCATACTTATTCCATATACATTCTGTGTCACTCTAAAATTATTCACATAAATAATACATTAATTTTTTTCTTAATCGTTTAAAATCAACGAATTAAATCTATCAACAATTTTATCATTTTAAATCAATGTGCATCTACATAGTAGTATGTACTGATTTAACTTAAACGTATACAAAGTTTATAACTTTTTCAACCCCACATTAGCACCAGGTGAGATAAGTGATACTAAGTGAAATTACGGGGCCCTTTCAGAAATTCCAAACATTATTGTTCAATTTGCACAAATTTGTAATTTTTATCTATATAACTTTGCACATTTGTTACGTGGATTATTTTACGTGGATTTTTAATTAGAATGAAGATTTAACTTTCAAAATTACAAAATAGATTTCACATTGCATTAAAAAGCTGTTCACATATTTTGGACCCCCTTCTTACCTTCGGGCCCAGTTACCATTGTACTGACGAAGCGTCATATGAAGTCTTTTACAGAAATGATTACGTGTGCAATTATATACATTTCGCTCTGTATGCTCTTGAACTCAGGAGATACCCTGCTGTATATATTTTTTTAAATTTAAAATATCCTTATTTGCTTCATCAGTTTGTTTCGCGATGAAAGTTGTTTTCAGAAACGGTCATTGCTAAATTTTCAATTAAGGTTTAATAAGGTTAGCATTGCTTATTCTTTTGTGGTATTGTCTAGACAGACACAGCATTGATTGGTTTATTTCATGTAAAGGGTGACCCTTAGACATATTGTATTGTCTTTTGTTTTAATGGATCAGAAAGATGCTCATAAGGGCTTTATTCTTTGAATCATTCCACCTATTATAAATTATACCACCGTCATTAAATGTTATATGAACTATGATAAAAATCAATACACAAATGATAGCAAAGGAGTAGGTTGTGTATCGATTTAAAAGTATCCAAGATAATTTGTTGCAGAAACTTCTATTATATTACTGTCCTATCTGGGAAGTATCTAAGACACAATACCTCATTTTTATTGAAGATGTGAAATACTGAATGAGATGGTGATTCAATAATTTACAATTAAATTTCATACATGTAGATAAACAACTTTACTAAAGGGTATCTACGGGAAAACCCTTAGTTTTTGCATCGCGTATCAAAGAAATGACGGTAGAGTGACAAATCAAATCAAGTCACTCAGATATTACACAACAATATTCTGTCGTAGTTCAGCTACGTACTTCAACAAACAGAAAAGAGTGGTTATAACTGCTATGCTACATTGTCATATCACTCAATAACAGTAGTAAATTTCTTTAGATTAATTCTAAATGTTCATCTTCCGCTTGTCTGCTTTTGGGTCGAACTGCACCATAAAACCTCAACCACCAACCAACCATCTAAACGTTTGACATCTTTGGAATTAGTGATTTGAATATTTTTGGGGAATATATATTATCGTCTACACTATATCACTTTGAAAAAATAAACATTTGATTATGATGAGGTTATCATGTCTTGTAGCCCAATCAAGTCGTAGTAAGTTCTATTCTATGGAAAAGAAAAAGGTGTTAGAATAATAGATTTTAGTTTTTGAAATTGAACTTTGCTTTGAACACTAAGTCGAATGAATTTCAATTAAATTCAAATTTTGAATCAAATAACATTTGCAATCGTGGAAGCGTTTTAAAACTCTTCAGATATTGGAAAATATATACTGTATTTTAGCTTTGATAGTGCACCATGAATATTTTTTTTTGTGAAATGGATCTCATCCGTTAAGTTCAGATTTCAGCATCTTTTGAAAATTATTTACAATGAATGTTAATTTAATTTTAAAATCTCACAGCTCCCATTTTTTCAGAGTTCTTTCTAACTTCTATGCAACATTCATATTTAGCAGTTACACAATGTATTCAACAGTAGCATACGAAAAACAAACATAAGAAGAGTTATCTTAATAGAAATCTTAGGAGATATTTTATTTGTCGTAACTATATTCTCAGGCAATTTTGTGGGTTGTTAAATTCAATGATGTGCTTAAAGTAAGTGTGTCCTGGATATTTCAGCAAATTTAAGTGTACTGTTACAGTCTCATATTTTTACTACCACGTTTTTAAACTGTCACTCAAGCTATAATGAATCTTAACTCAGCATTCAGTACCTTAATTCAACAATAATATTCTGATCGGCGTCAAGATTAGAGGTCTGAGTAGGCAAATTTTTTGCTTTCTTAAGGAGTTAGATTGTATATAACATTGAAAGTAAATGTATTGACAATAAACTTTTTACAATATTCATTAGCGCTTTTACTCACAAAGTTTTACCTATATATGCTACAGTAGTTTAGGTTTTTATAAAATTTTCTGGAAGTCTCGTCGATATATTATAATACGCAATACAAAGTAGGTTACTGCCTTAAATGTGAAAATCATTTCAATACGTATGCCTATATTCGTAATCTATATTTTTTAATGAAAACTGTAGTTACACTTAAATCATCATTAACACTTAGGTAAGTCGAATGAATTTATGTATTGAGACAATGCTTCAATTTATATATTGATGATTTAAATTTCCTAAAAATGACCTTTACAATTTTATGTCCTTAAAATTAGCAACTGTTTAAAAAAATTGTTCTTCAAATTTGAAGAAAAATCCGTTAAAAAGTTTACATTACATTATTTTCGTATTCATAAATTAAATAACTTAAAAATTTAGAGTTTTCGTCTTTTAGACAGACCTTAAACTTCGGATATTTTATACAGAATTTCGTCTTTTCTGGGTAAAGTGTGCCTTGAATCGTCTAAAGAAAAAGCTAGTAAGTACCTTTTCGTAACCCCACACTGTCGGTTTTAAAAGAAGCATTGGGTACTTTGATAGATTATAATCATTACGTAGGAGCGCATGTAATCAGATTATTTTAACAGTAATTGAACTTTTCTTATTAAACTACAGTAGAACCTTGATTATCCGAAGTAATGTGGACCGTTGCTACCTCGGATAACCATAATCACGGATAATAAGGGCATGGTAACACGAAACAGTCTGCGAAATACGGAAAAATTTTCTATATTATGTCACTGCTATATAGCTACTGAGATTCATAAAGCTAGGGAACTATCAAATTCACCTCTGATTACACGGAGCTCGGGTAATCAAGATCCTTCTGCAATTGCTTTATTCAAGTTCAAAAATATCTTGCGAGAATAGGTAGTGAGAATGCGGAAAATAATTTATTTTAGGAAACGGGGTCAATTTTTTTGTCCTATATTTTCTTTTGCTTCCTTACCTCAAATATTGACATTGAAAATCATAATACAGATTTCGATCACATATATGACTATTAATGAAGTTACGATAATAATGTGTAAGCTAACCTCGCGATTGATTGGTGGCCATGATCTAAAGCAGGGGTGTCAAACTCAATTAAAACACCGGCCACTTAATGCAACTGGTAAGATTCACGCGGGCCACATCACATTTACAAATTTTCTTAAAATTATATTTTGAAGTGAGGATTCAGGAATATGGATAGGATAATTAAAACATATTATGTAATTAAGTGTATTTAGAGTAATAATTTATAATATTGCTATATAATTGCTTTTATTCAAACGTTTATTTTTAATTTAATGTATTTATAAAACTAAAATTAATTTTTTATTACCGGAAACTTGCCAGAGCTTTCCTCCTACTAGTTTTCCAATATCTGGATTCAAACACCGAGAACAGACAATCTTCATTATGGTAGATAGATGTTTATCAGTTAATCTTGATCTGTAGGCCGTTTTATTTAATTTCATGGACGAAAATAGTTGTTCACATATTTTTGATATGACGAAATTGTATGTACGTTATTGCCTCGATCTCCCCTACGTGCTATTTTCTTCATAACATTTGTCCTGTTTTCATTTTATTTCAGAGCATCGTGGGCCATAAAAAATTACCTCGGGGGGCACATGCGGCCTGCCAGTTTGACACCCCTGATCTAAAGTAAAGCATTTTTATCTCTAATCAGCCAGTTTTAATTACGATAATATTTGTGAGCAAAAGTTTTGGTGATAAAGAAATAGAAATTATGGGTTAATGTGGAGGTGTCTGTTTATTTATTATCTCAAGGCGAAATAATATTATGTAGTAACATTAAATCTAAATTTTGTGCGGAGAATAGATTTGTGTCTGCTTTTTTCAGTTACATTTTATTAAACGGAATTTGGCCAAATATGGCTCTTGCGCCATAAAACCCCCAAACCAACCAACCATTAAACGGAATCATTTAATTTCATATAAATTAAATTTGTTTCTGAAGTCTGCTAATAAGTCTAATCTAATTGAGGTTACCTAAAAATGTCTCTTCTGAAATGCTGAAAAGTTTTTTGGTAACAAAAATGTAAGTAATTTGAGCCTACAATTGGTTTCATTAGGTAATAATTTAATTTATAAAAGCAAAATGTCGTCAATTATTTTATAGTTTAGTTTAAAAACATACTTTTTAAAGAGAAAACTTGAATTAAAATTACTGCACAACACATTCATTTTAATTATTTATTCAACAAATAATAAAATTATTACAACACATTTAGAAACTGCTTTCATCGTATTCGTACACATCGATAAATTTTAAGATTATATACTTACTCAACATGACTTTGTTATTTATTATTTCCTAAGGAATGTCTGATATTTCCCATGACATGGTCACATGTCATAGAAGAATATTAGTTTGTCTCACTCATTTGTGTATAACGGAAAATTAAAGTAAATAGAAATCTGCATTGTTATTTCATTATCGGAGAGTAAAATTTTGTTTTCCCTATAAAATTCGAAATGACAGGTAGCACTTATATACTAAGAATTTCACATTAGATTGAATGATTACAGAGTTTTGAAATCGGGTGTATCCACATTGCTGTCTTACACGTGTGAGGTAGGTTGTTAATTAACGTCGCACTGGAACAACACAACGGGCTATTGCGACGGTACGGGATCAATCCCTAAGGGAAAGATCCGAGGCGAACATCACTTAGTTTTGAATCACGGTCAGATGACGAAATAACACCTGAGCTGGTACTCCACTCTCCAAACTCTACGCTTTTGTGAATTATATTAAAGTGAAATTTTTATACGTCATCCGGTTACATCAAAAAAGTTATTTAAATTTATGAAACAGCTAATCGTCGAATACAGGTAGTTAACCATACAAAGACAGGTTAAAATCCCATCCAGGAAATATAGTCATTTATATAGGGATACACATTTTTAGTGAATATACAAGGTTTTTCACTGTCCTATGCATCTGAATCATGAAAATCTATTTGCTATTACACATGAATGACCGAACCGTGTACTACATTTGAAAATAGATACAGGAAGCATTTCTTAAATTATTTCCCAAAAACTATTTTGTCAATTCACCTCTTTCATTCTTTAATCAAATGGAAAAGGAGAAATTTTTGAAACTTTGTTCATTCATTTTACATCGTCATATCTAAACCGCACAGACGCTGTTTTCAGATAATAATCCCAACTTCATTTTTTCTTCGCGTTTTAGTCTGTGCGTGTTTCGTCACATTTCTAGGAACATCATAAAATTATCTCTTCACATGCCAGGAGAACATGGCTATAAATATTCTTCGCTTGACGCATACTTTGGCAGGATGCAAATACCTTGTGCAAGGACTCATTCAACACAGGTACACTGTCTTGATGACAAAAGCTTTATTTCTTCCGAAAGAGAAGTACTTAACTCACGGAGACAATAAGAATGAAGAATGTGTGCAGACGCATTTTACTGAATGTGAGTCTCAATTGGCAATTTTCTCCTTTCAGTTATGGACGAATAGGCATTTTCAAAAATGCTCCCTCAGATGCAGGTGTAGAAACTCAATATATGACCTGATTAATTCCCATGTATAAGGATGTATTTTCACAAAACAGGCCTGACGCACCCAAATCGTTTCTCTGGTCACACTAACGAGCAACAGATATCCCTCGGTTTCTTTTATTAACAATGTCTTAACTAATTTTATAAAATAGTTTCTACAGGAGATGTTTACTGTCTTTGCGATCAATAATTTTTAGATCTACTTTAAGAATTGCTAAGCCATCTGTTTTCTTCCGAGTCATTCTTAACTCATTTTGAAAAATGTAAGAACAAAATCTTGACAAATTAGAATAATAAAGCAAAATTATTTGCTGAAAAGACACCCCATCTTCCTATTTCTACAAATTTCTTTCATTTCTATAGCAAAACTTCAATAGTAACTTGCGAAAATTTTTGTTTTCAGTTGTCTATGGTTTCAAAAGGTAATAATTGCTCCTAATTATTACATCGTCAACTAAGAAGTGAAATCAACTGTCAAAATTTTCGAGATAACGAGTTTTTCAGCTTTTCTAAACAAGAATGTGGTGATCTGGTAAAGTTCATTAAATCATTTTTTGTTTATATAAAGGTTAGATTTCTTGTCGAGAAAAACACCACTTAGTGTAACATAGTGAGTAGAATTCCTCCCCTTCGTTTTGTCGGAATTATGTTTTTGGGAGTGTGTTTCATTTGTTTCACGAAATATTGTTCATGTATCAACCTTTGTGTATAATATGAATGATAAATTAAAATATAATTCAGTATCAGAGGAATTGTATCCTAAGGTTTGTCGTGATACGTTATTAGTTATAACAGGTCGTATTATTACTTATCTATTTCTTTTATTTCAATTTGGTACAATTATATCTTTCCATAGCTTTTGTGACTTGGCGGATGGCTAAAATTTATATACAGGGCAACTTTATATGACGTTTTGAAAACTGTAACTGTTGAAGTAACCAATTCATTATGTAAAGATTTAAGGACACAGTCCAAACATGTTTGGTATTTTAACAGCCAGAATTTCTTTAGATGGTGTAGTACTAAATTTTGGTAGTGTTTCCTTCGTTTAAGAGGTACTTAACCTATACAAATTTCCCTGTGGAGTATATATAACTCAGTGCAATTGCTAAGAAATAAAAAAATATTCACTTGCCATAAATTTTCTTCTGGAAAATATAACGCACTCACAGCTTATGACAACCACACTATCTTCACCAAACCTTCAATGTGCTCCAGTTCACTTAGATCAAAATTTTTTCACCTAGATTACCTTATCAACCTATACGGCCTGGAAGATTATTCTTGAGGCTGGCCTAGTCACGAAAACTAGGATAAAAATACAAAATAAAAATGCTCACAGCAGTGTGTCTTTCCTATTTCTAATTTAATTTTTCCTTTTTATTTCTATTTCTACAGCACACTAAAATTGCATACAATTGCATTGTTCGATCCATCAAATGCAAACATAAAATGAGTCAGTATAAAAATAAAGTAACGAGAAAATATAAAAGGAGAGAAATATGTGGTTATTCACTGTATCAAATCACCTATCACTACAGATTTTGAGATAAACGAAGTTTTTATTTTTAAACGTGTCCTTCATATTAACAATTCGTTACATACATAACAGGAAGAATATTTGGAATAAGTTATATTTGGAATTACGGTTTAATAACTGGATATGTCATATAGATTTCTGTAAAAAGTGAAATCCTGTTTTGATAAAGAAATAAGAAATCCGTAGCCAAAAGATGATTTTTTCTAAATTTTTGTTTAACTGTCCCCAATTTTTATACTTTGATTTTATTAATATTTAATTCAAAGAAAAGTTTCCGAAGAAAATGGTTCAGCGACAATTGGGAAGGCGACTATTTCTTCAATGTTTAGATTAGTAAATTAATACCAATATGGGGCTTTCTCGAAGAGCGCCAATGAAATTGATATAAAAGGTTTCCGAACAAAACGGTTCAGCAACTATTGGGAAGGCGACTATTTCTTCAACGTTTTTATTAGTAAATAAGTACAAAATATGGGACTTCCTCGAAAAACGCCAATGAAGTTGATAGTCAATCCTCTGGACTTACAAAAAAGCTTTGAAATATTTGGTTCTCCTTTTTCCATGACTTTTTAACTATCCCTGAAACATTGCAGCTGGAAAGAGTTGATTTGCGAAGCAACATTGACTTGAGACACATTTATGCCAAGGAACAAAAATGGATACACCTACATTTGTTAATATTTCTTTTCAAAGCTTTAATAGCTGACGAAAATTTTTAAAAAATCAGTTAAAGATTGCCACAACTAAAACTGAAGTAAATGTTAAAAATTAGTGATTGGACGGCAAAAGAAACACCTTACTGATTAATTTAATTGAGTGAATAAAATATGTTCATATAATCTTTATTTTTAAGACATGTCATTCAATTTATCTATTTCTTTGTGTCATATCATGTGGTCCACGGAAAAACTGTTCTTCAAAGTGATCCAAAAAGGTTTGCTTGACTGGCCCTTATTGGGAAACATTATAATATAGATACTTATTTATATACTTTTTACTTATAATTCAGCTTTTTCACTTGTAATTTGTTTTCAATACTGACATGTGAGTATCGTCAAGAAATCAAACGAACATTGCAATACATAAAACCTGCCTGTCATGTAAGTAAAGTTTTAAAATAAAATAAGTAATTAATTGACAGAAATTTTCCCTTTTGTCATCATGAAATCTCTTGTAACAAATGGTCTCGCTTTTTTTCTTGTCTAAAATTTGTCTTTAGAAAAGTTAAAATTATTTACTTAAATTAACCTTATTTAAATTTAGTTATTTTTATTTAAACTTAAATTTTTTAATTTATCACTTAAAATAAGCCGATAACTACGGTGTTTTTATAGTAGGAAAGGGAAATGGAATTTCCGATTTCACGCGTATTTTACGTCTATTTCCCTTTTTTCTACAAGACGAGATATGTTCTGATACTAAATTTCAGGTTTAAAATCATTTTAGTTATTCATGTTGTATTTATAGGGGGAAATATTTCCATTGGGACGCCTTTGTTTTGAAAATTATTAATTCTACAATTTTTTTATTATCACAATTTTACCAGGGACATATTTGACGAGAAATGAAATTTTGAGTTATTTTTAATGATTTACCAAAAACATTACATTACACTGTTAAAATAAAAAGCTTCAATACCTTCATAATGGAACACGAACTTCATCTCAGTCGGGCTGCGAAAAATTCTAAATACTTCAAGTTGGAAAGTATAATCAGTAACTTACCAGCATTTTTTAAGGAAAATGCAGCACTCGAAAACCTCATACAAACGTCACTGGCTTCATCAAACGTCTGATAATTTCTTTGAATGTGTTCATCGTATCTGTTACTTTGTAATAATTGTAAAAACGAAGAAGACAGAAAGATAAATAATATTTTAACAGTCTGTTCTATTTATGCTTTCTTACACCGACGATTCAGGCTTTTCATTCGTTTTAATTATTTGACTTGTAAGTGAGAATGTCTATTTTTCCTTATCTTAAGATATTAGAAAAGCTTATTCATGAAAATAAATGAACTGTTATACTTAAAAAAATGCTGTTTGTAAATAACGATTGTATATACTCTAGAGAACCGAAATTAAATATTTATAATAATATTTAATTTCCATGATAGAATTTACCATGATAGAATTTATCATGGTAAAACACATTGTGTGTCATAAGTATAATATTGTTGATTGAATCCATTTTTAATTTAAACTCTCATAGCTATCTATAAGCTTAATTAAGGAACATTGACATGTTTGCATCTAATAAAATGTGCAGAAATAAATTGTTTAAAAAAAATTTATGCAAACAAGGAACTTACTAGAAAACATAGACAGAAAAAGACAAAATAAATACCCCATAGCAAGTTGTAACTATTTAATTATAATCAATTTCAGGTCAGAACAAACAAAATATCTGACTGAGAATATTGCAGCACTGTTGCACATAAATATTGAACACTGTACAAATGAAGAACAAAAATAATTTTAAGCAAATAAAAAAACATGTCCTTCCATACAGATAGGTTTCCATCAAACGTCAATACTTCTTTATGAGTAGACATAATAACAACAAATTATTTGAAATATCTGTACGTTTTAGAGCAGCTTTATTAAGTCACAAATTATTCATAAGAATTTCACTGTTTAACAAGTAGACTTCCTTCGAAATAAAAGACAGTGTAAAGGTAAATGAAATGTTACAGTCACATAAAATGAGTACTTAAAATATTATTAAAAAGATGTGTTTAAAAGTATACTATTTTTTAGATTTATATAACGCTTGCTGATCGTATCTAAAATGTCTAGCTTGCTAATCGTATTTTAAATGTTGTCAAATTAGTAACACAATTTCAGCATTTATTGTGTCATATAAGTTACAGTGTTGTTTTGAAAACTAAGAGACTAAAGCTAAAATTCAGCAGAACAGGGCATTTGTGCATAGCATTGCATTATAAAAAACAACACTGAAACTAAAGCAAAATGTTTTTACCAATTATAACCATATAACACAAAATAAACCTTTGGTTTATAAACGTAGATTTATCTGAGTTATTTTTTTAAATGCAATTTTTCATTGTTTCTCATTCAACTTTATTTAAATATTTTCAAATTTCAAGTTTAAAGAGATTTTGCTTGAATCTTCATTAAAGAGCGATGTCATAAAAATGAAATTTAATTTCGTTATACTGTCACACGATACTCTGTTAAGTTTAGTTTTCATTTGTTGGTTATAATTGTACGAAAAATTGCAGTTCATTAAGTCATCTCTATATATAAGCTTAAAGTATAGTTCATCATATACAATTTTTGACGTTGCTGTATGCGATATGTACACTTCATTAGTGTACACAATTAAAGGTGATCAAACTTATCACATTATAATAAATATATTTGTCTTTCCTTAACATAGTCTGATAATGTAACAAAAACTTTACCATGTAAAAAGATTCAATTCTCAAATATAATTCAATAAGTACGATAATAATTTTTCACAAAAATGAGGACAATAAACATTAACAAATTATTTGATTCATAATAAAATATTTCAAGAATTCAGTTCACATCTTAATACATTTGAAAATTATTCATATCTCCAAGATAGTGAAAAGTTACCATGATTTTTTAAATCTGTCAACCATGATAAAAAACATGCGTTTTTTCGTGCTCATAAACTGCTTTTTATCAATCAGGTTAATAGAAATTGGTATAAGGCATGTGTTTGTTATACGTATATATTTCAAAGGCCACAAGTATGCATTGTTTGCAATACAACGAAATTATTGAAAATTGTGCTTTTGTCTTCAGTAATAGGAAATGAAGAACAGAGCAGAATTCAAGAAAACATCAGAAAAGATGAATTAAGAAATAAAATTAGAAGTATTTTGTGAGCAAAACTATGCAAATTTAGAACAGGTGAGATTTTTAATTCATTTATTAATAATCCATGGAGTTATTTTCTCTAATAATCATTCCTTCTTTGTAAATGATCAACAAAACAGTAAAATGATAGATGTTAGATATTTACACGTTAAATTCAGAACGATTTGATTCATAACATAAGAATAATTCGATTTCATTCTAAAAACAAAAGCAAGAAAGTCACGTAAGTGAAGATATAAAACAAATGAACCAGAAATATACGAAATGAAACTTCAAAGGTATGGTCTTTGTTTTTACTTGTGTTTGCATCATTGCATATTTGAATTTGTATGCTAAAATTATAACTATATGTGCGTTCGTAAACCTACATTATTGACAGTTGAATCTACAGGACATGATTAGAAATGTTTGGTACAGAGTTGACGAAGATCTACAGCTAACTGAAGACAAATATGTACTTCGGTGGACACTAGGACACATATAAAAATTTTACATTGACAGACACTGTATGAACAAGTACAAGAGATAAATACGTATTTTTCAACAAGTAGAATTTCAGTTCGCAGAATCCTTGTAAAGTTGCAAAGCTAGTTTTACCGTAAATTCTGAGCTATTACCTGATAGGGAGGAAAATTTGGCAGCTGTTGCATCTTGGAATTGCAGATAATGTAAAAACATTTCTATTGGTTTAAAATTAATCGTGGCAGATTTTGAAATTTTTTTAACAAATTGATTTTTAAGAAAATAAAATTGGTAGCATTGTTTTTATAAAGATGAATACATGCTGTTAAACGTTATGATTCATTTAGACTTTCTTGAAATTTTATGGTGCAAAAATTGAAACAGATTTGATGCATACAGAAGGAGAAATTAGTTTTTATATTACTAATAAAATGCAATATAGAAAAATGCAGCACACTATTTCAGAAATTAAGCCTCAAAATTTACATAATTAAAACTTCCTTTAATTTGTTTCAATTTGGCCAGAAAGAAATTTATCCAACAGGCACCATTATGCACATCCTAATGATTTTTATCTGCAGTACTTTGCAAATAATATAATTGTCTAACATCCCAGAAAATATTTAAAAGAACTTAGTCCGTCTCAACTAGAAAATATAGTATTATGCCTATGCATAAACCGAGACCCTTGGGATAGGAATACAGCCAGTATAAGTCATGACAACATCTCTTGATATATTGTAGCTAACTCTTTTTAATCAACAGTTTGTAAAATTATTTTTAGATTCAGAGAAAAACTAAGTACTCAATTCAAAGTTAATGGCATATATTCATGAATAAGTGAGTCCGTAATAGCCCAGTTGGAAGAGTAACGGATTAGCAACCAGAGGGTTGCAAGTTCGAAACTAGGTCCAACCACTGACCATCGTGTATTCGGGGGTTGGTGCACGTTAAACCTATCGTGGCCTCAAATGTCCTCACGTTTTCTTGGTATGGAAGTTTGGAGAGTGGGTTGCCAACTCAGGTGTTGATCTCGTGATCTGACTGTGGCTCAAAATTACGAGATTTTGTTCTCGGTTTTTCCCTTCGAGATTGATCCCGGACCGTCGCCAATAGCCTGTTGTGTTGTTCCAGTGCGACGTTAATAAAATACCTACCTAGCATGAATAAGTTTTAGATGCAATTCAATGGTAAAATGAATGGTGTGATGGTAAAATTATTTCTTCTAATACATATCTTTGAAATAAGAATTATGGTAAAACTAGCTTTTTTTTCGTTGAATGTTGGTATATATTTATTTTATTGCCACCGGATACAAAGAGGAAAACTAGTCTGTCGAATGAAGCACCGAAATAAACGGATCTCTTTGTTTTTAACAAATGGCCTTTAGAAGCTACTCTGAAATTCTGCCTGAATACATCAAACATTAGCATACGTATTTTTGAGTGCGTTTATGTAACGTATAAGTGAGTTCATAACTTCAAGCGCGGTAGCACTTTTTATAGCAAAAAATGCCTTCAGACTACATTTTAGGACGCATTTTTCTTGATAGAGAACACAATTCAAATGTCAATAAAGCTTCATAACGTATTTACAAGTAGGGTCCATTGTGATATCGTGTAAATTTATGCAGACAACTGATGTATTTTATGAATAAGAAATTCCGCTTGGAGCTTTTACACATTTAATGCACACGATGTCAAAATCTTTACCTGATTAAGAAAAATTCATTAAAATGTAAGCTAATTAGAAATATGTAGTTTGTTGCAGTGTATAGGGCAATTTTTAGGGAGTTTTCTCATTTTAACTCTTTAGATGATTTTTATCTTTAGCGACCGTCACTGAAGAGACGTTGGACAAAACATGGGTAGAAGTCACTATCGATGAGATATTCTCCGCGCAAAACTAAAGGAGCTCTTGATGTTCTATATAAAACACTTTTGAATTCAGGTAAGCTTTGTAAAAAAAACTTGTTTCCAACTAGCTGAACTTTTATATGAATTTTCATAATCACGGAAAACCTTTATGTACACCTTGAATTTTTTTTCATCAAAGGCAGCAATTAAACAGCTATTAGCATATTTTTTATGGGGAAGATTTTTATTACTTACAAAAGCATGTTAATTTCACTTTACTGATTACTAACTTTGTATGAGTTGCATTTCAAGATTATACGATCAATAACACGCATTTTTAATTCGCAGTTTCAATTCATATTTATACTGTTGAAGATATACTTAATAACATGTATTAATTGTATTTGATTGGATGCTGAATATTTGTTTTCACTGTAAGTACTTGTTTGTGCACAATAAGGATGGAAGCAATACAATAGATTCAGTTTATCGTTCCCTTGTATAGAAATTGTCAACTAATTCACATATGGATTAGACATAAAGCCAATACTTTATATATTTTTTTCTACTGGGCCAACACAATAACAAGCAAGTGAAATATTTTTATAAAGATCACAGGTCTGTTTCTACCCAAGGTTATAATTAAAAGCAACTTTTATAAAAAGATTATCACAAAACACCAACTCAAATTCATAGCAAACAGACTTTTTAACAGGCTTATAAACTAAAACAAGGCCCAAATATAAAACACGTAACTACCTACAGGATGTGTTATCATTCGCAGTCAAAAACACTCTTAATGAAATGTTTCGAATTTTTTCAGCTTCAAAATTGGGTAAAGATTTTTTATAAAAGTATTGCAGAAGTTTAGTGACCTACACTATACAAAAAATGCATTTGTTCAACATCTCATACAGAGATTTGTATTATTAATAATTTTTATTCCTTTTGAAAAAATTCCATTTCATGTTCTGCATTATTGTTTTTGAATATAAATTTTGAAATTAAAAGAAATCTAGGGGCAAAATGCATGAAACTGAGAAATTGATTAAATTATTACATTTTAAGTAGCTTAAGGGTAATAAATAATTTAAGTAATATTAGAATGTAGGTGTGATGGAGTAAAATATTTCACCAGCCTTTCTGCAGCTGAAAAGAATGCGTCGAAACATTTCTTCGTATTTTCATCTAGAAAATACTTAATGCACATCATTAGTTTATTGTTACGTATATCATCGAATATAGTACACCAAAACGTTTCCAAAATACTGCGAATCTTTAGTTTTGAAATACGTATATCGTTCTTCCAATACTACCATCCTCTAATAAATCAAGGTCGTTAAACGGACCTTTTATGTAACGTCACAAACGTAAAACAATGTTTCAACAATGGAAATAACTCCTAACTTAAGTACTGGATAAAATGTTATTGTTCGTGGGCTGTAAAAAATAACAAAATGTCAGTAACAGTTCATTCATAAAACATAGAACAAAATACTCAAATCACAAAAAAGTACCACAAGTTTATACACGTCTGAGATTCATCAACGTTACCAATGTCGTCAGAAAACGTAGAGTGGGATAAGAGTTTTCCTGAGAGATAAAGAGTCAGCCGCTTTTTCAGGATTCAGCGGCACAGAAGGTGGCCAAGATATAACTCGACGGAGATGTTTTCAATGGCTTTCCAAGTCAATAACCGAATTTCTCCGATGCAACAATCTCCCCTTGATGAACATGTTTCGAAAATAAATACTATGTGAAAAAGCGAAGATTCGATCGGTAACAGCAGAATCTCATAAGAAAGAAAACGACATCGCATCATTGCCATTAGAACCACCGATAATGGCTGGGGTCATGTAGAAACCGCACTGTGCGACTAAAATAAATAAATCGTGGATGATTTTCTCAATGCTTTTTTCTTGTCGCTTATAGCCCTTTTTTTACTCAAAATATGTTCGACTAATACTTTATGGTAAAATGTCAATTAAGTAGTTCGTACGTATATCATCGTAACGGTGAGCTATGGTTTAAGTGGTTAGTAAATACGTATAATTTACACCGATCCTATGGCGAAAAAGCAATGATGAGAACCCAAGTGGATTGCGGATTCCATCCTTCATGAAGTTCTTAGATTAAGGTTTTGGATTTCTGATTTTGTCCTCCAGGATGAGAGAGGTGGGTGAAGTGATGATAGAGGGTGGGTGGTCCGACTTGCGGTCATCCCGCTTAGACTGGTCCACCCCGTTCTTTTCCTTGTCCTCCTCCTTGACTCCCTTGGAGGATTCGATGCGGGCCTGCTCGTTGATCTCTTTGACGGCCCGCATTTCCTTCTTGAGCTTCATGCGCCGGTTCTGGAACCAGATCTTAATCTGGCGCTCGGTGAGACATAGAGCGTGCGCGATCTCGATCCGCCTCCGGCGTGTCAGGTAGTGGTTGAAGTGGAATTCCTTCTCGAGTTCCAGCGTTTGGAATCGTGTGTACGTCTGTCTGCCTCGCCGTCGGGGACAGCCGTTCGGTCCTGCAAAGTTCAGGGCTAGCATAAGAAACAACAGCAATCAATTACCACACCACACAGGGATCCGTATAGCATGTTCGCATCCACAAGATCAATAGTCCTGCTTAACAAAAGTGAAATTTTCATAAACGACACCAGTTATTGTTAGAAAAATCATTCAGTTAAGTGTATCTTTAGCTGGGTTCGACTAAGAGAAAAGATCCTGTATTAGATTATAATGCAGGTTTGGAATAATGGTGAAGCAGAGGTTTCTCTCCAATAGGTTCTATAACTTTTTTAGGGTATCATGGTCGAAAATAGTATGTTTGGAATAATGGTAGATTGCGAAGGCAGTTTGGTTTCTCAATAAGTTTTATAACTTTTTAGGGTTTCATGATCTAAAATAGTATACTTGGAATAATGGTGGATTTTAAGCAACCTGTTTTTTCAATAGGTTCTGTAACTTGTTTAGGGTTTCATGGTCTAATAGTATGGCTACAATTCGTTCAGATGTTGAGCACGTATTTCTATAACTTTAATATAGTAAAAAGTCTTTAAAAATGAAATAGAATAAGTATAATTCGTCTTAGACTGAGGGAAGCAAATCCGTTCTAAAAATATTCCCATACGTGGGTATTTAGAAAAGCTAGCTTTTTAAGATATGATAGAAGTAGTCTTTTTAAATCTCAGTTTTATGCACTGTGCAATTGTTCAGATTGATTTTTATCATAAAAGTTAAGATTTTTCATTTAAACTTATTGTAAAGTTTTAAATAAACGTATGAAGTATATATGCAAGTTTCAAAATGCGCCACTTCGCAAAAAAGAAAAGAGGTATTTTAAAATACTTTCACTCATACAAGAGAGATTACATTAATGTTGATAAAATTGAAGGAAGCGTTTATTATGTGTCAGATCAAAGCTTATAATCCTTACATATTATGACCGACAAGCCAATTTTCGGATTATGTTTTTTCTCTGCTATAGTTCCGCTTTGCTGAATGCAAAGCGTAAGTTTCGCAGCAGCATTAATTCAGTTAGATTCTCTAAAGGGACAATGATTTTTTAAGTAGCTCCAGAAAACTTAGGATATTTACTACTCGTATACATTTAAGAGGGGTAATTTAGAATTTTTTGGAGGGTAGAGGTCTAAGAATCTACTTAATACTACTTTTAGATGTAAATATGTTTCTTGGATATCAAAACGTATGCCGCGAAATTTCACTTTTATTAACGAAAGACGATTATTTTATGGACACGATAAATTACAGTGAACAATTTGTACAACAAAAATATTTCAAATACACAATTATGCTGCATGAAATCATTTAAAATAATTTAGCACTTTTATACATAAAAATTAATTGAAAAAAAATATAAAAGCAACAATTATTCATTATGTAATGATAGCTATGAACTTAATGTATTTATAAGTATTCACTTATGTGTGTTGTATTTACATAGAAATACTCAAGCAATTAAATCAGTGATGACATATTTCCACTTTTATATGATCAATGAAAAAGTTAGTTTTGATCTTTGGAATGTTAGTGAAGCCAAGATAACGTTTTCATTACGTAATTTGTAACCTCTAAATTTCCCTATTTTAACGCTGAATTATTATTGAATTGTTTGAAACATAAGTAGCCTGTAAATTACAGAATTACAATAATATGCTTATATTATATTCAAAACGTGAAACGGTCGGATTCTTCTGTGTGCATGACCATTTACTGACGTTGTCTGCCTTATGTTTGGAGCAGCTTGGCCAAATATGTCACCCTTGCGCCATAAAACCAAGCCATCTCATATCGATTATGATTTTTCTAATAAAATATGTCCTATCATTAAGGTAGTAGGTATTTGGTACACTGAAGCAACACAACGGAGGATTGGCGGCGGTCCGTGATCAATCCCGAAGGGTATCCAGTGAACATCGCACTGGAGCAACATAACAGGATATTGACGAAGGTCCGAGATCAATTCCAAGGAGAAAGATCGGAGGCCAACACCTCATGATTTTGAACCACGGTCAGATGACGAGGGCAACATCTGAGCTGACACCCTACTCTTCAAACTTCCACACCAAGACAACGTCACCAATCCCGATCTGAGAACAACACCTCGTAATTTTAAACCACGATCTGATAACGGAAACGGTTTGAAATAATTCATAATAATCGAATTCAATTCATTACAAGTAACTAATTTTAAAAGTTTGTTTTATAGATTTTTCAACTTACAAAAGCTTTATTTATTGCAACATGAATAAATCATCTTGTAGCTTCAGTGAATGAAAGAATTTATATAAATATATTAAGCAGTAGATAATCATAGGAAAATTAATATCATTACTGAGTATCAGAAAGTGTATGTAACGTTCATATCAGAAATGAATCTCTTGAAGAACTAATTTGACCGTGACCTCATAAAGACTTATATAATAAAGTACGAAAGATTATGAAGTAAAATTTAAAAAATTTGAAACACTGCACATTAAACCTGAATACACAACTCTGCATATCATTAGTATTTTTCTCTTAATATTCATACTCTATTTTTTCAGGGACACACATTTCATTTCAGAAAGCTGGAGTTGGAAACCAGGACCACTGGATTCCTTCACGAAATTTTTTTTATCTGCTACGGAAGTCGCCGAACAAGTACACTTAAGGCGACCAACGTTTTACGACTTGTTTCAATTAGTAGAAATTGCATTGCAGTTCCACGCAATAAATGTTTTTTCATATGGAAATGAACGCAAGACTCGTTTTTGAATGGGAAATGGCAGATAGAACAAGCCCTAATGTAGGTTGTTTAACCTTGGTTATGACACTTGATGACTACATGAAAAATTAATAGGCAATACGTTTCGAAAATTTTAAACTGCATTGTTATGATTTATTTTAGTTTCATTATGTTCATCGAATTTGTAGCTGTTAAGCATTCTAGCTTTAAAATATCAACAAAACACTATTCATTTGGCCTACTAGTTAGAATAAATAATATAGGAAGGCGATTCATTCAAGTTCATTTCTATCTTTTTACATTTCAAGCTCTACAAAACTGAAGACATGTTCGCAAAGGCTAATTTACAAGAATCATTTGAGAGATAGAGAGCTTTTTTATTAATAGTGGTGTAAATTTGTATTTTTAATTAACGTCGCATTGGAGCAAACACAATGGGCTATTGGAGACGTTCCGGGATCACACCGGACGAGGACCGGAAGATCTGAGGACAACACTACTTAATTTTGAACCACTGTCAGATGACGAGGTCACACTTGAGCTGGCACCCCACTCTCCAAATTTTCACACCACGCCAACGTGAGGACATTTGAAGCCACAACATATTTTACATTCACCAGCCCCTTTGTACACGATGATCTTTGGTAATAAAGAGGGGTTTAAATAAATATGAGAACTTAAAAGATGTGTAGCGCTATAATTATAACAATATGACATAGCTTAAAGTTTGTGGATTTTTGGAAAATATTCTGCAATAGCGGATAGATCGTAACATCCTTTAAATGGTATTAAAACTATGGGAAACGTCATAAAGTGAAGTAGAAAAACTTATGTTTTATTCTTAATTTTAATTGCATGCGTTTTGAATACTTGTCATACTTCAAGAACAAATGCTCTTGAATTCGATTTAAAAAGTCCTTGACATGTTCATGCACAGATATTTGTTTATTGTGACTATATTTTCTATGTTTATGCAGCCGGTATGGTGATAATATATCAATTGGTACAAAAGATTCATCGATTTTGTCCCACGAAACAATAACAATGATGTTTAACAATGAACAGTAAGTATTTTACATCTCAGTTAAACGAAAATTGTATTCTGTCTAACTTAAAAAAATAATCTGAACTCAGCTATAGTAGAAAATGTTGGTCTTTTGTAAAAGCAAGTAATTAAACATACAAAAAACTCTTAACACTTAATCTATTTTATTTTTTACTAAATTAAAATAAAACATAAATGTGTGAATTATATCTAAACGAAAAGTGTTCAGTGTTAAAGTTTGGGAAGCACTGCAGTATCTAAAGGAGAATTTTCTTCTACATTCCCAATTTCATAACACAATTCTAGGTAGACTTTTTACTACGAATTGAAGCATGGTTCTTTAGCCTTCGTTGAAAACATTTTGACATCGAATGAATAAACTATCCTTATAATATGGGACAAAATCAATAAAACACTCGTCTAAAAATCGCCAGAATTAAATGAGAAATAAGACTTGATTTTTATGTTCAAAAAATGACAACAATCTACAATATAAAATCGACCGTTACAGGATTCGTTCGCCAATTCTGCCGCTTAGCTAAATATGGAGGATTTGTGCTATGGAGCTGCATAATGCTAAAACTACACGGAAGATCTCGCCGCTCTAATGAAATCCCTCAGCATTCTGATTACTGAAGACAATGAGAAATCTGGAAGTAATCAGCCCAGAAAATAAAATACGAGCAAAAAGATTTAACATCATAACATGCCAAATCGCCTTTGAACCAGGGATTTGTAATGAAATTGAAGTAGACGTTCAGAATATAATTGTTATAATATGGCTGCGGCATGCTGTTTGCCTTGGCATTTTATTGGAAATAATAATTAATAATAATAAAAGTAAACGAAATGCTGTTACAAATTTTTGGATAGTTATACGTATATCATTTAGAGGTATGAAATCCATTTATGAATATGGATGCTATATTCATTATACATGAATTGAAATAAGATATGAAATGTGAGAAACGACCCTTTGCCATAAGCAATTAAGAATGTTTAGCGCAGATGCTTTGCGCAGGTCTGCTGGTTTAAAATATTTGCTCGCAATTACCGAAGAAATCTACCTAACACTTGCTTTAGGGTCCCGAGAAACAAATGAGGGTCAATTTTCCCTCTACGCTTGCAGTCCAAGGGACGACAAACTGACAACGCAACCGCGTAAATCATCAGAAATAATTAGCTTCCTTCTCCGCAATGGGTAAACAATGCAAATGCACCTACTGTCGCAATTACAAGGAATTAGAGAATCGTGATGGCGTACATGTAAAGAAGAAAGAATAAATAATTGAAAGACGTGACTCATTTTCATGCGAAAAGCAGTTGCGTCCACGGACCAGACTCAGAAGCGGAAGTGGGGTTGAGATCTAACATTTTCAGATCAAGGGAATCATGCATTTGAGTTGAGTATCAAGTCGTGATAATTGACTTGGTGCAGAATGCGTCCTCTTTAATTCTTGGAAGCATACTACACATAGATCTATAGATAAAATATTTACTCTGGCGTATCCTTGGTTCTATATTTGTCTATTTTACATTTGTCTATTTTACCCCCTTAGGGGCACATCTCCTTTAGGTGCATGCTGGTTTCACGGACCAGAGATACTCGTGATCTTTTATTTTTTCATGGGTTTATTATATTTAGTGAACTATTGTTTCCTGTTTTCATCCCACTACTCTATTCACGGATACCGCGTTTTTTCCATCTCACAACATTTTTTACTTGACGTTCGTCTGTCTTGTGTTTGGCTCAACTTGGCCAAATGTGGTCATTGCGCCATAAAACCTAAAAACAACTAAAACTAACCAACATCTTTGGAATGTAGTCCATAAAAAAAGTGCAAATTTTTTCGATCCAAATGCATAAAGTAAAAAGCAGGGTCTCTTTTTCAGGCCAATGAAACATAATTGGAAGTTAAATGCTTCGAGCTAAATTTAAATATCAATAGTAACGTGTTTCTACTAAGGTTTCTTATAAAATCTTAAATCTTGGGCATTAAGGTTTTAAAAAAGTCTGTGATTGATCACTAATTGTTTTTCTATTAGCAAGTATCAAAATCTTCCATTGACTGTTTTTACTCCACCAATCGCTATTAGCACTTAGGGAGGAGACTTACACCTTTAGTTTTTTTAATTGTCCCACCACTGACCTCTTCCGCTCAACAAGGCTGAACGGGTGGCTATTTTTGAGTGAGCACCGTATGAGTAAACCGCCGTTATTCCTAACAGAGACTATCATCAATATCCATGCGCTTACAGACCAAGACCCGAATCTGGGATCTACTGGGTCAATAGCAGTTCAATTTTAATTTACTTCTCGAGATTGAACTGCCCTTTCATTCTTTTTTAATGTTTAGAATACTGGTCATTGTATCATACAAGTTTGATTGGTTGTTTTGGGGGGTTTTATGGCGCAAGGGCCATATTTGGCCATGCTGCGCCAGACACAAGATATATAACATCAAGTAATAGACAGACCCACACAAAAAAGTTTTACTGACACAGAAGAGAAATACACCCAGGGGGAATGCATCCGACAGGAATCGAACCTGCACCGCTTCCAACTCGAAGGTTGCTAGCGCAGTGGACATACCCACTGAGCCACGTCTAGTTATTAAAGATAATTTAATTTCAATGGAAAACTGTAAAAGATGTTTTTATTCAAAAACTATTATTTGTATAATATAAAACTATATAAAAGGAGGTACATTTATAATTTTTATACGTACGTTAAGAGTATCCTGCACAGAAGTAAAGCAGGATGCTATATATATTTGCATGATATACCTTTCAAGTTCAATTAACATTCTCAAAATTGTCTTGGGCACTGTATTTTATACAAACTATTTTTCATATTTATATTTAAAGAATATTTAGAATATCTTAGTTTATTATTTCAAAAATGCATCCTTTATAAGATGACTTACTGACTTCTAAAAGTCAATACTTTCACGGAACTGCTAATAAGTATGTTTAAACTTTTTGGAAAATTTATAGATGGAATTTCAATGATGTTCACTTCAACTAAAGGAGAACTTCCCAATGTAGATGAATGCTTTTGGACGCAGTTATTTTCCATCTGGATTGACAAGTAACACAACTTTAGTTTCATTTTGTTGAGTTAGTTTTCTGAATGTGATGTCCTGTACCCGTACCTATTTATAATTTTTATCGTTCAGTGCATAAAATTATTCATTTTTGTTAAAACGATTTCATGCAATACTACAAAATACTTCGTAATGTGGATAGAGTATCTATTAAAATCCCCCCTCAGATAAACTTTTAACATTAACCACGAATTTCGTTATATTGTCGGGAATGGAATAAATTAGAACAAGTCTCAGAAAATTGATTCTAGTTGATAATATTCTATTAAAATTAATATGAATCATTTTTATTTTATTTTGTTACACTAAACAAAATTGGTGGATTTTGAACAACGGCGTTTAGAATCTAGGGAGTCAATATGTGGCAAAAGTTGTAATTTTTGTTATTAGTTTATTGAAATGTCAATGGTTTTTTTAAATCAGTGTACTTAAGCAAACATTCTTTTTCAAAAAATGTTTACATTCAAGAGAGAGGGAAAGGCTGCTACTGCTCTGAATGGTGCTGTGGGCTACGGTTAGACCATACAAGCCAAGCATCCCCAATAAAAAAAAAGGTTGACAATCAATTTTCCTGTGAAGTGTGTTCCAAGGTTAGTTTTCCAAATAACAGTTGTTTTCATAGTTATATTAAAGAAGTCTAGGTATTGGGAGGGGCGAGAGAATTTTTAGGGCTATGACGGTCTATTATCTTCTGCGTTGTTCTTCGATGTTTTTTTTATTTTTAAGTTCATTGTTCGTTGCTTCCTTGGTGTGTTAAGCTTAATCTTTCTCTTGCACAATAATTATTCCCTAACCATTGAAAATAAAAACGTATTTCAAAACATCAAATTAAGTAAAAAACAAATACAATTAAACTTGAATCTTCATCAGCTGTTGTTACTGTTGCAAGAAAAAGGAATATATTCTACTCCCGTTGTGATACGGGGGATTTGCAGAAGTCCCAGAAGGTTAATCACTGCTCCAAGCGATTCATCCGTCAAAATCGTTTTCTAAACTAGTTTCCATTAGAAACGCTCGACACAACTGAAGATTGCTACTAACACTTACTTAGTGAGCGACCAAAAAGCAGATAAAAGCCACACGATAGTATAAAGAATGGAGGCACACCGCAAGAGCGACATCTCTAAACATACGTTACAAACAAATCAGTTCGCGTGACTATTTTATCAATCAATTCCAAAATGAGTTTATATATTGAAAAGAGGGGAAATAAAAGTCCATCCCTTCGAGAAAAAATGACAGAGGAAACGAACAAGCTGGAAAAGGTACCCATTACACTATGAAAACGAGTGCCCTTTATTTTTTAGTATCATTGTTCATCGTTATTCTTTATGTGCTATGCTTAATCTTCCTCTTGTATTATAAGTGTGCACTAGCCATTGGGTAGATAGTTGTTGACTTTACGTTACACTGGAGAAAAGCAACGGGCTGTTAGCGACGGTCCGAAATCAAAGAGGGAAAGATACGAGGACAATATCTCGTAATTTTGAACCACGGTGAGATGACGAAGTCAACACTTGAGCTGGCACCTCACTCTTTAAACTTCCACACCATGCCAACGTGAGGACATTTGAGGCCACGACAGATTTAACTTGCATCAATCCTCACGACGGTTTTTGATTTAATCAAGTTTCGAACTTACAACTCTCCGTTTGGTAATCCACGACTCTACCAACTGAGCTACCCGGCTCTTCCTAGTCATTGGAAATAAAAATATTAAATTACGTAAAAAAACAAATCAAATTAAACTTAAATCTATATGAGCTGTTGCTACAGTTACAATAGAAAGGAATATATTCTACTCTCCGTTGTGACACACGGGACTTGCACAAGACATAAAAGGTTAATCACCCATCCAAACGATTCACCCATCAAAATCGTTTTTAAAACAACCAGCTTCCATTCCAAACGCCCAATACAAGTGAAGATGCTCCACCTGACCTGTAACCTTGCTACTCACTCTCTTTGTGAGCGACAAAAAGCAGATAAAAGCCACACGATAGCATAAAGAGAGCGCAAGGCACACCGCAAGAGCGATGTCTCTAAACATACGCGCCAAACGAGTCAGTTCGCGTGACCATTTTATCAGTCAACTCCAAAACGAGTTCATGGATGGAAAATAGGGAAAAAAGGAAAAGAAAAAAGAAAAGTCCATCCCATCGAGAAAAAATGGCAGAGGAAACGAGCAAGCGGGAAAAGGGACCCGTTACACGGTGAAAAAGAGTGCCCGTTACGTCGGAGATGAGATCGCTTCAAACAATCGTCCGGAGCCGGCGAAATCGACTGTTCGGGGTCATTCCGGGAGAGCGTTTAAGGGCTGCGCTGCGGACCCGGTGCTCTGCGTTTGATGGCACCATAACCACATTTAATGGCAAAAACGTGTTCACCTACGGAAAAGTCAGGTGAGCAGTTATCGATGACATTAAGTTTTCCCGGCAGGGTGCTTAATGGTTTCCAACGATCGCTCGAATATGCTTTAAAACTCGGCGGGCAGTTAAGTCGCCGATAAAAGGCATATTAGGACGGTAACCGTGGCGTTTCCACTTCTTAACACCTTTTTATCGAATATCTACCTGTAATCTATGGTATGGAAGAGCGGCAAATTATGCGTGGGGGGTTCTGGAGGTAAGGGATGTGTCGGGAATGGACTGTTATGGAGGAAAAGTTGACACGGAGTTTTGACGCACTTTTTCTTTCTTAGATGGGTGCTGTGGACTAAATTCCATGTCGAAGGTTTATCTTTTGTTCTGTTACGAAAATTTAATGGGAATTTGTTTAATTTGGCTTAAAAATTCATTTTAACCCTCTCTGAGAGGTTTACACGCATATATCCGTTCTGTAACTTACAGTTCAGCATAACTTTTAACCAGTTTTGAGCTTCTTAATTAATAAAATCTTTCCTAGGAATCTTCCAACCAATCGATGTGTTTATTTAGTCATTATGTGTGTTGTGGGGCAAAAGTAATAATCACACCACTCGGAAATTTCGTGACGCCCAGAGGGTTAGAGCAATAGCTTCCTTTAGCAGAGGTAATTATTATTCGTCAGCGCAAAAGATTAATTTCCATCTCAGATATATCAAGCACTGTTCAATCGTTATATTTTCAATGTTAAAAGAAAAAGAGACTATGCACTCTAATGAATCCTCTGAGCGTCATGAGATTTTCGAGTAGTGTGGTATTGCCTTTGCTCCATAACACACATAATGACTAAATAACCACATCGATTGATCGAACGAATCAACGGAAAGATTCTATAGGTTCAAAAGGTCGAAACTAGTTTGATGTCACACAGGAAAGGCTGCAGGTTGAAGAACGGATATACGCGTGTGAAGCCCTCAGAGGATTAATTTAATCCGTTTCTTTTCTGTTATAACTGACTCTAAGTTTAGCGGGTCTCAATTGCGAATCCTACTTTAGGCATGGATGTTTGTTGTGATTTGATATTCACTTTAAGCCGTAGGATGCTTGAATCAATAAATGACCATACAGTGAAAATCAAAACCCATTATTGAAATTCGTTTATATTATTGAAACGATTGGGACTAAAATAAATTTGTCATTTAAGACATTCTTAATTTTTAACACTCTTTAAGTTTATTTTAAAAAGATAAGTTTTGCAAAAAAAATAAACTTTAAATAATAAGATGTTTTCTTAAATTTTGTATTACATTAATGATCCATAAAAAATACGACTACTGAAATCTTAATAAATTTAAAAGTCGGCACATCTGCTGAAAATAAAAAAAAATATTAGATATTATTGGCTTCAGTGTTGTATGACATTTGATCATATGACATTTTTGTCACGTATGACCAATTCAACTACAGTGCTTAAAAAAGTTGATCATCTTTGTTTGAGAAATAAACTTTTAATGCCGATACAGAGAACGACAAGTGCCATAAAATTACTATTGATATTCCTCGGAATAAGTCATAAAAAAGAGTGCATTCCATATATGTACACAAAAAACCCCTTTTGACATGGAACCTGTGGTGCACGAGATTCAACTTTTAAAATTTATCACTCTATCTCTTCCTAGAAATGAACAAACGGTTATTTTATGATAACCGTGTTAACTTGTATTGCTAATTTGCGATAACAGTTAATATTAACTGTTAATATTAATAGTTTTGTTATCAGTTACCGATTAATGATAAAGTTAGTTACTGAATTTAACGGTTAACTGTTGATTTTAAAAATATTAGGAATTTCAATCTTTTATTTTGTCAAATTGTATTTATTTTAATTTAAAATTTAATTCAGTTTAGATTGTATCACTGCTGTCTCAATAACATTTATCTGAAACTGTTAATATTTTTGATAACAGTTGTTAAGTGCTATTTTGGAATAAAGCTTTTAAGTAAACAGCAATCGGAATAAACCAGCTCTACCTTTTACTATACATCTATTTACTTTATTTTTCTAACATCTGATATTATATACAGATTTATATACTTTTACAAACTTTTTGCCCACGGCTCCTTTAAGTAAATGCAAATTTAAGCAGCTCCTTTGTATCAAATTTGAATTTAAGTTGTATTAAATTTTTTAATTAATTGCATTTTAGCAAATCATATCTATAATTACCAAAAATTGTAAAAAATGTTTGTGAACAAAAATAGAAACAAAGAAAACAATATTATACATGGTAATATTTCTTCCTTAGGTGGTGAATACATTTTAGAATTTGTCTCTTCTTTCAGAAATCGAAACTGTTATTCCACTTATACTCAAAACGTCTCCTCCCTCAAATGACCTTTAATTTTTCCAAGACTGACACCTCAGCTTTACTTGATTCGATTTATCTTGATTATGATATCAACTAAAGACATAAGTTCTGAAATACTCTCAACAGCAAATGATTTATGATTTTTCTTTATCATGGAACATATTTCTCAGAACACAGAGGTTATCAGAAAGCATCCAGACATCCGTGACTCTCCGGGCTGAAGGTTGTGGCTCCTTTACGAGCCGTGACACACAATTTAAAAACATCGGATGTAGAATGTTCATGAAAACTAAGATTTAAAAGCTAAATATATTTAGTGTAAAAAACCACTAAAACCAATTGAATGAAAATACGCTCCAATATTATATAGGGTGTGGTATTAAATAAGATACGAAGTCAAATGAAAAATAAAATATTTAATAAGACACTCGTTCCACATGTGCAAGAAAGGACATTAGAGAAAGGCAGAATATTGAATGCTAACAATATAATTTAAATGCAGATTGGGATATAAATAAAGCAGATCACCAATTAATGCGATAAGCTTCATTCCTTTCAAAACACTGGAAATAAAAGCAGTTATAAAAATTGAATTAATTAATTTAGAAAAATAAATTTAGCATTATTTTCCATTGAGTATTTAATATCCTTCACAACTTATGAAGCTTAAATTTATGAAAAATTCTTTTCTTACTAATTCATACAATTACCCATTAATACAAACTATGAAGGGAAAAGATACGATATTTTAAAGAGAGATGTTCACAAGAAATACTTTTAAAATTTAAACTTTCATGACTTTGATTTCAGAAAATTAATCGTGGATGTGTGGAAGCATTCTAAAATTTTACAGTTGGCAGTAAAAATGAGTATAAAACAGAATAATTTTAATTTATCTTACTTTAAAATTTTTTATGAATATTTTATTAGGTTATTTCCGTTTTTATTTCTCAGTTTAATAGTTTCTGTGCCACCTATTGACTTCAAGGACACCCATCAGCTTATAGTTTCTGACTCCCAGTTTAATAGAGTTTTTAATCAACTATATATTTTTTAAATATACCATACTCTAACTTGTTTTTCTTTCCCTTTACTTAGTCCAGCTCTCTTTACGTTGACTGCGAAAAAGTTCGACAGGTAAGTAATTCTTTAATGTGATAATGATTCATTACCTTGTGTTGATTAGTTACATTTTCACTAATTTACAATAATTTTTTCAAAAACATGACATTTTGATACACTTAAACGATTTTATTTCATTTACAAATCGTGTTTGAATTTATCAGATAGAAATTTATTGTAATAACTTCAAAAAGCAGCTCAAACAAGATTATATAGCTATACTATTGTTCTGACAGTGATATCAGCCATATTTCCATGCCATTTTACCTATAAACGAAATTCAAGAACATTTTGCTAAATTCTTAACTAAAAAATTATGTACATTGTCTTTTGTTTTCCTGTTTTAAACGCTATTAATTTATTAGATTAATCATATAAATTCTCATATTCCCGTTTTATTCAGTGATTGCTTCTATTAAAACTTATTTTCCCCTAAATAGAATAAATAAAATAATAGGCATTGCTTATTACAATTAGACGTGAGATCAAAATGCTCATTTAATGACATTTCGAACAGTTCATATTTTAGGGTTTTTTCATTTCCCGCAAGCTTTTGTAATCAGAAACTAACGCAAAATTTTTCTTTTCCCACTTGAAAATATTTATTTTAATTAAAAACACTGCAAAATATCCTCTCTTCTTAATCAATTGCTTTAATTTTGTAATAGGAGTTATCCAAAAAACTAATATCGGGACAATCCGAAATTGAAACGCAAAATAAAAACTTAATTGCACAAGAAATGCACTCATCAAAGAATCCTAAGTAGTGAGCATTTATCCGAGAAATGGGAAGAAACAAAGCTCATTAATAAATTAATAGAAAGGAGGAACTGTTCCAACCCACACTCTTAAGAAAATAAACATTTAAGCAATGGCATTATCGATCGTAAGCAATCGATATTACAGCAATCGATAAAGGCGCAAAAGAGCACTTATTTCGGTTACTCTCCCGCCTCACAGCGCATTGGATCCGGCAAGGGGCTTTGCACTTGCTTAAGAACTCGCCTCCTTAACTCATTTTCTCATCAGAGCTCTGTGAATTTAATCCAGAAACTTATTTCTGCAATCGAATAGAGGAATATTTTGTATTTCGTATATTTTTAACGAAGATAACTATCTTATTCACTGCACTTGCTGAAAGTTAAATTCTGTAAGAGACGAAAAGGTAGCTTCAAGAAGAATGAATTTCAAATTAAACTCGTGACAGGAGAAACTGCTTGGAGATTTTTCGCTTATTGCACATAATAAATTCATCAAAATATTTTCCGCGTATGGAGAATTCCAAGCTACTTCTATTGCATCCTTCTTTTATTATA
Organism: Meta bourneti; assembly: GCA_933210815.1. NCBI lineage: Eukaryota > Metazoa > Arthropoda > Arachnida > Araneae > Tetragnathidae > Meta > Meta bourneti. Next base: position 49,838,585 of record OW119929.1, on the reverse strand, counting down.
ACTCTGTTCTGTTTAGCAAAAAAAATTCTTTTAGAGAAATAGCTTTCAAATTCCGCTGTACTAATAGTTAAACAATATTTTTGCTTTCATGTTAACGTATAGCTTTTCTGTTTACCGCATTTACAACCGAGTTCCTTACTTTAAGAGTAGAATGATAGAAAAATAGCCGAGATCTTTTAAAAAAGCTCAGGGAAAACCTTAAGCTACAAATGGCTGTATATCTTTATTTTATTTACCTGTTATTTGCGTTTATAAAAATATTTAACTCGTCATCTGACCGTCTTAAAAATTACGAGGTGTCGTACTTTGATCTTTGTCATCGGGAATTGATCCCAGACAGTCGTCAATAATCCGATGTGTTGCTACAGTGAGAAAAAATTCCAACTGCCTACCTACTACTTAAATTTTTTTAAATAATCTGCTTATGTTCCTAACATAAAAGAGAAACTAAAATAAAAACAACTGTCACTTTTAATAATCATGTTCATGCATGAACAGTAACTTAAAATTTACCAAATACAAACTAGTAAAAAAGTAAATTCGAAAGATTTTTTAGCAGTTAAGTAACAGATACACGCTTCAATTTTATCTCAAATGAAGCAGTATACAAAATTTTTTCATTTTGCCCCGTATAATTTTAATTGGTAGTTACATTCCTTCAATTAAATATTTTTTGTTCATGAAAATATATTTTGTGAAAAACAACTTCTTTAAAAGGACTTTAAAAATATAGTCGAGATCCGAATATCAATTTGTAAAATATATTCGCCGAAAGTTTAGTTTCCGATTTACACCTTAATACCTTACATTTTACATACATACATACAATACATTTACATTTTATTTACTAAAGATTATTTACTACTTTGATTTAAAAATATAGAAAATGAAATTCCTCCCTCAAGATTCCAGAAGTTTAAATAAATCGCAAGACACACAGTGCGTGTAAATTTCAACTAGAACGCAGAACCTACCTTGAGAGACAGCTATTTAGTTCAATTACGAAATCATCTACTGGAAGGAAAGTTTGTACACCAAAAGAATTTCCGAAATTTATGACTTCGAGTATCATACTGAAGAACGTTAATTAGAAGTTTCTTGATTGCTTTTGCACAGCGAGACCTAATTTATTGCTAAATGAATCGAATACATTTCGTTTCCAGCCGTTTTTGATCCCAAACGCAAACTTAATTACAGTAGGAGTTATGGCGCAAGTTCAAGACTTTTTTATTTGAAGCTGAATTATTGCGAAACACATGAAGAAGATAGTCGCAATGGTAGATAAATATCGTATAAGTGCAATATTTCAACTGCTATTAGAATACTTTTTGAATAAAACTCGCAGATTATGAAAAAGAGTATTTTTTCATTTTATTTACACGAATTTTAGTACACGAGCTCTTTATTATTTTATTAGTTTTATTCATGTTTTGAGATATAAATACTGCAAAGATTCAGAAAAATTTTTACTTTGTTCTGTTTATTTTCAGTGTCCCCAAATTTTTTCAGTTATCCTGGAATGCTTGTCACTATTTATAAGCTCTAATTTTGCTCTTCGCATTATATATTAGTACTAATATTCATTCATGATTTAAGTAAATAAATAGTTTTCGTGTGACTATTGAAGATAAAATCCCGCCTCTTTATCTGTTAAACCAAACTTCCTTTGTCTAAATCAAATCTCTCGTGTCATAAAATTACACTAAAGTAGGAAACTTTACTAGTAAATTTTTGCTTAAGTATCACATAACGGTATTACATACGAATCATATAAATAAATTTTTCCGTGGATAAAAATGTATGTATTCCTAGGTTCTGTTTGTACTACAAGGACACAAGGAGCATAGAAGTGGACGAATAATTAGTAAGAAAAAAGGATGAGAATTACTTATGCAGCAGCAGAGAGAAAGAAATGACATCTTGGATAATATGGTGATGTACTTTAATTTTACCACAGTATGATGCTTTTAATAAGAAAAATTGCTTTCGCAAAATGCCTCATTAACATGCTTTTAAAAATGCAGGAAAAAAATTAGCAATTCCAGTTCAATTTTACTAATTGTTTATTAACATAGTGAACATAGAACTTAAAACTTTACTTCAAACCATAGTGTATAGTTAAAACATTATATACCAAAAATTACAATTTTTGGTGCATAATGCAAGTGCTATAAAATTTGTATTACAATCCCATAGGCAAACAAATTAAATAGGTTTGTTTAAATTTGATAAACATTTTGATTACTCGGTACTGAAATTGTAAATTATTGCGTACTTAATTGCTGATCACTGGTGAGTACTTGTAAAAGAGAATAAGCAGTATTTTACACAGGATTTGATGCGTCGAATCTCGTTAATTTTTTTACGGGTTGATCTAGGTAGATAGTCTACTATATGCAATGTGTTAAAATGATTAACGAATATATTACAATGTTCAGTTTCATTCATTTGGTGATGTTATGGTAGATTTATTCAATTCCTATCTATCCCAGAAGTGAAAGAGTTGAGGAATGACTTTTGCTTTTACAAATTAATACCACTTATGTAGAATGTGCACAGTGGTTATTTAGACTAGCTATTGATAATGGACATAAAATTTGAATTACTTCTTTTAAATTAACAGGATTTAATTCTATACTTATATTTCTAGGTTTGAAGATCTCTCCCACTCAACGGGAAAAAATTCTTTCGCTGTCATGTGTAGTGTGTTAAAAGGTAGAATGAATCATGCATATGAAAAAAGACGGTAAGCGCCCACAAAAAATTATACAAAATAAATGTTCCAGCTGGGTAGCGAGAAAAGAAAAGCAATATTTGCCACATCCCTAATAAAAGTACGAACTTTCGCATTGATAATTGTTTAATAAGTTCAGAATGCTAAAAATATGCTCAAACTATACCTATGAAAAAACTCTGGTTTCTTTCCTCAGAAAAAAAGAGACCTCCCCACATTTAATTTAGACACTTGCATTTTACAGACGACATTGCTGACTTCAAAATTGTAATGATTTTTCATTTAGCTCGGATTTGTTTTATTTTTGGAATAGTCATACCTAACTTATACTTTTCAGACATTAATTTCAAATGAAAAATGTTTCTCCAAATATTTAAAAAGGTTGAAATTTAAGAAATCCAACTCCTTACCGCTGCTATCCTTTACGCCACTGAAGAATAAACTCAGAATCAGAATCAGCGTTAAAGACACCAGTTATGAATCACTTTGTTTACATTCCACCTCATTTAAAGAATAGACTCGTCCAAAACCACGTGACTCAACTGCCTGCTAGCGGGAATCGGATTACACATTAAAGATTCAGTTGATTCTAAGGAAACAAATTAATGATAAAATTAAAACTATTGTACTTATTCTTATATAAATAAACCAACTTTTAACCAACAAAAGTATCAATTAGACACCTCTTTCTCTACCGACGTGAAATGTATTTCGAGAGCAGCAGTTTATATCCAGTTTAAAAAGACGTACACGTTCGACAAGAAAAAAAGAAGGCATCTCCTCCTTTGAGAGTAACATATACAACGCCTTTCAAAGGAAGAAAAAAATTATTTATAATTCAAATCATGTGCAGCTCGTTTGAGCCCTTTCGGTCACGATAACCAACATCTTTGCAGACCTCAACTGTTGTAATAATCTAACTTCTTGGACATCCCACGCGTTCAAAGAAAAAATGAAAGAGAGAAAAGAACATTTAATAACAGACATAATTTTATAAGATCCTAGCTGTAAGGAGACTTAAAAAAGAACTCGCATGTTTAATCTGTGTACGATGTCTGGTTTCATTCCCTCAGATTTAAATTTTGTCATTGAGTTTTCTCTCTCTTTTTAACACACTACCTCTATTCGAATTGAACTTACTAAGATATTTAGGATGTAAATTTTAACTGAGACACGGAAAGTACGAAACTTAAATATTGCAATGTAAGAATTGATGCCTTTTAAAGTATTTATATTTTCCCGACAATATTAAGTTCTAGCAATCTTAAGAGAAAGAATTACGTAATGAAGTGTTTACCGTGTTTGGGTATTTGCATGAATTATACTTTTTTGAATAATGGATTATGCAGCTTAATAATGTATGGCAAAAATAAAAAAAAACATGCTAGCTCATGTTTGTAAATAAGTACTTTGCTAAATTATCAGGTTGTAAAAAGTTTCTGGAAATAGAGAACGCGTGTTTAAAGTTTTTAAAAAACACATCCCTGTACATAATCGTCTCGGTAGTCCTGATTTTGGAACTTGTACTTTTGTTCCACTGATCAATAAGCTCAAATATCCTTTGCGGTATAATCCTGCCGACGGGAGTTGAAAAAGTCACCCATCTAAGACATTTAATATAATCTTCCCTTTAAGTTTTCCCTTAAGCTAAGTTATTCTCAGGAAGAAAATTCAACTAAGACAGGAAGACGTGACATACATGCCTTTTAAAGTATTTATATTTTCCCGACAATATTAAGTTCTAGCAATCTTAAGAGAAAGAAGGGGATTAAGTGGGTGAGACAATTATTTAAATTCCAATTCGTTCAACTTTGCTGGATCCGTAAATTACACGTAGACGAGCATTATTCTGGTGAAACACAACTCCATGTTGATTTACAAACGTTTTTCTTGAGGTACAACATGAAGACTAACTGTTGACGAAAGATCTTATCCCACCTGTAACTCAGTATCACCTACCGCTCATGAAGAAGTTGTTTGCAACCTTATATGGTTGTTATCCATGCTCTTCTCATAACATTCAAGTATGACGCTCTGTTTTAGAGTCAATCATGACCAAGCGATACAAAAACCCTTCCAACTTCTGAAGTCGGATGCTGATCGTATTGAAGTTGGATGTTAATCGTATTTCCAGTTGATCTGCCAACTTATGCCTATTGCATCAGGTTTGAACGATAGCACGAGTTGTAGGTCAGTATCTTTAACCTCACCGAGTCTTCTACTTCTGAATGCATCAGACAGATTCAGTGCACCAGATTTAAATATTTTGTTCCGTCATAGCATGTACTCAAACCAATACCTTCAGCAAACGCTTTTCGCAATTTTTCCAGCGATACTGTAACTTTTATCCACTAAAATTTATTCACGCAACAATGCAGAAAATTTATCTCATATAGCTATCGTATGGTCACCACTTGCATTCTATTTTCACTACAAAATGTTGGGTCTTTCCTTAGGATTTATTCTTTCCTGCACAGCACTTTGGGGAGTTCATCCCAGGTTCGCAGTATGTGCCATTGCACAAACCTCAAACAATTTTTCCTCGAAACTTTCTTTTTAACCTGTGTGATAACTTTTGAAAAAGAACTAAAAGATACTACTTTGTATTTAACGCACGATATATAATACTTGGTCATTTAAGTCGCATAAAAAAGCAAAATTTATATCTTTCGGTACATTTTTGATGGTAGGTAGGTAGTTGATTTTACGTCGCACTAGAATAACACAATGGGTTATCGACGACGATCCGGGATCAATCCCTAGGGGAATGATCAGAGGACAACACCTCTTTATTTTGAATCACAGTCAGAGGACGAGGTTAACACCTGAGCTGGCAACCCAATCTTCAAATTTTCACACCACGTCAATGTAAATTTTTATGAGAATGTTAAAATTAAAATTTTATGAAGAAATAATTCCGTCTCATTTTCTCTTGTTTGCAAACTCTGTTACAGGATTAAAAAATAATTTAATCACTCTAATTTTTTTTATATCGGCATTTCATTAAATCTGCCTTAAAGCATGCAAATATCTTAAAGCATAATAAAATTCAAGAGTTCGAAAATTTTTGGATTGAGATTTATAGATTTAAAACTAAATGGGAAATTTCTGAATCAAAAGTTGTGTGTGTGTGGTTACCTAAACTTATATTTTATAAATTGCAATTTAAACGACCACTCGAGCATGTTTGCATTCAAAAATACTGACATGCGTTTTGTTTTCTAAATTTGCATCAAACCATCTATGCATATCGTTTGGCTTCGTTTCATCTACGCAATTGCGCAATGCAACAATCATGAAGTCTCTCAGAAAATGCTTTTGAGTCCGAATTTTGTAGAATAAAAAATATTCTCGATTCTAAATAAATTATAGAAAATAAAAAATAGACAATGAATTTATCCCCTGATTATCACAATGATTAATAAGTGCTTTTACTTTTATGCATCCAAACATTTTCAAAGCCCAAAACTCCATTATTTTCTTTATTTGTTGCACACTTGCAACAAATAAAGAACAGAAAGGAATTTTCGTCTAAAATTAGGAATAAAAAATACACGTCAGCTCAGATCAGATGAATGTTCCACAATTGAAATATCGTTTTCAATAAACATTTGAGCATTAGTAATTTTCATCCATTCTCTCTAGACTTGTAGTGAGTTCATTTCCTTAACTTCTATCCTTCTATACAAGGAAACCTTTATTACTTCAAATTTTTCCTAGTCATTTATGACTTCATTTTCGGGTGGTTACGTGTTCTTGCTATGAATAATCTGTTATTCAAGTCCGCATTTAATAAGCATTACAATTAAATACACAAAAACAGTACTTATAAAATAAGATATGGTAATTGGCTATTTGTTCAGAACTGTATACAAGGATAGCCGTAGATATACGCAAGTGCTCAAGATGTGGTAATTGTTATCAATTGTGTACAAACAGTCTTATTTTCGTATTATCCTCCCGCAAAAGAAAAAATATGCATATGATAACCTATAACAAAACCTTGCGCAGGAGACACGAAAAGCTTTTATTTATTTTATTGCAAACATACATACGTGTATGGCTTTCGGTAAAATTCTTCACCATTTAATATTCTGTTTCATGCACGAAGGCCTTCCGTTCAAAATATTTTAAGGGATCTTGGCCTTTGCAATTCGTCCACCTAAATAAAACGTCCAATACTCTGGTCAAATTATTCCTTTATATATATCTGACATTCTTTCATAAACACACTAACCTCCCTTTTGTGGCTGATGATTCTGGAGTAGACTGAGGGTAATTGCAACTCAAACAATCCCAATGCTTCTTGATGCATGTTCAACAAGACAGTTGTTTTTTTAACAAACAAGACTTCATATAACGAATTCTGTTCCTTCATTTATGCTCGTAATTGTTGCATTGTGCCGCACCACATACTCTAAAATTGGTCCATGCTTGTTTTTACGATCCTCTTTTTGCAATTTTAACCTCCTTTTTAACCCATTTCACTACCAAGCTGTAATTTTATCTCTTGTGAACCTGTATATGGCGCACGACTTTCAAAAACTGTATTTCACGTACCAAATCCTTATTCAAAGACAAAAGTTCTGTTCCAATGCAATTGCATTGTTTCCCCAACATTCGCTAATTGTCCTGTTGCAAACATGCGTACATGTATAGCTTCTGAAATTTTTCTTCCCATGTCCCATGCACGAAGACCTTCCATAGATAATTAAGCCTAAAATTATTCCTCATAAGAGATCCTATAGCTTCAACAATTCGGCCACCAAAACAAAGCGTTGCCTAATACTCTGTCCAAATAATTCCTTCGGATATCTCACTCATAAACAGACGAGCCTCCCTTTGTGCGGGAGGATCCTGGGGTGTGCGAGACTTAAAAGTCATCGCAACTCAAACCATCCCTGTGCGTCCTGATGCATATTCAACAAGACGGGGGACACAGCTGTGGGAGTCGTTCGACTCCAAAGACTCGCATCTGCATAAAATTAAGTGTTCCCGGTGTTCCAGAGGCCGCCTCCGGTGTGCGAGCTTTTAATTTATCCCGCCCACGATTCCCTCATGTGGGAGACGCACGCGGGAGCGACGGACTTGATTTGCATTTTTAATCACGGGATTCCTCATTTGATTCTGGAGGGTTTGAATAGTTGGGGAATATATTGCTTTAGTGGGAGAAGTTTTGAATTTCCCTGTGCTGTACTTGGGATGTAGAATGAAAAACAAAGGCTGAAGGATAGAGGGATATTTGAAATAACCGATGTATTTATGCGGGAAGCTAGGAACTCATTAGAACAGATCGGATTATTTGTGTAACGAATGCTCAAACAAGACTTTTCAAGTAAAAAGTAAAATCTGGAATACATACACAAAAAACTTACGAAAAATAGAGTTATTTACGATTTTAACTAATTCAGCCCTGAAAAAATCACCCCACTGATCCCCAAAGGGAACAGTGGGCTGTCAAGATCGCTAAAATTGATCGAAAAACCGATTTTTTTAATTTTAGAGATAAAATTAATTAATATCAATTTCTGTGGAAATAAAAAAATTTTTAATTACCATCAATTTTGAATGAGTTATATATACAACATCAAGGAATATAAGATAAGTTTTGTACGTCTTCTATAAAAACGAGTTTCTTTCCGATTGAGATTTTTTTTCACATTCTGATTTCAAAATGTTATATGCGCACCAGGTTTTAATTGATTTACTTGAAACAATTGTTTGGATAATCCTTGAAATCTGCTGTACATATCTAAATACAAATGAGAAATTCGCCATGCTTCCAAATTTTGATTTAAAATGTTGCTTAAGCTTTTTTGCTTTGCTATTTGAGCGATACACTTACCAAATGGAGTTAATTTGATTTCTATATATACAAACTATTACGTGAATTAAATTTTGAATGTAAAAAAATGCAAAATTAATGCAAATGGGATCTATCAATTTTTGCTTATTTATCAAAACTTTTTATCACGTTTTATGTAACTTCCAAAAGACAATATTTTGGACCAAACTTTATATGAGCTTTTTAGCAGAAAACAGTCTACAAATGTCATAACAATCGGATCATAACTGCAAAGTTTGTTTTGAAAGTCCATTGTTCCCTTAAATGCAGCATTCACACTTTTCATATCTAATTTCGCTAATGCCTCTTGGCTTTTCTATTCCAAAATCCAGCCCCCAGCAACACTAAACAAATTCACAGGACGATCATTACTTTAAGTTCTAAGATATTAGTAGGTTCCACTCCCATTGGCAGAAGGGGACAATTTCTGGAATGTCCAGCCCACTTTTCGGGAGTTTGCACACTCGTCAATGTCACTCAAGAGGCAAGATTTACTGAGGGTCATCTGATAACAAAAATACCGATAATCTTATTACGACTCTGCATAGGATACCTACAGCCACCCCCTGCAAGGCACGTTAGGATTGGTCAGTTTCTCCTGTGTCCAAAGGGAGTACTGGAAACCATTTTAGATTTGGGGACAACTTTTAGTTTAGAGTGCGATGGGATATGCGAGAAACTCTTGGTTTGTGCATTACTTTTTGTTTCTCGATATTAGGAATTTTTGCTTTGCGCGGTAAGTTGATTTTGTGCAATTGCATTTATCACCTGATTATAATGGCTATAAATCAAACAAATTATTTTTATACTTGTATTGCATTCGTTTTTATGAGAGTTATATAGCAAAAGCCGTTATGTTTTGTTAGTCTGGCTTGTTTTAATTTTGATGTGTTCAACTGTTTAAATAGTTTTGTTCTTTTTTATAAATACATGAATCACAAAGTATTACACACGACTGTTACGATTTATAACGGTGAAAATGAAAATTACTAATCGTATAGATCTAAATTCATTACCTACAAATGTGGTTGATTCCATTCCAAAATCCGGCATTTGAGAGTAGCGGTGTAATATAGTATTTAAAGTGTTAAAATAGGATAATTTTACACACATTTCTAACTTAACAAAATGGTCCTCGGTAGTGGGGTTAAATCTATTTCGAAAATAATACAAATAATTGTAACAAAACGCCCAAAAATGTGGACAATTCAAAAATAACGAAAATGAAATTTTTTAAAATAGCGTTTGTGCAAAAGCCCAATTCCTAAAAATTCAATTAGACCTCACTAAGATAACCAGACTTATACATAAAACGTATTTTGTGCTGAAAAACCTTTTAAAATACGACGAAAGCGATAAAACTTCTCGGATCTTATTATCTATAAATATCAAATTTAATAATCTGAAAATAGATAATAAGCAATATTATGATTAAAGAGTGTGTTTAAAACTTTCTCCTTACACTGAAGCGTAAAAAAATTAACAAATCAATAAGCGAGATCATCACGCAAGTAGTTTTTTTATTTTAAAAGTCAATAATCATATTGTAAAAATGTTCATTCAAAATTAACCTAAATTTATTTGAATGTTTATATTTCTAAAAAACATTTTCAATTTCCAAGTACTTATTCTTGTCAGTTTTAACGAATTTCTATGTACTTATTCTTCTGCCAGTTTTAACGGATTTCTAAGTATTTATTACAATGTATGCCCAAACATACGCCAAATTCGTTTACCTCATTTTTAAGACATTCTTACTTAACGTAAAATTTTTTGTGAAAAATTGTATTTTTCATTTTTCTTATTTAATATTACAAGAAAATAGTGACTTTTCACGCTTGATAAGAAAATTCTCGAAACATGGTTTTATATGACTAATTGTTTACAATTTGAAAAATCTGGTTTTTTTCTTTACATCTTAAAAATGGCGAAAGACACCATAAATTGTATAGATTCTTAATAGCTAATAATCACGAAAATAGTTATAGTTTAGACATTTGTATTTGGTTAATTATTTCTTGTAATAGTTATTGATTTTGAAATGTGAGAAGGTTCCTTGAATAAAATAAAATTATGCTTAGGAGGTCATGTTGTCAGCAATAGCTTTATTAATAAGACTAATTTCTTAATTTAAATTTATGAGTCTTTTCTGATCAATGTTACTCTTAACAATGATGCGAAATTTAAAATTTTGACTGATCCAAGACGCGTCATAGGTTTGTCACTCACGTGGTTTGCGTTATTATTTCGAATTTTATACAGTCCAGAATGCCTACCAAATATGCAGTGAAATTACAAGCTGATGTACATAGGGTTGTTTTTTCCGCATCTGTAATTAACTAAATATTGATCTCGCTCACTTGCTTAATATGCATAAACTTGCGTCTGCTTGTATTATTGCTTTACCAAAGACTATATTCGTCAATTCGTTATTAGAAATTGAAGCAATTATTGTTGGAAAATAAATGTACGCACTAAGCAGAGAATCTTTTTGTTAACATTGTTCCAACAACTACACATTGATCCAACACCAGTCCTGCGACACTAAACAAATTATGAATAAATATGCGCACCGACATATTTTCTGTACAGAAACGGAGTACGCATGCGCATGCTTTGTGGCAAGCTACTACAGTGTGTGACCGGTCTTACAACGCACTAAAATTAAATAATACGCGTTCTAGATTTACTTAAAGCCAACAAAACGTTTAAGAGCATTTCAAACACTTCACCCAACAAAATACCGACTAAATATAAGCATCGAATCGCCAATAAGTCTACTACACTTCAGTTCCGCGAATAAAAAAATAATCATCAACTGTGATAAAAAGACATTAAAATCACTTATAGTAAAGCATAAAAAAGTAGCAGAGGTAGAGAAAAAAAAGCGCAGAAACACAACAGGTATTTGTACACGAAACAAGACCGCGAGATACTAGGAAATCAACCAGGAGCGAGAGAGTCAGTCCGGTTCAACACAGCTCACGATAGCATTTATATGACGTGTACGATGCATGTGTATAGACAATGGCAGAAAGATAGTTTACTGCCCTCAGCCTTTTGTTCTACCAGAGGTAATATCTATTAGGAGACACGTCACCTTATAACGACGGCTGCACTTTTGATGAAGTGTACTCCGTCCCCCTCCGACAACAGGATGGTATCGCCCAAATTCTACATGATTATTTGCTCTGCAGCGATTATGCACTGCCACCATCATTATCTACTTATGATTCGTTTCTGTTTCGGACGGAGTGAAGAAAAAAATATGATTTCGTAGTGGCACCACCCATTTGACGGCTGGCTTTGCTATGGTCTTTTAGGATTGACGATTCCTCTCTTTCTGTGAACTAGAAATATTCACAGTCAAGTTGTTAATTTTTTGCACAAAAACATTAATAACAATTATTGACATTTTTGAAGTATCTCCGTCCCCCCTCCGATAACAAGATAGTATCGCCCGAATTCTACAACACGATTATTTGCTCTGCAGGGATCTACTACCATCATAATACTTACGATTCGTTTCTTTTCCGGACTGACTAGAGAAACAAAAAGGAATTATTTAATAATGGCACCACCCTTTTTTTATTTGATGGATACTGGCTAATGATCTTTTAGGATTGACGATTCTTTTGTTTCTGAGAACTAGAAATATTCACTGTCAAATAGTATAACAATTTCAAGGTTCAGCGTTCGTGAGCTGGTTAAATTTGGGAATTGGTTTAACTGAATCTTATATGGCTTAAAACCACTAATCAAATTTACAGAATTTACAACATAAGAATTCTGATTATTGGGCACTTAAATAGAATAGGCTTAGAAATATTTACCTGGCAATATTTCTAAGAACACTTGAATAATCTCTTCAAGCTCAGATTACTAATAGAAATTTCCTGATTTGGGATTTTTGTCGCGCGTTTAAAAAATGTTGAATGATATATTTAAGTTTCAGATAGGAAAAATACATAAAACAGTTCATTATATGTCAAAAACAGCTTCACTTTATCGATTTAACAAATAGATTTAAATTAACAATGCGAATGAGGCAAGAGGAAGTTGTTATCTTACAACTCTTAATTAGACCAAAGAATCCGAAAAATGTGTTTATGTAGTGGTGGATCAACTATATTGCAGTTCGAAAACAGACCAAATGGTTGTGATGGTTTTGAAAAGCTGAGAAGAAAAATTGATTTAACTGTCTTCGTTAAGGAATTTTCCATTATTTTACGCGAAATGTCACGTTTTCGGCTTTTCCTTTTGTCATTATAAGATATGTTTTTTTCATTTTTTGAGTGTTTCTTTTCCTTTTGTGTTTTCTGGGCAATTTTGGATGAATTTCCAGAAAACCTCTGTCGGGAAAAAAAAACATTTTCTCGCTGATGTTTCAGAAATCTGAACCAAGTTTCATTGTCCATTTAAAGTCTTCTTTTGTGATTTCAGAAGTGATAAGGAACTTTAAAAAGTTTTGTTGGCGAAGAAATTATTTAGTCTCTTATGAAAATCGGTACATGCTTTTTTTCTGTTTTGTATAATTCTGAGCTGATGAAATAAAAGCTTTCAGTTTGACTTGGGAAAATTAAAATATTTAACTAGGTTTTTTGTTGATAAAATTCAAATTAAATTTGACTCATTAACTGTCGGCAAACGTAAATTGCATTTTTTGTTTTCTTTTATATGGTCTATTTTAATAAACGAAGTAGACTTTCAGTTTGGAATAGAAATTTTACGATGTTAAATTATACTTTCTGCATATTTATGTCAAATTTGGGATGTATACAATTTTTATTGCTTCTTCATGCACTCTTCCTTTTTTGTAAAAATAATTATGCAAAAATGAAATTCTTAAGGTAATTTACTTGCCCTATAGGATATTTTTTGGGACACAGATGCATTTTTATTGGATACTTTCTAACAATTTTTAGGTCATCAAAATCTTATGAGTAATAATACTTCCGTTGTAAACAATCGAATGTTTTTAAAATTACTACACAAGGATTTGAAAATAAAAGAACTTCCAATTCCATTAAAGAAAAAATCTACAATTCCCGATAATTTGAAAAACATTTCTACATATTAAGGAGATTATCTCCTTCATAACTTTAAATCCCGATTTCATTTGGATGACCCGAAATGTAATGTGCATTACTCAGCTGTTTTAAAATACCTTAATAAAATATACATAGACAAAACTTTAAATTCGAAAAGTTTACATGCTGTGAGAAAGAAAATTCTGTAGAATAAAAAATCATTTTTCAATTATGAAGTTCACAAATCTAATTGAATAACGCGGTGCTGTCATGTATGGAAAAATAAATAAACTTCACTGTTTATTTATCGTGAAATGAAAATTTGAAATTCAGGTTGTTTTCACCCTTTTTGTAACGAAAATGGTTTGTAAGAAAATAATACCAAATGTAACTGTAATGAAACAGTGTAACCGCGAAAGTATATCCAATATAACTGTCATAAAAATTATGATTTATTTTTGTTTAGTCGTTGCTTTGCATCTCTTCAAAGAAGATTGCAATTCTGGTTCCCAAAAATCAGATTGTTAAACGTTGAGATAACACTAGCAGATATATATTCAAACATATTTATGTCCAACGGCCCTTGTGGAACTGATCTTTTTCAATTCATTAGTTCAAATATGCTAGCGGTTTATTCACATTTTAATGGTTTCAATGTTACTAATAATTGTTATAAATAGGTTTTAAAGCGACTTTCTATGAACATATATCTCTTGATTAAATTTAATTCAACTGATTTCAAAATACACGTATTCGTTAGTTTATTAAAATTATCGAATTTAACTTCTGTTTGAAGAATACTTTTCAAAATAAATATTTTACTTCAATATTTATAGGAGACATTGAGAATAGACCCTTCCAAAACAAGAGTTTTTATCGCATTTGGATTGGATTCGAATTAAAATTGACATATTTTAACAATGAATTTTGAGTGATTTCGAATCATTAATACTAACTACAAAGTAACAATGTTTTCTCATAGACAGACTGCTGCTGTAACATACGTAGTAACAGTAGTAGGAGTTATATAATTTTAGTGAATCAATTGATTGGGGAATCGAAGTGATAGTTATTTTTAAATCAAGTTCTCTGTTGAGATATGATAATTAAAAAAATTTATAATTCTTGAAATTTATCAAAACAGTTCAAGATCATAGTTAATATATTTTAACCCTTTGAGCATTCCTGGATTCCTAAGTTGTGTAGCTTTTACCTCACATAATGAATAAATAATAGCATCTATTGGTTGAAATAATCCCAGGAAAGATTATATTAACTGAGAAAATCAAAACTGGTTAGAAATCAATCAGGGAAGACTGTAGGTTGCAGAACGAAAAATGCGTGCGTACCCCTGAGAGGATTAAACCAATTTTTCGGGATGTTTAAAGGTGCGGTAGTGTTCATCGTATATTCTAATAACTGAGGGTTGTTGGTTTGAAATTGCTGTATTACGAACACAAAACCAAGTTCAGTTTCTACTTAGGATTAGGAAAAGGCGCACCCATGCATCTATATGGAGAAGAAAGAGAAAAGTTGATTGAAAAGGTCACTCGTCAACGCATAACGCGACTACATTTTTCTCGTCCGCCTCCCTTTAGTTTCGACTTTCGCTTGTCAAACCACGCTTCACGAGGTGTTTTATGAGAAAGTCGACATTATCAAAAAACGCAGACCTGTAGCGAGGGAAAACTTTTTTTTTTACGGCTGTCGGTCAAGGTTTAGACTGCAATGGCTGGGCATTGCACGCAAACCACACGCCTGATGTCTTTTTTAACGGGAGTAAATGTGTCCAGCACTCGTAAGAGATTGTTATCACTGCATGATTATGACCGGCCTGTTACACAGATGACAAATCGGAAAAATCGAAAGAGGAAAGCGAATATTTTGATTATGTGCTGCTTGGTTTAACCCTCCTGGTGGTTTATCAAAACTGACCAGATCTTGATGAACAATATATTTCGTCATTAGAAGAAAACTGACCAGATCTTGGTCATCATAAAAAATCGGCAATATCTTGTTGACGAGATATATCGTCATTAGCAAAAGTGGTCAGATCTTGATGAACAAGATATCTCGTCGAAACCACTTGGAGGGTCAAGAAACAACCGAAATTATATTTAGCTTAGGTGAGGTAGTAAAATAAAAAAATGGACTTCTCATGATTTTACACAAATAATTAAACTTTAGTACCTAGTATACATTGTTATCAAATTTTAAAATTTCCAACTTGTTTGCTTTTATCATTGAAAATAAAAGTAGCTACAGTAGAGCCTTGATTATCCGCGGTAATGTGGGCCGAGGTCACTTCGGATAACACGGGTATAGTAACACAAAACAGCCTATACGAAATACAGAAAAAATTCCCTCTACTACATGTTACTACTACTGCTACTGAAAGAATCATAAAACAAGGATTAAGAATAATCTATACACGGATTTGTGTCACCGTATGTATTTATTGGGATAGTTTTACAATGAGTTCGCTCTCACGTTGTGGCAGGCAGCATTCTGCCCGTCAAACCTGACCAATCAAGGACAAAGTGCGCAAACTCGCACTCGAAGCTTTATTTAAAGTTAAAAAAGTGTCATATACGGCTCGAGTAACATGGATATTTGGTTAGTTTGGATATAATCAGGGTTCTACTGTATTTAAAATTCAACATTACACTATGGTATATTTCAAGTAGTATAATTTTTCACGAGTTCATATAGTATTCCTTATATCATTATATTAGTTTATATTGTCATGCCATTTTACCTTTAATCTTAAGTTTGTCCATTTTTCCACCATTACCAAATAAAGCCCGATCGTGACATAAAATCCATACCACAAATATCTTTCCCAGACTATCTTAATAACTTCCTCCACCCCTTAGGCAAACCATGTTAAAATACGTTCTTTCTCTCCGTGCCCACCATTATATGAGATCAGAAACGAGCTGCTTGTAACGGAGAGTGGACCGATAATTCCAATGTTCGACCCACAAGAGCAGAACTAATTTCTTTTACAAAATGATATATTTCAAATTTATTCATAGTCTTATCAGTTTAAGCACACACTTTTTGAAAAGCCCATAAATTGTCATTCCCTAGTAAAAGCAAACAAGTAGCTAAATGCTTCAGTCAACCTTGAACTTGAAACTTTTATGGTACGAGACAAAAATATACTGAGTATGTTATACATTAACTTTTAAGGAGGAAAAGAAATACATAAAAGGAAAATTTCGCTGACGTATCAAAGTAAATATCTTATTACATCAATCATTTTTTATCTAAACTAGATTAGTGTGATAAAAAGTTACAGGGAGCTTTTTTATTCCATTTGAACTCCTTGTTCTATGAATAACATTTACATGATTTGAATAAATAATACTTCGTTTTTATTATAGTCGATTATCTATAATGTAATAATATCGTAATTTAGACTAAATTAATGTAGATTTACAATAAACAGGAATAGAGAAGTTAACTTTTAGACCGTATTTAAAGGGTGTTATTTGATTTTCAATATTTTCTATTGTTTATTTAATTGCATTTTTTAACCCATTAACTGGGTTTTAGTTTTAATATTTGATTTAGTGTTTATAAATCCCTTGTGCATTAAAAATATACCAAATCAGATTATAAATCTGTACCTTGGTAGGAAAAGAGCCTATGATGAAGGGCCTGATTTTGAGTTATGTTCAAACTATTTCAATGCAACTAAAGTAATAATAAGAAAAGTGTCAATGTCGTCCATTATCCATTATGAATGAATCAAAACATTGAAAAGTAATTTTTACGCTGTACTAAAAATTAAAGAAAAAAAAAATTACTGAATTAGCTGTTGCCAAAAATTTTCAAAATGGACATTGGCCCTTTTTCTACCAAGTTTTAGAGATAGAAAATTTTAGCTTTATAAACTCATAACATTGTTCCGATTATGAAACTGAATGTGAAAATAATCCGAAACTCAAATTTAATTATCTTATTTGACAATACGTTACTTAAAATGCCACCAAAGTATTCACTTCAAACTCACAAACACCAAATCAGTAATTCCAGCTCTACAGCACAATGAAAACTTTTTCAAACATTCTCCATACTTTTTAATTAAATGGAGATAAATACTTTCGAATTGATGTAACATTTAAAATGTGGAATTAAGATAACAGCTTTATTTGATGTTTAGAAATTGTTTGACTAGGTATGCTATGTATATTTGCTCGTCAGAGTAAAGAAACTACATGTGGTGCTTTACATAAAAGCCTTTTCAATTTACTTAATTCAAACGGAAGACATTTTTCTTATTGTGAACAAAATAACAACCACAAATATTAATCATATACTCTTGTACATGCAATAAAATTAAAATTCCTTGAAACATTTTGATCGGCGCCAATTTTAGTGTGTATGCCTAGATCTAAGGTTCAAAGCAACACACAAACCGCCGTTTCCCCTAGACCTAAAGGAAGCAATTATGGAAAAACATGAAGTAAAAAACCAAAGCATGTATGTATGTCTACAGAGTAGCGACGGCTGAAAGCCGAGTTACGAAAATAAAATCCTACAGCAAGATGTTTTCAATGACTTTTTCCTTGAGATGTTAGCTATAGGGATTTCCCACATGCCATGGAAAAAAGTCAAAGGAACAATCCCAACAGGTACCAGATTAGTGGTTTAATGCTAATATTCGTGACCATTTATCTTCCCTCCCATCTCTCAAAGGTCACAAGATCATTCGCGAGTAGCTCATGTATGAGAAATAATTAATAATCGGGATATTTTCTTTGGGAAAAAATGAAAAGAGCTCGAATTAATGAGTTGGACTACCAACTCTGCTATTTCGATGGTTCCACTTTCCATACCCTCCCATCTGTTTTACTGAGCTAAGGCTCCAGTAATTACTAAATGAAAAAAAAACATACGAATTCTAAACAGGTTTCCTATGTGGTTTCAAAATTTATTGCGAATCTTGTTTCACTTGAGATGACCCAAGAACGGTTTATTTGGGGCACAGATAATTTGTTTTTGCCTACGCGTTTTACTGAAGAAGTTTTAGGACGTATAAAAGATTGAACTTAAATGCATAAAATGCTTTTTCAATTACCTGTAGATATTGTTATGTTCATAACACGTTCAAATTTTGAGAATTCGATTTAATCTGTTTTTTTTCCACTTATATCCGAGAATTACAGCTTCATGTTTCTGGCACCTTCTCAACAATTTTTCTTAAAATATTCAATTAACTCATCAAAATTGCATTTAACATTTATGAGTATTAGCTCAATGGAATGCATAGCTTATTCTACATTAGGATAAAAATTACTTCTGAGCGTCAAGAGATTTATTTCCAAGTAGTGTAGCTATCACATTTGATAACTCAATAACGTCATGTATTGGTTGAAAAGAGAGAGTGAATCCTAGGAAAAATTATATTGGTTAAGAACGTCAAAACTAGTTAGAAGTCATTGCACATTTTAGAACGGATATATACGTGACAGCCACTTGGAGGGTTAAATGTAACACAAGTATGATTTTTTTAAACTTTAAAATTAATTTACGCGTATCATGTGTAAAGAAAAGTTTTTCAGTGTGTGCATAATTAATTATACACATACTTTGAATTTTTTCTTTGCTATTTTTTGTAATAATGAAAAGATAACTTTGTTTTCGGAATGAAATGTTGACAAAACAAACTAATCCAGTACGGAAATTGCTGTTTAAATCATGGATTTAAATTTTATAGGTTAACTTAAAGATTTTATCTGCTAAACTTAACTTAAAAATTTCATTGAATTGAATAAATTTATATTTGAAGTTTGATTTCATTTTTAGTCCTTAAATTTGAAAATATTAAATATGAATATAACATTCTGTGATCGAATTATTTTAAATATGAACATAATCTTGTGCAAATAAATTTATTTTAAATAAATGAAAAATATAAAAACTGCGTATATACGATCAAATTATGGTGAAGTCATTGGGAATGTTGGATAGGGAAAATTTGCAGTAGTTCTTAATTTTACTTTAAATGTTTTCAAAATTATATATAATTTTTCAGTTTCTTTAATTAACTAACCTGTAGTACCAACGTTCTCATTATTTTGAAAGTTTTAAAAATGTGAGCTATTTTTACTCCATAGATCAAATGAGAACTGTGAGTGGAATATTGTCGGCACTTGAAATTTAGCAGGAATCATGATAGAATGTATTGTATTTCTTCAGTGATAAATGGCAAAACAATTTTTTTTGAAAAGTTAAATGCAAATAAATTCAGCTCATTTTCTTTTTTTGAAAAGGGTTGGTTGGTTTTTCGGGGTTTTATGGCGCAAGGGCATATTCGCCATGTTTTTCCAGACACAAGACATACAATATGAAGTGACAGACATTAAAGTTTTACTGACACGGAAAAGAGAAATACACCCAGGAAGGAGTTGCATCTGGCAGGAATAGAAATGCACCTGGGAGGAATTGAACCTGTGTCACAGACAACTCGCAGGTTGCTAGCGCAATGGGTATATTCACTGAGCCACGACGGCCCTTTTTTGAAGGAAATAAATTCAATAGAAATATTAAATTATCATCCAGCATAAGGTTTTTGAAACATAATTTAGAATTACTAAACAAAGCATCGGTATCTTCCGAGTCATGGGTGTAAGTGACAGATAATTTAATAATTAAATAGAGATTGAATTTTACATAATTCATTTTCTTCACGCATTTATAAATATTACTCTGCCCTTTAATTGAAAAATAAATTGAATGTAAATAGCACAGAGTGAAATTTATTCAAACATTTTTGCATTCAAGGGCTGCTAAAAATGCTTTGCTTTTGAGTCGGAAAATAACTCTTTCATACACAAAAACCACGAAAAGAATTAGGAGTCAATGTTCTTTTCCGCTTCTCTTTCAACTTCAAAACTAGAGTCCCTTGAATGCTCAATTTGAAAGAGCTAGCTTGCGAAAGTACTTAGGCTAAATCATTAATCGTAACGTACTATATTTAACCAGGCTGCAGAAAGAGCGCTTAACCGCTACTTTTGGCACGGTTTCAAATTCTTCAATAAAACAAGAGATGTATATATTTGTTCATTTTGCTACAACGTCACAGCTTTACGCGGGACTACTCTACGATCTTCTAGATTCGCTCCCCTTCGGCAAACCTTAAGTATCAAGATGAATGGTAAATTTGAACGTAACTGATAAGTCTTTCTCTTGCTGATTTGTACATTATTCCCCTCCTTGGTGTCATGTACTATGTACAAGCTATATTTTATTTTTACTTCTTGTTAAGAAATGTACTAAAAGAACTCAATTTTTGTGGATGTAAAAAAAATTCAAAAAATGAAATAAATGATTAATTAAATTGTACAATACACATTCGCATATATTTAGGTTTAAAACGATGGATCTGGAAAAATGCATAGTTTTATCACGATTGCTTCTCCCAACAAACAAAATCGAAGTGAAAAAAAGAATTTCAAACTTTTTCAAAAAAATATTCAAAATTAATGCAAAACTGAACTAAGTTTTTAAACATCATTTTATGCTTTCGATCTGATAAACTGTTACTTATGATGAGAAAATGTCGGCAAACATAAAATTAAATGTCTTCAAATATACAATAGGCAGAAACGTTGATTTTTTGAGATACTGATAGATACACTTATATAAAAAGGTATCGCAACAAAAAAATTTGAGCTATCATGTTACTAATATACCCAGATTTTGTTTTACAATATTAGGTTTCCTGTCGAATATACTAAAAAATAACTATTAATTATTACATAAATATTTAAATTTGAAGTACTATATAATTCATGTTAGAACGTAAACTGCGGAATTAAAATTCAAGAAGGATTTTAAATCAAAACAAAATAATTTTTTTTCTATTATGTCTATTTACCGAAGTCATAAAATTTGGTAGTCTCCGACTAAAAACATCCAACTAGACCATTCAACATTTAGTACTAGGTGAAGAGGTTTCTTCAGGTAGTAATGCACTAAAACAATATTTGTTTAGTGAGTTCTTCAAACACAACGTATACGATCGTAACTTACAAAACCAAATAATATTTAGAATAATTGGTTGTAAACTCCAAAAGAGTCGGTCATTTAGCAAAAGAATGGGCTTATCTGTTTCAGCTGACATTCATTCGTTTGGATTGTGCATGAGAGTTATAGGTTCTTAAAAGATAAGACTGCCATCATCACGTTTGGATCTTGCAGCAAGATAAGCATTTCTGCTGTTTATTTCCCCGTTTCAGCAGTTGATTCATTGTCACAAGAGTAATGATTCCTTCGTTTGTTTTCGAAAGCTGCGCAAGAAGAAAGGTGTCTCTCATCAAACTATCGAAAAAGGATACATTGTGTGAATCTTGTATAATGCAAGCTTTCTCTTCCAAGTGTGTATCTTGTACACATCTGTGATAGATTTTTCAGTTCTGGGTTTTATCGGATAAGAAACCGCCCTGTTTATTGACTTAGATGGGTGGTGTTTTTTTTTTGCTATTCATAACTTCGTTCCCATATATGGATATTATATGTTCAGGCATGCAAGACGATTCGTAACGTCTAAAACCTGCATCAGTAAAACAATTAGAATAGAATAATTCAGTCTTATATTATTATCTTATCTCCTTATTTGTGCATGAATTTCAAAAATATAGTCTGAATTTTTTTTAATGAAGATAACGAAACAAAAGAATAATAAGGATATATAATAATCTGCTTGCTCAATATTCAACGCAGCTATTTGTGAAATAACGTCATGCTTTGCCATTTTAAAAATATTTTTATGAATATTTAGAAAAGTAAAAAAGCTAAGTGTAACCTTTTTATTTAAAAAAAATATTTTTTTTTATGAAGCGAGCCTGATAAACCTCTTCGTAGGGCCGTATCTGGTTTGCGGGTTGGATAAATCTATTCAGAGGACCATACCTGATCCGGCGGCTTGATAAACCTATTAAACTCAGATCTTTCGCGTACTGCCCTTAATTTTACGCACACTGATTTTTATGAACGGTACTTGACCCCAACCAAGACAACAGCTATTTCGCACTAATAAAGATATAATTTCTTTGAAAAATTATTTTCCTTATAAAACTGATAAAATTGAAGGAAATGTCTTAAAACCTACATGTCAGCAAAGTGAATATGAAAAAAACTGAAAAAATTTTAAGTGTCAACGAAGTGTATAATTCTTCACATAACATCAATGCCTAAGAAAACTCACTTAATACAAATAAAATATCAAAACAAAAACTCATACCTTAAGGTATTTTGAAAATTTAATACGAAATTTTCACCATATCTATAATGGTTTTCTTCCCAACTATATATTTTTTAAAATCCTATTTTTTTCTGCACTAATTTCGACATCGAGGGAAATTTATAATTTAAATAATACTATCTTTATCAGATATGAATCGAATTCAGTAATGCATGGTTAGATCTTGGTAACTTAAAAAATTGTATAAAAACAGGATAAAAAAGGTGGAAACACTGGTTTTATTTAATGTTTCCAACAGCGAAATTGAACTGTGATCTATCTTATGGGAGTGCTTGCAAAATGAAGATATATTAAAGAATTAAAAGAGAAATTGCTTGCAATTTGCAGTCTAACAAAAGTGCAATTTTAGAGTTCTTTTCCGTTCTAGCATAGCACATGAAAAAACTAGACCCAATTTATTCTGTATAGTTAAGATTGGAGTGAAGCTGGTGTTACAATTTACAATAAAGGGCCCGTATATGAGAATTGTGTTTGTCATCCTAGAAATATCTTGGTTGACATTCAAACCATGGTATCTAATAAAACTGCTTTTTAATCATTGGACTATAATTTAATTTGCTACTTCGCAAACCTGTTACAGTAGATGTGCTATATTCACCTTTTAAAAGTTGCAACTGAATTTTATGCCAATATGATCCGATTATTTTGACATTTGGAGAGATTCTGATTAATATTAAGAGTCTTTATGGTTTTCTGCAATTCTCAGATCCTACGAAATGTTTTAAATCTTATAAAACAGCTTCCAGCGAAATACAGCTTTTGACTAAAGCCACATAAAATAGAGCCTTAAAAAATACATATCACGACCATATTCCATAAAAGAAATAAATTGTTATCTTTCGATTCAGAAAGGGTCGCTTATAACTTTCGAAAAAGGTTAGTGAAGTATAGAATTTTGAAATATGTATCCATTAAATTACTTTTGTTGAATCTTGCCCAGATATCATTTCAATTCATAAACTCGTTTTTTAAATTCTGCCTGAAAATTACTTTTCCAATGTGGTTAATGAACTCATAGTCAAATAACAATTGTGTTTAACCTTTGAATGGAAGACTAATGGAACAAAAATTTATCTTAAAAACATGGGAAAATAATTTAAAGTATACTTTCTTCAATGTCTATGTAACCACAATTGTTTGAATTACTTTTTCAGTAATTCTTGTTGAAAAAATTTCTCCTCACTATTTTATTGTGTTTTTATATGCCACCTTGAAATTCGACGGATGTCAAGGTCTCCAAAATCACGTAATTCAAAAAGGAAAGAAAAAGAAGCAATAGAATTGCAAAAAGGAATTCCTGGAGAAGCTTTGAGCTTTTCTTTTTAGCCATTTATCTTTTTCCTTTTAAGGTCTCTTTATAATATCATAACGCTTTCCTTTACTGAGCATACCTTCAATTTTAAATAAGGTAACATCCGAAATTTTTCATCGACAACTTTACTTTTAAGTCTGATCTTCACAGTACCTTAAAAAAGAAAAACTGCAAATAAAGAAACATTAAACGTAGGCAAAATTTTTAGCATGTCAATATGAAAACATCACAAATTGGTTTTTATAATAATTTAAGATAATGTACTATCGCACAGTGGGACAAAACCCCAAAACGTGATCAAAATGTTTTTGTGTTCACAGAAAATAATTAACCTACTATTTAAATAGCATTAGTGTATCCTTTTAAAACTTCGTTAACACTTTGATTACCTACAATCGTTATATAGAGCTGTTCGAACTTGACCTTCGTCAACATTTGTTTTCAACTTGTAACTTTCTATTTGTTTTCTACTGAAAGAGAACATTGCTATCGCTAGAAGTTACATAGAAGGTCCAATTCCAGGTTTTGAAACAACTGAACTAATAATTCAAAACAATCTTATAAAATTTACACATAGAATGCTGCTTACAATGGCTAAAGAGTAAATGTTCAATGTTGCAAGCCCGAAAAGAACAAATTAAGTTAAAGGACAGAAAATTATTGTTTAAAGCCAAGTCCAAAAGTGAAAGAGCAATTGATCAGGTTCAACCAGGAGGTTCAGATACATTTTATGATGGACACTGTACTCGTCGCTTCTTCAGACTTTACAAAGACTCGGCCAAGATTGCAAGAGTAAATGAAAATATTATAAAACGTTTTGAAACTATTTTACAAGTCATGGGCTTCAGGGCTTAATTTAAAAGTAAAGCTGTTTGATACGTATTTTAGAGAAACTGCTAAGCTTTATGTATATGAATACCTCTAGTTTTACAAGTATCGGTTGATAAGATACTATTGGAAGAACCAAAAGTAATCATCAGCTCAATTGCCAGATGTCAGCTTTGATGCAGAGAAAAAGTTACATCCGACATCTCCAGTGAATTACAAAGTGATTACGAGACAACGACAATTAATTAATTTTAGATAAAAGTGGTTTTTTAATGTTATAAAATACGGTAATAGTAATCTACTATCTTCAATAGTCATTAAAATCGATATAAATAAAAATGGAGTGTATGTTTGTGCATTGAATATTTTCGCCCCATTTCAAGTACTTTATCTGTTTTGGGTCATTCTAATGCAAAATCAGTAGTTCCGGGTTTGGTGTGTGTATGTGTGTGTGTGCCCGCACTACGTCCAAATGGTTGTAAACATATTTTCATGAAATTTTGAGTACTTCCATTACAATTAAACATCGTCAGTCTCTGTCTCTTCTTTTTATGTCTGTTTTTGTGTTTGTGCAAGGTATCATAAATTTTATTATACCCATGCAAAAATCAATCTTAATTTAGTAGTTTGGAGAAAATGAAATGTAAGTTGAGCATTGTGATTACTCAGATTGTTTTACTTGTACAGCTGGGAAAAGCAATTACTTTCCAAAAAATATTTCTACAGAATTTAAACTCTAATACTTTATTTATTTTTTCCTTTGCGAAATATGAACAATATCCGAAAATTTTGGACAGATGATATGAAGAGAATAAAATATTCAATTCGGTATTCAGCAAGGTAGAAATTCGCTATTTTATGTCCAAATATTGCTAAAGACGTGTTCCTTTTCTAAACGGCTTGTGTACATTTCGACCAACTTTCCTCAAAAGTCCTTGGTTTAACACACGTGGTTGTAGAATTCCGTTTAATGAAAAGAATTAAACCACACAGCAATTTATGAAAAATATTTAAAAGTTTTGACATAAATTAATACCTTTACAAAAGATTAAACTCATTAAAACTTGCATTTCTTTCTCACGTTTTAAATCAAACTAGTGGTCGCCCAGTGGTCGAAATTCGACCATAATTCATTTAATTTTTAAGTTTGAACGTTAATAAAGTTCTTTTGTCAAAGAGTATACCTCTATATTCATTGCATATAATTTTTTTGAATTTTGTTCTATTACGTAAGCTGCGAGCATGTACAAATACGTCATAGGAAAAAATGCGGTATAGCTTGGTTAAGCCATATCTAAAAAACAGTAACGCGTTGTTTGACATTTTCTTGGTTTTTTTTTATTGCTATACTGGCCACAGGTTTCGCCAAGGCTACACAGTTAATGTGCCTATCTTTTTCAAATTATATAAAATTTAAATAAAAATAAATCCAAAAAATGAAATAAGGAATACGTGCTCCGTATTTTTTTATATATTTTTTATTGAAACAAAAAAAACCGGGTGGTTAAAAAATAAATGTTGTCCATTGAACTTGAAATAGTTCTACAATGAATTTAATGATTCAAAACTTCTATGTAGACGATGTTTTTTGTAAAAACTCTTTCATCGTTTGCTAAATGCCCTTGACCGTTATATTCGGAAATATAAAATCTCAAACCATCGAATGATAGAATTCTACTTGCTGCGACGTACAATTGACCATGTGTAAAAACTGGCTGCCTCAATAAAATTCCAATTTTTTCGAATGTTTGTTCTTGAGACTTATTTATTGCCATCGCAAATGCAGGTATAATTAGAAATTGAGTTCTTTTAAAGTTAAATGGTAAAATAGTTCCGGAATATGTTAAATTTATACGTGGAATCAAAATTCTCTTATTGCGTGCGGTTCCAGTTAAAACTTCGCAATCAATAGTATTACGATGCATAAATTTGATGCGCATTCTTGTTCCATTGACTAATGCTTCCTTTGTAATTAAGTTTCTGGTCAGCAAAACGATGCAATTAACTTTCAATGCTAACTTATGTGGTGGCAAATTATGCCAAATCTTATACTCCTCCGTGTGCGCAATGTGCTTAAAAAGGGGTACAAAGTTTTTTCTTCACGTATTAATATATAGATTACAGTATATGAACGTAAACAATGAATGTTTTATTTTGTTTAATTTAATATATTTGTAACGCATATTATACATTAATTTTATCTTTCTGCACTCCTTCTCCATATGAACTTTAATTATGCAAAATCTCATACTCCTCCGTGCGCGCAATGTGCTTAAAAAGGGGTACAAAGTTGTTTCTTCACGTATTAATATATAGATTACTTGGTTTTATTGAAAGCTGCATTCAATAATTAACTAACACCATTCTCATTCTAAACAGACTCGTGGTTTCATTCAAAACTGAATCTCTGAATTGAAAAAGTTCTTTAAGGTGTAGCGCGTGATCAACGAAACGGGAACTCATCTTCGTTGACTAAGTGCAGTAATATTTTATTTTGGAATGGACTTTTTCACTCGAAATTAATATTGCATTTCAAAATTTTGTTCTATTTTAAGAAAAAACCCTCAAAGGATTCGATTCAAAGTTGCATGCAAGTTAGAGCAAAATGGAACTTTGTTGAACTCATATTGAAAGGATATTAATGTTAGAAAAAATCCGTATTAGAATTTTATATTGAAAATACTTTTCCATATACACAGAAGGACAAGGTGCCTACTTTATGAGTTGAAGCAACTCATACATTTGAGCAACATAGATTTGTTAAAAGTTTGTTGAAAACAGTGATTTTCTTTTAAAAAACGCCGTCAAGTCGACATACCAATTTTGGAAAAATGGTAATCGGTCACCTTTGCTTTGTCTGTAATATAGACATTCGATTTTAAAACAAGTTCTGTTTTTGCACCTGCCACCAAATGGAATTTTCAAGAAAAAATGCATTCTCTTAAAAAAAATTAGTCATGAATATCTTATCAAATTAATTTGCCACCCTTTCCTTAAAGATAGCAAAATTCGAAAATGTCACATACCGGATGCGAGAATGACACAATTCAAAATATATTGTGTCATCTATGAATCTATCAATCTATGAATGGAAATCTATGAATGCTAAAGTATTTGTCTTAGATTTTTCATTTTTACGAATTGAGTGAGGCAATTTTGCAGAAAACGGAGCATTCATTATAACACCTTTAAAAACGCCTTAAAATCGACTTTTGCAGTAGTCACCTATCGGAGTTTTGTCATACAACAGAGTTGCGAATGTATGTGAAATGTATTATATGGGTGGATATGCATGTATTAGATTTACGTTCAAAGTAAGTTGCAGAAATTATTAAATGTTGAAAAGGTGCAAAAAGTTATTTTCCTGACACTTAATGATGTTAGAAATTTCCTATACGATAGAGAAAAGTAATTATATTGATCACTTTTTCAATAAACAGAATATTTTCAACTCTAATAAAGTCAGATAATTGTTTATCCGACGGATAATTGATAATTTTTAATAAATTAGTCATGATTTTTAATACAGTATGAATGAATTTGATCATGTTTGGTTTTTCAACCCACTGTGTACCGAGGTATTTAGAAGTTTCTTTACATAGACGAATTTTAACAAGATTTCATTGTAAAATTAAATTTGCACCTTGAGAGAGTACAACTTAGTGACTTCAAATTTTATGGAATATAGTTTATAGTTTAGGACTTGCTGAAGCATACTTGCTTATAATAGTTTAAGACAGATTGCTGAAGCAGCACTGTAAACAAATTCCATTGTCGACATGAGTCAAAAATAACACTTACAGTATTAAAGAACATTCAGATTATATTAAGCCATGGAGAAACATTGAAATTTTTATAAAAATCGAGTTCATCACTTGTGTACCATGAAGGAAAGGAAACAACCATGAAGGGAATAATTGGTGTCTCCATCGTAGTAGTCTCTCTCTGCTATTAATTTATATTTCTTAAAAATCTGAACTGAAAGTTTCTACCCTATTTTTGGATGAATATCTCTTAACTACATCCAAAATGATATGAATTTTCTCAATATGTGTATCCCAATTTTAAAATTCTAACCTTACATCGAGATAATGTTAGTATCTTCGTATCGTAAATTACTCTAACGACATTCAATATCAGTCTTCACTTATCTCATATTCTATTAAAGTTTTTTAAAAAAGAGAACCAATAATTTTGAATAAATAAGTTAAAATATCAATTTGCTGATTCTATCAATGGTTATAACGCTGATAAGCACATCTGTTTTCTGCATATAAAGTGATGTTTATTTCTTTAATTGATGGATATGTATAACCAAGTGATTACTTATAAAATTTATTTCCTTTTCTGTTCAATTAAAATTATGTTTTAAAAAACGCTTGATCATATTAAAAAAGGGTAAATAATTTGCTTACATAGTTTTGGTTGTATAAATCTTCATATTATCTACTTTTCATCTACCCAAAACAGTGGTTTCTTGCTATGTTTATATAAAAGCGAGTATTTGGCTCATGTCACAATTTATTTGCTGGTATTTGTGATCCAATGCATCAAAGGTAGTTATATTTCAGCCATTGTTTTAAAGTTGTACAATCGTTTCATGTACTTTTCGATTTTAGTGCTAAGTACTAGGTAATCTTCTGTAGCGAATTTACGGCTGTAAAAAATTCAAGTTATACCACTATGTGTTCCTCTTATGAAATGATGTAAATCGTTTAATTAAGGTAAACTTAAAACTAATTTAAGCCAAGCTGAACTTACAGATTTCCTCTCATGCAATAAAATCAATTTAGATTATTGTATATGATGGTTAAAGACAAACTTGTTTAAATGCAAATACAAAATTGATGTCATATTCAAGTACATAAATTCCAAGTATCCCAACTCGAAAATCTATAACCCTGATAAATCAATGAGATTAAAAGAAATGAGTATGTCTGTACGTATTTCCTAGCCTTTAATTATCAATAAATATTAAATAGATGACACAGTGAAAATAAAATTTTCATATCTCACTACTCAATTTGAGAGATGACACAGTTAAAATAAATTTTTTATAAATATCTCACTAACTCAATTTATATGATCACACACATAATGACTAAACATTTTTCTCTCAAAAGTTTTCTGACACAATGGTATAATCATGACTTTTAAGATATGTTTGTTTCTAAATGTGGAAACAAAACTAGTACATAAGGGTTGCATTCATAAAGATTCCATAAACAGCTATAAAATCTCTGAATGTATGATGAAAACTGATACCTGAACAATTTAATTTAGCTTGCCATTAACCTTTATAAAGTTTTTCTGGATATTAATTTAAACCCACTGTCTGTTTAATAAAATTCATTTTTGTTAAAGCACAAAACCTGGACAAACATTTTTATAAAATTTGAAAGTAGCATTACTAAAACAAGTGTCATTTTTTTAAGTTTGGCATGTTATAAAGTTTGAATGTGTGGATGCTTATATTTTGCTTAAAAACAATAGCTTTGTTCAAATATGTGTCATAAAATCCCATAATGGAGTAAATTTATTGTATTGTAAATTGTTTTCATGTATAAATAAAATTTTTAAATAATTTCTGAGTTATGTGGGTATTTTGTATCTATCAGAAAATCAGTTATTTTTATTTCTGATGTCTTGTTTTTTGTTTTTACATAGATATTCTCATAAACTATTTCAAACTTTGCTGATCATAATTATAGGAAACCCAAATATATATTAATTCACAATTAGTGATACATCAAGCATGATATGTAGATTAGAAAAGGGAAAGATAGATTAGAAAATTGAGAATTATTTAGGAAAGCAAATAATAACTTTGAGAGAAAACAAACATTATTTTGATTACAATTAGAATTGCATCCATACTTAAATTAATAATCTAATGAAATAATCTCGGAATATAAAAAATTGCATAACACTTTCTTATTGGGTTAAACTGTTCACAAACTTCCTCTTAATATTGGTGGGAGCTAATCTTAGATTTGAATACAGTTTATATACGTCAATGTAAATAAACTGATACATAACACTAAATGTCTTCCAAGAGAATTCAATTGCATACTTGCCAGATTTAATATATAAACTTCAGATTTTACATGCGCTACTTATTTACAAACAAATTACTTTATTTTGTTAATGGTTCGTGTTGATAATTAAAATGAAATTGGTAGTACTCAAAAAACATTTTTGGAAGTAGTATTTTGAATCGACATTTTAACTGAAGAATCAATTCTATTAAGTGCACTCATACATGATATACGATACCAAAATACGTAATCGCATTTCCTTCCCTAAAAAATATATGGTATGTTGTTAACATTATCTTTTATAAAACTCTTAGATAAAAATTGGAAACACAGATGTGATATTTGATAATGTCACTTTCAAGATGAAATAAAAATATAACCTCCCTTTTAAAGCCCAAATATGGAAACTTGTCTCTACTTTATTCAACTCTAAAAGGCTTTGTTATAAAAATATCCAACAGCGTGCTGCTCCGAGGAACAACAACTAAAGAATAAATAGAGCGAAACAGAAAAAGGGTAAAAAGAGAAAAACGGGCTCTCTGAATATTTACCATCCTCCAAACTTTCTCTCCTTCGATAGCATTTAAAGGGCGCTCCGGCGGCCAAATAACCGTTCGCCAAAGCATCCCCGAATGACATAGTGTCAAAAAGACAGTTTCCGCGGGGGCAGCCCTAACGGCCTCGTTTCGGCGTGTTGTCATCGGCAGTTAGGCCTAACGGTCGGCCATCTTGGAGACCGTCTATAGGGCCATTACAGCGAGAGGGGGCGAGGACAACACAGACAAGAGGGGCAAAACAACACACAGGCTTACCGGCTATGGACATCCATGGGTACCGGGGCACGTCGGGGATGGGGTCCAGTTGCCGCATGCCCAACTGGTTGCACGTCGTGATGGACGACCCAAGGTCCGTGGACGCGGGGTGCGTGAAAAACTGCGAGGGGGTCATCATGGTCGGCGTGGCCCCGGGTCCCGCATTCTGCAGGCCGAAGGAGTAGCCGGGCCCTTCCAGCCCGTTCGCCTGTCCGCTGTTGTAGCGGCAGGACTTGGCGAAGTCCGCGTTGGAGGTGTAGTAGAGGTTGCCGGAGACGGACATGCTGCTCTGGGGAGACAGCGAGACGTACGGATACATCCTGTGCTGGCCGTGGCCGTAGCTGGAGAGAGGGGGCGAGGTCGGATCGGGGGGGAACTTGCTCCCCAGTACACCCTCCATGAAGTTCGAAGTCATATTTACATCGTTATTCCGATGGACCGGGAGTCTTTCGCCTTGTTTCAGCGCTGGCGGTTTTTGAGAGTTGCTTATAATGGGCTTTCCGATCGCGGAACGAGACAAGCCAGCGGCCTGTAAACACGGCACACCAATCACGAGGAGCACTCGCCTCGGTAGCCAATGACTCGCCGTTTCCGCTACGAATAGATTACCCAGGAAACCTTTTTTCTGAGCGGGGAAAGTGGGTGCGCTTTTAATGACGCCGGCCGACCTAATGTCGCCATCTACCGTTATGTTTTAAAGAATCAAACGACCGGGATTTTCCGATCGCCAGATCCCGGCGGGGGACAACCCCCGGAAATGGGTCCCGGTGCTCTTCGCGACAATGGCTGTCTGACCTCTCAGCAACAACAGCTGAGAGGGGGTGCAAGGAAAAACAGATTTTGATTAGATTGATTTTTCAACTTTGATTCTTCATTCGATGAAAGAAATTCTTTCTTGTTCGCAATTGTTGACAAAACAAAGAGATAACTGTTTTCAAACAATTAAATATACGGAACAGAAAAAATTCATTATTATGCATAATTACAGCTTAGTAATTCTTATCAGACACTGAACATAAAATTAATCTAAGATTTGAATTTAATTACGATTTCTGTAATAATGTTTAATCAAACTATAAAACATGATTCAACTGATTAAATGTTTTAATTGTCTGAAGTAATTAAGCCATTCAAATTAATTACATTGTTTTACCATTATTAAAGTAACTGCATCGGATACTGAAAGTAAATGTTGTCTAAGATTTGAATTAAACGTCGATTACTGGGATAATTGGTGTTATAACATTATAAAACGAAATTTAAGTAATTAACTGTTTTAATTATTTACAATTAATTTATTATTTACGATTGTTTAATTTCATTATTGAAATGGGATTATAAAATTTATAAAGTTCATTTTCCATCTTGAAGAAAAAAATATTTTTAATACACTCATATGGAGTAATGAGTTAATTGATAATTGTTTTTTGGACAATAAAAAATGCTTTAAATAAAACAAATTTGAATTGTTCATTTTAGATCAGTAATTTTTATCAGATAACAAAAATAAAATTTATTTTATTTTTGATTTTAACAATGATTAATGTGATAATTCGTTTTATATAATAAAAACGTGATTAAATTATTTAAAAGTTGTTATGTTATCTAAATATGATTCAAAACATTTGAAAGCTCATTTTCGTAAATGAAAGAAAAATTATTTCTTTGCACTCATATTGAGCAATGAGCTAATAGAATCATTACAGAATAGTTTTTGAAAATAGGTAACGTAAAGAAATATTGACATCAATTTAGCTATAATTACTGTGACGATTGATTTGAATAGTAAATGTAATAAGTAAATAATTTATGAAAAATTTATATGAATAAATATAATTAATGAGATAGAAAATAATAATTAATTAATTAAAGTTAATTAAAACTTCTATTATTGAAGAGTAACAATATTACAGGGTGGTATAAATTCTGTTTAATTGCTTGAGTAGATAAATTTTTATTACTTCGCTTCAGTATTCTAAATTAGCAATGAAATTAAACTGCGGAATTATTTATATTTTACTAGATATTTAGCAAAGCAGAGTACAAATTATAACATCAAACAATCAGCTTCATTTGCATTTGGAAGAAATGATAATTTAACTATAAACAATTACCTTTACACTAATATAAACTTATTCAAAAGAGAGCAATACATAATTTCCTTTTTTTTTTCTAGACTTAATATATTTAAAAAGTTGAAGGAAATACTAATATATTTTATGTTGTTAATAAATAAATTACATATTATTCAGTATTAAAAAACAAATTAAATTCTTATTTCCAGTAAAAACCACTTCTTTGAGATATTTGGGTAAATTTTTATTTTTAGGAAGTAAGGTGTTTACTAAATATAAGATATTGTAGGAAAACTTTTCTAATAATTGATTCTCAATCAGGGTATATCCTGAGTTGTAAAAATTAAATTGAGATTATTTTCTACATCATACGTACTTTGATAGCAATTAAAGATGAGGGGAATAAATTAAATGCCTCATTTGAGATGAGGTTTTTAACATTTAATAAGAAATATCACTGTTGAACACTTTTAATCTTTCTTTTTCAACATCTGAATTATAAAAGAATAAATTTGGTAATACGAAATAAAATTAAATGAATATATATGTTTGGAACGCCAATATTAATAATGAGGAGTTTCTATTAAATATTGCTATATTTGATATCATTTAATATAAAAGTGAAGGTAAGTTATTAATATTTATTTAAGAAGCAATTTTTAAAGTATAACTATAAAGTGTTATTTCTGCTTATATTTTTAAAAATTCAAATTTTTATATGTGTGGAGTTTGATAGTAGCTTAAGGTTTCAGCAAGAGTGAGTATTAAAGTGGCGATAGTTTGATATGATTTAGGTGACATAAAGAAATTATTTAAAAAATAAAACAATTCGTTGTTTTATGATTCGATTTATTAATTAATTTGCATCTCAATTCTTTAAACTAATATATGATGAATAGAAAGACTCTCATTATAGAGAATCTTTGCTTTGCTTACTGTAGGTAGTGAGAAACAATAGTTAAAAATAATTAAATCAAATAAATTCATCAAGACACTGTAAAAACAATATCGTCTACTGTTATTATTATTATTTCATTTAAACGATAATGTGTGTATGATATCATATATAAATAACAACTGAAGTTGATAGTATCTAAAAATAATGTGGATGCGAGTAAAATACATCTTAAATTACCTTGCCTGTATCGAAACTTTCTGAATGGAGGTTGACATTAGCAATTATAAAACTCGGTAAATGAAACCCAGATGCTTGTTGGAATAGTTACTGTAGAAATTTTAATTTTGCGTTACGCAGGTGTATTAATTATCTGGATTCATTAAGGGAACGAAACCAAAAGCACAACATTGATTGGGAAGAAACAACTAGTAAGGTATTTAGGAATTTAACTTTACACATTTAGTCCTTTGAAGGGCAGGCACTACATTAAAAAGTCTTAAAAAACTTAATGAATGAAGATATTTCACCTTGTATGAATGTATTTTGTGTATAACAAAATTGATTCAAACAAAGTGTTTTTAAGGTTCGTGTGCTCCTTATGTCTCACCACCCATTTGAGACACCCCAAGACAACCGAATATCAATTGAGTGGATATTTATGTACCTATCAGCCTTAATATACCTAGAATATTTATATATTTAGCCCTTAACTATTTCAAAGAGGTTGGATACAAGGCGTACCACCATCCCATGTAAGGTTAACCGATTTTTCAAATTTAAGAGTAAGAGAGTCAAAGAAAGGATATATCATTCTAAATACTCCATTTTTCTGTTATTTAGGGTTATAAAACAGGCTTTCTTAAATTTAATTGGAATTTTCAACAATTTTATTAGTTTTGTTTCTAAATATATAAAGCAATGTTCTTAAGAGGAGAAATAACTGAATAACAAAAGAAATTATTCAGGAACACACTTTCTATTTAAACGCTTCGATGCTTCTTATAAAATAGGATCTTTCCCTTCGGGTTTGATCCCGGACCGTCGCCAATGGCCCGTGTGTTGCACCAGTGCGACGTTAATTAAATACCTACCTAGCTTCTTATAAAGTCATTTTACACAACCATCCCCAAATAACCCAATGACTAATCATTCCCATACCTAAGTATCCTAGTGGTGTAGCTCTCCCCCAAAAAAGTGTTGATATCTGATTTTTAAATTGTTTACAAATAAAATATAAAAAATCTCAAAATAAAATAGTTTTTATTTTTAAAATAACTATTATTTGGCGAATTAATATTCATAATTTTTATAACGTTCATTACGAAGTATGAAAACAGTGATTATGAACATAGTTTTACCTGCGTCGACTCAACCATTTTTACACACACGTCCCATATCTACATATATCACGCTAACAGTAATATGAAAGTAAAAAGTGAATTTCCAGAAACTAGGGAGTTAATATCTACCTTAATGCCATTTAATACTAATTATTTTTTTAATGTTTGCGAAATAATCTTATGATCTTACAGCAATCCTTTTAAAGTTTATAGTCTGGTAACTAAATATAGCTTGAAAACTTTCAATTTGGATATAATCCGACTCCCGCGAGGAGACAATCGAGTCGCGTGGTTTTGGATGAGTCTATTTAAGTAATGCGATAGGTTGGAACGTAAACAAAGCACTTCCCAACTGGCGTCTTTTACGCGAATTCTTATTCATCATTCAACTTTTATCGCTAAGTTGTTTGGTGCCGTAAGCGACAGCAGAGTGATAATGAGTTGGCAGTGGGAAAACCATCCACGGCGATCGCCATTCTTGCTTTTACGTATGGCTTCCCTCCTCATAACGACCTTTCCCACCTATTCAAAAATTGTCAGCAGTATAAGATCTAAACTTTGCCAAAAAATATTAACTATTGGCCTCCTTCCGAAATAAAAAACCGTCAATGTATGTTAATAAAATTACTCGGATGATAACTACGAGAGAGTGAAATAAATAACCCCCTCAACTTCTCTTTTTTCTGCTTCCGACGTCACAGTGGGCGACAAGTGGACACGGTCAAAGAGACGCACGTGAGTTTCCAGTTTCTGGTCCAGTTGCAACGGAGCACTGGATTAGGAGAGGGAGAGCTCTTAGCAAGGCATTAAAATGAGAGTGTTGTCGTGGCCGTTAAAGGAAATTTACGACAAGGTGTAAACACGTGCTCGCCGATACGGTCATAGACTGGGGACGGAATTACTTTTAAACGACCTTATAAACGACCGTTTAAAACATGAGCCTTCGCCTTTTAAGACCGCGACATTTCTTCCGCTCCTGCTTGTCAGAAAAATTTACTCGCCTAACAATTTATAAATCACCCTCGGAGTAGGAGGTCCTTCCCCTTTTTAAGTCTGCTTTATGCGCGTCGTCCTCCTTCGATGGACAGGGAAAGGAGCTTAAAGCTCTCAGGGATCTCAGTTCATTACCGACATTAGGTCAGGAGCTGTCGGACGCATTGTTGGAGACGAGTCTGAAGACGTGAACAGCTTCCGTTACAATTTGGTGACTAGTTTCTCATCGTTTCCGAAAATTTTTGATTCCAAGACTTAACGATGCTTTGATACAAATACGTAGAATTTGTATATTTTAAAAGATGTTACATTTTTTGGATTATGTTGTAATAAATTTTTGAGACATTTCTCTGAAAACACAGAAACCTCTCAATTTTTACATTTTTTGCTTTTTGAATAAAAAAAGATTTGGATGTTGCTGTGTTTTCAAAGGAGATGTCCCAAGGGCATATTAGAAGATCTAAAAAGTCTAAGATCTTATAAAAATTACAAATTTCACCTACATTAGAATCTTAGCCCTCCAAGAGATTTTGATATCCGACCAATTTCTTTAATGATGAGGTATCTCGTCATTAAAGAAGTTGCCGTCTCATTAAGATGTTGCCGATTTTTTTATGATGACGAAATTAAGATCTGGTACGTTTTCTTCAAATGTCAAGATATCTCGTCCATCAAGGACTGATTAATTTTGCAAATGATGAGATACCTCGTTGAGACAACCACTAGTAGTGTTAAGCATTTTAAACTGAAAATTTCATATACATTTGTGTCACTATTAAAGAATTTGCTGTACTTTTAAAATATTGAAGTTTGCAAATTTTCAACTAGTTGTAACAGTATAACTCGAATGGCAAAATTTTAGCACTACAGAAATTTTTCACAGCAATGAATAACTCACCTTTTCTTAGTAATGATAAGTACTAGTCTAATTATGACAATTAAAAGTAAATAAAACAAACTGATTGATTGCATTTTTGATAATACCTAATAAAAATAAAAACAGACTGCTTTATACACGTAGTAGACCCTTTGATGGACAAGGGACAGGCACAAGGACAGATTAAAGGTAAGGTCTTGGGGATCTAAGTTCATTACCGCCATTAGATCCGGAGCGATTGGACGCATTATTGGAGATGACTCTGAAGAGGCGAACGATCTCCTTCGCTACAATTCAACCTTTCGGATAAAAAATTGAGAGGTTTCTGTGTTTTCAGAGAAATGTCTCAAAAATTTATTACAACATAATCCAAAAAATGTAACATCTTTTAAAACATACAAATTCTACGTATTTGTATCAAAGCATCGTTAAGTCTTGGAATCAAAAATTTTCGGAAACGATGAGAAACTAGTCACCAAATTGTAAACCGAGATGCGAGGTTTAAAAATCGTCGAAAAGGCTTTATAACGGACTTGCTTAGGGGCTCTTGAAATAAGTTAAGTAAGCACATTTGTAATCAATAATGTTAATACCTCATAAATATAAAAATGAACTACAATATTTAGATAGTAAAACGACTATTAACCTACATTTAGTGTACAGTAGAATCTTAAGCTTTTAGAAATCTAAAAATTCCACTCACTTTTTATGACTACAAAAGAACTCATTAAGCTTTTGAAATATTGAAGTTTACGAATTTCCAACTAGCTATAACTATAATATATAAATCGAATGAGAGTTTTCAACACAATGAAAAATTTTCGCAACAATAAATAACGTGTACCTTTTCTTAGTAATAATAACTTTCAAAAATTTCCTAATTATAATCATTAGTAGTAAATACAAATAAATTTATTAATTGTATTTGATATAATTTAAAAAATAAAAATAAAAGCAGATATATTTTCTCAGTTAAATATTACCATATTGGTGAACACTTAGTTTCGAGGTTACATTAGATTTGTACTAAGTGTATACTGTGTTATTTGAATTGCACTAATTTGTTAGTTTTTATTGTTGCTTGTTTATTGAACACTAGTGTTTCAATTAACATGTTTTTAAATTTTTTAAGAGAAATAAATATAAAGCACAGAACACACACAGAAGCCAAAATTACCGTGCATTGTAAGCTAGATAATAAATCCTTTTTTCAGGAATTGTCTTACTAGTAATGAAAGTACTTTTAACCGTAATGAAAACTCATCATCAATTAACATGGACCTTTGATTAAAGTTTAATTATACAATTTATGGAAGGAGAAAGTATCTTATATTAAAATATCCATATTTATCATAACAAAATGAGCATATACACGAATTTTTCAAACCGTATGCATTCAATGAACGAATATACAGTTATTGTAAAATTATAAAAATATTTCATAACTTCCTTAGCACAATTTACATTTTATTACTTACTGTATGAAATAATTTTGAGCATTATTACAGCTTTATTGACTTTTAAGTGCAACAAAGTGTATTGAAGAAAGTTCATTTTCCTATCAGAATTTTTATTCATAAGAGTCAAAAAAGCAAAGAGAACATTTTCTCCTGTTACTGTTCTTTGGTATTTCATTAATTTACAAATATATGATAAAAGTATTAGAATTACATCAAATACAAGAGTGGATATCATTTACCAAGACATTTAAAGTTTATATTACCTCATTCAAGGCAGCGCCATCTATTGGAAACAAACAACATCGTCAATGGCCAGGTTGTTTAAACTGACTTTCTTTCATCAAGGTTATAAAAATGTATTTCGATTTGAGTCTAGATTTCCTCTTTTAGAATTCAAAGAAAATTCCTCATTTGAAAGTCATACGAAAGTCATCATGTTTTTGACGATCATATTTAGGGGGTTGACCTCTCGGAGGCATTTGTTTATTTACAATTTACTATCGATGATCTTAAAGAATTTCTCAGTTTATGATGTTATCAGTGGCAATATCGATTGTTCAAAATTATTTAATCACAAAATTACTTCTAATCATATTTTTTTTTTGCACTGGATGACAACTTTATCGTACTTATTATCACGAGAATAATTATTAATCTTCATAATTCTATTATCAAATTCAACTCGTTATTTTAATACAGAGTACAATTGATTTTTGTATTCAATCCTTAATGGCAGGGTGTTAGCCCAGTTGGTAAAGTAACGGATTATCAATCGGAGGGTTGCGAGTTCGGAACTCGAGCCAACCAAACACCGTCGTGTTACCTGGGTGTCTGGTCTACGTTTAATGTCGTGGCTTCTAACGTCTTCACGTTGGTGTGGAGTGAAAGTTTGGAGAGTAATGTGCCAGCTCAAGTGTTGATCTCGTCATCTGGCTGTGATTCAAAATTCAGAGGTGTTGTCCTATCCCTTCGGGATTGATCCCGGCCGTCGCCAATAGCTGGTTATGTTCCTCTAGTGCGACGTAAATTCAACTACCTACTACCTTATTTACTTACTTTTGAGAAAAATCCTAATACAATATAAGATTATTTGGTTTTATGGCGCAAAAAGTTGTATTTGGCTAAACTGAGCCAACCATAAGACAAACAACGTCAAATAAATGGACTTACCCACACAAGAAAAGTTTTACTGACACAGAAGATAGAAATATACCTAGGGAGGTATCGAATCTGCGTCACCTACAACTCGCAGGTTGCCAACACAGTGGGCAAACCCACTGAGTCATGGCGACCCTACAATCTAACAAGAAATTTAGCAATCAAAGCATGAATAATATCAATTTTAAAAAAATTGTACGAATTTTTTTTAATAAGGCCGATTATTTACTTACACTATTCGAAAGCTCAGACTTAACCCTCCAAGTGCCTTTGACGAGATATCTCGTCCATCAAGATCTGGCCAATTTTCTGGATGGAAAAATAGAAATGAAGATCCATTTTTCCTTTCTCTATGATACAAGTAGGAGAAACAAATTTCCCTAGCCCAAAACTGGTGACCATTTCGAACAGGTTTTTGTATCAGAGGCTGGCTACTACAGGGCAGTTTTGGACCCTAACATAAACCACCAAGAGGGTTTAACATTTTCTCTGGAGGACAGAAGAAAAGTATAGTCACTGTCTTATATATTTGAGAAAAACTCACCAGTTTGCTTTGAAAACACAATGAATTATTTCAATTCATTGTGTTTTCGAAATAAACATAGCTGAATCAGATTGCATGAGTGATAAAAAGCACTTGGCTAAGACTATTCATTGAGAAATGTAATTCAAGGGTACGATACTCTCAGATCGCGTCAGCCTAAGGGCGTTTTCTAGATTTTCCTTTTCTCTATTTCTTGGTCCACCCGTAAGAACAATATAAATATATTAATTTTTATTCTGTTCATTTCGTTGGTGCCATTTTATTCGTTAAATGCGTTTCGCCTATTACTTGTTATGATCTTCTATGGTTGCCAAGTACGTTTTAGAAGATAGGGCAAATTGTGTTGAAAGTTTCTATCATTTCAAATTTGTTTATTCAGTAATATATTTCAGAACCAAGGAAGCATGCTACGGAGAGTTTCAATAACGTATTGAATGGAAAACTAATGTGCTGTGCTTCAGTTTTTAGTGCATCGCGACAAAAAAGAAAAATATAGTCCTTGAACTACAAAAACCCAACCAACCATACAAATATTTCCCAGTTTTTACCTAGTTTACATAAGTTCTTTGAGGCGTTTTGTTTTCCAAAGCAATGTCAGGGAGTAAATTAAATTCATCTTTCATAAACCTTAGAGCTTTCCTTAATCTGTATATTACGATATATTTCATTTCGATACCAGTAAATGTCCTTCAATCACAAAATGAATCAAAATTAAATCAGCTATTACATCTTCATACTTTTCTGAGTGCAAAAGGATGGCATACGAAACTTTCGAAACCATTTTTCAAATTTCACATAGACAGAGAGGGGAAGGAAGGATCAAAGTTTGAAGATTAGCCTAATCCGGAAGACCCACGCATTTAAATACCCCAATTTAAATTGCTTTTGATTTGAGCTATGGAGAAACATAATATTACTAAAACTATACGATAGAGCTTGCTTCTCTAATGAAATTCTTCAGTAGTCTGATGACAAGGCAATGAGAAACCTGGAAGGCAGAAATCAACACCGAAAAGAAAATATTGTATAAGGGGAAAATAGATTTGGACACAGAATACCGAACAATCTTCAGCAAGTGAATAGGATGCTATTAATGTGAATCTGCAGAAGATAATTGTGGTAACATGAATTTTGTGCCACACTTTAAAGGAAATAAGAATTAAAACAGGAAAATGAAATACTGCTTTATACTTTTGATTAATTTTATTTCCTTTGGAGTATAAAATGCGCATATCTATGTTTATATTCACTATAAATGGATTTAAACAAGGTATCAAACGCGATTAACGACACTGCCATCAATAAATATAAACACTTAAAAAACTAGTGCAGTTGCTATGTGCAGGTCTTCTAGTATGAATTCCTCTAACCAGATCATATTTTTAATTTGTAACATAACCTCTTTATAGTCTTACATACTTTGAAACACGAAGTGCTGAATGTCTTATCATCAGGAAATAATACTGTCGCAATCTTCAATTGGTTTCATCGCACCTTTTTATCAGTTTCGAATTAATTATTCGCAACACATGTCATGGAAGTTCTTATTACAGTATCTACAACACATACTTATCTTCCTTCTCAGATCTAGGCTAAGAAATGTCTACGAAAATTAGGGTCACAGACATTTGGTTATAAAAAGTTTAGCTTTGTCGTCTTTCCTCCAACCTACTAGATAAGAGCTAAGAAATGAAAAAAAAAATCTCAGTAGGAAAATCAGTCAACACTTGCAATACAGTTGTTAAACGCATCTTGCAATAATTTTCTCCTTTCTACAGCAACCGCACACTGTTTCCTAATTCTTATTCGGATATTAACCTTTTTAGATGGAGTTGCCAAATATGCATACCTAATTTTATTGGAAGCTCGTCGATGCATCCCAGAGGGCTCGAACCCCATCGAATAGTCCGAAGGAGTATCAGCCCACAGATTTAACCTTACAAGTTTTTTCGACGAGATATCTCGTCCATTAATATCTGATCAATTTTTGTAATGGCGAGATATCTCATCATCAAGATATTGCCGATTTTTTAATGATGACGAGATCAAGATGGTTAGTTTTCTTCTAATGACGAGATATATAGTCCATCAAGATTTGGCAAGTTTTGCTAATGACGAGATACCTCGTCAATACAACTGCCAAGAGGAAGGATTAAAGTGCAAGTACGTGAGAGCGTTTCACTTAGCAGTGTGGAAATTATAGAAATCAACGACCTTCTAATGAAACAGACGGAGAATATGGGCTGTGCCATTTCGAGATCTCAAAAGGGTTAGTCAAGTGGGCT
Organism: Meta bourneti; assembly: GCA_933210815.1. NCBI lineage: Eukaryota > Metazoa > Arthropoda > Arachnida > Araneae > Tetragnathidae > Meta > Meta bourneti. The sequence goes on along the minus strand of OW119929.1, from coordinate 49,795,079 downwards.
TGGGAATGGACTTGTGCTGATTGGCTACTGAAGCGCAAACTTGAGTTTTTATCACCCCCGATAATCGTATAACCATTCAATAATTAATCCTCCATTAGAATTCTGGCTTTCTCTCAATTTTACGTAGCAAAGATTTTTTTAGAATTTAGCTACTAAAAATTTAACTTTATTATCAATGAAACATCCTAGTTAGCTGAGATTAAAGCTTGTGTTAGAAGCAAAACGTGCTGTAAAAGTTGCATATGCTCCTCGCTAGCCAAACCTAATCAAAGGTCGGGTGTCTTAGAAAAATAACAAAGCGTTTTTTTCAGTGAGCCACCAGTGGCCAAGTGGCTAAAGGCGTTGTTTTAAAAAACTGGTAGACTGAAGTGTTTGGTTACTAGTTCGAATCTCGTATTGGCCGAAGTCGGGTTCATTGCTTGAAGTTTGTCGATTTCTTCAAGATGATACTTAAATGGGTTAAGTTGGGTTGTCTGCTTGAAGGTTCTTGATTTCATCAAGAAGACACGTAAATGTGGGTCAGCTATTCCAAAATCCTTCAGGAAGGCATTTCTCACCCATCCCACAGTTCACGGTGATGTTATGTGGCAGCACCTCCCATGCTTTCCCGGGACAACGCAGATTGCTACGTTTTCGACAATTAGTACTTGAAGCATCATATTGTCCATAAGCTGGCATTAGAGAAAAATTCTTTTGCAATAAAAATAGATATCAAGTCTTGGTTAAAAGCTTCGAATAGGGAGAGAATGTACCCGAAATTGCACCCGAAAAGGTGAAAAAGATTACAGTTACCAAAGCTGTAGAAAATATTAAAAAAATGTATTTACAAGTTCCTTCACTACGACATTCGTTTACCAATTTAAAATATATTGCGTTATTTTACTCAAAAGTATATTAACGTATATTGATTGAAAAGAGTAAAATTGAAATACTCCAGGAAAATTAAAGTGCTTTCAAGTAAGAGGAAGGTAGGAAGTATATTCCCTCACTGATAAAGTAGTAAATAATGGTTTATACTGGTGTTCTGTATATTCAATTTAATCACTCATAAATAATAAATGACGAGTTTACGGATAAATTATTAAAGAGAACAGACATATATTGACGTAATCTAAATAATTTAGAAAAGTCTGCAGTTTGTGATTAAGGACAAAAATTCACAAACCAGCACTCAAAAATTTAAAGAAATGTCGAGTTTATTGATTGGTTGGGTGCAATCAATGGGCCATGTTTGGCCATGATGCATGAAATGTTGAGAGATACTGTTTTGTTTGCATAACACTTTCGACAAAAAGCATTTGAGTAGTCATACGAATCAAATTTCATTTGAAACCGTGTACAATTTTTGAAATACTTATGGCTAGAGCTTAAAACCAGAAAGAAACATTAGGAATAAGATCCCAAGCGTGGAGTTTTTATGGCATTGTAAGTCCTAAGTGAAAGTTATATCAATAAATTTAAGTAATCTAAATAAGAATATAATCATCAGCACTATTTAGACGTTCTTCGTCTTTGTTTGAATTTAATGTATGTAAAATAAAAATTAAACGCATAAAAGTTTTAAAACTAACGATAATCTAACTTTTAAAATGAAAAACCTTACATTAAACTTTTTGGATCTCGTTCACGAGAGTCCAAATAAGTGTCATGGTGAATGTTTTCAAAATAAGTTATGTAAAAGCAATCGAAGATATTTATTGTGATATTCATTAAAATGAATATTATGCGTGTGCTTTGAACTTGTGCTGCCATCTAGGAGACATTAAATATTTATTGTTTTGAATTACCTCAGATCAGTAAATAAAGGATTTTTTCGTATATGTTCGAATAAAATGCTGAAAAAGTTATCAATTATTAGTTTTTCCATCTACACTCAATAGGTCTATCATTGTACAAGAAACTATGCACTCTGTGTACTTTTTTATTCTAACACTAAGGGAACGAAGACAATTGTTAAATGGGAAGTTCGTTAGAAGGAACTAAAATTTATTTTGCTGCTACAGCGGATCTTATTTACCCTCTGAGCGTCGTACTATTGCTTTTGTACTATTTACTGAGTAGCGTACTATTGCTTTTACAAAATCTCACTAATTTTAATGGTTAAGTAACCACATTGTTGGTTGAAAAATTCGTAGGAAACCTTCTATTGGTCACATATTTCGAAACTGATTAGACGTCCTTCAGGGAAGAGCAGGTTGCAGAACGGATATATGCGTGTGAGCCCATCAAATGATTAAATTTCGTATAATCGAGCGTGCTCTTAAAAATGGGAGTGATGAAATCAGTCACATACAAACAAACTTTTGCTTGAATCATTTAAAATAATTTGTTTTAATCTGTTTTTGTTTATAAATTAGGTTGGTTGACTTTGGGGTTTTATGGCGCAATGCCATATTTGGCCATGCTGAGCCAGACACAATACAATATCAAATAATTATAGTTTAGGATAAGTGTTTGGTAAGATTATGGTAATTTTGTATATTCTTTTCGTTTTTATTCGGTAGGGGAGTAATTTTATTCATATAAAAAAATTCATCTTCATATGCAATCCTAAATAAAAAACGAGACAATACAGTTGGAAAAGGAATACATCTTTATGTATTAGCTTTATGAAAAAGCAATTATCTTTATGTTTTAAAGAAATCCTAGTCATCTTACATTTCATTTGAAAAAAAAAATAAAAAGTGTCGATGAAATAAATCAATTTGAGCTTGAAACTTTCATGTCTTAATTTAACGTGACACGTAAAGTATAAAAACCGATTGGTGCACATAAAATATCAAACATAGCTACAAAAGTCGTAATAAATCTATTTTTTTATCTATGCATAAAATTTCATGTCAATAAAGGACAAAATACAAAAAAATGAAGCATTGAAACGGACTAATTTGAAAAAGGAATATGGATATTGCCTTTTCTAACTTTGCTCTACTTTTCTCGAAACATTGATTTTTAAAGTAATATTTAGGAATATCAATAAAAATTCATAGTTTTATGAGTGCACGATTTTCAATCATCCAATCATAATATTAAAAGTAAATGCATACAAAATAAAAGAAAAGAACTTAAGAGGTTAAATGTTAACTCTTCTTTATTAAAACTAAATTGGAACTTTAAAAATTAATTCGGAAGAATTCTTACATCTGAATTTAAATATTATCACAAAAAATTGATTTGTTCATAAATACATGAAATTTAAATGTAAAAGAATATTTCTTAGAATAGTAATTAAAGCAAAACATACTACCTCAATAAATAACTATCAATTAAGTGATATATAGCCGCATGCACTGTCTGTTTAAAATAACATTCAGAGATTTAAAGGGTAAAAAATTTCCTATTTGCATCAAACAGTTAAGGAAAGAAATTCAGGCGATATATCTGCACACCAATTATATAATTTTAAGTGAATTTCCAAATACAAGTTAAATATATCTCCCAATAGTACATAAAAACAAATAAATACCTTCATGTTTCTGAACCCAATTGTCTTCGAAATTCCGAATTTTCTTATAACAACGCTAATATTTTCAGTTAAATCTTTAAATATATTTATCTCAGGATTACTGATGCAGAACTGCGTGTGTTTTTCTACAAAGATTTCGTTAATAATTGAACAGTTAATCAAAACGCCGTTCGAAAAACAAACAAATCGCATCGAGCAAGCACTATAGTCACGATGTATTTCCAGAAAAGAATTAAATCTCAGCCATACGTTTTTACAGATTTCTTCCACTATACATTAAAAATTAAACTGGGTCATAGTTTTAAAGGAGGAGTGGCTTGTTTACATCCAGTGCTCATTTGTTTACGCTAAGACATTGAATATTACTTATTCTTGCATTGTAATTAGGCGGAACACGTTTCGGAGGAGGAGTCATATTTTTCGTCCAATGGCAGAGCACATCCTCCGGCTATGAGAGTCTTCTCGTCTTTGACTGACAGGAGGGCGCCACAGTAGCTAGACAAGCTATGAAGTTGTCGAATCGGATCGAAGCATTTATACATCGCAAAAAAGGACGTTATTTTATATGAAATTCCTAGTTTTTATGATTTTTATAATATTTTGAAAACTTGAGAGTTGAAAACTTTAGTTTTCCTCAAAAAATAACATTTTGATGCAATTTTCTGAAAAACAAATGTAGCAAAGATAAATCTTGCTTAAAACGATTTGTCTATTCCATAATGCAACTTTAAAAATGATAAGTGCTTTATTTGAATAAATATTATAAAACAAATAAGAATTTTAAAAGTTTAGAATCACATTTTACAATAAATGAAATGTGATGCTATGAACGAATTGAAAATGATTTCGTTAGGTTCATAATTTGTAAAATCGACGAGAAATACGTTTCAATATTTTAGACTACTGTACCACAATAACCTATTGTTTCATAATTTCGAAATTATTGTTTGATGGTTAACACAAACGAATACATTATTCGATTCACCAAACAAAAATTTAGTTTTTAAAAACGGCTTTTGAAGATAAAATACCAACACACCCGTACAAATAGAAATCATATTTCGCAACCGAATGACGAGTAAGCGGAATTAATTAATCAAATACCAAATTTCTATCCACAAAGAAATACGGACACGTTATACACAAAGCAAATAGAGACAATATGTAGAAAATGCTCTTCACTTGGTTTCCATGCAATTTCAAAAATGTTGATGGCACAATAAACTTACAAAATATATATAATCGAACACAAAAATACATGATGATAAATGATGGATTTGTCCTAATTGCATCACAGAAATATAAGAAAATAGGTACTAAATTTAATGAAATTCCTAAATTTTGGGTTTTATCTATTATTTTTAACAAAAACTAAATAACGAAATAGAAATAAAAGAAATTCAGCACAAATGTTAAAGAAAAACAAATGTTTAAAAAGAGTAACTTTTATTGTCAGCCAAAACTAGAATTTATTCCGAAATTGCAAATTCAAAATTTCTTCCTCTATTAGTATTTTAACTACAAAAGTACATGTCCAGATACTTAATCTTTTTCTTACAGTATGTGTCAGTTCAGTTCATGAAGTGAAATTCAGTAAAAATTGAAATATGCATTCTTATGACATATTTTGTGCAATTTTTAGAATCTAAGATGTACTTCTATGAAAATATTGTGTTTTGATCGCGTATTTATACTCTTTAAAATTTTATGTTATTAGCCTATATTTAATATTACATATTTATTATATTTTACTACATTTTTTACGAAGACTATTTCTTTACCAAATAAAAATTTCAAGATTCACGAAACGAGAGTGAACACATTTCATCAAACACATAACTTTAGAAAATCTTGTATAGCTTCAAAAATAACAATATATTATTTTGCTTAGCATGCGAATGACAGAAATTTTTTGTTATGTAGTGATGAACATTACAGGTCTAACTTGACATCGTCTTTCCAGATATATATCTCTAAAATTTAAATACTTGATTTAGGGAAGCAATATGATGAGCCATTGAGATATTTTGAATTGAGTAATCAAATTTCTTTACGAGAATTCTTTTAATGAGAATTGGATTCTAGATAAAAAGATTGCTTAATTAATTTATATACATTTGTTTATATACAAGTAAACGTTGAATTCAGTATTTTTCTCTACTCTGAATTATTCTTAATCTGAATATTAAATTATACAAATAAGAAAAGTAGAAACTTTGTGTTGCATTTTATTTTTATTAAAATATCAACACTTTTTCACTAGTTTGGAAACAATCTGACATCTTTTTAAGTTATTATTTTAAGCAAATTCACATCTAATCCTTCATAACAATAAAAGCTTGTAAAGTGAAGCGATTAAGGTGCTATTAAACTTTATGGGTATTTTATTTGTGTTTGTGTATTGCCAATGAAGCATGCCGTGTTGACATAATTTATAACCTTTCTATGAAATGAAATATGATCTGTATGTCAACATGTAATAAATATTGATTAAAATTACATCAACGCATTATTTATGTTCTTGTTATTTTTATCTATTCACATAAATTGCTATAAACTGCAATAAATTTCTATTGTACTACTTTAAAAATGATTATTCATTAACTTACTCCCTATTATCAATAATAGAAAAGGTAGTTCTTTAATTTGTAAAGATAATTTTCTAAATTATTCATTTTCATTGGAAGTTTCATCATTTTTAGTTACAATTATGTATGTATAGGTTAATACAATTTTAGAGACAATTTTATGAGCAAGATATTTATTATTTGTATTTTTTACTTAAAAATACATGTAAGTTAAGCGTAAGATTTCGGAGATGCTATTAAATAACAGTTTATTGAGTAGAATTAGAGATTTTCAAGATTAGATTTCTAAGAGATTTCAACATATTTTCATGGCACGCAAATATTGGGTGATATAAAAATATTAGTGTTATTGCATTTTACATAACATAAAAACGAATATTCAATTTCAAGTTACTTCAATATTCTACTGTAAAGTTAAAAACGTCGAATGTTATTTCAACACATACTTTTGATATTTAATTATTAACTATTTATTGCTGCAATGGGGACTCAACACTATAGAGAATATCTTACAAAGCTTTATGACGTAGCTTCACCACAGTGCAAACAATGATTTTCTAAATTTCCATGCATAGCAAATTGAATCAATTCAAATAAGTATTGTTACGCATCTCTAGTATTGCACTTATATTGTTTTAATTTACAAAAAAAATGTGTTTAAACGTATCGTGAGATATCGTGTTTTTTCGTTGTAGACAATGAATTTATTTTTGTTTACAAATGCCAGGAGTATTAAGCCTTATACACTTACTACTCCATTGTAGAACACTTATTATATACTATTCCTTAAACTACTACATGATTTTCTTGATTTAAAAAATTATTTTAAGTTTATAAATGTAGAGTAATACGCAATAGACAATTTTTTTAGAGACAACTTTATGAGCAAGCTAATTGTTTATTCCCTATTTATTAAGATATAACTAATGCTGAATACTTTCCCTTCCAGACGAAAGCACCGTCCCAATCCTAATCAAAACAGACAACGCCGATTCGGACATTTCGATCCATACAGAAACACATCGGCCTGATGACAACGATGGGAGTTTGTCAAAATTTCAAAAAGGATTCAAAACCCTCCCCCAAAAGAAAAAAGCATCTCCGGACTCACCTGCCGCGGACCGTTAGCGAGCCACTTTCCGCCATCTTGGACGTGAAGCGCGTCTCCCCGCGATATGCAACGACAGCGAGGTTAAAAGCCCTACTGAAGGATGATGTTTAATAGCCGGAGCCAAGGAGCGGCCATGGCAGCGAGGTAAGTGCCGGGGGTTTAATTATATTTTACGTCCGAATTAGAGCTATTCTACAGTTTCGGCGTCGAATCGGCGTCGTTCATAAAAATAAAAGTCGCTTTGGAGTCGACGGGGGCGCTGCGGTGGTGGATTTTTTGCAGGGGGAGATTATCCTTAAGGATGCTTGGAGACATGAGGGGCATAAAGCGGGGCTTGCAGGTTGCGGTGTCTTCCATAAATTCGTTGACGCATTTTCCCCGGCTGTGCTGAGGCTCGTAAATTCTTGACAATTCTTGCAATACGAGGAAAGTTTTGTGATGTAAATTATAAAATGAAAAAGAACTATTGATGACGGTATTTCAAACGCTTTGGGTTTTTGTTTTATTTGTTCATCAAAATTCGGTAGAAAATATGCAAATGTAGGGAAAGGTACATTTCCACAAACTATAAAACTGCGAGCTTTGAAAGATCGTTTTGACAAATTAGATCATTTATAGAAAATCTGTACATTCAATGGGGTTGGCAGTAATAAATGGAACAAGCACACACCCAAGTAGGAATTTATAAACATGAAACCACCTGGATAAGGGAAAAACGACAAAAAGCGGGGGGGGGGGGCATCGATTCTTACATGTGTGTATAATTGAATTTGGGATCCACCAGAGAAATAACAGGCTCAAAAAACATTTTAGAAAAGAATGGTATATTTTAACAGGAAAACAACGGTTTTACAAATGCATTTTTTTTTCGTGCAGAAAATCACATGAAATTTGTGATTTTCTTTTGCTAAACTCGTTGTCAGTTCGTTGCTCGCTGCTAATGTATTTATAAAAAAAAATCGAAGAATCAATCATTTCATAATAATATAAATATTATGAAATGCTGCAAATTTTTTAGTTTTACAAATTGAAATAATCTAGTCTGTACAATAGAAAAATCATTGTTCAAAAAACGATATCAAATTACTATTTATGATTGTAAATTACATACCTTTTCCTTATTAGTTTATATGGATGAGAATTGTGACTTAAACCGAGTACTTTTTATTCACTCAGTTAGTTCTAGGTACATGTTTTGCAGTTTTCTGTTTTATTCCATGCATATACTATGTAGACAATACTTAACCCTTTGAGGAGTTCACACTCATATATCCGTTCTGCAACTAGCAGCACTCTTGACCAACAGTCTTTCTTAGAATTTTTTCAACCAATAGATGTGGTTATTTAGTCATTATATGAGAGTTGTGGGGTAGTTGCAATTCTAAACTACTTGGAAATATCGTGACACTCAGAGGGTTAAATTTCTTTTACAGGAATATATCGTCGTTTTTTACTATTAAAACCTCGTGTGTCTTGATATCAAAAATTTTTGGGAACGATGAAAAACTATATACTAAGCTGTCGACCAGTTATGAGATATAAGGTTTAAAAACTGCCTAGTGCGGCTTTATTGTTGATGTAGACTTAGGATCTTTTGAAGTAAAACTAAGTAAATTTTTAACCAAATAATGTTAAAATTTCATAAACTAAAATAATTGGACTTAACGAGATTTTGATAGTAAAACGATGATATGTATATTCTATAAGTTATTTTATCATGTTTTACTCAGTTAAATTTTTATAGCTAACATTGAATTTATAAATTTATCACTTGGACTTCGTTTTAGATAGTTACGATGGTATGAAGATACGAAAAAGAAATAATAACATCCCAAACACAATGCACGATTTCATTAAATTGTTTATGTTATACTATTAAATGGCTTATATTTCGTTTAAATCATGTATGTTAGCAAAGTCATTACTTTAGCTCATTAATTGTGTGACATCAACGAGTAATGAAAAGATTTTCAAAACAGAAAAGTATATTGAAAGGGAAGTGAAAAAGAAAAAAAGAAAGAAAAGGAAGAAGTGTGAATCGTCAAATTAGTTATACATTAATTACTAATACCAATACACCAATAATAATACACCAATTTTGTTAGTACATCAATTTTATTTTGCAAACTAAGGATTGCTCACGAATATGACAGATAGTGATTCTATTTTTCCCTTTCATTAAAAGGTTTTTCGAATTATATTCCCTTATTTATCACCAGAAAAACTTTTTCTTTTCATTATAATCTCTTAAACGTCTATTGCTGATTTGAAGAATATTTCTCCAGGTTAGAGATTGGGAGTGATCGTAACCATAGCGAAGGAGCAAAAACAAAAGAAAGATCTTGTATTTGCTGTTTGCAAATTATTTTACAAGAGAGTTAAATATACACTGAATATTTAACTGCAACTTAAATTAGCTCTTTGATCAATTTGCTTCGAGACACTTTTTCCTATTTTCATGTTTGTACCTAAACACATCTAAAATACTATGATATCCGACGCAAACAAAGTCCAGCTTGAAGTCTCAAATGAGAGTAGATCTATAGAAACACATCTATAGAAACTTTAAAGAAAAAACGTTAGACACCAAAAGTAATTCCTCCTTATGGATACGAACTAACGACATATATAAGTAAACTTTAAACCTGAAATAAGGGCTACATTTTCACAATACTTTCTTGTTATACATACTTTTAAAACTTGATGTTTCTAGCCCACAAGCATCAAAATTACAGGCTTTTGTTAAAAATTAATTCTACATATATACTACGAAATTATCCGATATGACAAATTCTGGTACTGAGTAATATAGTTTATGTTTGAAATTAACGTTTCCATGTAGATTTATTTTAAAGTAGTATTAGGATGAAAAATACGTTATAATGGTGCAATGCTTTGTGGTATTTTGACATGCGCATATCTGCTTTTTTAAAAATTAAACTGGTACTTATCTAGATATAATTGATTAATGATATGTTGCTAAGTTTACTAGATTCGATTTTTCATTAAAACCCAAAGTACATTTTGTTCTATCAAAATTTTTGTGAACTACAACTAAGTTATCGAATTTCTATAAGTGTTAAACCGCCAAGGATAGAAGCTTATATTTCAAATTAGAATCTTCGGTTAAATAAAACATATGCAACAAAAATATCCAAAAAATAAAATTACTTTGTCGAATGAGCATAAATAAATTACCTACAACCTTCATAATCACGTGAATTTTAAAATGTAATTCAACTAGCATAGAAAATATTGCAACAGTGTTTAACCGACCTGTTTTGAATTTAACAAGCATAGAATTGTAGGATGCATCCGAAGAGAAAGTTTTAAATAATTCGTTGGGCCTTCGATGTTTTTAAAACGGTACACATATTCTAAAAAACACTGCGAAAAAGTTGACTCCAATTGATATTTGTTAATACATTTTTCAAATAAAAGTTAACATTTTTAACGCAATTTCGAATTTGCATTCTTGAACACATTGTTATATTCTAAACTGATAGTCGCATTTAGAAAGAATGTGCCTATCTCCTCTAAAACGAATGGGCTTGGCATATCATCTTTAATTCATGACTACTTTTTTTAAATTTCCTCAGAGTTTTTAATATATCAGTCTGTACGAGATAAATCAGTTATTAAAAATTAGGTGCGGTATCTGTACGAAGCCAAACCCATGTCTTGTCAAAGGTTACACATCAGTCAAAGTGATTTCAACATGAAATAAAAGTGAATCTCAATGTAACCTACTGTATTTTTGGTTGTTATTCTAGTATCGTTTTTAAAAGTGTGACACAGCTGAAAACACTTCATCATCACAAAAGATTATAAAACCCCTGGTGACTGATGTCTTCTCGTTATTTTTCAGGAAGTCGTAATTCATCATTATGAGGCTAGTGCTGAAGCTAAAAGATGTCTCTCCACTTTCAACAAGGCGACCCTAATTTCATGTATGCTTATCTTGAAACTCTAAATTACAAGTTATAGATAAGTGAACTTGGTTTAAAAATGGAAAAATTACTACAAATCTTGTAACATAAATTAAAAAATAAACTTTTTTTGTATTTGAAGGGCTTTAATTTTCTTCAAAAAATGAAACAGGCGACGAACTGTTAAAATATTTTTAGTGATTCATGAGGTTTGACCAGGATTTTAAAAAGAATTGGTATCCAATTTAGGTATTCGCAGGTTAATACCAAAATTGCATTAACATTAAATAAAAACATTAACAATGCACGAATACCTAAATTGGCATTCGCGCAGTGTTAATGTTTTAATTAATGAACCTAAATTGGATACCAATTCTTTTTAAAATTCTGGCTAAACCTCCTCATGGATCACTAAAAATATTTTGACAGTTCATCGGTTGTTTCATTTTTAAAAGAATATTAAAGAGTCTTCAAAAATACAAATATAATTTGTAATTTTTAAATTTATGTTAAAAGATCTCCAATTTAGGTATTCGTGCATTGTTAATGTTTTTCGTCATCTGATTGCAAGAACTAGGCAACTCGAAAAACAATGTATTTAGAGATATATTTAAAGCTGAGATCATACAGAATTTAGCTCTAGAATTAGGTAGCTTTTTGACAAGCTCTATCTATCGGCCAATGAAAAATGTAGGTATACATGAAACGCTAAGATACATATGAAACTGTTTTTCCCTGAGAGGCATTTATGTCAAGCTAAATATAGATGGTGGTAGTGTTTCTGCGTCGATACGTATTTCCTGTACATATTCTGAACGTGACGTCATTTGGCTTGTTTTCGAAGACGATTTCAGCACTTCGTCAATAAAAATTCCAAAGGATAAATTCCGTATTGATAACAGTTGATTGGCCAATACCAATTATATTAAATGCTCAACGTTCTTTAACAGCGATAAACTACATTTTAAGGTAGCCCTGATATGTACCATGCGACAGCATTTGTGCAACCGAAGCAAAATCTTTGCAAACCGTCTAGTTTGCTTATTTACGATGAAAATCCCTCTCGTATCTCAAAACCAAAAGATTGAGTTATCTAGATTTTCCGTTCAAGTGAAGTCATGATGTAAGAACTATGTATTTTGCAGTGATTCTAAGTTGGAATGAAAGCATTACCAAGGCAAGTTATTTTAAAACATTCTAGGAACCCTGCGAATCTTAGTAATGTTTGGCGAAACTTTCAGTACGAGCAGTAGTGTCTACCTAAAAAATTTGCAAAAGCTTCGATTTTATAGATATTTCATAAGAATTTTATCCATGGAAGTAGTTAGAGACAGACCTATTAGGTACATAGTCTCATCCAAAACATAAGACAGGTAACTAAAGTTAAATTAAAACGCTTAGCAATGCTATTTACAATTTTTATATCCTTTCAGCTCATTTGAGGGGAATAATTTGGATATTCAAATCATGAATATTTTTGTCAGTAAATACAACGAAACACTTACATTTATATGAATTTCATTTTTCCTGAATCGTGAAAAGAACAATAATATCAATTTACTGTGACTAAACCTTTCTGTGTCATAAGCAGTTTGGTGAATACATATCAAAATTTCAAGTTACTGTTCACAAGAAATTCCAGTTGAACATGATTCGTTTGGTTTGGACTGTCGCTCTACGGTCATTTTTTGCTACACGAGGGTTAATTAGACCGTCAAACGAATTAAGATGTACACTTTATATTAAAGTAAATATAAAAATTGATACCAAGCATATTTTATACATATAAGTTATCATTTAACTTACTTTAAGTGAGTGTTATGATTTCTTTTCCTCACACAATCTCAATAAGAATTACAATAATAATTTTATTTGCGACTCGAAAAAATATCAACACATTTTTTTACGTATTCTTCGTATTGACAATAAAATGCAGTTTTGCTAATATTACGAGTAGCACATGAAATGTAAAAATGAATTTTGCTACTATTGAATGAAAAAATTTAATAAGTAAAACATGCTTATCAATGAAATAATTTTAAATCGCATTCTAAAGAAATTGATAAGTAAAGTTTTGCGTGCTAAGTTTTATAAACACAGCACAACTTTCCACAACGTTTACCCAGAAATACACAAACCTGCATTTTGGTATAATTTTTTTCCCCTTAAATTTATTCTAATTTTCTCCTTAAAAATTCATGGAATTCAACATATAATTCCGATTTCCGTTATGTAAGTTTCAGGTTTCTCTCCACCCAGCAAAATAGGTTTTTGAAAACAGATATAAATCACTACTTTTTTATTTTTATCAAATAAAAATATAAACACAATGCACATAATAAGAAACACATTATAAATAAGCAATATTATCGGGGAACAGTCGCATTCTTTGTTGTTTTGTTGCATCTAGTTCATTTTAATGCATTCAATAATTAATATCAGATTTCAGGAAATTCGCCACTTCCCTTTCACAATGTTTCCTATTTTAATATAACTATTTAAGCATTTCAAAGAAACTATTTAGTTCAATATTTCGTTTTCTCCCCATACTGATGTTACAGTCCACTCTTAAGATATCGGAAAGATTAAACCATCATTCATCACTATTTTTTTTCAGTATTTCACAATCCCCACACGCGTCTCTCAAACCTCAAGAGTGTTGTCTCGCGATACACGATGAAAAGCACTTATATACAGATAGACACTTATCAGTATTTCACACTCATGGTAAGATAGCGCTGTCTTCCAACTCTCATTTTAGACACCTAATAATTACAACCAAACATTTCAAGAAATTGTGACATTTCCTTTTTACTATATATTCAGCATTTTAATACAATTTTTTAAGTTCTTCAAAGCAATTCTTTATTCGTTTCTCCTATTACTGTTAATTGGACTCGACTGATATTACCCAGAATCCACTCTTAAGATATCGAAGAGATTAAACCATCATTCACCACCACTATTTTCAGTATTTCACAATCCCCACACCCGTCTTTCAAAACTAGAGTCCTGCCTCGCGATATACGATGAAAAAAGCCCTTTCATGAGACACTTATCAGTATTTCACACTCATGGTAAGATAGCTATATCTCATCCAACTCACATCACATGACGTTCAATAATTAAAACCAAACATTTCAATTCCTCACTTTCTTTTCACTATATATTTGGCATTTTAATACAATTTTTTAATTTTTCAAAGCAATTCTTTAGTTTAATGGTTCGTTTCCTCCCATTCATGTTGATTGAGCTTCAATCTGCACTCGACTGAAGTTATCCAGAATTCAATCTTAATATATCGAAAAGATTAAATTATCATTCACCACCATGTTTCTCAATATTCCATAGTCCCACACGCGTCTCCCAAACCTAGAGTCGCGATGAAAAAAAGCACTTATATACAGATTGAGACACTTACCAGCATTTCACACTCACGGGAAGATAGCGCTGTCTCTTCCAACTCTCACCACAGCCTCTCATACTGATAGAACGCAGCATCTGCGCTGTACTAAAAGTGTGCCTAAAAGTTTATAGTTGTGATCCATTGGCTGTGTGTCGCGTGGATCTGGGGACACTGACTGGCGCCAGCCAATTGCCTTTTTTCAAGGGCACCCCCCTCTCTATCGGGGCATGTGTCCGGATGGGGGGTGGAGTGATAAATCCATCACTTTTTCCGCGTGGACCATCCGGCAACGGCCATCTTGGTCGTGAAGCGGGTTATACGACTGCAGTCTCAGTTTAGTGGCAAAGCTGAGAGCGATTGCGTGTAAGCTGCCATAAACCCAATTGATAATGCAATAAACAAGCAATAAAATTTTACATATCTCGTGTCGGGGTCTCGGGACACTTGTAGCCTGACGCTTTACCTTCACTTTAAGTGGTTTGGAATGACTTCGAGGAGAATGCGCGTCGGGGACCCCTTTCGGAGCCTGTCTTGTGTTTCAGAAAGTGTAAATGTTTCAATTACGCTTTAGAAAAAGTGGTACAAAGTTTGAGTATTGAATCTGGCGAGAGCAGTTTTTTATTAGTTTGGTACACTCGGGACGCTATATCGCAATCGAAACATAGCAAAGTGTTTATCTCGATTGCTTTTGTGCGTGTTTAAACAAGATTAATAAATGACATTTTCGTGTGGATTGGAATAATTTCCAAGAATACTTGAAGAAACCCTCCTCGATAAGAAGCGCGTTTCTAAATAAGCAATAATCTCAATTTAATTATTTCAATTAATGAAAGTCGATATAGTGATCACAGTTTTTATCTGCAATCCAGTAGGTTCCGGGATCGAACCCCTGTTTGTCCCTGTTATAAGCAACGGCGATTTATTCACTGGGCGCTCCCTCACAAATAGCCTCCAGTTTACCCGTATAGTCCGAGGAGGTCAGTGGTCGAGTATTAAAAAAACCTTTATAAGAAAATTATAGAAATATCATGCAAACCTTTAAAAAAGAAATAACGATAAGAAAAATTTACTTTAATGTATTAGATTAAATATAAGAGAGAATGTATCATAACATGAAAATACATTTTCAAGTAACTAGGAAAGACACGACTAAAAATTATATTTCTGGCATATAATTCTTGTTAAATATTGCGAATTGTAGGCGGCTTAATTTCGATTCCTGTAATGTACCTAGAATGCATTGCTCTCTTCTGTGTCAGTAAAACTTTTCTTGTGTGTCCAGTACTGGACGTCTTCTCTCGTGTTTGGCGCAGGTTGGCCAAACAGGGCTCTTGCGTCATAAAACCAACCAACCATTTTGTAAAATGCAGTTTAGAAGAGAATCACAGTGAGATTGTGGGACTTTTAAAAATAGCAATTCCTGTTTAAAATATCAGTGCAGTGTTTGAATTACAAATTTATCAAAATGTCTGAACACTTTTATTCGTTTCGAAACTGAGATGAAAATTCAGCTGAAATTTTGAAATTGTAGTTTTATTGCTTCTCATAATTCACTAAAATGTGATGTCAGTAAGCTGTAAAAATATCTGTTAGCTGGTCTAGGTGTAAAAAGAACTGAACAATAAGCACTAATTTTTCTAAAATGTAAAATATGTAAAAAAAACCTGGATATTATTAGCATTAGAAGAATGAAAGGGATTGGATATACCCCTAAATAAATATATGAAATACAATTTAATGTTAGTGTAAAAATTGATATGAAGTGCTACTAAAGAAAATAATATTGCATTTTGTTTCCATAATAAATAATTTTAAAAAATCTTCGCTTATTAGATTAGGTTTTGCATTTTAAATGATTGATATTTTTTTTTATTATTTAAAAAATTGTAACGTGAATTTATTTGCAGGTTGTCGAAGAGAGTATACGACACATTAATAGAAGAGAATTCTTACAATGGAGAAGATTAAAATTTCGTAAAGGCGATTCGGTGAGATTTTAATATTTTCAAATAATTTAGAAATGTTTTAGTTTCACGTTTGTAGAATATTTATTAAAATTAGAGTATATTTAAAAATGCCCAAAAATATTTGTTTATTCTGAAACTGTGATATCAATGGAAAGATATATTTTCAATAGGTATTTTGTATTTGATGTCAGAAATATCTGTTATAATTCACATTACCATCATTCGTACTCGCATGTATATACAAAGATAATCATAATTTCGATACATAAATTTGAATTTGTTTGCGCTTATTCAAAATGTGCTTGAAATGGTTTCAGGTAAGCAATTTTGATAGAATCATGATTCCTGTATTTAAAATTTCTTGGGTTACCTATTTGGTAGAAAGTAAACAAAAGAACCTGTGGTGTTTCAGAAGCAGTTGAAGAGTTTTAAATAGCAAAAATTTATTTATAAGAAACTAAAAATAATTCCAAAGGGAATGCAAATGCACGAAAAAAGAAAGTTCTCTCGTTCTTAAAATTGTTATCAAAACTCATCTCAAAATGATAATCAGTTATTTTACACACGTGAACATGGAAATCGAAATAAATTCATTGTGTAAAATAGTATCAGAATGAAATAAATAGCAGCATCAAAATCATAAACTTGATTGCAAGAAATTGCTTTCGAAGACATGAAATGAAGCAACCATTGTGAAAAACGATGTTTTTCTCTTGAATAAGCTCAAAATTTATATGAAAAATACATAACCATAAACGAAACAAGAGTTCAGATAACGCTTTTAACATTGATGTGCTGTTTAAATACTAAAGGTTCCGAATCAGGAGCGAAACCGTTCTGCGGCTTTTCATTGGACATGGACGGGAGTGTGAGGCGTACACCGTATGCCGACTTATCGGCGTCCTTTCTACTTCGGGGCGGGTTTAAGCCGCCTTCGCTGCGGGTTCACACTGCCTACCGAGCCGCTTTCATGGCTGAAGGTACGGAAGGCCTTTTTGATGTAAATATAAAATACAAACATTGCGTTTTTTTCTGCAGCTTGATTTTGCCCTTTAATTTATCAAAATATTCCGACGAATTTGAACGTAGAAAAAAACACAAGACCTTTAAAATAATAGTTAAAAAGCTTATAAAAGGGACTGATAGAGATAGTAAAACAACAAAATGGGTTGGTTTTGGGGGTTTTATGGCACAAGGGCCATATTTGGCCAAACAAAATGGGTGTTAGCCGTTTCGGTTGAACATCTCCACCACCACCAAAGTAAAAATTCAATAGGGAAACAAGTCTAAATATCTTAAACAGTATGTTTTGTTCTTTTTACTATCTTTTAATCATTTTTTGAAGCTTTAAATAACGTATAAAAACATACCTGCAGATAAAAAACCAATAAATACAGAAACTTTTTTTATTTTGATCTTACATTAAAAAATTTAGATCAGATACAACCAAACTCAACCTAAGCTAATATAAAAACTAAATTTTGGCACAATAAATGTCCATTTGAAGTGTAGACACAAAAATTACAACTTGGTAAAAATTAAGGGGAGTGATTTCGTTAGCTGCAATACGATTTTTTTTTACACTAGGGCTTATTAGATCTAGGATGATTTTAGAAGCATCGCGAGATCAATAAACATGCATCCATCTTTTTAAACAAGTACTGTGTATTTATATTTTAATATTTGATTCACTTATTCAGGAGATGAACGATAAGAAAATCTTTCGCTAGGTGAATAATGAAATATTAAGAAGCGTTTATGAAATGCGAAAACTTTACCTTTTATTTCAAACTACAATTTGAATTATTAAGTGTTATACTACTTTTTAAAGACTCTCAATTAAAAAATAACGGCTTATCTCTTTCTAAGACGATTTCAATCAAATGAAATATGATGGATCATTTCAATAATCTTATACTGATACAAATATCTAAGATGTGATGCGTCAAAGACAGTAATGAAATGGATATTATTTACTTAATTAGTAATTAAAATATATTTCTTACTCTATATCAGTTATTGGTAATCCATAAAGACACAGGAGGTAACAATTTTAGAAAAACTATCCTCTTAATCCGATTCCTTTTCAGAGACAGACTGATGACGATTGAGTTCAACCCCATGTGTTGATAAGTTTCGACGCCATCAAATGATAACAGTCTATCCGTTCGGCGCAAAAAGCTCTGTCTAATCATTAATAGTAGACAAATTAAATTGCGAATGATTCTCGTCGGAGTTGTTGATAAAAAGTCTGGGATTGCTTGTAACATTGTGTGACTACTTAGATTGTTGATACTGAAGCGTAGATGGTGTTTAGAGAAACGAAATAGAAGTTTGATGTTACTGAATATATTTAGATTCACTGATCTCTCTCTCTCTTTTCCCACATCAATGATACAAGAAAATCTATAACAAAAGCAAAATAAATCAATGAATAAAATGGAAATTGTTTTTCATGATTTCACTTTTATTGCACCTAGTTACTTTTTGAAACCTATTGTAATGTTTTTTAGTGCAGCGAATTTTTCAAAAACAGAATAAAAAATATTATCACCAAATAAAAAAATAAAGATTAGAGGTTAATTTTATGTAAAAATCCGAGGAAAAATTTGTTCTATGAAATGCTTTTAGCTTAGAGCATAAACTCATTGATTGACATTTCTTTGGGCAAACTAAATGTTTAGTTTCATGATAAAAAGATATATTGCCATATTGTAATCTGTTTGAAAAATATAACACTATCAAAATTAATATAAAACTCGTTTTTTGGCCTTATAAATAATAGTTAATCTTTAAAAAAATTATAGTAAAATTTAATATTTTTCTGTTTGAGTTTCTGCTCTTAAGCCTACGGTATGTTCTTCCTAAATCGCACTTGTTTGAGTGTTTAGCGAGAATGTTTTTATGTGGATTTGAGACTATTCTGGTCTCTTAAAATATTGTTTTAACGAATTAATACCAGAAACATTGAATTTTTATGAAATTAATTAGTTAATATTTTGAACTATACCTATAATAAAATCAAGTTAATCAACGCACACTCAAATATTTAAATGAAATTAAATATGTCTGAAACTATCTTTAAATTACATATAAGTTATGATACCCCTTATAAAATTTTCTATCAGTGAAAGAAGTGAAATTTTGCTATAAATGACAAGATTATTAAGTTTTGAAAGTTAGTATGTTCCAGGGGTAAAACGTATATATATTCTTCTTTCATAGATTAAAAAACAAAAAGAAAATAAATATAAAATAATCAAAAACATTCCTATAAATATCGTAAAGCCTTTAGGAGAGTTTTTATATTTAATGACCATTATTTCTATCACAGTTTAAGGAATTCCAAAATTAATAAAAATTGATAAGGACGAATGCAATAAAAGTAAAAGGATAATTATACCTTGTTCACAGTAAATGCACTATCTAAAATACCTTCCATAAACAAAAACTCTGACAAAGAATAATCTTAATAAACTTCATTACTCGTGTCTTTATGTTATTCTCTTTTTTTACCGAATTAAATAGTCAGCCTCAAGGTTAAGGAAGGCGTGCTAAGCTAATTACGCCCGACATGGCACTTATTCCCATTGGTCAGGTGCGTTCCACTAATTATGCTGTTACTCAGGTCCTGGACAAAAAAAAGTGCGGAGGAATGAACGGCGGCAGAAAGAGAAGGAGGGGTCCATTCGATCAGTGGGGGGAGGAAGGTCAGATTTTATTCAGAGGGGCTTTTGTGGCCGGTCCCATAAATTAGACGCAGCATGTCAATTTGCGTGCGTAGATTATGTTACTTGTCAAGTTGACGGCTTGTTCTGCGAGGAGCGATAAGTAGCCTTTTCGGTAATAGGTCTCGAAAAAGATATCTACATTAAGCTGGGTGCGTGAGCGACGCACTAAGCATGATTTAGGATGCTTTCCAGGAACAGGTTAAGCCTCTCCTAGCTATTTAGACTGGGCAGGCTGCTCATTAAAGCCCCCCTCGGTGCCGCTCCTTTGATGAGTGGTGAGGACGCTCCACGATTACGCCGCCAATTATTAATCCTAGCATTCCAATTAAATGGCCGTGACTCGGCTTCGGAATTTTGAAAAGGATCAAAACCTTTTTTTCTCGTTGTTTCGTGTCTGTGCTTATGATATATCCGATCACGTGACGGCCGTGTTGCGAATATTAAGCGTAGATCAGCGGCCCCGTCGAAATAACTCACGTTGGAAACGTAAACCGGTACTGGATAAAATATAAATGGCTCCTATTGAGCGCTGCATTCAAAATGTATGAAGGCATACAAGGACGTAACTTTCGAGAGCGACCAGGTAGTTTTACCACGTCTTGGAGTTTTCACACAGCTAATAAATCACTTTCCAATTAACATACCGTTGCGTCGTTTGATTATACCAGACAAAAATTTGAATTGACAAATATTTTGAGTGCCCTATTTCAAAAATTGCAAAAATCGCAGGTTACGAAAAGAAAATGAATAAACACTTATAAATTTAACATTTAAAAGATGTTTAACTTCAGCTAGATTAAAGTTCTGACTCAGATTATTCATCAGTTTGTAAAGGTTGTTTGTTTTGGGATTTTATGGCGGAAGAGCCATATCTGGCCAAGCTGCTCCAAACACAAGACCGTCAATTAAAAAAAATGTCGTGGAAAAAATGAGGGATCGGGGAACAAAGCAGTGCGATGAAAACTGAAAAAGATAGCTTGGGTTATCCGGGGGCTTCACCCCCGTGTTTTGTAAGGACAATAAATCCCATGGGAAAAGGAAAGATCACCCAGGTACCTAGGGTCCATGAAGCCCGTACAAACCCAAAGGAGATGTGCCCCTGAGAGGCTAGTTTATAAAGAAACTTCGTGTAAGTGTACTATATTTTTTTATCTAAGTAAATTTGGAGGAATTAAAAATATTTACATCAACCCTGTAAATTAAGGTGTTAAATAGAATGCTCACAAATGCATAACACCATATATATTTAACCATTCACTAAAGCATTTATATAAAATTGAGGAATGTTTAAATTAGATAGTCAAGACTTGCTTTTCTAGTGAAAGATACTATGTCAAAATTTTCAAGATATTAGTATTTTTGCTTTTCTAGACCAGAATGTGGTGATCTCTAGACTGATGAAATGTGTGAGTGTGTGTCCACTAAGACATCTTTTTCTCTGCATGTACGTCAGATTTATCTTTAGAAACGCAGTGAAAAGTACAGTGAGTTGAATTTCCCCTCTTATTTTGATTTAGCGTGTTTCACTTGAAAGCCGACGATACATTATTTAACAATATTTTATTGAACATCAGTAGTTAAGTTAACTTGAAATTACTAGATAGTTCTTAGAACGGAACAATATTTTTATTTACATTTACTTTGCAAAATAGCAATGTATAATAGCTTATATTTAATCAATAAGGCACTCTTCTCTACTAGTATTGTTTACTCAAATTAAACGAGCTCTGCAGCACGTTTCACATTATTCTCTTCGTTTTCCACTTTAAAGAGGAAAAAACGAACTTAAGAGGCTAATTGTATTTTTCGATAGGGAAAATCAGTTTTAATCCCGACTTAATTCCCGTATTAAGAGCTGGAATTAAATTATTAAAGAAAAGCTTCCGGAAACCTCCGTTTTATGGGAGCTTGTAAAAGTCTATCAGGGGAATCGCTTGGCGACGGCCTCCGAATTTGTCAACACATGTCTTCATTAACACGAAAACAGGCATTAGATCCGTGATCCCCACATTTGAATTTTCGATTTCGATTAGGCCAAGCCGCGGCCTTTCATTGGAGGCTCGCTAATTCCGCACTAATACAGGTGCACTCTGGCTTCCTGTTCGGCCTAATACCATTATTTATAGGTCTGTATGCATATGCCGGGATCGATTGAGTTCCTGAGAGTCGTTTATGACGCCGAGCCTGTGGCTAGTTGCAAAGGGGGGAAGATTTTATAGTCCGGCGAGAAAACAGCTTCTACATATTTATAGAAAAGTCCGCGTGCCCGAAGTTAAAAGGGAAGTAGCGCGGCTTTCTAATACGGACGGCAATTTATCCGCGGATTCATAAATAGGAAACATGAAAAACAAGCTTTCAGATTAAATGAGTGAGAATTGATGATCACGAAATGTGCTTTGTGTGTAAGAGATTTCATTCGTACCCGTGGTGAATATGCTGGGATATTGTTGGTCGTAAATTTGTCGATTTTTAGGCGAAATGTTTTCTAATAATGGATAGAATCGATAATTCCTGGATTTTATTCAAGAGGGCAAAGGGGAGAATAATGTTTGTCTTGATTAGCCGATTTAAACCTTTTGTGGTATTTTGTAAGAAAAAAGAGCAAACGGATGAAACCAAAACAAGTTCTTTATGGAGTGATATTGATCTCCTGGACTGTTTTGAGAAATTCGTTTCTGTAAAATAGTAATGATATGAAATTTGTCTTCAGTTATCAGATGCTATATATGCTAAGAATGTTTCCAAAAGGATTTGTTCGATTGAATGCTTTATACATTTAAAAAAAACTACATTGTTCGTAGGGTTCTTCACAGAAGCTTTTTCAGAGTTTTTATCACATTTCTTTTAGTATTGATACTATTGCACCTTTGTACGTTTTGATGATAACGATTTATACCTATGTAACACGAATTTTAAATAAGAGAACTAAAAACACCATAGAACCATCTTCAATTAACTTTCTCACCAATCTGCAGTTCCGAATGTGAAATTAAAGACGAATCCCAGAGTAGCAACATATTTACAAGCTAGAATGAACTAACCTTGCCATTTTCTGTACTAGATATGTTCAATGTCTGAAAAGTAATTATTTTTATAGTTATTTACTTTCTTATGGGCCATATTGAGCATTCCATGATCGTCTTTTTTTACCTTCTGAGTCTCACGAGATTTTTGAGAAGTATACTATTGCTTTTACCCTCCGAGTCTCATGAGATTTCGGAGTCACACGAGATTTGTGAGTATGCTATTGCTTTTACCCTCATAGTCTCACGGGATTTCTGAAAATTGTACTATTGCTTTTACTCTCTGAGTCTCCTGAAATTTCTGAAAAGTGTACCATTGAGCTCAGTCTCACGGGATTTCTGAAAAGTGTACTATTGCTTTTACCCTACAACACATTTATGGTGCATTTATCTATTGAAAGAATCCCCAGAAAATATGCAATTGGAAGACCAAAACTGGTTAAAAATCACCCAGGAAAGTTTTCAGGTTGCAGAGAGATAATATGGGTGCAAGAATCTCAGAGGGCTTATATGTCTACGTTTTGTTCTTACTGAAAAAGTAAAAGATTTGTATATTCTACTAAATTAAAAATATTAAGAAAGTTTTACAAAGGAGGGTTGGTCAGTTTTTTTAGGGAACAAGAGTCAGATGTGGCCAAGCAATGCCAAGAAATATTTTGGCGTCATGTTAATGGACATACAATACACTCAAGGAGATATTTTAGTGACACAGAAGAGAGAAAAACGTCCAGAGGCAGTTACGCTGCCTACAGCTCACAAATGTGAGAATTATGTGTAAATGTGTGTGTAACCCAGTATAATCAAATGGATATTAATCGAATTCATCCCCAAAGTATTAGAATTTCAGCTGCCTTTGACTGTTGTAATTAATTTAATTTTTGCCACCGCTGAGAGCGAAGTTGCCAAAACTGCCCCTCATTGCTGCGCATTGCTTTTGAAAGGTTGACAGCGAAAGGGAACGCAAAATGTTGAAGAGGGGAGGGACATTAAATTCATCATTCTCCGCGCTCAGATAAATAGAAACAAATCGTAAAAAACACACGAGACATGAGAAGGGGGATGTAGAACTGCGGGGAAGGAACTTATAAATAGAAGAACGAGGAGCTCGCATTAAAAGCAAAGTCCATAAAAGTGATGAAGAATTGGTGGCGTCGGCTGGGGCATTAAGCAAAAACCATTCATCTTCCTCGTCTTCTCCAGAAAGACAACTTTGAGCGAGGTCTTCCAATTCGCACCGAGATTCCAGTCAAGAGCGATTACTTGCTTCCCTAAAATAAATAAGTTCTTACAAAAGGACGAGGGATGATGTGGGGAAGAAGATAGAAGAAAAGAACGAAAAGTAAGAAAAAAGTACGTGGAAGAGATGAGAACTGGCTAAAAAGAAGCCGAAGAGGAAGTTTTATTCTCGAGGATAAGGTTATACTGTCAGGTTTGGTCGTGGAGGACAACACACCTCCCTTTTTCAATCACAGGAAGCAAAGGGGGAGTAAAAGGAGAAAAAAATTCCTTCCATTTCCCGAAAGTTGGGGAGTTTCTTCAATTATTCATTTCGAATGTCGGACTGAATGCCTGGAGAAGAAAAGGGACCAAACTCAAATAACGAGTCTTCAGTATTCGATGTCTTGTAACGTTATCTCCGATACTTGTCTGCTCAAGGTCTTGAGCTTTTCTATGGCTTCAAGTGAAGGAAGATTTCGGAGGTTCAAAATAAGCTTGGCGGTGTCGTGTTACACCATAAAATGCGTTTATAGATGCTCTTGTGTTTTTAAGTGTTGCAAGCCGTAGGTTCTTCAAACTGGTCTTGTTGGATCTCTGTGGTTATAGTCATCCCTTTCAAGGTAAAACTCAACCAAGATTTCTGGCTCTTGCTTTCAATGGTCTATTTTAGTCCCAAACTGGATCTTTATGCTTTTCAAACCTGCTACCAGAATTTTCCTGGTCTACACGCTCTTGAAATGTTTGGAATTCGTTTTCTTTCTTTGTATTTTTTACAAAAATAATTTTATATTTGATCAATTTCAAATTTTCAGTAAAACAAAGACATTAAAATAAGTAGTATCAAGCGCCAAATTTTAAATTCCTTGGAAAGAACTAATTCGAAATTCTCTAGGAAGTCAAAAGTCAATAGTTTTATAATTTCAGATGATAAAACCAACTAAGACTTTTTGGAGACTTTTACATGAAATTAATTTAAAGTGAAAAATTTGTATTACTTATAGAGTTTGCATAGTATGATCAAGCTTAGAAATTCATCGTTCTGGTAGAAAAGAAACAGGCAGACTGAAGAGCTGTGATTACGACTTTGAATCTCGTATGTGGCTAAGTCGGGTTGGCTGCTTTAAATTTTCCAGTTTCTTCAAGACGTCACGTAAATACGTTCCAGTTTCGCCAGTCCAGGAAGGCATGTCCCTCTCACAGTTCACGGTGGGTGTAATGTGGCAGCACCTCCCATTAGTGCTCCGGGGTAACGTATAAACTGCAACCTTCTCGCCAAATACGTAATGCTTGATAGATCACAGATCTATAAGCTGGCATTCAAAAAATGTGTTAGAGATGAATCAGAATCTGTATCCACAAAGTTGATACCTAAGGGAGGTACAACGATTGAAATGAAAGATTCTACCAAAAATCCTGCCGGACAATAGTTAAAAAATAAATTAAAAGTTATATAAATGGGTGGTTTGGAAAAAAATGGTAGTCAATACTTAGCTGGAAATGTATAAAATTAAATCATAAATATTAAAATACATAAAATCTATGTAAAACAATTTCTGTTCATTGAAACTTTATCACCTGACCGTAGGTCAAAATTACGAAGTGTTATCCTCGGATCTTTTCTTTTAAGATTGACCCTGGACCGTCGCGAATATTCCGGTGTGTTGCTCCAATGAGATGTAAATTCAACTAACTGCCAACCTATCTACCTGTATATTGAAAGTCAGTTCATAAGAAAAAACTTGTGATGGTATTCCCTAGTACAAATTGCAATAAAGCTGGATTTTACAAAAACCCTTACAGTAAAACAGTAACTCCTTAAATCATAACTACTGTTAAGGTCTAATTCAATCAAATTTTCATAAAAAAGGGAAAGGGGCTCATAAATAATATGAAAAGGGCTGTTCAAACTCATATTTTTAATATTGTTATAATGGGACAGGTTTTTCTAATCTGTAATAAACATATCAGGAGTTACTATAGTAAATCTAAATGTTGTTCAGATAATTTGATACTTATTTAAATTAACAATGTGTAGCGGAACCACGGATTAAGAATCAACAAAAATAAACAAGAACAATGATATTATTTTTGTAGAGAAATGATTTGCTTAACGATACTGACAACATAAATCATTCACAGTTTTCTGAGACATAATAAAATAAAATTATTCAAATTTGTTACGGAGTATTGAAGCCTATATTAAGAATTACAAATGTTTTAAAGTATGATAGAGCTCTCATTTAATGAATTTCAATGAGATTTTGTTTTCTGAAAATTTGCAATCGTTTTGTTTTCAACTTGAAACCTGTGTGTAAAACAAACTTACTTTTCCTCATTGCACCATCATACAAAACTTGATAAACTTTATGCGTAATCTTAACTTTTTTGAAGAATAAATTATAGTATTTAGAAACAAAAAATTGAGTAGTATTAATGAAGCTACTAATTTCATTATTAATCATTCTGTTATATTTCAACAACTGTTACATATCTATATGTTAGAAACTAATTATTGATAAATATTTAAATAATTGTTTTAAATTGAACAATGAGTAATTGTCCGACAATTTGACTAAAACTCTTTGTGAATAATATATAACTCATGTTCTCTTCCTGCAATTTTCACTTGTAGAATAACAAATACAGAACGCAATAATCTGCATTAAATTCATATCTTACGATGAGAAAAATTAGAAGAAACTGAGTTTGAATTCTAATATAAACAACTCGTAATTTTTTAATTTCTAACTGACGCAGTGAGAAAAAAAAGAAAATATATAAAAATGCGGAAGTAAAAGGATCTAACGGGAATCACGATAAGATATCTATTTTTAAGCATCTACTCTTATTCACTTTGATAACGGACACGCTTACGTTATTTATGACACTAAGTATTAAGTGCTCATTGGAAAATATAATAAACCTCGTTTGTCATATTTCAGTTGCTTGCAATCGACAATACACTAATTTTCCATCAGTGGAAAATGATTTGTCCCTTTCTCAATTCTTCTTTCCCTTCCTGAACAACAACAGTAGTAAACCTTTTCAGAGATAAAAGATGTTATTACGCGTCGCTTTTACTCTTGGGTTTTTATAGTCGATACAAATGATGCCCTCGTCTGAAATTCTTTATTGACTCGTAAACACTTAAGATAGTATTCTGGTGAAGTTGGCGATCCAAGCATTCGCACTGAACGATGCAGAAAGATGAAATAAGTTGGTTTCCACAATACACTTTGCGTAGAGTCGGAATTGTTTAGT
Organism: Meta bourneti; assembly: GCA_933210815.1. Lineage (NCBI taxonomy): Eukaryota > Metazoa > Arthropoda > Arachnida > Araneae > Tetragnathidae > Meta > Meta bourneti. The sequence continues at coordinate 49,767,379 of OW119929.1, read as the reverse complement.
GTTCAATGTTAAATATAATTTTATTATTATGCATTTAAAAATAATGACTATAAATACTGTATTAATAGTAAGGTATATAGAATACCATCCTATAACAACTGTTATTTATTTACAAATGCAATTAGACATTAATTATTCTTCTAGCTTCCCAATATTTCTGAATAGTAGAATTAAAACTATTAAGTGCAGCACACATGTCTGAATACTCGATATTTATTGGTCTTCCAGAATTGTATGAATTATAATTAGGCAAATTCCAAAGTCCGATTCTAAATAAATGGGTATTAAGTCAACCTTGTCCAGTTTGAAGAGGAAGCAAAACAACCGCTTAACTACGAGGAAAACTTGGATTGGAGATTGAATCAGGGGGAAAGGCATGGAAATGCCTTTCCCCTAGCTCCAATTGAACGTATGAATAAAATTTTTTCCAATTTTCTCTTTACAATTTACTTAGAAGTGTAGTTGAATGAAAGAGCATTAATGAGTTTGGCTAACAGCAATAACTTTCTTCTCTAAGAAGGGTAAAATTCATATTTTATTATGTTTTTTGGTGGAAAAACTTGAGTTTGTAGCTTTTAGTATAAAAATAATAACTTATTCCCCTCTTAGAGACTTGTGTTCCAACTAAATCCCCCCTAACCGTCCCTCAATGTTTTGTATAACAAAATATAAACAAAATAAATAAAAATCGAAATTAAGATTGTTATGGTAACAAAATTGTATTTTTGAACTAGTATTTCAATAGATTAATCGGAAGCTTAACATATGTAAGGGGATTTCCTATTTCTTGAGTTTAATTTATTTCAAGTGAAACCTGGAAGATCCTTTTATTCGCGATAATCTAACTTTTAAAAACATCCATTCTAGTAAGTCTAGTTTATTTGATGTGAGATTCGATTTCATGTGATTTCATTGCTAGGATAGAATCTAAACACAAATATAAGGAATTGCCCTGTTGATAATAACACATTTACCAAATCAAAATACATGTTAGTTACAACTCATTGAAAGAAAGTTTATATAATTTTAATGGGTTTGATGTCTGATATGTATAAATCTTATTTAAACAAAGTATTCTTGAAGGGAGCTTGGAAAGGTATTTGAAGAAACTAAAAACACTCTAAAACTAAAACACACACCTGATATGATCTTGAACACTACTTATAATTTTAGTTGGTATTTGTTATTTTTATGTGCTCATCGACGATTTATTACTTTGAAATTTCTGCCCATTGCGGATTAGTTATTTTTATATTCCTTAGAGAACTCAGCTTTTCCTACCGCCAAAATTAATGTGAATGTCACCTTTTTCTGTACCTTGAGCTAGGCCTACTTGTCAGAAGAGGAACATTCACACCCGGAACACTTTTTAAACCGTCCCTTTTCGAAACAGGAAACTAGATTGCATTGCATCAGGACACCAAAATAGTAAGAACGACAGATAGCGTTGGGAAAAAGAAACGAAAAAAGGGAAAAAGAGAAGGCAAGGCAATCCTGGGGGAAAGAGAAGAGGAAAAAAATGGCAAAAGGACACGGGAAAAAAAAGAGCAGCAGATAGCGCAGGGAAGACAGATCCCTACAAATGAGCGTGTAAACGGATGAGGGTGGCTCCTGCAACCAATCGATTGCTGGCTTGCTACCAAAAGATTCACCCCCTCCACCCCAAGGTATTTCTCTGTTCCCGGAGAAAATTGTGTTTGCTCCCAGCGTCGGAGATAATAGTCCGCCGGATAGTTTAGCACGGACAGCGGTTGGCCGCTGAGTTCGGGGGGTCACAAAAAGGAAGGGGGGGGGGGTGATGAGGGAATTTCGAGAAACATGGAGAACGAACGGTGTTGATCGATATACGGCATCCCAAGCGACCGTGGGTTTGTCTGCCATCGCAAAATGGCGAACGGGAGAGGACTTCTCTTTGGGCTGGTGGTTGGTTGGGAAAACACCTTTGATCGGTGGTGCCCACTAGAGGATGACTGGAGAAACCTCGCCGGAAGGAATGTTTTTTTTAATCGATCGAAGGGAAAGAGTTTCACTTCTCTTAAACTCAGTTGCAGAGTATTTTAATTAAATGAAATAATATATGCTCGAGGGTACTTTATTTCTCGGTGGCGTATATTTCGGGAACGAAGTTATTGATCTCTGGATTTTGTGGTATTTCATGCACTCGGAAAATAATGTTTTCCGTAGCAGTATTTTTCATTTACTTTTGAAAATTTTGGAATAATGTCTCAGATAAAGGATGTCTTGTTAGACTAAACGATGAATGCATACCATTCTTTCTACAATTCTAACAAGTAGTTCAGACGATGTACAAGCATCAATTTGTTAGTGCAGTACTTGTATGAGTTAGGAAAACTATCTGTTTTCCCCTACGTTCACTTTTCGACATTTCGAAAATTTAAGAATGCCCTTAAATGTTTCAGATATGTTTTGTTATGTACTTTCTTGTACGCTTGCATTCTATTCTTTGTAAAATTCTAAGAAGTAATGTAGACTTTCACAAATACTGATTTATTGATGCAATGCTTACATACAAAACTGTTTACTTCCTTTATATTTGCTTTTCGTGTTTAAAAAATGTAACAATGACCTTAAATGTTTCAGATGTAGGGTATTTTGTAAGAGAGATATTTCGCTTTGGTACCATACCATGCATACCATTTTTTCTACAACTTTAGTAAGAAATGGGGACGATATATAAGCATTGATGCCAATTACTAATCTGTTTGTGTAGTACTCGACAATGAGTGCCTGTTTTCCCCATATTCAGTTCTTCTACTTCAAAAATGTATTAAAATAAACGTTTCAAATATAGAATTCTTTTAGAGAGAATCTTAGGATGCACCTATTCACTCTTTCATCCACCCTGCTAAGAAATACGCACGATACATTCATATATTTATGCCAATGCTAGTATTGTCGGTGCAAATCTTATTGAAAATAAATTAGCTAATGATTCAAAATAAACTAAATTAAAGTTACAATGGATGTTTTACAGTAACATTTACAATACAGAGGACTTGGTCTGATCAGGCCAGGTTTAGCAGAAAAGGACAAAAAAAATCAACCAATTATAAATCTAAAGTCTAGTTTTAGTAATTTAAAGACTAGTTTGTAATCTAAAGACTAGGAAAATATAACGGATTTTTAAAAATGTTATATTTACCATTTTGGAGAAACTACAGCTGTTTTACATACCAATTGTAATACGAACAGATTTATTTTCAAAATTAAAGAACTACCGGCGGGGCTCAAATTGAATTAATTCAATGTAGATTGAAGAGTAATTTAAACAATTTCTTCTCTTTGTCATAGTTTCATAATTAAAGAAAAATATATAAAATGAAAAAAATCTTGGATTAAAATTCATCGTCATTAAACAGTTTTCAGTGAACATTTTAGAGAAAAATGAGTTACAAAATAATAGTTTTAATAACCTGCTTACTACGATAAAGATTACATCAAAAATCGTAGCTCAAATATTTTTCTCAAATTAAAATCTCAAATAAAATATTTTGCAGCAGTTTTTCATGTAAAATCGTGTTCATGTAAGTCATCCAACTGACATGCGATTTCAAATTAAATCTTTACATCACTCATTTTCATATCAGAAATATCCAGCTTCTTAAGGAAAGAGCTATTTGCAAAGCGAAAATAAAAATGATAGTTAGCAAGCATTTTAATTATTATAAGCCGAATTTTTTATTATACGAGGTTCACTTTGGATGAATTTCAGAAATGATTTACATGATTTTCATACGATTTTCACTTTACCCAAGACTTTTAAAGTCTTTAATAATTAAATCGATTGCATTTTAAACAATTAAATCAATAATTTTATTCAAATAGTTAGGTTTATAGTTAAAGTAAAACAAATAATGCTCAAGTTTTTCATGGTTGCCAGAAGAGTTGTGTAGTAAAAATGCAGCCAAGGCAAATATCACGCCGTAGTTATGGACAAGGCATTATTACAAGTTTACGAAAATATGTTAAAGACACTAATACAAGTTTACGAAAATATGTTAAAGACACTAATACAAGTTTACGAAAATATGTTAAAGACACTAATACAAGTTTACGAAAATATGTTAAAGACACTAATACAAGTTTACGAAAATTAGTTTTTAATTTCCTCATATTTACAGGAGCCGTCGTGGCTCAAAGGGTATGCCCACTGCCCTAGCAACCTGTGACTTGTTGGCGTTGCAGGTTACATTCTTCTCTCGGTGTATTTCTCTCATCTGTATCAGTAAAATTTTCTTTGTGTGTATGTCCATTACTTGATTTTGTTTTGTGTCTGGCGCACCATGGCCAAATATGTCCCTTGTGCCATAAAACCCAACCCAACCACCTCATAATTATGTCACAATTTTCATGCACCTTTCCAAAAATGTATTAGTTGTAAACATTTCATAAATTCTAAATAATCAAAATTGAGCATTAAAATTTTTATGAATATTTGACGTACCCTATTGCCTTGGTGGTTGTGTACGTCCCAGCTTCTACAACCTTGCCAGATGTGGTTTTTCATGGTAAAGGGTATGGGTATTCAACCGTTTTAACATGAAACATGCACAAAAATATAGTAGATAGGTAGCAAATGTATACTACAGACAAAACAGAGATACGGTAATGTTAAATTACTTATTCGCCAAATTACAATAAGTGTTACAAAACATGACATTTTATGATGATATATCGATTTATTTTCATGTGTTAATGTATAAACATACAACTCAGTCATAAAAAGTGAAGACAGTGAGTGAAGTAAAAAGTGTAAACTAAAAGTGAAGACATTTTTAGACATGTATATAAGTTCAGGTATTTCGAGACAACATATTTCCGTCGTTTCGCCAAATATTTTCATCTCAAATTTGTCTTTAATAGCAAATGGTTCTTTGATTCTTACTGCATTTTATTAGGTACACAACCGCACGGAATCTGATTGCCGTATGGTAATCAAGGATTCAAAAGCTTTACTGACAGATCCGGGTAGATATAGATATTAGGCTTATGAACATAAAATAAAGTAAAATACCGACATTAAAATTTGGGGAATGATATACTAAAATACCAAACAAAACATTTTGATTGATATTATAATATTCTTTGAATTAATATTATAATAGTGTTTTCTTTGGTAGAGACGAACCCTCTTCTCTATTAAGCGATAGCAAAAATCTGAGAAGTGCAAGTTTCATTGTGAGGTTTACATTAGCAATTTGTTGGGATTGACGATTCCTATTCGTATTCAGAGAGAGTTTAAGCTCTTATATTTTTATCTTTGAATCGTCGTTTTATACCCTCTTTATTTTCTTTATGGGTACTTTCACTTTGATAGCGCTTTAATAAACGCACTTTACAGTGGTTGTAAAAAGCTGTCCGAAACTTCTGGTTTGTGATGATTTTCAGTCATAACGGTACAACTATGTTAAAACTCTCTTTATAAAAAATTAACATTCTTGATTAATCACCTTATTTTTTTATACAATATCTTGCCACATAAATCCTGTGCAATATAGTTGACAGATTTAAAGAATTACTTCAAAATGTACTTGTTACAAATTATCTCTCAAAAATAACTCCTGTGGAATGTGCAATGTATCTATTGATAAAGTGGTTTTGAATCAACAATAAATATTATCCTTTTTAAAAATTATGATAGGGTGCAAATTGACCTAAAACTGATTTACGTCACTTGTTAAAAATTAATCATACATCATGTAACTGATATTATTTATATGAAGATTAATTGATAGACAATGGAAAGTTTTACTTTTTGAATAAATGACTGGAAAATATCTTTTAATAAGGAGTAATAAGGTAATTAATAGTAACAAGTGCCACTAAAAATAATAATAGTTGAAAAATTATTGGTAGATACTTATTGGAAGTGTGATTATTTGAGCAAATTGTTGGATGAACAAATAATAATTAAAATCTCAAACTAAATCATTGGTCATGTGAAAAATACAACACATTAATGACTCCTTATTTCACCTTTAACAGTCTATATAGCTTCATATCAGGTGATGAATAAGTATTTACACTTATACTCTACTTTCCCAGAATAATTTACTTGGAAAATTAGCATAGAGATTGGCTCTCTATGAATTTTAATAATAGTAAGAATTCTATATAATCAATAACAAGGAATAATTCTTGGGACTCTTTTTCTCTAAAATAAAATGTAAAATTCGGTATCAGCTTAATAACAATACATAATGAATAATTTTTAAAATGTTCTCTTTTGTTTTAATTACGTTCTGACATGCCGTTTAAGATAAAAGATAGGTAGCTATTGTATTTTTAAGAATTTGGCGTTTTCCCCACCTGACAAAATTTAAAATTGTGGTACTGAAAAATCAAGAAAATATTTATAACTAGTTCCTGTATAGCTTTATTATATTTCAGACCATATTTACCTCTCAGCATTTTTCGGATAAGCATTTTCAATAATTTTAAAAACAGAAAACCCGTTACGTGGCGAATCTAAGAAAATTAAAACTGTGAATTCTTAAAATGTCATGAACATGCATAGTAAAATTATGTACACTGGACTAAATTTGTAAGAAAAAAATATGCGCACAAAGATAATTTCTTTGGTTTAAATTATGGTGGTACTTCTTTTAAAGTAATTTTTACTCTGATAGGTCGAAATCATTGAAACAATCACGATAATATCATTGCAATATTCATTTAAACGTACCGCCTACTTGGTATAGTGGTCATTTCTTTTGTCCAGGATTTGAATTTTGGCATAGATCTTGCTCATAGATGTTGTCTCTGTTAGAAGCAATGGCGACTTATATCCACTCCCTCTTAAATAGCCACCAGATCTCCCCTTGTAATGCCGAAAGCCAAAGTGTTTGGGCATTCAAAAAATTTACTTAAATGCCGTAATTTAAAAATGAGCTCGTTAATAGGAGCATGTGAACGATTTTTCGGCAGAATAATTAAGATCTATGGATTGCATAATATCTTAAAGTTCCTCTGTGTGTGTACTGGATTTCTTTTCTTTCAATTTAGAATACAGGCAATAATTTTAACGGCATAATTGACCAGAATTGACTGGGGTTCATCTTTTCTTAGTGGTGTGACGATAAATTAGTTCGGCGTAATTTGTGTTCCTTGAAATTATATTAAATAGAAATGCTTATATATAATTAACAATAAATTGCTTACATATAATTAATAACAAAATAATCAATTAGTAATGGTGTAAACAATAATTGATCAATAAAGACTATAAAGTACTAATTAAAAACATAACATTATTGTTTTGATAAATACGTTTATTACATTTCCTGTAGAAAAAATTCAATTAGCTTCTCACATTCTTAAAACTGTTCTACGCTGCAAAGAAATAAATTTAAAAAATTCCCAAAACCACAGCCTCCTTTTGCATTTGTAGTTAATCCGTTTCGACATTTTAATTATTTCAAATGAAGCCCCCTAAAAGAAAGACCTTAAGATACCTACGTAGCAACCCCAGAATGAAATCCTGGGTGCACCCCTGCCTCTACTTGTTCCAAATCGTAAAAAATAATACATCTATTACAAACGATTTTGGCACAATTTGTATGAGAAGTATGAGCATGAGTTATGAAGTCACACTCAATAAAATTTCAGAAATGCTGATTGATGCACGCGTTAGGTTATCAAAGATATCAGTAAGAGACAAGGATAAACCTTTCAGTGTTAATAACGATCTTGACTACCTTATTTTTCGTATAAAAACGGTCCTTCTTTTACTACACGAGCACTAATAAGACCAGGACCAGCAGCTTAGTGTAGATTTTGAACCAGGGGTGAAGATCTATGCCTTAATTATGATTTGAACGAAAGCCTATTGAACCTAAGGTCATAGAGCTAACTACTTTTCTCCCAGGTAGGTAGATAGGTTGGATTTTATGGCATAATGGGCCATATTTGGCTAAGCTGCGCCAAACACAAGATAACATCAAGTAATAGACGGTCAAAAGTCAAGTAATGGACTGATAAAGTAATGAACAACGTCAGACAACGTCAAGTAAGGGACTGATCAAGTAATGAACAACGTCAGACAACGTCAAGTAATGGACTGATCAAGTAATGAACAACGTCAAGTAATGGAATGATCAAGTAATGAACAACTGACAAAAAGAGAAATACACCCAGAATAAGTTACAGGGATCGAACCTGCGCCTCCTACAACTCGCTGATTGTTAGCGAAGTGGGCAAACCCACTGAGCCATCTCGGCTAACAGGCCTGCTATTAATCCTTTGTAATATAGTTTGTATATTTAATTAGCATCCTTCTTGTTCCCAAATGGATCTACAGCAATATAATGCAAATTATCCTTGGTGCAATTTGAACCAAGAATGTCGAATGAATATGCATCATGAAACCACACTCAATGGAATTCCAGGAATACATTCATTAGGTTGAGAAAGATATCCGCATTGAAGAAAGGATAAACCTTTCATTGTTAACAGAAACGAGCTGTCCCCCATGATATACGAGGCGACTTGATCAGCAAATCGAAAAGCCAGTCAAGTGCTGATCCTTTCTTCCCCCACCAGAGCTCTTTAGTCCCGGCCATAACTTGCATCTCGGGAGAAAGGGGAGGGGGTAAATGACCAAGCTACGGTCTTTAGATTGTCGTCAGAGATAAGGAATACATCTCTGGATTAAGTGCCTAAGAGGGAGAAGGGAAGTTATCACGAAAACGAAAGATGGGAGGAATCTAGGGAAAGCCCTTTTGTCTTGATATCTATTTCGATTTTTTTATGACTGGGAAAGGCTTTTGTTCATCACTGGACGGGAGAGTCATCAGACCGCATTCACAGAGTGGGGCAACCATCGACGTCAAGGAATGACTCGTAAACAAAATGGTGGAGATGATTTTGGGTCATAAGAAAACGGGTGTCGCTCTGAAAGATGAGGAGTTTCCGATATGGGGTTTGTCTTTTTCAAGAAAGAAGTTATTTTTAGAATTTCATCAACTTCAGAGTTGATACTGTACAATTCAAAACCCTAGCACAGATACAGACAAATTCTACTCTGTTGGATGGCATATAGCTTAGATAAAAAACCTTAGTCAAACTGGTTAAAATATAAAACTTCAAAATATGACTAATAAAAATTAAAAACATGATAAAATTGTCAATGGCTATTTCGGTGGAGCGAAACGTCCAACATTATCAACACAGAAGGGATATCACTTCTATCCCGGTGATGACTCCACCGAAATGGTCATTGAAGATTTTTTCACACGCTTTTAATCTTTATTAGTCATATATATTTTGAAGTTTTATATTTTTACTAGTATATAGATTACTTAAAGTTAATAAATAACCCACATATAAAAAAATGCCCGGTAAAAAACATTCATACAAAATACCATGTCATGCTCAAAATCTTTCCCTTTTTTCAGCGTAATTCATTCAGTATGACGTTAATTTCGTTTTTCGTTTCTTTCTTTGAACTCTCTCATTTAATTACTTCGCCAAGCTCCCTTCATTTGCATCCTCAGTTCCATAGATATATCGTGAAGATATATTCTTTCTGGCCATGACCATACCATATACATACATGTCATGTGATTTCCGAGTAATGTAATATCGCGTTTTACCCACAACACAGTTCCCGGACAACATAAATAATGACTAAATAGCCACATCTATTGGTTGACAGAATCCTAGAAAATATTCTATTGGTCAAGAATAACTAGTAAAAAGATCCGCAAGAAAAACTGAGGAACGAGTATATGCGCGAGAACCCTCCTAGGATTAATAACTTTTGATAGAATAAATAAAGAGCAAAGCACAGGTCTCTTTTTGGAAAGATCTTCAGCTATTACTAATAATTCTGGAAAATAAAACCTAACTAAAAATTTGACGTAGCACTAAGGTTAAGAAAATAACAAATTAAAAGGTGTAAATGGCCATAAGTCACTGGTTGGACTACACACATCCCTATTGTTAAGGTTTATGAATAATTCTTAAAATTGTTCTGTATGTTTCAATTAAAAAGGGGATAGATTATTTTGTATTTATTATAAGTGAATTAGGTATCCTATGGTTGAGCAATTTAATGTTTTAAAAGAATTTTGTTGTTTTAGCACATAGAATGAATTTAAGTGAATGTTGGCAAGGGACAAATTTACAGCTGGGAATGTTTGGGAATAATTCCTTTAATATTTTTACATGATAATAAATCTTAATTGAATTGTTTCTGAGAATAAGTGTATAATGTAGAGTAACTTCTAATGAATCATCTCTTTAGATTGAAAATTTTCATATTAATGAAAAACACAAATGAATGGCTTCGAACAGCATAATGGGGGTAGTTGAATTAACTTCGCACTGGAGCAACATAACGAGTTATTGGCGACTGTCCTGGATCAATCCCTAAGAGAAAGATCCAAAGACAACACCTCGTAATTTTGAATCACGGTCAGATGACGAGGTCAACACCTGAGCTCACCCCACTCTCCAAACTTCCACAGCACGCCAACATAAGAATATTTGAGGCTACGACAGATTTAACGTGTACCCGCCCTCACATGCATGAAGGTCTAACGGGTAGGATTGGGTTTCGAACTCGCAACTCTCCGATTGCTAATCCGCTACTCTCCCAACTGGGCTATTGCGGCCCATGGCAGCAAAATGATAAACCACTTTTCAAGAGGTCATGTCGTCTTAAACTTTCAAGTATTAAGCCCTCATTAAAACAATTAGAAATTCTTTTTATCCTTTTGATTATTTAGTTTTTAATTTATTTCGTTACGGAATATATTTTTATGGCTTATCACTGTGTTGCCCGCACTCCTTCAATTACTAGTTTCTGTCCATTTTTAAACACAAGTTTAAACTAAAAATCTTAATAAACGTTTTAAAAGTGATTAAGAAACACTGAATGTTCGAATGAAAATAAAGTTGTTTATGGTATTCGTTTTAATAAGTTTTCTCTCTTGTCATTATAAATGATTTTGAGATCTCTATTATGGCAACTTTTGTCAGAAACTACTAACTAATATTTATGTAGTATTTCGAAGGGAAGTTTTGAGAAATATTTTATGAATTTTATGATCATGTTTCGAGTTGAACATCACGATAGTCAAACATGTCTTCGTACAGCTGTTCCTTTCAGAAATCCGCGGCCTTAACCAAGAGATCTGCGAATTCCTTCCAAAGAAGAATGAAGCCGAGACGGAACTAGTAAATTCAGCTTTGAAATATTGGCGACAGGTGCGTAGTTGAATCCAACTTTCAATAACTCACAAGAGGCGTGTGGCGGAAAAAAATCATTGAGTAACCTTGCCATGTGGGAGAGGTATAACTCATATCGTTGTAATAAGATTTTTTCCCCTATTTCTTCTGCCGCTTTATCGAGATGAACAGACATTTTCAGAAAGATTTACCCTTAGGTTTTGTGTGTGTTCCATATTGATCAACCTTTTCAACAGACGCCGAATTTTGCTTCTTTGTGTGGATATTCACTCTACTTCTCAGCCAAATTCACCAACCCTGTATGCTTCAAATATAAATTAGTATGCTACTAATACAAAAATTAATTGCTCCATACATTCATTGACACTCAGCTAGTTTGAGTTTATCCCCACTAAAAAGTCTTAGTATACTTGAGTACTATTCTATTGCTGACATATATTGCATTTCTTTTCTGTTATTTGTTTCTAATTCTTCTTTGAATCATTAAAAAAATAAAATAAATTTTCTTAATAAACCTTCCGATTTCTTAAATTCATAGCCCTTGTGTTTTCCTTACAAAGACATACATACATTCTGCAACATACTTTGTTCCTTGCATGACTTTTTTCTAGTTATGACCTTCTTGACCAATAGAATGCACCCTAAAATTCTTTCTTTCAACCAAGCGATGTGGTTATTTAGTGATTATGTGTGTTGTAGGTTAAAGGCATACTACTCGAAAGGTCTTGCCTCTCAAAAATTTAAATGGTAGTTTTTAATGGAAAATCCATACGACGGTCAATGATGTAGGGGACTTGTAATATGAATATTTCTACTGTAGAAAATGTGTCCCTCTCACATACATAAATAGTGGTGATTGGTTGGTTGGTTTTGGGGTTTTATGGCTCAAGGGCCATATTTGGCCATGCTGCACAAGACATACAAAAATCAAGTAATAAACACGCACACAATGAAAGTTTTACTGACACAGAAGAGAGAAATACACCCAGGGAGGAATGCACCTGACAGAAATCAAACCTGCGCCACCTATAACTCGAAGGTTGCTGGCGCAGTGGCATACCCACTGAGCCACGAAGATTCCATAAATAAATAGTGATGATGATTTCATTAATGATATTTTTGCTGATTTACTCTTACCTCACTTAGAATAAATAAATAATAAAGTCTAGTTGGTAGTGACACTTAAGGCCCTCAAGGATCAGCTCGGGGTGATGAATAAGCTATCCTAAAGACAGCTGAGACAGGAGATGTGCTCGGGAGAGGCCTGAGCTGAATTGTATTTAAAACACCGGAAAATGCTTGCATCCCGATTCGTTCTTCATTGGTTTCAAGTGTCCACTCAGTAATCTGAGGAAAGCAGTCTGATCTTTTCTGCTGCCCATTTTACTCAGGAAGGCAATGCGCTGACTGCAACTTAATGATACTAATATTTCTACAACTTTAAAAAAATATTGAATGGTGAAATACGTCTTCCAAAAATAAAATAGCGTTTTCATCTCTCAATTGAGTTAATAAGAATCAAACAAATGACTCAAATAATAGCATATCTAATAAATAATAGACTCAAATAATAGACCAATACCACAAGAATGTAAATTTCACTCAGCGATCAATGGATTCGATAAGGGGGTGAAATTAAACGTATTTATCAGAATCTAGCCGTTTTCAATTTTTCTTCTTCAATCTCGGATAAAAGGAAAGTAAAAAATGAAAAAACTTCAAAACAACGACTAATAAAAGAAACAAATTTAGAAAAGATCGTCAATTACCTTTTCGGTGGAACAAAGAAGTCCACCAACATCAGGACAGAAGTAAATCACAAGAAAACGCGAGTTTAAGGTTGGGGTTCACACTCATATATCCCTACAAGACTCCTTACAAATTTTGACCTCATCACTAATAAAATCTTTCCTAGAATTCTACCCACCAATCGAGATGTTTATTTAGTCACTATGTGAGTTGTGGGGAAAAGCAATACTGCATTACTCGAAAATCTCGTGACACTCAGAGTTAAATATGTTGTTGAAGAGCATAGTGTTGCCACAACTTTTTAAACTAAACCTTTTCAAAAGCTAAAGGCTGGGAAGCTCTAGCGCCATTCACTAGTGTGTTCGACAACATAAAAATAGATGAGGCTTCTCTGATAATTAACTCGTGAATAGATTTCCTAGAATTATTTATTCAAAATTTGGAAATATTTCATGCTATATTTTTTCTTTTGGAAATACCAGAGTAAATCCATCTTAGAATCCCTGGTCCTCTTTTCCAATTTACTTTTTCGGCCCCATCTTGAGAGTCTTGTCGCCTTCCTTTGTGCTCCAAAGAATGGAGTCTTAAATCAATCACCTCAAAAGCAAAGCACCTTTTAAGCTTTACACCAATTAGTTTTAAACGCTTCGGTGTGCGGTTAGAAAGACTTCCTTCTTTTTGATTGGAGAGAACTTATTTATGGGGTATCCAATCTCCCCCTCTCCCCCTCATCTCCCTTCACGTGCTCTCTAAATCCGCTCTTTGCATCGATTAGTTCGGTTTTCGCTCTTTCCTTTTCTTCTTTCTCCGAATTCTTTTCGCTCCTGATGTCTCGGAATAAATGGACTTGTTACCTGAGAGCTATATCTTAGGATATTTAATGTAACATCTGTATGCTGAAGCTGAAAGTGGCTGCTGCACCCAATTACAGTGTTTTCCTTATTGCCTTTCTTCTTTATGCCTCCCTCTGTGAGTGTTACAGTTTTTTGTCGACTGTTGACCGTAAATGGGGAGTATTCTGTTCTGTGCAGCCTAAAAACATGTACCACTTCAGGAAGTGGGGATCGCTAGTATTTTAAAATCAGGAAGTTCGGTGTGATTTGTTCAATTCGTAATTAATTCTACGATGTCGGATATTTATGAAGCACCTGAGCAAAGTATTATAAATCCTCCTGTAGATCCAGATTGGTATTACACTCATTTTGATTATTTATCCAAGGAAAATAATCTATTTCCAAGAACAGTTCCTATAGAGCTTGGACTCCACGTATGACCAATTTGGGCGGGAAACATGGAAATCCTTCTATACAAAATGCTTATTAACTTCACTTCAACCCTTTGAGGGGTTCACACGCATGAATCCGATCTGTAAAATGCAGGTTTTTCTCATGACTTTAAACCAGTTTCGACCTTCTTGGCCAATGGAATCTTTCTTAAGATTCCTTTAACTAATAGATGTGGTTATTTTAGTCATTTAGTATTTTGTATGCATTATGTAAATACTATACTACTCGGAAATTTCTTGAAGGTTAAAAGTACTCGAAGTGATGTAGGATAACTTTATTGTTACTAATAGTTTGGTATATAGGTTTGTATTTATATGTGAATCAACCACCTTCACGATATTACGTGAAGTGCTCTATTTAAAGTACTAAATCCATCTCCAAAAGCATAAATGTTAAAAAATGGTTAATGCAGCATTTAAAATTACCGATCAAAACTTTTTTTTACGAGTAATTTAGTAATTGATGTTAAACAGTGTTAACTATGCTTGACTTATTAATGCACTCAATTGAACAGTTGAAGGCAGTTTTCAGGTAAAATTTATGCATCCTTTGATTAGACACTGATCGTCGTAAATTTTGACATTTTTAATTAATTAATTTTTCTTAGCATTGTCTATGCAAACAAGCCACGGAAAGCAGCACGGTTCTTTCTTTCACAACGAAAAAATTCGACGCAACGTTTACTAAAACACATCACAGCAAACAAATAAAGCAGCAACGGCGCTCAGTCATGCGGCGGGAGACCTGCATCCAAAACGAAACCCAACAGGCACGACAGATAACATTCACAGGAACCGTTTCCCATACATCAAACTTATGTAAATAACGCAACTCTAATTCGAAGGCAAAATAAAAAAACAAAGCACCGAGAAGCAACCTCCTCAGACGATCCCAGCCTCGGGGTCTCGAGGGGTGGTCCGCAGCGTACCCCTCGATGAAAAATGTCCAGCGGCCTCACTGACAGAAATATTAGGGGCTGAGGCAAGGAGCATCCAATTTACAATGACATCTCCTCATTTGCTATGCATCCTGGCCACCGGTAACCATGGCAACGAGCCATCCCAACACAGCGGGCGCGGTAATCTAGGCCCCCGATTCGTTAGCTGGTTGACCCCGGACGCACCCCACTGACTTAACCTCCAGGCGACAAGGGAAAAAAAGTGGAAGGAAAATCCCAACGCTGTGTGTTGTGTATGTACCTCTCTCATTACATCCGTTGTGGATGTGTAGGCTTTAAATCTTTCAGTTCTGCTCTGCTTTATTTGAGAAGACGCGCCACATTCCGACGCTAGCAATTTGCAGCCTGGAGAGAAAGCGTTGTTGGGGGAGACATACTCGCCTTTTGCATCAACAGCAAAGAATTTACGATAGTTCACGCTTGGTGTACAATTACCCCTGGGAGATTGCATTTCACTAAGATGTAAGCGAAATCTTTCTATTAGTTTTCCAAAATGAAAGGTAGGTTGGTTTGGGTTGTATGCCGCAAGGTCCAAAAGCGGACAAGCTGCGCCAAATACAAGACAGAATATAGCCCAATAAAAGATATATAAATTATTTAAAAGTTAAAACTCCAAACAAAACGATAAGAGGTAGATTACAAAAAAAACATGAAGAATGCGAAATATATGAGAATAAAAATGAATATTCAAATTTCTCATCAGATGAATAAACAAGAAAAAACAAGATTATCTTCATTTGCAGCAAAAATAGTGAATTAAAATTTTTTACGAAACGATGAATTTAAAATGGGGTGAAATATAAAAACACTAGATTGAATTAGAATTTTTCAAAATGAAAGGAGAGACATAGACTCGGGTAGTTTGAAAAAACTGAAAGTAATTAACCTTCCTAGTGATCGCCTCGACGAGGTATCTCGTCATTAGCAAAACTGACCAGATCTTGATGGATGAGATATCTCGTCATTAGAAGAAAACTAACCAGATCTTGATCACGTCATCATTAAAAAAATCGGATTGATCTTGATGGCAAAATATGTAGTCATTATCTAAATTGGTCAGATCTTGATGGACGAGATATCTCGTCGGAACCACTCAGAGGGTTTAAGGGGAGGGGGAATGAGATTCCCTCTTCATTACAGAAATATTATAAAGTAATTCATTTTTAATACATACCCTTTCCAGTCAAAAAAGCAGCGAGTTGAAATTGTTACCATAAAACTACCAAAAACCTCTACCAGGTCACAACATATTTTCTGCATCAAATTTAAAGTATGTAAAGTTTTTCTGAAAATTAAATATATTTGGCTCTTATGTTTTCTTGTAGCAGAACGTGCATCCTGTACGTTTGAGTGGGATTTTCAGTGAAAAACAAACGAACCACCGGAAGACGAGAATCTTGCAACAGGTTAA
Organism: Meta bourneti; assembly: GCA_933210815.1. Classification (NCBI taxonomy): domain Eukaryota; kingdom Metazoa; phylum Arthropoda; class Arachnida; order Araneae; family Tetragnathidae; genus Meta; species Meta bourneti. The sequence goes on along the minus strand of OW119929.1, from coordinate 49,750,761 downwards.
CCAATGCTCTAGCTCAATAGATAACGGATTTATCTTAAAATTCAGTCACTTTCGGGGAACGTACAGGTAGGTAGATATTTATTTAACGTCGCACTGGAGCAATGCAAAGAGCTATTAGGGTACGTACAGGAAGCACGTTCTACCACAAAACCATTAAAGACATTTAACTTTAAAAAAAGCTTCTAATTCCGTATTGGGATCCGAAGGTAAAATTCTCGTCTTCCGAAGGGTTGTTTGTCTGTTTGTCTTAGGCTAAAAAATATCTCTCGTAAGATGTAGCGAAGTAAAAATATTTAAATTAATATTTCTACAAGAGCAAGAAAATAATGCCAGTGTTTAAAAATACGTTGGGCTGTTGTAAAACAAAAATTGAAACATAATTATTTGAAATACTTTTAGAATATTATTGTATCAGTCATGAATATACTCGAGAAAAAGACATCTTATATTTCTTTAAAAATTCCTATTCCTTTAGCAATTTTTATAAATAGACGTTAATTGGGAGTAATTCTAACAAATTCATCCGAATTGCCGAGCTCAGACAGCCTTATTCTAGAAGAAAAAATTAAGTTCCGTTAAAATAATGATAGCTATGAAAAAAATATAAATCCTGTAAATAAGACTAAAATAATAATTTATTCTGCATATGTGTTTCAATCACTTTTTGAATCATAGATATTTTAAAGTTAATTAAAACCCTATGGAGAAAATTACGTGCGTAATCGCCATAACAGAATTAAGGAACAGAAAAACAACAATTAAGAATATAAATCATTATTGAAAAACTCAAATTACGCTTTTTTTAAATTAACCCTGTAATGGATTCTTACCCACATTCATTCTGCAACTATCAGACTTCCATTCGTAACTTTTAAGCAGTTTTGAGCTTCCTGACCAAAATAATCTTTCCTGGGATTCTTTCGGGGCGGCTGTAGTCCAGTTGTTAGTGTCGCGGATTTGCAACCGTAGGGTTTCAAATTCGAAACTCAATCCAAAACCATAGACCGTCGGCTTGGAAATCATCGTAATGGGGGCTGGTGCACGTCAAATCTATCTTGGCCTCAAATGTCCTCACGCTGGCGTGGTGTGAAAGTTTGGAGAGTGGGGTGCCAACTCAGGTGTAGACCTCGTCGGAGGGTTGAAATTATTGGCATGGTGAGATTTATAGACTCATCAGAACTTGATTATGTCAAGAGATCAACTGTTTTTTTGTATAACATATAGTATAATATAGTATGATGGTATAATATATCGATGTAATTAATGTACAATATACAGATCTAATAATGTATAGATGGAATATGCTCTTATATTCTGGATAGATATGCCACCTTCGTATCATGTTCTATTCATCCCAATCACTTATTTAAACTAGATATGTGTCTCTCGACACTAATGTGTGTCTCTCGACACTCGCACGGGAGTTTGGGTTAGTATTGATTAGTTGACTTCGTCATCTGACCGTAGTTCAAAATTACGAAGCATTGTCCTCGAGTCTTTCCCTTCGGGATTGATCCCGGACCGTTGCCTTTGACTGTTGTGTTGCTACAGAGTGATGTAAATTCAACAACCTACCTGGGATTCTTTCAACCAATCCATGTCTTTATTTAGTCATTATGTGGGTTATGCGATAAAACAATGCTACAGTACTAGGAAATTTTGTGACGCTCAGAGGGTTAAATACAAGAAGACTAGTTCTTGAAATTAACATATATGTGACAGCAATTTTTTTGCCATGAAATGCACATGATTACCTAAAATATCGAATTATTCTTTCATACCGAACTCAAATTTGTGTTATCTTGTTTTTACGTTATCAATCTATCATTTATTTGCAAACCTTTTCAATCTAACGTTAAGCTACATTTCCAAGAAATTCTTTCACGATTTTATTTTCAGTTTCCCAGAGAAGTATCGTGGCTGGTTCGCTGGAAAGAAAAGCAGGGCTCTGGACGTTCTTAAACCTGGTAAGTGATTGATGCATCCAATATCCAGGACTCCTGCTCATTCGTTTCAATTTGCGTCCTGTACTGAGCCTCCCTTAAGAACGAGGCAATAACGAAGACAGTGATTTATACTCAGAATCGCGTTCTCACTTCTCAGTCGCGACATTACCTTTCCTTTCCCTGCCTGCTTTCCCTATTTTAATCTACCGTAGGAGGTTGGGTCCTAGAATGGGGGGATCAGCTCTTAAAATTGTCCAGGAATTGCGTATGCTTTTAGACTGGATATATATTGGAGGGGAACATCTTCCTAGGAACGAATTTCAACTCATTCAAAAGGGAAAAATATTCGAGGAATAGTTTCTGAGCGCCATAGATGGTTATAGTTATAATGACTAGAATTAACCACGTTACTATAGATTAAGAAGCAACCAAAATAATCAATTCTCTCTTTCATAGAATTGTGAAAACATAATTTAAGTGTCCAGAAAATAATTTTTTAAGTTTCGACCATTTTAAAAATAATTTCTATAATTTACTTTGGACCAAATTGTATATCAGCAAAAATGCTCGATTTACATATCAATTCGAAGACTGCCAGATTAAGGTTGGTATGGGTATTCAGTCATTTTAGTGGAAAACTTGCTTAAAATACAGAGGCTAAATTGGTTTTATAGGATATTTTGGGGGTACAAACACACAAACAGACATGAAACGGGAAGACAGACAGACTAAAGGTGTGAAATTCAGTCACTAAGTTACTGTAAGAATTCAAAGCATAAAAAATTTCATGAAAATATATCAAGCCATTTGGAAGTAACAGTTTCGGTAGTAGGTGTGCTTTTATGTTATTTTATTAGGAGGGCCACGATTGCGTAATAATTCCATGAGATTTATACACTGAGTTTTTTTTCCCGATTTAGAGTTATCAAAATGTCATAATTAAAATTAAAATAGTGGATTTAATTTATTTTTATTTTTCTATAATAGGTTGAGAATTAAATCACAATATCACACATTTATTATTTTTGAAGTAGGAGTGTGGATTTTATAACAGTAATTGCACAAAGAGGAAAAAGACCTCAATGATTATTTTAACAGTGGAATTTTAGCACTTAGTGCTAATCACAATGCATTTCTCTGCGTGAACAAGAACAATATAGAGAAAGAATACTTCCAAATTCCTAAACCTTTCCGCACGCAATAGAATTTCCTCGAATCGTTCAAGTTTGTTTTATTTTTCAAAAACTTGAGTTAGTGTCGATCCAAAAATTAGAAAATTGGGCGAATCAGAAATTCTTGTTATGTTTTATTAGCAATAAGTTAAAGTGTGCGTATATTTAGACAGCTAAAATACGTATAAAACATACCGAAAAAGTACAAAGGTGACTGAACAACGAGATGCATTAAAAACTCTTGAAAGTTTGTTTTAACCCTCTGAATGTAAATCGGATTTCGTAGAAGTGTCAGTATTACGAAATACTTTTACCCCACAACACATATAATGACTAAATAATCACATCTATGGGTTGAAAGAATCCCAGGAAATATTATATTGACCAAGAAGGTCAGAACTGGTTACAAATCAAGCACAGAAGACTGCAAGTTGCAGAATGGATATATCTGCCTGCCTGGTGATATGCAAGGCAGATATATCCACATATATCAGATACATGTGTCCCAGCTCAAAGGAGAGTGTGAATCCCTTTGGAAGTTAAGAGAGAGAGAGAGAGAGAGAGAGAGAGAGAGAGAGAGGACTAGACATTCTTCAAAAAAAATTTTTCTTTAAATTTAAAAAGTAAATTCATTTTACCAAGTACTTTTATGTAATTTAGAATTCTTTTTAAAGTAAAACTTTAAGGCAAAGAATACAAAATTTTTTAATTGATTTAAAATTGATTGAAAAAGAAGTATAGGAAATAATCGCATAAAACTAAATTAGTTTTATCACCAATGCAGAACTATTTTTCACAGCTTCGACATGTCCATTAATTCAGTTTGAAGAATTCAAGACCCTGTGAATTTATAATATAATAGTCACAGAGAAACGAATAAAAAATTTAGAGAACATATAGGTTGTTATTGGAACGTTAATTAGAAATGATTGTGATGAAAGTCTACTTGACCGCTTTAACTACTTCTGAAATTTTAAAATAAATATTTTCTAAGCTAAATAAATATCTTCTAAGCTAAATAAGCAAAGGTAGAACGATAACTCATCTTTTACTTAGGTACTGTTCAATACGAAAATGTATAATATAAATTATTTCTTTAATTATGCGTCTCCACAAAATTATCTTATTTTTAGTTTAGTTATATAGAAAAGGGCCTCGAAACCCGATTGGAATAGTAGCGGATTAGCGACCGGAGGGTTGAGAGTTCGAAACTACATCCAAACAAAGACCGCCGTGTACGTCGGGGCTGGTCATGGCCTCAAATGTCCTCACGGTGGCGTGGTGTGGAAGGTTGGAGACTGGGGTGCCAGCTCAGGTTTTGATCTTGTCATCTGACCATGGTTCAAAATTACGAGGTGCTGTCCTCGGATTTTTCCCTTCGGGATTGATTCCGGATCGTCGTCAACAGCCCTCTATGTTGCTCCAATGTGACGTTAATTCACACAACTGCTTACCTATATACAAAAAAATTCAGTGCCCCTTCTTTGCGTGAAAACGCCTTTTCTTAGAAAACGAGTTTATTCGTAGTTTTCAGTTCAATTTGTTTCATACACAGCGGACAGTATGATCCTATAGTTACACCGAGTGTTTTGTTAATAACTGCATATTCCTGGTAGTCGGTGGTGGTTTTGAAAGTAACTCTTATGTGTTTATTAACACTTTCAACTAATATGAAGGCACATGTTTCTCTGAATTCATAACATTTTGAAAATTAAGACACCGATCCGAAATCCAATGAGAGGAAAGTGAAGATGAGGTGGCCTATTTTAAAAAATTCTTAAACGTAATACGAAATTAAAGTAAATAAAACAACTTGTTGCTTAGTTTACAAGTATCTTTTAAAGTGTAGAAGACATTTAAATTTAAATTAAATAAAATGTAGAAAATCGCACTCGATAAAAACATTTATTTGTATCTCTATATCACAGCATATTAAAAGGATTTAACTAATTCATTAGATTCATAAAAATTTGAAATTATTCGCAATAAAACAAGTACTTTTCGTTACATATTTCTACTTACATAATCGTGTATACTTTTGTCTATTAGATAAGGAGACATGACGGTCTAAAATCATTGTAATTTTCTTAACACTGATTTCAAACGAATATACCGAACAAAGACATTCACGTCAAAAAACAAAATGAATAATTGCATAGATAATTTATTTCTTAATCAGAACAAAAATTATTTCTTGATCAGTAAAAGAAGGAAAGAAGCAAAGCAGAGACGGGTTCTCAGGTAGAGGCTCATCGACTCGAGCTCACCTCTCGGATGCCGTTAATATTCTTTACGTTTAACTTCACCTGACATTTATGGGCCATTTAAGCCAGCACCGCAATTCTCTTACATTTCCCGGAGAATCGTTTATTAATGAAATCGTACATCTCCATAGGTTACGAGGACGCCCGTCGGTCCAAAAGGAGAAACACCCATTCACCCACAAGGATATTAAAAGAAAAGGTATTTCTTCTATAAGGACACTGCAGCACGCTAAGATGTTTCGGGAAACATCTTAGCTATAATAACAATGCCCTTCAACGTTGTTCACCATTTACATTAGGATAAGTTGAGTCAATATTATTTTTAATCGACAATTTGAAAATTATTTAGCAATAATTGAGTATGGCAAATTTTCAAAAGGAATTTATTGTTAAAATCGTTTTAATCAAAATCTAATACCAATACAGTTTATGGTGACAGTTTTTCTTGGATATTTGTTTCGTTTCAATTAAGTATTCAATTTCGTGGCTTTCGTACAAGAAAGTTTCGCTAGATTCAGTTTCTAGATTATTTTATAATTACATTTATTTCTCACAGCATTGACTCAGATTCTACATCAAATAAGGAATAACATCCCTGAATGTAAGATAATGAGATGAAAACATGTTTTAGCGTTTGAAAAGGAAAATAATACAATTAATTTTAAATAGCTGTTGAAGGAGACTGGTTTAGACAATATACTTTCTCAGAAGATAAATTCCATAATGAAGCGTCCTATTTACTCTATCATCGGTAAATAATCTGTCAACCAAATTTTTAGGTAGCTTCAATTTTTGAGGTACATTTTTCTTCTACCCTAGTTATAATAACGAGAATCTGTCACGATATCGTATCTATCCTTAAAAATTGTGTTATTCTTCAGTAAAGGATGGAAAACTATTTAAAAATCCTTATACTTAGATTTGAACTTTTCTGAGGCAATTTTCTTCAGAAATGTCTTCCTGTCCTTCAGTGGTTTATAAAAGAAACGCGACAGCTTAAATATGCTCAATTTTAATAACGAAAGTTAGATTTTATGTGGAACCAGCATTAGAAACTAAAAACGATACGAAATGTAATGATGAAATTAACAATTGCAGTGTTTTTTATGAAACAAAATTACTAATTAAACGTATTTTTGATAACCCGGACAACAGTTTCACAACTTCGGATTAAGTTACGAATACTAAAAAAAGTTAAAAAATATTAAGAAGCATTCATTCAAATAAAGTCACCAATTGTAATCTTTATTTAAAAACTTAAAAGTTGCAAACAGCTTTGTTCTTCCGTTACACACCCTTTAAATTTCGACCTGACATTTAATTAAAATCCGTCCGTCCGGATTCGTCCCGACTTCATCCATATTCATCGCATTCCCCAAAAAAACAATCTTAACAAAATGGCCACCCACCGCCTGTAAGTAATGAAATTTTGCGAAGTCCTTTTCCCCTTCCATTTACATTCATTATAAACACCAGCAGAAACTGTGCTCCAGTGCACCATTTGTATCGATTTTTAGCCCTGATGCTTTCAAGTTTAAGATTAGCTTAGTCTGCCAGAGAGAGAGAGCGATACAAACGCTGTAGAAGACTTGCCAGCGGTTGCACGAAGTTTAATTTTCTAATGGAACTTGTACTGGAGAACAATCCTTTTAAAGATAATTAAATACATAATGGTATTGTTCTGCTCAAAGAGTTTTAAGTACTTCGTTTTCACTGTGGGAGAGGTTTTCTCATTCCTTTTTTCGTTTCTTTTTCGTGCTTTTAGTGGCACTATATATCTTTGCGGTTAAACGTCTTTTAAACAATGGCCTTTTCCTTTGTTTAAAAGGTGGGCTTGGGAGAGGATTCTTTTACAGTGGATTGTTGTGTTTATTTTATTTCGGTTTGTTGGCTTAGGGCTGTATTGTAAGTACTGCATTATAAAACTTTGTATTCTTTATTAATTACACTCGACGTCCATAAAAATGGTAATGCTAAAACGTTTCCAATTTTTTTCTTCATATGCATTTTTACTTTGAGAAATATCATTGCAATCTTAAATTGAAATTTTGTGTATGAACGTTTACATTAAATTTCAGAGCATTGCAAGCTACATTTTTTATTTATTAATGGAAGGCTAAACAATGACCTGATAATCTTCTATTAATAATAAAGTATCATTGTCTCTCCACCAGTATATTCTATCACTAAATTTTTAAGTCTGAATGATGCTTGTGCCGAGTGGGTTGACTTCTATGGACATTATGTATAATCATGAAATGGTTTCAGTTAAGAAATCTTATGGCGAAAGAATTGATATCGGAAAAATAAAATTTGTTAAAAGTTTCGGTGTATTTATTGCAATGCGAAATATGAATAATCTACTTTGTTTATTAATAATTTAATCAGATATAAAATGAAGAAAAAATGTATCAAAATTAGTAGTGCTGTATTTTCTTAAGTGCTTCTTGTATACGCTATAGGGAAATATTTTCTTTGCATTCATTCACCGTTTGCTCTCAACCCCTTGAATTTGTTTTTAAACAATGTCAATTAAGATATTATCGTCAAATTATTAAAACCCTCATCCGCTTATAAGAGATTTTTGAAATTTTGTACATATCTTATTCTTGATCGGCGAGGATTTTGTTTCATAAATTTTAATGAAAAATGTCAATGGTAGAAAACAAATCTTGACAAATGAAGTTAGATTTATTCTTGGTGTTTAGAAGACATTTCATTACTTCAACATTTAAATATTTTCGAATACACCCTTGCTTTTGACATGTTTTTGTTTTGTTACGTTTCTACCGTTACTTTTGTTACGTTTACCAATTACTTTTATACTAGTACATTACTTCGAACTAGTGGTTTCCCACCTCTTTTCTGCTCCAAGTACTTTTATCACTTATCGAAGAAACACTGTGTTATTAACTGTTCAGGCACAGCATTTTATTTTAAAACAAAAGCATAAGTATTTATAAAGCCGAAAAGTATTTAATTAACGTCGCACTGGAGCAACACAACGGGCTATTGGCGACGGTCCGGGATCATCCCACGAAGGGAAAGATCCGAGGACACCACCACGGTCAGATGACGAGGTCACACCTGATCTGGCACCCCACCCTCCAAACTTCCACACCACACCAACGTGAGTACATTTGAAGCCCCGACAGATTTAACATGCACCTCCTTTGTACACGACGGTCTTTGGTTGAATTCGAAATAACAACTCTCCTGGAAGAGTAACTAGTCAGCTACTCTTCTAACAGGGCTACCACTGCCCTTATAAAGCCGAAAAGCGTATATATTGACATAATAATGTACAATTCTTTTTCTTGAGAGAAATGCGTCTTTTTCTTAAAATTCAATTATGTTAGGAGCAGTGGTTGAAAGCTTCAATCTGTTTTTGTTATGTATCTCTGCCATTGCTTTTATGATGTTACATTATTTTGAACTAGCTCACCAACCCTTTCTTTCCCGAAGTACTTTTGTCAGTTATCAATATACACTGAGTTATTTAATGTTCAGACTTAGCAGTTTATTTTGAAACAGAATCATATGCATTTATACAGCCGAACAAAGGCGTAATATTTATACAATGACGTAAAATTGTTTTTCTTGAGATAATTAAGTCTTTTTCTTAGAATTCAATTATGGTAGGAACAGCGGTTAAAAGTTTCAGTCCTAATGTCAAACTGTTTTATGTATCAATATATTTGCTGGTCCGTTGTGTGTGAACATGTATAATATAAACTTTTTTCACAGTACTGATTTTCACTTTCTTTGACTTGAAGATCAAGTGTTTTTTTCCTTCTTTAATGATTCCTTTAAGCTCACAAAGGGGCATCACTAAAATATTTATAACCTAAACTCTCTTAGTTTCACGAGATTTCCGAATAGTGTAGAATTGCTCTTCCCCCATAACACATGTAATGTAATAACCTCATCTATTGAATGAAATAATCGTAGGTCTAAATGCCAGGTGCAAAATCCAATCACCTATATCAAGACTTATTTTTTGCCATTAAAATTGCGAAAAATAATAATCTAGAGGGCTATATAATAATTTAAGAGGGCTAGCGATAATAGAGCCGCGGTAGCCCGGTTGGAAGAGTAACGGATTAGCAACTGGAGCGTTGTGAGTTTGAATCCAACCAAAGATTGTCGTGTACAAAGAGGGCTAGCGAACGTTAAATCTGTCGTGGCCTCAAATGTCCTCACGTTGGCGTGGTGTGGAAGTTTGGAGAGTGAGGTGTCAGCTCAGGTGTGACCTCGTCATCTGACCGTGGTTCAAAATTACGTGCTGTTGTCCTTGGATCTTTACCTTCGGGTTTTATCCCGTCCGTCGCCAATAGCCCGTTATGTTGCTCCAATACAACGTTCATTAAAATACCTACCTACCTACAGATAATGAATGAGATTCGTTCTTTTGTGAACTTTTGGCATAAATTGGTTCACTTTGTTGTATCTCAGGAGCAAAACACGTCAAATACAACTTTATTTTTGCTTTGATGTAAGCTGAACACCCCTTGAGTAAATGACTGTTAAACGAGCGAACTGAAATTTTGTAACACCTCCAAGACTGGATATTTCCTCAGAACATTTACTCTCATTTCTGAAACTGAAGAGTTCCGAGAAATGTAGTTTGAGGAACGCTTGTCTAAAACATATATATGGCGATACTGCAATGAACATCGAACATCAAACATTGTGCGTCACCACCGGGGTGTTACGGAACCAATATCAAAAGACAACATGTCACGCAGAAAATATGATGTACACTTTGTGTATGAATACTACTTGCTTACTTTGAAGTACTTAATTTTGATTTATTACTTTAGTATCTCTCTCTTATTTGCTTTTTTATTAACTAATTTTTAAAATTTACTTTTGCTTTTTTACTTTTTAGTACTTTATTTACTTTGTAGCACTTTATTTACTTTGCAGTACTTTATTTTTGCTTTAATGTAAGCTGAACTTATCTTCTTGATCAAATGGCTGTTAAACGAATGAATTGAAATTTTGTAACACCTCCAAGATTGGATATTTTTCCAGAACATTTGCACTAGTCTTTCTAAAACTGAAGAGTTCTGAGAAATGTAGTTTCAGGAAAGCTTCTTCGAAACTAACTGCAACGGCCATCGACCATCAAACATTGCACATCACCACCGTTGGTGTTATGGAACCAATATCAAAAGGCAACAACAAGTCACGCAAAAGATACGACCGTAAAATTTGCGTATAGACACTCTCTTCCCCTTTTATAAGCGAAAAATGAAATTGCAATAAAAATGAGTTTACGTCGCTCGAAGTGTGAAAAAAGGTAGGAAGCGATAATGTGTGCCAAATGCGTGTCAACTTTGTTCCTGCTTTGCATATTTATAGCCCACAAACGAGGGTTTAAAATTCGCATTCGCTAACTATCGCTTTCCACGCCTTTGATAATAGGTGTGGGTTGCTTGTTGTTGAAGCATCGTAATTTACGGCCGCGTCGTCTTCGCTGTCGCTGAGAGAGTGAGAAAAAAGTGTCCAACATGTGTGTTGCTGGAAATAATCCGTTTTTTACGCTCATGGTTGGACACTTTCAGTAAACAGAAAGAAATTAGTTTTTTCTCTGTGGTGTTTGCCTTATTACACGAGCCAAAAGAAACGATTGGCATCGCGAGTTAGCTGTTGGAAATGGTGTTATACACGCTATAATGGTTGTAAAAATCGATTTTGTGAAAACTGATGTCGCTTTATAAGAAGCAAAATTTTAAGAATGAACCCTTTTGAGCTTCATTTACATTTAATTGTTCTAATTTTCCTAGAGAAAATAATAAAAATAGTTTCATCAGTCGTCTAACAGTAAAAGTCGGTCTTAGAAATTTCTCAGCCATTTCTTTTGCATATAAATGTCCAGTATAGTGAATATTTAAAATGAACGCAATTTATCACGAAAAAATACTTCTAAGTTAGATATCAATTATAAAAGCAAAATTAAGCATAGGGAAATGCAATTGATTGTTTTTAATGGGTTCAAAACAGATTCTACGACGTTTTTATTTCATGCCTATTCAAACAAAATGGGCAGAGGTTATTGGGTTCAAATGTACAAACAAAACAAAGTTGAAATAAAAGAATTTACAATTTTAAGTTCCATCCAATTTTTATATAACTTCTTAGTCTCAAAAACTGGAATTGCTCCAAATATCAAATTATTATAATTCTTTATCCAGTAATAAACGAGTTTCCCAGAATATTTTTGTCAACTTGTTGGATTTTGATTTGGCTGTAAAAATAATATGGTAACAATCTCATTGATTTATGGTTACCTATAATAAATATTATTTTCATCGGTGCTTTATAGCACTCTTAGGTCTGAAAGAAAATATACTTTTAAGCAAAAATAAGTTTTAATTGGAGATGATATTTGGATACAAAAATATATAATTGATTTAATTAGTAATTTTCATTTTAGTTGTTTTCTCTCTCTGAAAAACCCGGGAAATTTATTATCGATTGTTAGATTTTTTATTTTTTTTGGTTGCAGAATTGTATGGGAGGACTGCCAGATAGGCACAAATTTTTTGAATACTTATATTCTTTTATATTACTGATTAAGTATATTAGTAACTTTGTTATTATAGGTTCTAAAATAGAACTTAGAAAATCAAAATCATCTCTCAAATTCAACACCATCTATTTATAAATATGAAAAGCAGGTAAGATTGAATTATTATTACTCCAGTTAATGTAAAATGAGTTATTTTTATTCAAATAAAAATTATTTAGAAAAACAAGAGGATTTCCTCTAAGTAAAACAAAAATATTCATGCAAGAAAGATAGAACTTTTATTTATTCTAAATATACATTTTATTAATTGTGTATGCACGCGTACATACCTAAGTAAAGAAGAATTATATCGATCACACTTATTCAAAATATTATTTTAGTGTAACGCTCATGAAGCTATAGATAACAAATCGTATTCACAACACATCAAAAGGAAGTAATCGCATCGAAAAACAAAATTATGTATCATCGTGATTTTTTTGTTGAGACTAAACAGAATATTAAAAACATGTTTCTGTTATTCAATTATTCTGAAATATATGGTCCATATGTCTTTATGAATGCAGATGCTTGATATTTTGAAAGATATTTTACTTCATGAAAAGATAAATATTAAAAAGAGAATATTTTCGGGTTTCAATGAATTTATGTAAATTAGTGCTTATATACATAAATAATGTATATGTCAATATGTTCTCATTTGCGCAATGGATTAGAATGATTTGATTGAACAATAGTTAGTCACTTATCAGAGTGTTCAGGAATTTTATAAAGCCAAAACCTTTGAAAAATCCCAAAAGAAATCTTGAGGGATGTATGCTTATAGCAATTTTTAGAAGCATCCCAGTAATACAAATAATAATCGAGCAATACCATACAAAATTTATAAAATTGATTTAATAATCTTTGAAAATATCAAAATATCTCTTCAATGCATTTATCTTAAAATTACTAAATCGCTTTATGTGCTCGATGTCGACCAGCTTGTCTTTAATACGCAATAGAATATTTTGCAACTGAGGGTTCATTTACAAAAGCATGATTGAAAAATTAACTCTATATGTGCATAGCTATAAAGAAAGGTTGGCGTTCAAAAAATAATTAACTTCTTGTTGAAACATTCAAGAGTCATAAATGCTTTCCATAATTCAACGTCATTCCCTCCATCTAAATCCATGATAACTGCTTGGAAAGCTTTCAATTAAAATATGTGTCAAATGCACTTTCCCGTTGCTCAAATTAAACAGCAAAAAATCTGTGTTTTAAAAAATAACTCTCGGATTCTCTTATTAAAAACTGTCTGTGCTCTCAAACGCAATTATTGATTTAATAATCTTTGAAAATATCAAAATATCTCTTCAATGCATTTATCTTAAATTACTAAATCGCTTTATGTGCTCGATGTCGACCAACTTGTCTTTAATACGCAATAGAATATTTTGCAACTGAGGGTTCATTTACAAAAGCATGATTGAAAAATTAACTCTATTTGTGCATAGCTATAAATAAAGGTTGGCGTTCAAAAAATAATTAACTTCTTGTTGGAACATTCAAGAGTCATAAATGCTTTCCATAATTCAACGTCATTCCCTCCATCTAAATCCATGATAACTGCTTGGAAAACTTTCAATTAAAATATGTGTCAAATGCACTTTCCCGTTGCTCAAATTAAACAGCAAAAAATCTGTGTTTTAAAAAATAACTCTCGGATTCTCTTATTAAAAACTGTCTGTGCTCTCAAACGCAATTATTGATTTAATAATCTTTGAAAATATCAAAATATCTCTTCAATGCATTTATCTTAAATTACTAAATCGCTTTATGTGCTCGATGTCGACCAACTTGTCTTTAATACGCAATAGAATATTTTGCAACTGAGGGTTCATTTACAAAAGCATGATTGAAAAATTAACTCTATTTGTGCATAGCTATAAAGAAAGGTTGGCGTTCGAAAAATAATTAACTTCTTGTTGAAACATTCAGAGTCATAAATGCTTTCCATAATTCAACGTCATTCCCTCATCTAAATCCATGATAACTGCTTGGAAAACTTTCAATTAAAATATGTGTCAAATGCATTTTCCCGTTGCTCAAATTAAACAGCAAAAAACCTGTGTTTTAAAAAATAACTCTCGGATTCTCTTATTAAAAACTGTCTGTGCTCTCAAGCGCAATTAGGAGTCTTCAGCTAAAGATCGTGGGGCCCCCTCGCCTCATTTGTCATTACCGGGCTCCTTTTCTTCCGTGGGAAAAGGGGCCCCGAAAAAGGTACTCGAAATTGAGATGCTGACATCTGCTTTGCACTTGGCCAGGCTGATGTCTTTGTATCTCCTGCGTTCGGTCTTTCAGCAGTGTCGTGGACCCTGGAGATCACATTCCTCGTAAACTGTGCGACTCTTTCTTCAAGGTTTCGTCGAAGGCACTCAAGTATTGTCATCACCGTCCCTGGGGTAGGGGAAGTTAATATCCCGCCTCCGAGTGATTTAGGGAGCAGAGCGGAGTCACGTGGGAATGCGAAGTTGGGAGGATTAAATGACACCTTGCATTCAGCTGTGCATTTAATTTCCGATATGTGGTAGACGGCATTGAGAATGATGTCCCGATTTGGTACGCTGGATGGCTGCCTTTTGGGAAACGTCCTACAGGAACTGCTGTTTGACATGGTAACATTGCTGTGTGGCACCCTGGGGGAATGTAAAGTAGGATGGAAGGGGTTTTAGATGTTAGTTTCCCTGCATACAAGACTTCCCTTTGCTCTCTCTCTCGTAGTGTACAATCAGCGCAGTGCTGAGAACTAGTAAGGAGCAGGTGCAGAAATGTGAAATGGGTACCAAATTTTTTGTATTTGGAAGAGGGAATTCCCCCCCCCCCCAATTGTCGGTAAAAACAGAATTTTGACCAATTTTTTATAAACCATATATTAATACAACACGGAATTTTTCGTCAATATCAAAATAGATTTTAATTCGGCTTGATTTTAAATGTTAGTTTCCCTGCACACAAGACTTCCCTTTGCTCTCTCTCATAGTGTACAATCAGCGCAGTGCTGAGAACTAGTTAGGAGCAGGTGCAGAAATGTGAAATGGGTACCAAATTTTTTTATATTTGGAAGAGGGAATTCCCTCCCAATTGTCGGTAAAAATAGAATTTTAACCAATTTTTTATAAACCATATATTAATACAACACGGAATTTTTCGTCAATATCAAAATAGATTTTATCAAAAAAGCATTATCGGCCAGTGTGAAGAAGCTGAGGGTTCTATCGAACATTCAATGCTATATCCAATTCAGCCTTTGGATACAGCAAGAACAAAATTATCCCAAACCACTGAGAGATACCTTCTACTTTATGACCTCGTACACTATAAGGAAACCATTTCATCCATTCCACTGTAAAGTCAGAGACAATCACTCTTTATAGTCATTAAAATGACTATTTTATTATTCGCTGTTAATCTAAAACCTTATGTATGAGATATCTTAATGTGACCAAAGAGATGTTCTATACGTGATGGCTTGATATTAACTCTTTTTGAAAAGAAAAAAAGACAGATGTACCCAAATATTTAGGATAAGCTTACTTGAGGGGAAGATACTTTAAGATAAAAAAAAGTTTCAACTTACAAAAGTTCTCTTGAATAAGGCCAGGAGCAAATGAATTCCATTGCACCCTATTCAAGGCTTTTAACCAAAAATATTGCTAGGTGTTTTGCAAATTTGTAAAATGTTCCATCAATTTTTACGATCGATATCCCTGTAAAGTGGCACTTTTGACCAAAAGAGGAAAAGGATAGGTTCTTGAACACCTATAGTCTTCTCTCTTTCACGTCCCTGACTTCAGCCCAAAGACCTTTATAATATTGAATTTTTCATACTAAGGTTTTAACGTATATTGTTCTTTTTGGGAACGGTTTAATTGTCTATTTCATGTTTTCCACTAACATTAGGTAATTTTAAATCTCAACATTCATAATTTAATGCAAATATAAATAAGTGGGTTTCAAAATTTTTATGGTTTAGAGATGTCAATTTTATGGTTATATAGTTTATATATAGATATTTTCTGTACATTTAATTTATGAGAGGAATTTAAAAGTAATGCAATTCAACATTATTCACAACTGATACAATTTTTCAACTCTTACAATAATTTTCACATTGCTTACAAAGAATTTATTTAAAGATTATAAGAGGTATACTAATATAATTACTAACGCTTATAGTCAGGGATTATTAATATTTGCTTAAAATATTGATTTTAATATTTTTTTATTGAACAAAAGCAAACTCCCCGTGCAGAAGTACAAGGGGGGTTACAGAAGTAAGTTGAATTTAAAAAAGAAAGAGTGGAAAGCAATTTAACTAAAATTACAAGATTTGAGGAAGTTAACAAATGAGTAGAAAAGCAAATTAGATTTAACATTGAGTTTCACTGGGCTTGTTTTACTTAATCTTCTCAAATCATTTTGAAGGCACATTCTTGAATTTTCAAATACAGGACAACTGAAAAGCAAATGCTCCACATCTTGTGGCTGCTTTTTAAAACACTCGCACATATCATTAGTCCGAAGATGAAACCTATATAGATATTTAGCAAAATTTCCATGGCCAGATAAAAATTGTGTAATTTTGAAGTTTGCGAAGAAAAATAATTCTGAGTTCAAAGAATGAAAGCTTTACTCGATAATTAAATTTTATCATTATGCTTATCGTTATAATCTAATCCTTATATTTTATTGTTTTTAAGCAAATACATAAAACAGCTTTAATAAATATTTCTTATATATAAACTGATATTTCCTGCAACTGAAGGTATTTCTTACTTTAGTGGTGGTAGGATCATTCATTTCCGTCTATTTTTAAGGCCAGAAAATTAACCAAATCAGTAAAATTTTACTCCAATTGGAAATTGAAAAATCAACCAGAAAAACAAAAGCGAAATACTTCATGTATGCATAACGAATATGAATAATCACATATTTTATTTGAAATTGTTTATAAGTTTTTCAGTTTCTCCGCACGTAAGCCATCTTGTAGCTCTCCAACAAAATCTAACTTTTAATTTTATATAAAATAATTGTCCCCCCGCTTTCACAAAGTAACTTAGCATAAATTTATTTTGATAGCAAGGGCTGTACGCTAAAAGCACTCTCGAATGTTTTATTGTTTTGATTCTACAAAGTCCCCTAGTTATATTATGCCTCCATACATCACGCATTTGGTTATGTTGTTTTGTTACTTTTTTCGGGGGCCGCGGTAGCTCAGTTGGTAGTGGTGGATTAGTAACCAAAATCATTATTTTATTTTAATTCTATTTAGAATTCGAGTTTATGCATCTGAGTTACGACAACGAAGTGCATTCATATTTGAGTAATTCTAGGTGTGTAGATATGTGCTCTGCTTGTAAATAAATCATTGTTTTTTTATCGGTATTTTATTCTTAATAATTTTGGAATTAATCTACTCCGTAGATTCGAAGTTGAAATGCAAACGTTTACTCATATCTTTTCCGTCTTCTAAATTTTACATTTTTTTGAATAACCGAAATTTTATTTATGTTTGTTAAGCTGTCACTGCTGCATTTGCGTTCCATTATTTTATGTGTCGTAAATAAATTTCTTAGTTGTTTGATTTTAACCAATTATTTATTTTGTTCCCAATATCAGCAAAGATATAAATAAGTTCATTGCTTGATGGTTTGTGTGAATTTCGACCAACTTCCCTCAAAAGTCCTTGGTTTAACATATACGAGGTATGGTTGTAGAATTCCGTTTCATATATAAAAATAAATCAAACTTTCAAATAAATCGTTTAAATACGACTGTTAGATAATCGTACGTTGTAATTATTCAGTTTTTAAAATTTGACATGGATTTCTTTTACTAGACTATTAATATCATTAAAACATTTATTTTTCATGTTTCAAACTAAACACGGAATTTACGGGAATGAAAGAGCTGATTTTTTAGCCAAAGACGCTTTGAATTTAGCAATTGATGTAAATTGTAACATTCCTAAGTGTTACTTGAAAGGCTCATATTATGACAAGCTTGTTGCTAAGTGGAACGAAGAGTATGTCTCGTCTGAGAAAGCTGGCCACACCAAAAATTTTTTTCCTACTATTAAGCATAGATTGAACTCAGAATTATTTTTCTTCACAAACTTCCAAATTACACAATTTTTATCTGGCCATGGAAATTTTGCTAAATATCTATATAGGTTTCATCTTCGGACTAATGATTTGTGCGAGTGTTTTAAAAAGCAGCCACGAGATGTAGAGCATTTGCTTTTTAGTGGTCCTGCACATTTAAAACTTCAAGAATGTGCCTGCAAAATGATTTGAGAAAATTAGGTAAAACATGGCCAGTGAAACTCAATGTTTTTATAAAATCTAATCTGCTTTTCTACTCATTTGTCAAGTTCATAAAATCTTGTAATTTTAGTTAAATTGTTTTCCACTGTTTCTTTGTTAAATCAACTTACTTCTGTAAGTCCTGTGTTGTACTTCTGTGGTGCACGGGGAGTTTGCTTTAGTTCAATAAAAAAAATTAAATTATTGAATTGTATTGAAAAATGTACTCAACAGTTAAGTAACAATTTACACAGGCATGCAAAGCTTAAGCAACAGTAAGGTTTTCAGCTGCTACTTTGATGTGAAGGGATTTGGATGTGGGAAAGTGATACAAAAGGTACATTAGGGGTTACCGAACCGATGAGTGAATACAAAACTATGATAAGAACAGAAGCGAACAGAAAAAGTCTTTGAACTGTAGTGGTGACACTGCACTGAATGCCACGAGACATAAGGGTAACCGTGAAAACGTAAATAACGAGTTGAGGCCCTCCTTAGAAGGCTATATGACATAACCTTTAAAAATAGTGATGGTTCTTTTAAGTTTTGCACGTCGATGTATGTAATTCTGAACATGTACGTGATTTAAATTTAGAAATCTAAGCTCCGAATTAAAAAAGTCGGATACCATAAGAGTAAGATTAGGAGTAGTATACCATAAGGTTTCGATTTGAACCTGCATGTCAGTTGGACTAAAGAAAATTTTAAATAAAACTTTGCCGGTTTCGAAAGATAATTAACGTTAGAAAATATCCGAACTAAGACTTAAAAATTAAAAAAAAATTACCTTCATGACAGAAGGTCGATGTTGCTTAATTTACGAGTTGAAGCTATTCTTATGCACCTTACCTGAAAAACGTTTGTTGAAAACAACAACAACAACAACAAAAATACCGTCAAATGCCTACATTTTCTGAAAACTTATTATCGATTACCTTCGATTTGCCTGTGTGAGGGATTTTTTTTCACAAAAAAACGAATCACCAGAAGACAAGGATTTTACTTCCGATTATCCAGTTCGAAGTACGCAAGTTCTACCAAAAAACACTAGGGCAATAAAAACATTTAGCTTTACAGAAAAAGCGTCTCACACAGAAGACATTTGATTTTAAAACAACCTCTTTGTAATTTCATGTGCTAGCTAATGGAATTCTCAAGTGTATTTCCCTCCTTGCCACTCCTTGTCCAGCCTTAAACCGTTGTTGGTCTGATGAATGGTCTGGGTCATAAAAAAGAGGTGTATTTGCTTTAAATTAATCATTTAATCTATCGTATCGAATTAATTTCTCATCCATTCGTTTATGACTGTGATTTGACACTCAACACTTTGCATACCTGATGCAAATCAAATAGGAAAACTGATTACAAGACGTATTTTCCCTCTTGTTGGTAGGCGGGGTGGTCTGGGTCATAAAAAAGAAGTGTGTATGAATTAAAAGAAATTAATCCTAAATACTGTATCAAATTAATTTATCATCCATTCATTAGTGATGATTTGACTTGCCTATATGACATTTTCCTATTTGACTTGCGGCACTTCGCATACCCGATGTAAGAGTGCGGCAAATCAAATAGGAAAACTGATTACAAGACGAAGATTTCTCTCTTGCTGGTAGGCTGGGTGGTCTGGGTCATAAAAATGTGTATTCAATTTAAAAGAAATTAATCATGAATGTCGTATCAAATTAATTTCTCACCCATTCGTTTACGATGGTGATTTGACTTGCGCAGTTCGCATCTCTAATGCAAGAGTACAGCAAATCGAATAGGAAAACTGATTACAAGAAGTAGGCTTCGTATGTCACCTTAGGTTCCTCAATTCAACCCGATCAACGCCGGGTAATATTTTACCAATTTTAAGTAAAGCACGCGTGATTTAATTTCTGTAATAAGTGCGCTTTTCTTAGCCCTCATTACATCGCTCTCCTCGGTATAACACGCTTTTCCTTGTTCCCAAGAGTGGCGTAAGACAGGGCGACAGGGGGGGGGGCGTCCTCGAGTGCCAGTATGTAAAGGAGCGACAATGCAGAAATATTTATTAAAAAGTAATTTTCTTGCGTAGGCAGGCAGGTATGTATTTTAATCAACGTCGCACTGGAGCCAAAACGGGCTGTTGGTGACGGTCTGAAGAGAAAGATCCGAGGACAACACCACGTAATTTTGAACCACGGTCTGATGACGAGGTCATACATGAGCTTAGTTTCCTTGGAAGTGTTTTTAAAGAATATTATAAATTATGTGGTTTTAATATAGTTTGTCCTGTCATAAGTATTTTTAAGTGCTTTGCTATTCAGAAAAAGAGAAGAAACATAGTATTAAACTTATCTTCTTACACAAATGTCTGGACACCACACTTCGTTCTGGAGACCCATTAGCGAAACTTGACCTTTTGCTAGTTTATATGGAGTCAGTCATAATAAAAAGTAATATTAGGAATATCTAAGTTGTTTCGACGAGATACCTCGTCCATCAAGATCTGACCAATTTTGTTAATGACGAGATATCTCGTCATCAATATATTGCAGATTTTTTTTGTGGGTAGGTAGGAGATATGTGTGGTCTAGCTATGAATATCTGGTCAGTTTTCTTCTGACTAGATATCTCATCCATCAAGATCTAGTCAGTTTTACTAATGACGATATATACCTTGTCGAGACAACCACCAGGAGTGTTAATGCATCAACAAAATTAATATTGTACAAATCAGCATATTCTATTCTAATTGCCTTAATTTAAAATACATAAATTTTGTTTTGGACTGGGCGGCTTCAGTCTCATTTGTCCCTGGTCTGAAAAGCAAAGCTTCGCCTCTACCCAAGAAGCATGATATATCATGGAGTTATTGTATTTTGTAAAATGTGTGAGATTCACATTACGCGCTCTCTGTTGTACAGATGTGATTACTCATGAAGACTGGAGAAATTAATGACTGACTGGTAGGATAAAAACATAAATTAATCAAAATTCAATAAACATGAATTGCTTGCATGTCTAACAGCGCGTGGTATCAAATAAAGGTCACAAAACAGTTCAGGTGGTTGTAGTTTCTTTAAAGTTTAGTTCTAGAATTGCGTTCCTCTCTGTGTTCACCACAGTAACATCGTGTACCGCTCGACCAGATCTGATACGAAATGTATGATTAAAATATAGATGAAACTTCAGTGATGGAAAGAAACTGCTTTTTAAATGGTATTTTTAATTTGTAGACTTCGTAAGAGATTAAGGTTTCACTCATTCACATTTAACCGTTGCCGAGACAAAAAGCGTGCAAAGGTGACACTACACAATTTTGTCGTGGCCATTTAGATCCAGACCACGTATCTCCTATAAATCAACAGGAGCAAAATGCTATCACCTTATTTCCCTCTATCTTTGCAGGCTCCTCCTTTTCTATGCTATCTGCCGCCCATCTTGTTATCAAAGACTTATTCATCTGGCCAGCGACATAAAATGTCAGAGGCGGCTCGCGCTTTCTGCGACTTGAGGTTTATTGAGGTAGTCGTACGCCACCAGATAGTGACGGTAGAGAGAACAGCTAAATAAACATTTGGGGCTCTGATTTTTCTGGGCGCTTGGCTCAGCTGCTGGTGAAACAACACTTTCTTGGCCTGGGAAAACATTCCATTGTAGACTGCAGTATTTTTTGACTTCATTAGACGAGCATGATTATTTTCCCCAGAAATTCAGTGGTTGGTAATGGTTGCAATCGCTAAAGATCAAGTTTGCTTGTAGTAAAAGTAATGTGATATGAATGTATAGATTTACGTGAACTAAAGGTATCTTCAAATGCTACCAGCAGGGTCTTAAAATTTATGAAAAGATCCCTAAAAAAGCTTCCCCTTGTCTTTCGAAGATGTATCGTCAATACTCCCTCAAGCATTTTACAAGAAATCTATTAATGTTATACCAAAGGTCTAAAATAACCCCCTTTTTTTACATGCCAAAATAACCATAAAACGAGGCTAGATTGCAGTGGTCTTTTTTACTTCATTAGACGAGAATGATGTTTTTCCCGAGAAATTCAATGGTTGGTAATGGTTGCAGTCACTTAAGATCGAATTTGAGTTGTAGTAAGTTATGATATGAATGTATGAATTTACATGAACTATAGGTGCCTTCAAATGCTACAGCAGGGTTTTAAAATTTATAAAAAAGACCCCTAAAAAGGCTTCCCATTGTCTTTCAAAGGTGTACCGTTGAAACTCCCTCAACTATTTTGCAAGATTAAATAAGTTATACCAAAGGTATAAAATCAATCCCCTTTTTTAGCATGCAGAAAATAACAATAAAACAAGGTTTTAAATTTGCTCTTTAGTTTGTATATCGTATTTATAAAATAAGAATAGAATTTTGATAAAAAGCGAAGGTTCTTATTTAGGGCTTTTTTACATCATTCTGAATGATTATATTATTTATAATTCTTATGAAATAATGAACTATGTGTAAAGAATATGTTGTTGTATGAAACATTTTCATACTTTATTCCAAAATAAATTGAAATTGATATGGAATTTATTAGTTAGGAAGTCGAAAACAATGCAAGATTGCATTAATACTCATACATTTTACTCATCTCACTAGTTGAGAAGTTTCAACTTGCATGTTTTGTTTACATATGTTCATGTTCCAATTGATTATCAATTAACTCAGAGGCTATCAAACTTTTTGAAGTCCCTTCAAATCCTCAAATATAATTAGGTCCCTTTCAAAGTAAAAAACTGCGGAAAACATAGTTTTGCTTTAAGAAAAACTATAATTATTGAGTTTAATACCAAGCACAAATGAAGCAAAAACAAACTGAAATTATTTAACTATTTTAGTTTTACTCATGTTTCAGAAACAAGCAGAACTATAAAACGAAACAAATATATTCCTGAAAATATAAAGTTGGGTGCTCCTACCTCACGCTTATCCTAAGCTCGGGTAAAGAATTCTTGATTAAATTTTTAAAGATTCTCTGGTCAGGACAATCAGTCTTTTTATAGCATTTGGCATTCAAAGAGCCTGGATAATTTTCAGAGATTAAATGACATTTTAGCGTACATGAAATATCAGTACAGCAGCCCTTTATTTGTAGGGGAAGCGTTTTGTTTTCATCCTAATGAAAAACTGATACCAAATTAGAAAATATGTCAAAAACTTTATATTAGTATATATAAACTTTATATTTAGCAGTACGCCTAAAGATCATATTTTCTTACAAATGTAAGCATTTTATCGTTCCAGAGGAGTACAGTTATATGTTTATTGTAGTGGTGAGTTGACAGCTTTCAGTCTCTCAAAAACGATGAAACCATGATTAAATTTTTTAAATGATATTTTGATGAAAATATTATTTCTGGACCCTTGAGAGGGATCCTTCTACAGTTTGAGAACCTCAGAATTAATTCTTTGCTTTCAATTCTATTTCTATTTGTACTTTTTGTTTCTGATATAATACGTAGGAAACATTTGATCTCATAGACCAACTTCTAATGATCGATTTCAAACAGAATCCTTAATTTTGCTTTAGTTTGTGATTACTTTAGTTTTTAATTTTTTTCTGTACGCATAATTTTATAGTATTTTGTAGTTCAAGCTGTGATTTAAATATGTGAGGTGAAATTTAAACTTAATATTTACTATTTCTAGATTTATAAAAGAAATAATCTTAGATGAAAATAATGTAAGATTGCTTTAATAACTATACATTTTGAAAATTTCATCTGCTGAGACATTTTTATTTGCATGTTTTGCTTATGCACGTTTTTGTTCCAGCTGATAATCAATTAACTAAGTTATCTGATTAGTGAAATGTTTCAGTAATTTGTAAGGCTTCATTCGAGTCAGTCTTCAATGACATTTGTATTATACCAGGAAATTAAAACTGACGAGTTTCTGCAAACTAGACAAAAGCAAAACTAATATAAATTGAACCGTATATGTAAAGAAAAATTCCGAAAATAATTTTTTGCTTATAGTACTTTGATGTTCATTTTTTATATGAAGCATGACACAAACAAACCTAATTTTTCTACAAATTCGTTTGTCATTTTAAGTTTTTGTTTTAATTTGCTATCGAAGCAGCTTCAGATGAATACATTAACATGTCAGTTATAGATGTTAAAACACTGAAAAACATTGCATTTTGTTGGAAGGAGAAATGGTGGGTTCGTTGTGTTTCGTTGGTTACAAAGTATTCAAATATCTCAGTAGATTCATTCTGAGGAAGGTGAATCAAATTTTATCTATAGTACAAGCGTAAATTATCATATTTCAAAGAAATACTTTTTTTAATCCACCTCGTACAGAAGTTTGGAAGTGGAAGATAGCGAATAATAATACATGAGTATAAATATATTTTAAGAGATCCTTCCTCACTTGCTGCAACTTTAATCTTCATTTAAAAGCGTCAAGTACTCATAATTTGTCATAGTTTTACCAGCATCAGGGCCGTTCCCGTGGTATGATCTGCCCACGCACAAACCTCAATAAACAGCTTCTTTTTCTCAAAAACATTTAATTTCTAAAATAAAAAATGTCCTTAAAAGCACGTATTAAAAATAACATTATAAAACAATCAAACAATCAACACATTGAAAGTTTCATTTCAACTAAGCAGCCCAAAAATCAATCTTCTTAATCCAATGCCGTTCTGGGGTACCAGCTGCCCACATGCAAACCTCAGCAAATCCCCCCTCTTTTAAAAAAAATTTTGATTTTCTAAAGAAATTCCCTTCATCAAGCACGTATTCAGAAAATAATTTCTATGGCCCAGTCTTCTTTATCCTGGTTTCCTAAATGCCATAATATTAAACAAATACTGCGTTTTGTTATTTACTTTACTGTTTTCACACTATTGACAAGTTCAGATGTATATTTTATCGGAGCAATTTACGAAATGTGAATTTTCTTTGATATAACCAGCTTCAACATGTATCTAATAGCTCTTTGATTCCTAAATCATTTTGGGAAGAATTCGAGCTCCGAAGCATTTCCTTGGAATACATTCTTGTCCTTGATCAGTGTTGTCTGTTTATTGCAATGTAAATTCACCCTCTGAGGGTTTACACACATATATCTGTTCTGCAACCTACTTGACTTCTAACCACTTTTGACCTTTAGGAATCTTTCCTATGATCATGTGGTAATGTTTCTGCTCGAAACTATACATAAAATCGCACATGCGCGTTCTTCTGTGTTCATTCAAAATTTAAATTCTCAGTTCAATATCTTGAAAATTCAAGTGCCGCAACGTTAAAACATTTGTAAACGTTTGCTTTTTATTCCTTATCATTGTTGATTGTTATGTTTGAACAATTATATTTATTTGTTCGCCACCTGATGTGCTTTTTGCGCAGTTGAGAACATGCATAAACAACATCGAATAATTGATGATTGCTGCTAGCCAGTATTTGAGTTCGTACTTCCGAAAGTCAGAGACGGAAAGTCAAAATCCTTTCAACCAATAGATGTGGTTATTTAGACATTATGTAGGTGGTGGGGTAAAAGCAACACTACACTTCTCGGAAAAATCGTGACTCTAGAGGCTTGATAATAAATATGCAGATTCATAAGCCTATCTTTTATTACAATCGCAAAAAGAGCCTACAAGGAACGAATGAGTATACAATAATATAGGAAAATTTATTGCTGGACATGTTTTTTTAAAGTTGTGATACACCTGCCTTTCGGCTGCCCCTATTGTTTCTGTCTACCTGCAAGTATGCACCACCCAGGAACGGCATCATTTTTGATAAAAGTTTGCACGGAAAAGGCAAATTTTCGTACCTTCTAAGCATCCCCTAGCCAAGGAAACTTTTGATGTCCTCTCTAGAGAATTAGCAATCCGTTGACACACATATCGGAAAAACTTACTGGTTTTAAAGTTAGGTAAAGTTTTAAGCATATTGCGCCTGCCTTTCGGTCGTTCCTATTGTCTACTTGCAAGTGCACAACACCCAGGAAAGGCATCATTTTTCGACACACAATTCGCAAGAGCATACCACCCGGAAAGGCCTTCCTTTTTGATAAATGTTTGCACGGAAAAACTGACTTTTGTACCTTCTAAACATCCCCTAACCAAGGAACCGCTCGATGTCCTCTCTACAGAATTAGCAATCCGTCGACACACAGGATCCAGTGCCACGGACTTCCCGTTCAGCGATTTTATCTCCTTGGCTCACACCCTATCTTTCCGGAATTTGCAGCTGTGGATATCGATCCCGGGTTTTATCCAGTTTATGAATACCGATCCCTGGTCCGGTCGATACCGGTGTTTTATAGGGAGCGGGGCATCCAAGTTATAATCCAGTAAAGTCTGATGAGAAGCAGCCGACCGTTCTCGGACCAGGAAAACCGGGAGAGGGGGAAATGCCGTAATGCATTTTCTGCATCGATTACTCTATCGGGATAATAAGAAAACTTTTCCAGGATACGTGTTCGGAATGGGGGAGGAAAGTAGGAGCGCGTGAAATGTTCTCGCTTCTCCCGGAATGCGGACCGTTCAAACGTGAGGGGAAAACCAAAAAATTAAAAGCCCCCAGCCTGGATAACTAAAAGGCGGGCTGCTCAGGAATTCAGGATCCGACAAATCCTTCTCGCCCCCATTAGGAGGAGCTGTTAAATGAGAGAGTGCCAGGCTGGAAGTCATAACTCAGCTCCCCGAATTTAATTGAAAGGATTGAGGAGGGAGTTTGAATGCTTTTTGAAAGTCTTCCGGGCACGGGTCACGCATCGGGAGGCAGATTTGAATTAGTCAGACGAAACGATGGCTAAGAAAGCCTTTAGGAGGCTAATAGAGATATTGAATGTTCTCTAGAAAGGGGATTGGCAAACTTTTCAGTTCTGAGATAGACTTTCACTTTGCGATTGAATGGGAGATGAGGGTTTCGGAAGAGGAAGGAGGTTGATACCAGATAGTGCCATCACATCAAAAATCTGAATATTTGACTTTTTAACTTTCTTTAACGTTAATAGATTTCAGAGTAGTGTACCATTGATTTTATACAACACACAAAACGACAGAATAACCCAATGTATTGGTTGAAGGAACCATAAGAAGGATTCTATACATCAAGAAAGTCAAAACTGTTAGAAGTCACCCAGGGAAGACTATGGATTGCAGAACAGGCACATGCGTGTAATCTCCTCAGAGGGTAAAAATCTGAACATTCACACGAGTAAATTTCTGACCACTTACTATATCTTTTACCCTACAACAAACACATTTAATGACAAAATAGTCACATATATTGATTAAAAGATTCCTATGAAATTTTCGATTGAGCACGATGGAATACCTGGTTATAAGGCACGCAAGAAAACTACAGTGGACTGATGAATTCAGATGGTTAAACTATGTAGGAAGACTACGCCAGAAAATTAGTGTCATATTAGACACATAAATGAAAATATTATTAAAGATGTGTAAGCAAAAGTTTGCTTTACCCACCCATCTGAATAAAAGTATCGGTTTACAAGTGAAACACACAAAAACAGTTCTGAGGAAACGAATGGGGGAATGCTACTCTCCCAGCCTTACTCACTGTGTTTCTCAAGAAGAAACCTAACCTTCATGCAAAGAAGCAATTAGTGGGGATTACCAGTCTAAATATCACCACATTCTGGTTTGAAAAGCTAGAAAACTCATATCTTGAAAATTTTCAATTAGTGTTTCACAATTTGTAAGCCGATGATATTAGACAAATATAAAGGAAAGTATTGTCGGTATTGCCAAGTGTAAGCAAAAGTGTCAAAAATGCTACTCATCTTCTGAGCATTTTTACATATTTTAATCCTTAGAAACTCTTAAGTATTATTCCACTAAGGTTTTCCCTGCTTGGCTTCTAACTAGGTTTACCATCTTGCTCAATCAAATGTTTCATAGGAATTTTTTAATCAGTGAATATGGCTATTACACCATTAAATGGGTTATAGGGTAAAAGAAATAGTGCGTTCTCAGAAATCGTGTAACTAATGTTATTGTTACTAATGCCCTTGTTCTAAATATAACCTAAATCAAGTATGTTCATCCAGGAGCTGTCCCACAGACACCGATAGAAACTAAAGTATGGAAAAGTGTTGCGAAGCATGAATATATAATATGAATATAAGACTTAACTTAAGTGTTACAGATTACATTAATAAAATTTCGTATGAAAATTGACCTGATTTAAGTGGTTTATTAGTTTTTCGAGAGATCTGTTCCACACATCTCACAATCACTTGGGTATATGCGTAAAACCATTTTAAATTATAGTTTGTACATGCATTTTTAGTTTTAGAAAAGTGTTCGAAATTGAAAGTGTGAACAAACCTTTGGTTTTAACTGCATCGCCTTTAAAAACATATTACATGCAAGACAACTGTTATTTGATAAGGACGTTGATTTTTGTTTTATACACAGCTTTCTTCAAAAGTAAGCATAGACAAGTTGAAAAGTTCTTAACTCCTCTCACAAAAGCTTAGATATCTACTCATTGTAATGCTGAGAGTGTTGTAATCCTCTGAATGCTACAAGATTTCCGACTAATATAGTATTGCTTTTACCCCACAACACATAATGCCCAAATAACCCTTTCTATTGATAAGAAGAATCTCAGGAAATATTATATTGGTCAACTAGATCAAAACTGGTTTGAAGTCTTGAAGGGAAGACTGCAGATTGTTGAACGGATATATTCATGTGTTCCCCTTTGAGGGATAAAGAGTTAATTTTCTCTAATTTCTGGTATGGAAATTCAATTATTTAATTTAAAACTCAAAATATATGTGGAATCCATCCCCCATACCACCACCAGAGGTCGCGCCGAGCGCACGGAGCAGAACTGTAACTGTAATTTTATTTTCCTACATGCAGGTGGAGCGCCGATCATACAACTTATACATATGCCAGCGTTAAGACTGTGCCATGATCCATGTAATCTCTTTTGTACATAATTTTTAGAATAATTAAGTGTTGTGTTAGTCCTCATCTCCGTGTCATCCAACTTCACATCTTCATCACTACTACATATATATCTGCTGTTAGAACAATATAGTTTAAATAAAATCAAATTTGGTTTGATTTCATGTAATTCAATTGGTAAGGACCCGATTGCTTGACTGTCGTAATTAAAAGATCGTGAAGCGTCATCCCTATTGGAACTTATAAATGGCATATGTGATTCGTGCTTTTAAGAACCCTAAATTGGAAAGAGGAAATTCAAATTCTTAATTATTTATATATATGTGCAAGGATTCTATTTAACTTCTTGAAAAACAAAATCAAACTTTCGCTGGAAAATCTAAAATTTTGAATTATTGGGCTCATACCTTTGTATAAAAGTTAGCATTTTCAAACATTCAATGGTAATATCGCATTGTTAGTTAAAATGATCGGAGAAAGTTAATACGTTGGTTTACTTTAATTTTATGACTTTTTAATCCGCACCGTTTTCTTAAATTTAAACAAGATCACAAGAGCACCCATGAGGGGGCGTTGGGAGCTTAAGCCCCCTAGGCACGATAAAACAAACAGCCCGTAATCTCGATAAAATGTTTATAATTCATGGGCACATTTGCGAGAGGGGAGAGGCACAACTGAGAGAGTGGCGACGAGACCCAAAAAAGCAAGTCCAAAGTCCTTTCTTAATTCATGGTGCATCTAAGGGGTGGGAGTTAAAGGCCCCTAGATCCCAACCCCTCAAATATATCCTTTTTCAATTCATGGGTGCACTTGGAGGTATGGGATTTAAGCCCCCTCCTAGATCCGAAAAAAGCATGGATATTCAAAATATGAAAAATTATGATACAAACACAAATGTGTCATTGCAAATACTTTTTTCCATAATCATTCGGCATTTTTTCTGGTAAAAACTATTCCCAAAATAAGGCTGATGTAAAAGATTTGACGCGACGTTCATCCTTTCTACAAAGTTTCCAGTTATTAAACGCACATCACCATCCAAACCCTCCAGTATATTCAACGAATCAATTTTTAAATTGTTGCTGCCCTACTTCTTTCCACTGAAAAGTGGTCGTAAATAATGCATTTCTCATCCCGCCTCTGCTGATGTTGCTACTGTGATTCAGCCACTTCGGGAAATTAACTGCACCATATATCCATCATCATCCCGCTCCGACATTGTTACTGACTTAAAATTTTGTATCCTTTAATCAGAGCACGAGTAACAACCTAAAAATACCCCAAATGTATTGTTTTTCCTTCGGTACACACGTGCGTGGAAGAATGATGTCACCAATTTAGGACTTTCTGGAAGTCTTAAGCGAAAGGGATTCATCGCAATTAAAACAATGCAAGGACACCGCGGTGCTCTAATTGAAAGGATGCCTCCCGCCAGGAAACGTCATTAATAACATTTAGTGGAATTTACTCCCGATTTCTTCGACGTGCGGCGCCACGTCTTCGAATTAAGAGCCTCTTTGAATAGATATTTGCGTAGGTTCTTTGAGTATTTGTAGCAGAGAACAAAACGCAAGCTATCAATTCAAGGACTGGATTCACTTCTGTTTGACAGGTCATTGAGGATGGATACTTATTAAGAGCGTTCTAATCGATATTTATTTGACGTGAGGAACGTGGCAGTAAAATAGGAATAGACGCTCAAGCGTATCAACGCAAGGCATTGTTTGGCAGTGCAGCAAAGGATAGCGTGGGGGTATACTTTTATAAATTCAAAATACACACATGTACAAAATTAAGGATAATACTGAATTTGTACCAAGCATGATCATCTGATTTCAATCCAATAGAACAAGCATGATTATTTGACGTGAGGAACGTGGCAGTAAAATAGGAATAGACGCTCAAGCGTATCAACGCAAGGCATTGTTTTTTTTTTGGCAGTGCAGCAAAGGATAGCGTGGGGGTATACTTTTATAAATTCAAAATATACACATGTACAAAATTAAGGATAATACTGAATTTGTACCAAGCATGATCATCTGATTTCAATCCAATAGAACAAGCTTAGGGTGCTCTTAGACGTCACATTACAGTTTACATACACCACCAGGGATCGCATAGGAGCATAGAAGCACTCTAGTGCGCGTATGGGACTCTTGCTACAGGAACTCGTGGACAGACTTGTGAAAGCATGTCTGCACGATGTGAAGCCTGAATTAGGGTCAGAGGTTAGCACATTCCTCGTTAGGTTGCTTTTAACCCACCCTGGTGGTTGTCACGAAGAAGTATCTCGTCATTATCAAAACTGACTAGAACTTGATGGACGCGATACCACGTCAAAAATAAAACTGACCAGACCATGATCTCGTCCTCATCAAATGACCGGCAATATCTCGATAACGAGACATTTTGTTATTAGCATATTGATCAGATCTTGATGGATGCGATATGTCGTCAAAACAACTTGGAGGGTTAACAATGCAAAAATATTTTTTCACAGCAACTGAAACATACGTATTCACCTAAGCATTCTGTTTAACTTTTTTAGTTCCCATTAGCACCACGAGACATGTGGGTATTCTTATTTTGTTCCACATATAGTAGAATATTCATTTGTCATTTGAATTACTTGTATGGGATTCATCTCCGAATGCATTATCTTTAATTTTTAGACATGCGTGTATTTAAATTGAGTTTTTAATGTAATTTTTTGTTAAACGTTACATTTTTTATTACGATTAACACAGGCTGACATACCATTATCATAGATCTTACTTCCAGTTATTTTTTCTTTGAAACTTAACGTACTTAGCTTCGAGTGTAAAATGTGACAAATTTTAAGGTATGGATAAATGAAGGTACACGAATTCTCTGGAAGAATTTATATGCAATTGTATTCTTGGAGTACAAAAATTTAAACACTCGTTTTATAATGTGATCTAAAGCATATATTCGTTAAAAAATATTCAGTATAAGATTGTGTACTCCCAGTTAGATATTTATTTGTATATTATATACTGGTAATTGGGTTGTTTCAAATGCAATTGCAGTTGTTATTTAACATCCATTTAGACGCATTTAACTCATAAAAAAATATCACATGAAAAGAAATGCAAGACATACTTTACACACTCTACTTTTTACTACTAAAACAGATCTATCTATATTTTTACTTCTAAAGCTTCTATCACAAATTTTTAAAACGATAATTTAAATTGAAAATATTAGTACATATTTGAATTTGACGTATTTGAACTTATTGGTATGATATGTTGCAGCAATCTATTTGATACTTTCTGGGTAAATTTACAACTAAAAACTAAAGCTTAAATATATTAGAAAGTTAATACATTTGTGTATTATGACAGAAGTTTGGATAAAAAGTGGCACATTTTTAAAAGTACTGGAGGTTCATAATTTTATAAAATTGGTCGATTGCATTGGACATTTTAAAGTAATTTGTATAATGTTAGCATTTTTGTTTTGAATAAAGTACGTGTTTCTTGCAATCTCTGAAGAAGACGGTTTATTAGGACAGATAAATAATCTTTTAATAAGTGGATTACTTTTTCATACAATATTCTTTGTATACACTACGAAGTCACTGAATGAATTGAAACCTAGTCTATAAAATTTAACAGGTTTAGCGAGATTATAGAATTTTAATTTTAAATCTAAATATGCCTTAGAGAAGGACAAAAAGGAAGGTTCAATTTCTGTTATGTATTTGCTTTATTATTTGTGTTATGAATTGAGTGAACTTAATTTTTATTAATTCTATACATATTCAAATTTTACCCCACTATACATCCTCTTTTTCTAAGAACTCAAATTCGAATGCACTTTTTATTATTCATTTTGTCTTCCTGGCATATCTCGGTAAGATTGGAAATTTAAAATACATTTTCCCTTCTTATCCATATTATTTGCTACTGTCACGATAAATACACAATGGCTGTCTAGTATGCTCTTTTAAGTGTGCTCTTTTATCCTGAAAAAGTCGTGCGTCTCTTATCATTGTAGTGCGCATTCCCTTTCATGTCTTTTACCTTATCATTCCTTTTTTTCAGATTCACCTTATCATTCTGCTCCTACAGACTCACCCCCCGAGGCAGAAGAGAGGAAAGGAGGTCTCAACTCCCTAAGTGAAATATCTCAACCTTAGTGATGTCTCTGGAGTATAAGATTGTCCTGAAGGGAGGATGGAATGTATTCCTCTGAAGACATTTCTATGGAGACTGAAGCCACTCTCAGATGAACGTTTAGACGAGATGTTATACGCTTAAAAGCATGGAAGTAACTATGAGGAAGTATTTTAAAAGTGACGAAACAGAAATTGAAGTAGTGTCGCACAAGCAGCAATGTGGTTACAAAACTGAAAAATCGCATCAACCATTTTGAGGTTTAAAACAGGACATTATGAGCTGAATTCAAGAACTAGATATCTCTAAAAATGAGTATTTTGAGTTTCACTTCAATTAGCAATACTGAGATAATGAATAATTTAATGCAAGAAGTCGGTAGGTAGTTGAATTAACGTCGCACTGAGCAACACAACTGGTTATTGACAACAGTCAGGGATGTAAATTCAATGCAAGAAACAGGTAATTTATTTGACCACAAGCGATGTCTATCGGCTAATGAAACATGTAGGTATATATGAAATACGCATTCGTGCGGAAACTGTTTCTCACCTTTATTTCAAACCCCCAAAAATTGAGTTATAAAGTGCTTACATTCAGGTGATGATAGACTAATTTACTACATTTTCCGATGCAACTGTCATAAAAAGCGATATTTAAATTGCAAATCTGTTCAGTTGAGAAGTTTTCCTCTTAAAATGTACGAGTTCAAAGATTAGTACTATTAGTTAATATACACAATTCCAGTACTCAGTAATTATTCTCCTGCGCATAAAATGGTATAGCATTAATTCAGCCCAGTCTGCAAGAGAATCTTGCTTTAGCTTTAGTGGAAAAATATAATTTTAATCGGTGAAGTAACTATTCTGATCTTATAATATACGAAAATTTCCCAAATAGAGAGAATACTGAGGATGCACAAAATTGGCAGATTAGTAGTAACTTTGTAATACTTTGTTCTCATACCATACATATATTCAGTGAATTATTACTTAGGAAAAAGGCACCTTTGTATTTGATTATAATTGATGACGTGATGTTCAGAATATCTTGATATCGGAATTACAAATATAAACATACTTGGAAACGTGCATCTCCGAATCATAGCTAAAATAATGTACTGTGCAAATTTATTTTATGACAAATTGATGGATATACGGATACAATTTCAATATTTAAACATTTTGGGCCGTTTTCTGACAAAACTGAACTTTTTACTTAACTTTCATTCGAAACTGTGTAGATTGATCTTAAGATAAAACAATTAATATTTTCAGTAAGATAAATCCGTTTTATAGATTAATTATATCTTTTCACACAGATATACTTTTTTATAAGTAACTTCATCAATAAGGACCTTGGTACATAGAAAATATATACGGAAAAGTAGTGGCGATCTTTTTCTAATCTTTTAGAGTCGGAAAGGTTTTTATGAGAACAAGGACTGAGTAAAATACAACTTCAAATGGAGTTTTAAGTTTATTCTTGGTCGCATGCGTCATTTGCAGCATTTTTGGTCATCAATTTAATTTATAACTGCTAATACGCGAAACTATGATATAGCCTTAGATATAGATATAGGTAAAGATATTCTTCAACATTTGGACACTATTCCCATTGTTACATTCATACCATCGTTATTGTAAACATATAACGAAAGTATGAATATCGAAAACTTTTCAATGTTTGAAAGTCAGTTTTCCTTTTTAGAGTATTTTTTTTTTCATTTTGAATGAGACGACAATTTTTTTTTGGAAAAATAGCTTAAAATATTAAAGTATCAGTTTTTCACGCATATAAATAAATGTCGTGAGGACGAAATTTCCAGTTTTTCGTCTATAAGGTTCGGCGTTATAAACGTTCAAAGCTCTTACATTTTTTGCTACTCTCCGATTTAATCTCTTAATAAAGACGTTCCAATAACATCTAGGCTTGGAGGGAAACGAACAATTGGCTACCCGCTTGTAATTCACATCAAACTACCTAATTAATCAATATGCGAAGGACTGCTGCTGACAATTTCTCTGAATACACAGTTCTGTAAGTCAAACAATGCAGACTTATATGCTTCTCGCAACTCAATACTATCTCACTGCCCTTATCTCAATAACGATATAAACACCTCATCAGATGCTTTTGATACGGGTTGGACAATGAATGATTTTTCTTTCCACTCACGTTCCGCGCTGCACCGCTAGCTGAATGACAGGATAGAGAGCGGAAAAGATTTCATCAACAAAATTGGTCGTTATTTAGCAAGATTAAACGATAACGCACGCATGTGTCAGATTCAATTACAGATAACGCAGATTTTCTTCTAAATTGAAGAGATTTTTCATTTTTTTGTGTCATTTAAAATAATTTTGAGTAAACTCCTTTTCGATGTTTCTTGACAACTTAAGTTGGATTGCATTGTTGGTGTCTCAAATGTTATAATTTAAAGATCACTTTATAGTTATGAGGTTGAACACGTTTGCATTGATGTTAGAGCATTTTGAGTAATGTGACATAATGCATCTCTATTCTATCTCAAATTATTGAGATAGAATAGAGATGCAGTTTCGTGTTAAATAAGAATTTCGCGTATTCACATTTTAATTGAGTGTACTTTCTAGAATTTAGATAGCAATAAGTTTGTTTTATTATTTAGGATACGGTTCTGTTGAGAATGAATGTTTTGTATGATTTATTGTTTTTTTCTGTGCATTGATAAGAACAAGCGATGCATTAAAAGAATATATTACTATATAATTTTGTTATAACTTTATTCTATTTAGGCTCAAAGTTTGCTTTTAATAATAGATTGCTACTAGTCAATAGAAGCTGTCTTTTTTTGCATTACATTCTAAATAGGTAAGGAAAATCTTTTAGTGTTACGATTATTTGTTGCATTGAACTTGCGTGGAACATTCAAAATTCATTGTAAAAAAGATATCACTTAAATCTTTATGTTATGAATAAACTGTATGACATTTTAAATATATAACAATTCGACTACTATTGCTGTTGGTGTATTTTAATGATCAGAATACGGATCATAGTTATCCATTTTGTATCCTTTTATGGGTATTTAAGAAATAACGAAACAATTTTAAAATGTTTCTTGCTGTCGCAAGAGCTCTGAAGGGTAAATCACAAATCGACTTAGCCGATTGGCTATGGAAGCGTAGACTAGTGTTTTTGATCACGATGGATCAATAACCAATCAATAATTTAGGATTCATGCTTCTACCCACAACCACGTGACTGATCTTCAAACCTAGCAACTGGAAGAAATAACATAAAGCTGCGGGCACATGCTTCGACTATCATATTTTAAGGTCGATTTGTCGACACGATTTAAATTCGTGCTGTTCCATATCCCTACTAATTCAGAGCATAATAAATGCAGGCTTATTTTCGAATGTCGACACAAAATTTGGATTCCGGCGTCTTAATCTCCACTCCCAAAAAGATGAAACAGGAATGCCGAAAAACACTCAATACGCCTTGTAAGAAATCAATGATGCTCATAATCTGATAAAAACTCATAATTCACACTAAATTACGACTCGTGACTCAATAAAATGCGAAGATCAAAGAAAGACGACAGCATGGTTGGCCATGCATTGCGAAGCAAAAGCTTCTTCACCCAAGCGGTGCTAATCACATCCTTGGTAAAAACAGCGACAAATGTTAGAAGAGAGTGCAACCGAAATCATCAATGTCGGAATTATCATACATAACTAGTTTCTTGGAACCCTTTCTTAACGACACAGATCCAAAGTGATGATGTGAAAGGTATTAGGTGAACGTAATAAAATCCATATTCGCATATTTTTAGTGCTTTTTCACACATTGTTAAAATTTTTGGTTTGTGACTGCCCCGAAGGGGTTACAATTTTTACAACTCGCTAATCCGGAAACAGTACTTTGAACCGAATGACGGAACAAAGCAGTGAAAAGAAAACAAATGTTTCAGTTTAAAGTTCAAATCGTGGAGCTTACAAATGAAACACGTCAAGTCAAAATGTTCAAATATGGATTTTTAGCTAGACGAGAATGTGGTGATCTTTAGACTGATGAAATCCACTAAATAATTTTTTCTTTGCATTAAGTAACGCTGTCCAACCAAAGACCGTTGTGTGCATGGTGACTAGTTCACGTTGAACCTGTTGTAGCCTCAAATGTCCCTATGTTGGAGTGGTATGGAAGTTTGGAGAGTGGTGTGCCATCTAAGGTGGCACACCACTGATCGTAGTTCAAAGACTTACGAGGTGTTATCCTCGGATCTTACCCTACGGGATAGATACCGTACCCTTTCCAATTTCGGCGCCTGTCCAATAGCTTGTTGTAATGATCCAGTGCAACATCAATTCAACTATCTACCTAGCTATATTCTTACTTGAAGCTTCTTCATAGCAGAGAAAATCTAGATATGTTTAGATTTGGAAGTTTAAAGGTACTTATTTCAAGCAGCCATACGCTTCTGAGCTGAATTGGTTCAAAATATTTTGGTGTCTCAAAAGTGAGGTAGAGAAGCGATATCCGTTTTCAAAAATATTTTACCACTTCTAGTAATATTTTAAAAGGTTATACCATCCAATTTGTGTTTTAATTTTAGATTTGCATAATCTCTTTCCCTACGGGATGGATCCCGGACTTTCGCCAACAGCCAATTGTGTTGCTCCAATGCGATGTAAATTCAACTACCAACACATGCAAAGTTTCAAAAAACATTTAACAGGTTTCGTTGGATGAAAGGCTGGTCGCGCAACAAAAAGAATGACAGCAGACAGAATACCAAACCAGACAGAACGATAGGTTACTCGAGAAGGAAGTTGCCACGATCTCCAGAGAAATTGTGCAGCGCGATTGTTGGGACGGTCCCTTATTCTGCTTTCTACATAACGGTCAGGGAACACCACACGATAATGAATTCTTTGCATCGATTACTCGTTCGCCCTTTTCCTACGCCTACACATATCTCTCTATATAAAAGTTTTTCTTTTTACTCGTTCACTGGTGGGGAATTTGAAGAAGGCAGGGTCTTATTGATTTAGTGGACGGCCGCTCTAAAAGCTAAACTCCGATAAAAGTCCGTCCAATGAAAGCTTCCCGTAAAATAACTAAAAGAAATATCAGCCGAACTTGGGAAAAGGGAAAAATGCATAACGGAGGAAAAGGGTGCAAGGGGAAAGTAGAGGGGAAATCTCTGCTTCAACACAAAGACCTTTTTTTCATTCCTTTCTTTATTTTCCCCTTTCTTTTTCCACGCTTCTTTCTCAGAAAAATCTGCGACGCAAGTAAAATCGAATAAAAATATCTTCACTCTTAAAGAAGGATAAAAACAAGGAGCAGGGAGGAGAAATGCAGCGGAGGGTAAAATCAAACTCGTATAACTTTTCTGCTGAGATCTTTTTTCTTCCTGCTTTAAACTTCTAAACTTTAGTCTTGTAGAAGACTTTTTAGAAGAAAAATAAAAAAAAGAATTGGAAAGGGGAAGGGATGTTTGGAACGATATTGGTTTGGAATCTGAAATTTTCCAGACCAGGCAGAAGAGGAGAGGATTTTTCTTTCATCTTACATTAAAGATCGTTCCGTCGCAAGGTCGAAGGACGGGAAGGCTCTTACGTAGTTTTATTTAATGAAAGTGTTTCCAGGAAGGCACATAAAACGCAAGGTACAGAAGCATTCCCTAAGTACTGCCTTCAATCCTGGAAAAACGAAATTTATTTTCAAGATTTGGAATTAACTTTAACTTCATGTTTATTATATTAAACACAAACTAGCTGGCCCCCACAGAGCATTTATGCCTAAGGTTCTTAATTGCTTTTATCCATTGATGGCAATGTCGTTATTCATATTTCATATCTTATTTAAATCCATTTATAACGAACATAAGCATCATACCTCCAAATAAAATAAAATTATCCAAAAACCCAAAGCATCAACTCGTGTACTTCTTATTTCCAAAAAAAAAATGGTAAAACTGGCACACATCGATCATATTACCTCGATTAGCTTCTGAACACCTAATTTAATCCATCCCACTTACTTGTAGCAGACTTTCCGGTATTTTTGATGTCTAAAACTTGTGTTCTCTCAAATTTTCTTTTTTCCTCAGATTTCTATCTTCGATACTTCATTGTGAGGCATAGTGGGTTTGCTTGCTGTGCTAGAAACCTATGAATTGTAGGCGGCGCAGGTTCGATTCCTCCCTGGTTCTCTCTTTCATGTCAGTAAAACTTTCATTGTGTGTATATGTCTATTCTTTTGACATTTTTGGTACAGTTTGGTCAAATATGGCCACCATAAAACCTAATTCAGCCAACCAACCAGATTTCATTGCTTTCTGTAGTCAGACAGTTTAAGAATTTTATTAGAGTGGCAAGCTGTTCCGTGAAGTTTTAACAACGTTATGCACCTCCATAGATAAAATAAAACATATTTAAAATAATATTTAAAATTTTCAATTGAATCCCGTAGAGATTAGTTTTATGTTCTTTATATTCACCCGTTTGTGTGTGTGTGTGTTTCCATCCGTCAGTGCACAAATAATGCCCATTTCCGTACCAAGTACTTCTGTTATATATATATATATATATATATATATATATATATTATATTCAATCAACTTCTCTAATTTCGTACAGCACGAAGGAAAATATCACAAATGCAATGCATTCATATCAGTATTTTGTCTGAACATGCAAAACCGTGTGATTATTTTCACATTTCTGCGCATCAAAGGTCTTCAATTAATTTTCTTTGTTTTGCCCTTTTAATTTTTAAATAATTGTTCGCTTATTTTACTAACCATACAGCTACATTTCATTGATTACATGCCTATATGAATCTTGCGAGTTGTAAGCGGCACA
Organism: Meta bourneti; assembly: GCA_933210815.1. Taxonomy (NCBI): domain Eukaryota; kingdom Metazoa; phylum Arthropoda; class Arachnida; order Araneae; family Tetragnathidae; genus Meta; species Meta bourneti. The sequence goes on along the minus strand of OW119929.1, from coordinate 49,710,598 downwards.
GATTCGATTCCTGCAACTTAAATTGGGTTTATTTCTCTCTTCTGTGTCAGTAAAACATTCATGCTGTGTGTAAGTCCATTACATGTTGTCTGTCTTGTGTTTGAAGCAGCGTGGCCAAATATGGCCCTCACGCTATAAAACCCAGCCAACCTATACAAATATACTTCAAACTGACGAATAAGTTCAAAAAAATAGTTGAAAGACAAGAAGAAATATATCTTAGTTTTATTAAATGCTTTGAAACCACACAAAAATTTTGAAAACACTAGCTAACTTTCATAATTTCGATAAGTTCATGCAAGCATTTATATGATTTTTTGTAAGATGAGACCTGTAAACCTGTTTAACCCGATGTTTTTATATTTTGAGTTGATTTAAAGATTATAATGTATTTATTCGAGCCATTTTTAGTATTTGCTCCCATCATGTTCTCCGGAAAGCTAAGACTAGCGGAATTGCCATTCTAGACTGGTTATTGTAACTGATTCTGAATATTCATATTCATTTTAGAGCATTAAGTTATAGAAAACCATTTGTTGGTCATATCGTATTGCTATCATTCATTCCATAATTTATTTTGTTTCAGTTGAAAGAAATATCTACTCACTGGATGTTTTTCAAACTAAAGCCTATGAACTTTAAAATTTATGCTGTGCCTCGTCGAAATTTTGCTTAAACTTAAACATTTATTTAAAAGTTCAATATTATTATTGAAACTATCTGTTTTACAATTTGTCTTTTTGATCTGTTCAATTTCAACTTCAGACGTGAAGTGTTTGGCATCAGAAAATATATTTTAGTATTAATCTATAGCATATTAGTAAGTTATTTTCTTGTCAGAATAATGACCGGCTTTTTTAAAAAATAAACATGTTTATACTCAAGAATTAGTCCCTTGAAACATTACCTTAGCATAAAAGTTATAAATGTGTTTATTACAACACTGAATTGGTCATTGGATTGGTAAAAATACAATATCTATTAAAGATTCGCTTCATAACAAAAGATAAAATAATATAACGTTTAAATTTATTTAAAAGTTACATTATTAAATTTGCTTAAAAGTTACATTATTTTCATCTTACGTTTATTTTTTTCCTAAAAAATTTAAAAGTAACCGGGTAAATAGAAAGAGTTGTTGACTAAAAAAAATATTCGAATGGCATATATCACTGACTGCAGACAACAGCCTTTCATTAGTTAAAGACACCAATTCAGAAACAATTCACGAATTTCTGTTATTTGAATTCCTGTACTAATAATTCCCCAATTCTAAAATTTCTTTCTTACGTTAAACGAGTCGTTATTGAACTCTTTCCAGACAGTATGGAAGTTTCTTCTCTAGATTCAGTGACACCCAAAAATTCACCGCAACAATCTGGATTGGATTTTATATTTATGGCTTCGATTCCTTTGTCACAAAATTCAAATCATCAGAGTCGCAGTGCTTTCAAATATAAATATAAAAATTAGTTTATTGTGAATCATGAATTGGTATTGGTATTGGTATTTTCAATTAACGTCACACTGGAGCAACACAACGGGCTATTGAATCATGAATTGGATCATGAGAGGGATAATATTTTGATTTTCTCGCTCAGTAGTTATTTTTGAAATTTTCATAAATATCATTCCAGGCCTTGCTTGTTGAAATATATTGCTACTTTACTTACCTTAAAAAGTGTCTAACGTTTGAAGTAGCATTTAAAAATTACATATTTATTGATAGTTGTACGCAATTTTAATTTTTGCAGCATTAGTCTTGTCCTATTCGAATATCTATAATTTTTAGCATTTTTCTCTTTTTCAAAATGCACACAGGCTTTCAAAGAGGACTTTTAAGAGAAATGCGTCCACATTTGTCCATCTCAAGGGGCTGTAACGAAAATGAGCAGGAATCCAACCGGACAGAAGTAGCTAAGATTGAATCCACTTACTAGTTCTTTGGTCAGCCAGCTGTCAGCAACTAATACTTTGCTTAATATTGCTGACAAAAACAATAAGTATCTTACTGACAGTAAGAATCTGCAATTTTTGGGTTTGTATTTTCTTATTTTGTAAGAAATTTTAGAACACGATTTATAAATATACGTATATAAGAGTTATTAATACACTTCTTGACTTCTTAAAAACCTGTTGAAATATGTCAAAGGGAGAAAAGATTTTGAATTAAAATTATAAACTTAATTGAAGCAAACTGCATTATTTTTATCAACCAAATTGAGTAACAATTTTTTATCGTCCTTGAAGTAATTGTGAATGTTTGGAGTAATCCATAGATGGATCATTTAAATTTTATTTTAAATTGTATTTCTTACATATCTTTGAGAACTAATATTATATGGGTCACATGTCTCAATAACACAAAAATGATTCGTTATAATAGTTTCGAAACCAAAAACTTACTGATTCAAACAATTCTAATGCTCTATAAAACATATTTTCTTGTTAACTTTAACACTCAACCAAAAATAATTTTCGTGTAAGCTTTTTACTTTTCAAATAACTTTTATTTGTTGGAGAATATTATTTCAGGTTTACCTTCTGGATTTTTCGGCAATTCTGTTTTCGGCAATTAGTTAATTTATTTTGAAGCACACATTTTTTTCTCGAAAATTTTATTCAACCGTGGAATAACGGAGCTTGTTTTTAAAACAAATGTCATCAGTGTAGACAAAGCAAACTCAATCGATTCAACTTTTTACAATATCACTGCTTTCAATGAATGTTTCCCAGGTACCTAAGTTTTATACGAACAGTTTCAACTTCAAGTAAGCAACCTCGACCTTCTGCCACTTAAGACAAAAAATTTCTATTTTTCAACAGTCCTAGTTTACATACTTTCTTACTATGATATTATTCCAAGATCAGCAACGTCTTATTTAAAATTCGCTTTCCTCCAACAGAAAAATTGTGTTTTAAATCGAATCCTTAAGGTACTTTTTTCAATTGAGACTCAGTTTCTATATGGAAACAACGTACCTATTTAGAATGATAAGTGTAGTTATTTGACTACGGAGTACAGCTTTCAATTATACCCATGAAACATGAAAAACCAATGTAAATTAAATTGATTTTAATCGTCTTGTAATGAAAATATGTCAAAATTTAGAAATATCTGAACTACAAGGTATGGCTACCCGTTTTGATTTAACGTAACATATCTTATTTTAGAATAACTTCATTTTAAATTCACCAGTCATTTTAAAATAAGAAGATACACATCTTACTTAAAAAGGTTTCCACTTATTTTTATGAAACAGAATTCTACAAACTATAACGTATTTAAACAAAGATTTAAGGAAATTTCGTCGAAATATACATATACAACCAAGAAATTACCCATGTCTAGTGGAATTTGGCAGAGAATAAAAATACTTCATTACAATTGAACTCCTAAATAATATATATGTAAATATGAAAAGTAATGGAACATAGAAATACAAACAAACGAAATTCTGGTCATTGAAAAATGTCGAATTCTGAAAAACGAAAGATCTGAGCAAGTGTGTCGAATTTCGACGTCATGAGAATATTTTCAGATAGAGGAATTCGAAAAAGACGCTTGAAAAATAGTGATAGACAATAATGAATTATTTACGAAAAGAACACAAATTTACAAAACTTAGAAATGCTCAAATATGACCGCAACATTTCTGTCTTAACTCAAATACACAAACACGTAATTCTAAATCTAATTTATAAAATAAGAACTTAATCCGGCGTTGCCAAATACCGAATTACAAAATTACGCTTTTATCATCAATGAGTTTTTGTTTTGGCTTTTCGTGTTCCATTACAAAATGCAAGTTGTGTAAAATTAAGTATTTTAAGTATCCATTTTTCATCATTCAAATATTCCTAAATTATTTATATTGTGGAAAGAAATAAAAAATCAGTTCAAACATAATTAGAATTTTAAATTGTTTGAATATAACGTTTCGGAAAAATGGTTTTTCGAGCAATACTGGTAAAACAATTTCATTAGAAAATGTGATTTTCGATCAATACTGGTAAAACAGAGTTGCGTACCACAATCGTTTGATGCTTAATGTTTTTCCTATGGCAATTTCGAATTGATTTAGCCTCCTCGGCATGCTTAGGTTAAAGAGAACGGGGTTTAATATGTAGCTTGCGTTATTCGCAAGTTGGTTGGTTCCAAAGTATAAGTGTACCAAATTTGGTGTGGATTGGTCAAACGGTGTAGATTTGTATAGAGAAAATACATACATAAACATCTATTTTTTTATATATAGATTTCAATCTGTCCGAATATTGAGGATTATACGTACTACCATTCAATGAAACCGTAGGTCATTCAATGAAAAAAGCAGATTTTATGTGTTTAGTGTTCGTAGTGAAAACGTAAACTTAGAGGTATAATTGATATGCTATTTATATAGAAAGTTTAAAAGATTGTAATAAATGTGCCTAAACGATTTGCATGGAATCTTACATTGCTGAAGCAGGTTTATTCTTTCAATCGATGGAAGTGGCTATTTAGTCATTACGTGTGTTGCAGGATAAAAGAAATGCTGCACTTTCATTGATGCTCATGACGCTCAGAACTTAAAGTCTTACATATGTATAGAATTGAAACGGAACTACTACATTGTCTCCATGATATCTTAGACAAAGAAAGGTGATAGACATATTATACCTTAAAAATCACGTGTACTTTACTCCTATTATGCAATTTAGGAATTAACGTAGTCTTCAATTTTTGGATTAACGTTCTTTTACAGTTAACACAAAATTTACATTCTACAGTAAATTTGTGCATGTATTTTGACTGTTTCAAAGTAATTGACTAAACATTATTAAACTAAATACCCCACATTCATTTATAAATAAAAACGTGTACAATGCATAACACAAAAATATAAATAAAAATATCACCATATAAGTTTTAAAATATTTCGTAATTAGGTTTTATAATGAAAAAAACAGAATTGTAAACAGAAAGAAAATTTCGTAAATTAACTACAACGATATGCTGACGCTTTTTTTATTTTGGGTAATATGAACTCGAAATACCTTTTATTCTGAAACAACTATAGAAAGTGACGTCTCTGATCTCATTTATATAACAATTCAGAAGAAATAGCTCTTAAACACAAGCGAAAAATCAGAGCCAGCGTGTCAATGTAAAGAATATCTGAGCAAACAACTTCTTCATCATAGCAGAATGTCCCCAAAAATTCCACAGGTAACCACGAAAGTTGTTTGCGAACGCTAGTGCTTCTCATATTTTAATATATAGTAAAACTTTTATTGACAAGATAAATCGTTTAAGTATCGCTTAAAAGGGCAATAACGGAGGAATTACGGCTCAGGAGAAATAGGTTTGAAACACAGTGTTACGGACCAAGAAAAGATAGAGATATTTTAAGCTTGAATCTCGTGCCCCAATACAGCATTTTTGACAACATGCGTGACACAAAAAAATGCACCAATGCGACAATTAAGGAAAAGTGTTTTTGCGACGCGTGGGGTATGAGTTTTCTTACAAATCAGAAACAATTCTCCCGCTGTAGTGTGGTTTTCTGCTGGGATATTTTAGGACCCACTCTTAACCTGTAATAAAATTTTTATCACGGCAATAAATCCTTAAAGTGCAATGAAACCAACAGCATTCTTTACGGAAACAAATTATTGTTGTCTAAGAACTTGAAACGTTAAAATGTTTATGTTTAGAAGATGTTGTTGACATTCATTTTTTTCTAGTTATCACGCGTATTTTTCAATGAAGTGGTCAAGAGGTTGACAGGATTGGACATCGGGCCGCCTGTCATGATTGGTCGGCGGCGGATTCTTGATGAAAGATTTTAGTGTCACTGGCTTTTTCATGCTGTGAAGTGGTAATTATTCTCGAATGGACATTTATGGCTTCGAGGCTTCAGGGGGTCGCTATGCTTACGTTGGTCGTTCAAAGTTGTCATATGGCGCTTTTGCGTCATCTGAAGTGGACAGTTGAGTTGTGTTTATTCAACGTCTGTTCTAAGATTGTTTCCTTAAAAACGGTCTTTTGTTTTAGAATTTAATTATATTTCAGTTGGGTATGGAATTTTATGTTAAATGATGTTTTATTCTAGTTAAAAAGCAGATGAAGGGTAAGTATATATTTTGATTGTAGTCTTACGTTATGCAACATACAATATCAATGTCATTTTATTTCAAATGTATACTTTTTAATTAATACATATCCAAGTCCTAACTTCTCCAGTTTATTTATGAATTGAAACACTGACATGCTACATAAGTGAAAAATTTAATTTTATTAGACTGAGTGTGGAGGTATTTTTTATATTTACTCTTGTATTTTCTAGTAAATTTGTAGCAATTTAAAAGATGGTGGCGCATAATTATACCGAGCGGTTATAAACCCTCATATATGCAATTTCTATCAATGAACTAATGTACATCTTTAGGACAGTTGTACACACTTCATTCCTCTATTTGAGTTTAAAATACTAAAGAATATTGTTTTAGATTATTATAGAATGTTATGCAATATTTTTTACATTTTTATTACTCTTAATCTATATTTATTATTATTTCACATTTATTATTATTTTCAAATAATCAACTCATTGCTTGCTCTTAAAAGAAATTGGATGATTTAGTGTGAATTGCGCTATTTAATCTAACGGGTAGACGGTATTTGAGTTAAAACTATATTTATATGAACGAAATTTCATATTTTGTTTAGATTGTAATAATTAAAAAACAGGTTATTCATAGATGAATTTTCTTTAAGGTTCGAATATAAGTGAAAACGGCAGAGAAAAAGTGAGTACTAAACACAAGGGGATAATAGGATAAATTTTACACTATTTGTTGATATTTTGAATCGAAAAACCACAACCATCATGACAGTTTTATTTTCTTTACTTTTACTGCCTACTCGGAAGCTTCATCATTTTATAAAAAAAAACAAGTATTTTGTTCGACGGGAAAAGTGTAAGCACAGGAAAGTAAAACATATCGGTATTAGTTTTGTAATATCGCATTTTTCTATTATTTTACACATTTGAGCGAAAAACAAAAATAAACTTCACAAAATGTTTTGTTTGCGCTTGTGTAACCAACGAGCATGATCATTAATTGCTTTTGAGCATTTTGAATATGTACGAATGTAATTAAAAGTGCATATCTTCTTTATTTACTTTAAACAAAGATGTAGTCATTATCGGGCTCAAATGTTTACAAAAAATTATTAATCAGGAAAGATATTAAGTAAATGGTGATAAAGGGATACTATATAATTATGAATGACATGAAGTAAAATAATATGTAGCTAAATTTTACTTTTGGGAAATGGATAACATAAATATTGCTTTTCAGCGTTTTGAATTGTTTTCGTACTTCAACTAGATATTTACTTTAAAGTTGTAAGACTTCTTTTTATTTCAAGAACTACTCGTATGAAAAGGATGTTTATTTATTGCTTTTTAAATTTAGCTGTTTATTTGTTTATCTTTATGATAATGAATAGGTTCTGCCGTATTTTAAAATCTACTTATGTAATTTTGAAGGTACAGATGGAAGTTTTAGATGATTTTCTGAAAAATAAGTTATTCTACTGTATATATCTAATTTAGTGAAATCGGGGAAAATATTTTACTTGCCATGAAGAGTAAGGGGTCTGACAATTTTAAAAGTTTGGTTGATTTTTACTAATTTAAATAATTTGTTCCAAACTTTTAGAAAGAACCACACTTTAAAAATTATAAAATTGATCTAAAAAAGATTTTGAATAGTTTTTCTGGAATATAGCAAATAAGATCGCAAATAATTTGTAAGCTTTAAAGAGTAAATAAATTTTGTTTTAAAAGTGTTTGTGCAGATAAATAAAATTATGACATTCTTCAACTGATTAAAAATCAACCTGTTCCATCCAAACACATACAGGTCTTATATAAACGAAGTCACAAAAATAAATAAAATTCTTCAAATAAAAATTGCAGAAATGCAAATTTTCTTCGTTAGTATAATGTAATTTTATATTCATGAACTTAAATAGTGTTACGGTAATTTTCTTTCTCGTGCTATTAATTAAAATTAATCTCTAACATTGAGTGATAAAAAAGTAAAATGAATTTCCATTTTACTTTTGAAAGGTGAGCACTTGCTTAATTCTACTTGTATTTTTATTTTGTAAATTTAGCTGCACAACCTTTGTGCAGTCATTCCTGTACTTAAATTCAACTGAAGTGTTTCACTCTTTATGAGTTTACAAAAATCCTTTGTAAGTTCATAAACTGATAACTAGAAATTACCTAAAATGACTTCAATTATAAAATCTTCATTGACATTTTGAGATTCCCTCCAAAATAAAATTCTGGCTATGCTACTGCGGCACCACATGATCTCGTTAAATTATGAAAAGGTTTGAGACAAAGATTGTTCGGAAGCTCTATTATGTGCTTCTAACATTCGTTTTCAGATTCAATAAACTTTTCAGTAATCCTTTTAAATACATTTTGAGAAAAATATGAGCAATCGTATAGTATTTTAAACGCACATTTTGAAGTTAAGCAATAACTACGTAATCGAAAAATATATTTTTTGCATATCACCTTATATTTCCGTTGATATTTTTTACTATTGGACAGACTATTATAATTGAGTACTTATCCATGTTTAAATATTGACTTTGACACTTAAATAATTATTAATAATTAAACTTTTGCACTTAAAAAATCAGAAACACAATCTTAAAAAGCCTCGTTTGCATTCCCATAATTAAAAAAAAGATCCTGACATAAAAACTATAGGCGTAAACAATTTAAATGCAACTGGTATTAATGCTTAAATATATGTAAAACTATCGCAAATACATATAATGGCTACGAATAGCGATAAAATGTAACGACAAAAAAATATTTATCTAGATGAAATGTTTTTTTGTAAATTGGTTTCTTCTATTTTATAGATATTGTTTCTAAATTGGAATGAATGAACAATCATTAAAGATAAATTTCACTTGTCTTTAAATAGTGATATACTTTCCACTACATCGGTTGTTTGGTTGAATAGTTCATAAGTAAAATGCTCTTTAATCTTTTTAGAAAATTGTCTTAAATAGAAACCTTTCTAATGAAAAAATTAAAATGTTACATAAAAATAAGACTTTTCAACTTTACTTTGTGTATATAAATTGCTTCTGCAAGTTGTATTTACTTTTGAAACCGTCCAGAATCAGACCTCTTACACAACTATATCAGTTTAAAATTTTGTTTGAACTATAGTAGTTTGTTGTTCTATTCTGCTTATTTCATCAACTTTAAATCAAGTTTTTGTAAATACTAAGCTGTTCTAAAATTTAAGTAGAAAAAGGGTTAATATCTAAATTACTTTGAAGTGTTATGCATATTCTAGCACTACGATAATTGAATTAGAACTTCAGGGTTCATTTCTTAATGAAACCAGGAAAAATGGATAGAATTTCAAATCGGTAACATGGAATTTTGAGATCAGTAACTTTTAGGACTATTAGGCATTATATCCGAAATATCTCTCGTTATGTCATACTTTTAAAATGTTAATATTAGTTATCCAGGTATTTCGTTATTTTTGTTTGGTAAGAAATTACTTTATTAAAATGTAAATATATTTAAAAAAACGGTTGTTGTAAAATGGATAAGGCAGAAAAACAGAAACTATCAAAAAATATTTCATACTTTCTGAAACAATTTTGTGTATATTCTTTATTATCAAGCATAATACTGTAAAAATCACATATATGTCAAACTATTTAATTCCTAGTAAATTTAAAGACCAATACAGAGAAGTGATGCGCACTACACACATTGTATATTTCGAAGCAAAATATATGGAGAGTAAAATGTATGTTACAAGATTTTTCTTGTTCACACAATTTGCTAGAGATTTAATTAAAATATACAAGTATGTGTTCAGGTTACTTATTAATTATTTGTTTAAAAATTGTTATAATTATTTAAATGACGATTACTGGAAATAAAGTTTTTTAACATTTCCATTCCTTCAAAATTACATTTTATCCTATTTTCTGTTGCTCACTGTATTAACTAATACTTTTCTATTCGTTGTTTTCTCTTTTAAATTATTCATGAAACTATTTTTGCAAGCAAGATGTAAGAAAATCAACGTATTGTATGTTAGTTTTTGAACTTCTTAAAACATGTAAATTCACTGAATACTTACATAACATCTGATTTTCCTAATTTTTTCTTAACAAATTTATCCTTTCGAAGTTCATGCCTTTATGCATTATGCCGTTAGAATGCATCGCAAATAAAGCAAAATAACCAAAACGTTTACGATATTTATTGGAAAAATGTTCCATTTGATATTATTTGGTTTCTAAATATACTAATTAAATGAAATTGTATGAGTTAAAAATCGAAAGGGAACTTTTTTTAATCAAATTACAGAAAACTAAAAACTAAAGAAAATTTTTAAGCTATTTATCAGTGATTATAGTGTCTCTGAGCTTTTTCTGGTTCTGAAAACTTAAATATACATATTTTTTAGTGTTGATTGTAAAATTACTTGGATTGTGCTTATAAAGTTAGAATAATTTCACACTAACCACAAAAGATGTACTACGTTTTTATTTTACTTCGAATTCTATTTTTTTAAATATATCTTATTGCTACTATATCATATGACTCAGATGCCTGATGTTATGTACCTTTGTTGTATTAGTGAATATGATTACTCGTGACCCCCTTTCAAGAAGTATTTTCAACAGTGAAAATAGCTTGTTCATGAAAACTATCTTCATGGTTTTTAAAACGTGCAAAAGACTAAATTTTACTATCTAAGGTAACCTGAAAACATTAAATTATCAACACCAAATATAGCTGAAAAGTAAAATCGGTTATTTCATTTATCGTTTCTGTTTTAAATTTTACCTTTGGTCGAATAACATACATATTTTAAAAAGTATTTTGGAATTTTAAGCGTACAAGATTGAGTGTCAGGGCAAAATTTACTAATATGTTGGTCCAGGGACAATTCAATAAATTTTACAATGAATTCGTAGCAAAAAACGACATAGAGCGACAAAGGACAGCAACTTTAGTTACTGTAACTTAACATGATTCACATACATTAGTCAATATGTGCATGAAGTGATTTCAACTCCACCTTTAGCCATGTAGAAAAAAATTAGGTTTCCTTGAATATTTTAAGGAGGTTTAAAACTCGCCTTAACTTACCAAAATGCGAACTATGTTAAAATGAAAGGTTGATTCACAAATGATAAATCGTAACCTGAATGGAAACCAGCTAACTAAATTTTTTGGTTTTGGGGATAAAGGAAAAAAACAGTTAGCCCCTATTTATAATTTAATTTATATCTACATCTTCATTAACCGATTGATAGAGCCTTAGGTGGTCAAAAAAGTTACATAGTGCTTGCATTAAATTCTATATGAACTCAGCTTTACTAATTTATGCATAATTTTGGCCTAGCGGTCAAGAGGGGCCAAACTGCCGGCATTTGTCAACAGTATGACTCAATATATACAATTTTTCGAGTTATCTAGTTCTTGCATTCAGGTGGTGTGATATGTATTCAACGTAGAGACTATTCATATAATTATATATTTCACTAACGAACATGCCACAGAAATCGATGTTATTTGTTTATTGTCAAACAGCAACAATGGATACAAACAATATAAAATCTACCGTTACGGCTATCGTTAATCTACGTTCATTCGCCGATTTTGCTGCAAAGTTTAAAAATGCTTAATTTGAGCTATATATATAGGAGCTGCATAATATTGCTAAAACAGCGCAGAAGTGCTCTCGCAACTCTAATGAAATTCTGCAGCAGTTTGATTACAGAAGGTAATCAGGTAGAAACCCCGGAAAGAAAATCTGAGCAAACTCGAAAATAAGTTTAGAGGTAAAAAAATATAATCACCTTGAACAATTGAATCAGAAGTAATTGAAGTGGACATTCCGAAGCTAATTGTGGTAATATGACTGATTTATTAACTTTTTATCGTGTACTTTTATTCAAAATACGAATTAATGCAAGTAAGAGTACATTTGAAAAATGTATGAATACTATTTCACATTTTGGGCTAACTTTATTTCATTTGGACGTATGAAACGTGTATATCGATGCCTGTATTCATTATAAATGGATTTAAATAAATAAGATATGAAATGTGAGTAACGATATTTTCTTCAAGAGAAATTAGCAATTAAAAACTTCAGCGCAGATGCTACACACGCGGATTATATTGAATATATATATATATATATATTATATTATATTGAATATATATACATATATATATTATATTATATTGAATATATAATATATATATATATATATTTATGTATTTATTTATTTATATATATATTTATATATATATATATATATATGTATAAATATATATATATATATAAATATATATATATATATATATATATATATAATAAGTAATAAGTAAAACTACCCTAAGAATAGAATAGATTTCCCCGAGAAACAAGATGAAATAAAATATGTAAATGTTAAGTGAGCCTGCCTACTTTTTCAAGGGGAGCAAGGCCAGGTTGTCACTTAAAAATGCGATGCTTTGAGTTTTTTCTGTACTTATGTGAGGCCAGGCCGAAGAGATCAACAAAAGTTACCCCCGAAAACTCAAAGTACTACCAGAGAGAAAAAAATCATGAAAATAATACCTGTTACCAAGGTTAGGAATCAGAAGAATTTTGATTTGTGGTGATGGTCTATATATATAAATATATATATATATAAATATATATATATATTTATTAATATTATAATTATTATTAATATTATATTAAAATTTTTCTCATATAATAATTACAAGACACCACAACTTTCCAATTTAGGTGTGGATACGTCTTTTTATCCGAGAAATCTAAGGTAAATCGGATTTCAAATCTCTTCCAGGTAACATCATCAATCCGCTCAATTACCTGGATCATTTTGCTCCAAGCTGGTGGTTTCGCTTATGGCCGTATTGTGACATAACCAAGCGAGTCTGTTAGTTTTTAATATTTCTTTCCGTTGGTTGGTAAAATTATTTGCGTCGCACTACAGCAACACAACGTTGCACTAGAGTAACACAACCGGATATTGGCTATGGTCCGGGATTAATCCCGAAGGGAAAGATCAAGGAGAACACCTCATACTTTTAAACCACGGTCAAATGACGAGTCAACCTCACTCTTCCAAATTCCATATCACACCAATGTGAGGACATTTGAGCACATGACTGATTTAACGTGCACCGTATCCGCACATACATGACGGTCTTTGATTAGATCGAGTTTCGAACTTGCTAATCCGTGACTCGAACAACAGGGCTACCGCGGCTCAATATTTCTTTCGCTAAATATCATAAAAGCTAATTTAAAGTTATCACTGCTTTGCGTGGGGCGAAATGGACTCGTATCGTTCCACTCAAGACAGACTTTCCTGCACTTTCAGATTTCCCTTTCAATTACTTCATTTCTTCCCCATCGCGTGTCCACCGAAACCCACGCGAGAGCTTTGATCTTTCAATCGAGCAATCGGGGCGGAAACCTTTGCAAGAAACCAGATGTGTGAGTTGTCATACTCCATTTCTGAGCAGGAAATCCATGTACAGGTTAACATAAGAATCGAGGTAAGCTAGCCGCGCTCCGCGTATCCCCGGAGCTCTTCATACCCAGTCGTTATTTATGCATTCCGGGCTGCCATGCCCACCCGCCTCTCTCTCTTATGAATTATGGAAAGAGGCCTAGCTGCAAAGCCCAGTGGGGAGGCAGAGAGAGAGAGAGGAAAAAAAGCAAAAGCTTTTTCTTCTTTTGCTGTTTTACCTTCCTCCTCGGAGGCCATCTTTATTGCATCGAATTCGAATCGATATCCAGAATCCTGGAAGACATAGCCACGAGAGAGGAAAGAGAGAGAAATAGGAAAATGCGAGAGTGGGAGGGAAAAAAAGGATGCGGGAGAGAGCGAGAGAGGAGAGGTGGATCAGTCCATGGTCAGCGAATCCGTCGGAAGATTCCGTCGTAAACACGGGAAGGTATTTACCAACTATGAGTCGTGAAATTCCCAACTTTGTCGAGCTCCCCGCCATAAATTAAACCGGGTGTCATCGCCGCATAAGTTCGTTTTTGTCGGAGGAATGAGATTTTTCCCGGGGTGGAAAAATAAAGAAGCATCCGGAATATTTTCCTCGTCATCTTTTCTTTCTTCATACGTGGAATATTTCCTTCCCAAATGAGAAAGATGCTCTTGCGCATCCCGAATGGTTTGGGAAGAGGGAGAGGAGGGAGCATTGAAAGATGCACACCAGCTGGGTACTCTGTTACTAGGGGAGTGTGGTTGCTATGGAAAATATTGAAATATTGATTTTTTTTCTATGAAGAAATTGAGTAACAATTAGAACTACGATCTTTTCCTTTTGTTTTAAAGTTGAGGGAGGATTTACACTCAAATTTCTACCTTGCAAACAGCAGCCTTTCTTGCATGACTTCTTATCAGTTTTGATCTTCTTGACCAATAGAAACTTTTCTAGGATTCTTTAAACCAATAGGTGATAGATACAAAAATGGAAACACTTAAAAACAACGACTACTAAAATTGAATACTAAAGAGACCGTCAATGGTTATTTCGGAGGGGCAAGATGTCCTACCTGTCCCGATAGTGGCCCGTTTTTTACTATCAATTTGATTAATATTTTTATCTGTTTATCTACCATTGATGTGGTTATTTAATCATTATGTGTGACGGGGGAAAATTATACTAAACTCAGAAATTTTGTGAGCTTAGAGGGCTTTAACATTTGTCCCTCGTTCAAATTTTAAAATAACTCACAAACTAAAAGTCTAAAAATATATTCACAAACTAACTTATAACTTGTGTAACACATTTACAACGTGTTCAAAGAAGTTTTTATCCCCACACTTTTAACGATAACTTTGAGGAAAGTATAAAGAAAAACACAAGTGAAATATGTTGTTTGCAAATCATGAACATTAGTCCTCACATTATTTATCCACGAGCTCTCTAACACATTTGAATGGCACAACTAAAATCTTTAAGTGCAATGACACCCGGAGACTGGGAAAGTTGTAGCAGATTTAGCATTTTACCGGGTGCACCTCGAAAAGGCCTGCCACCCACTACACCCTTCATAAGACAAACATAAAATTTTACTGATTTTTAAATGAATACCTGTTTGAATGGTTAGCAGTAAGTTAAGAATCCCGAATATGTGATATAAATGTTTTAACTATAGACAAGAAATTATCTATCCGTAGAGTTGTGACACGGATATTAGAAAGTTTGAAATAAGAAAAATTAATGATTAATATTTTCTACCAAACATAATCAAATGAGATTTCAGAAATACAGATTGAAATAGGTTTACTTTCGGGAATTCATCACAAATTTAACCCTTTGAGTTTGACGTAGTGTTGCTTTTACCTCACAACACACATAATGACTAAATAGTCAGACCATTTAGTTGGCCAAATATGACCCTTGCGCCATAAAACTCCCACACCAACCAACCAGACCATTTGGTTGAAAGCATTCTAAGAAACGTTTTATTAGTCGAGAAGGCCAAAAACTGATTAGAATACATGCAGGGAAGTCTACAGGATACAGAACGGTTATATGAGTGTGAACCCATCAGTTAAAAACAGTTTTTCAAAAAAATTTTACTATCAGAAAATGAACAGATTCGAAGTTTAAAACAATCTAAATAATTGTTTTTGCCAACTAATTAAACAACCCTATTTCAATTCGATATGAAAAATAAAGTAGCATCCAGCTAATTTTTAAAATGATGATTACAGTCTAGTCTAGTGAGAAATGTTTTCTGAGTCCACATATGCTTTACCTGATGTGATCAGATTTGTATAGTTCTATTACGAAATAAATATTTTACATTGTTTCTCTTCGAGTCTAACCCTTTTCTTAAATATATCTGTATTAGCTTAATGCAATTAAAAAAATTTTCATTTTAAATACAGAATTAATGCACTACTATCTTGAATGTAGTTTCTTCCATTCATGAATAGGCCCATAGAGAAACAAGCGAGTGTGCGAGAGAGAGATCACAGCTTTGTGTTCTGAAAACAAATCGTAGAAGCAACTAGAAACAAGGAAACAACTACGTTGAACACCAACGAGAACGTCGATTGATAATAAATGAATAAAACATTTTTTAACAAGTGACATGTGAGCAAGATAATCAAAAAGCAAAAATAAAGCCGTATGTCGTATGTATGAAAAAAAGAATGAATAAATAATTGATACAACAAAGCGAATTGTAAAACTTAACGTTTATACATTCAAATGTTTATGGGACTGTCGTAACTAACGTCTGAAATTCCACTTGCAAAAAGTAACGACGGAATGCCCCGAAGACAAAAAAAGGGGGAACGGAAAGGAATCCAAAATTCGTGCGAGAAACAAGTAATTAGTTTTGCTTCCATGCAAGGGAACAAAACTCATCAACAACACAGCCACTGTGATCGAAACAAAACTAGACAAAAATCTAAAACAAAAAGAGAACTTCGTTTTATTCTACTTTTATCTGGTCGTGCTTTACCGCCTAGAAAATGAAGACGACTGATAAGGCTCGGATTTTACGATCGCATTATTATATCGAGCGGTTATTATGATTAGGCAGATCCAGAAGTCCCTTTGGAAGGATCCGATAACAAGTTTCCCCAACAATGACAATACAATTAGCCGACGAAGCTTTGAGCGTGGCCCAAGATTTTCTTCATTACCAGCTACCGCTGGGGGGCCGTACTCAAAGTGAGATGTAAGAAAATATAGGTCTTAAGTCACACGCTAGTCGAAAGGAGCATTGAGCTAAAATAGTACATTAGTCTAGAACAGCTATTTTCAACCCCTTTTTACATTTAATGGCATACATAAACTAATACTAAAATTCTTTATTATATATATATATGTGCCCTTTAATTGCGCTTTATTGTAATTTATTGCCGCTTTAATTGTGCCCTTTAATTGCACCCTTTAATTGCGATATATATATAAAGGGCACAATTTTAATTGATTTACAAAATAGTGTTTGTAGTAATTAATAGGTTTTCGCAATTATCTATCCTTTTTGTTACAAAAGTAGCTTTAAAAATCTCTTTGTAATCATTTGTGATACTCTGCAATAAAAAATAATACTCAGAATTACTTATACGAGTATTAAGAACACAACTACTACTCGAAATTATTCGTAAACATACTTATCCAAAGTTCAAAACTAAAGCATTGAAATGGAATAAATCTCACACAATTTAAACCTTTTCGCCATCTGAAAGTCCGAATATCCGCTTAATTCTTGTAGCATAACGGTTGGAAATCACTGGTCTAGAAAGAAAGATTTTGAGGCAGAGGCTAAGCTATGCTTTTTGGAATCTGGGACGAGACTGATACCTCTATTTGTCTCATGCGCAATTTAAGCATAGAATATCAAGGACAAAGTGATCCAAATATAATGAGGATAATACATATTAATTAGTACCATATTAATTTCGTTAAAAATTATTGTTCATTATTAATTTTTGATTTCTTTACAAGTAATTAAGGATGGAATTAAGAATCTCCCACCATCTTGCTTTGTGTTTTCATGACATTTGTGAAAAAGAATTTCATTGATTTGTCTTTTCTCTTTTCTGAATAGTAATAATAGGAGGGGGTATACATAAAAGGAAGAATTGACTTTTGTAAGCGTTGTATTCTAAAGATGGAAGCCCCGAAAGCTTTCACTTTACCAGCATAGCACTGGCAAATACTTTTGTGACAAGCACAAAAATTCTGCTTTAAATTATAAAATATATTTCCTAAGAAACCCCCATAACGTTTGATTAATGCTTTTTAACTGCCATCTCTTTAGATATTGGTTCTCGTGCAATCCCTGTCACCCTCCCAATCAATACGCCTTTGTTTTGTGGGGTCTATTTCCAATTATTTATTTGTACTTACCATAGAAGTAAACAGACGTAATTCAAATTTTGTACAGATCTCTGACTTCAATTTTTCAATCTGTCGCTATATATAGGGAGAAAGAGATAGAGAGAGAGAGAGAGAGATTGATAAAATTGGAGTTACGACTGTTTACCTCTAATGTGCAGATATGTAGTTTGGGACAATTTCTTAATGTATTTTAGAAGGTTCTTAGTCGATAGTTTGTAAAACTTTACAACCGAGTACGAATTGTAACATACTATGCTACAAAATTCGATAGTGCCGTCGCCTATCGAACAGGTCTCACATATAAACTAAACGATCCGATCGGTTGTCGGTTATGGGGACCAACGCAAAAGGTCTTGCCGCAGGATCGCGGAAGCTGAAAGCAACTGCTTTTTAGTACATCTGTAGTACATACAGTCTTTAGTACATTGCCTCGAAGAGAGCATTTTCCAGCAATGTGGATTTGTATGCTTGCGAGGACGTTTTCGGTTTCATAGTTTCAAGAGTTCGCGGCAGTTTATAAAGGCACTGTGGAAGTACGCCTACATTTGAAGCTTGTTACATTACATGTTATACCTCGCTAGTGGCTTACGGTCTGTGAACGTACTGAAAGGGCACAAGGACAACTACTTCAGATACCGAATGTTCAGTTGAGAATACGTAATCAATAATTCGCTTTAGGAAGAACAGAGTAATTAACATTGTACTTCGAATATAAATTAGAAGATATAAATGGTTTAGTGTACTACATCAAATTATGAAAATAAAGTCTTTTTCTTCTAAAAGTTAAATAAAATCGTTAAAATATGCCTGTATAGAATGCTTAATGTATTCAGAATGTGACCTTAGAAATCAAAGGATAAAGAATCAGATTTTACGAATTGTTCCATGGGAGTTAATATGGGTTTTCCCACTGAGCTAGCAACTTGCAGCTTTAGACGGCGCATTCTAATCTAGGTATTCTAACCTGGGTGTTTTTCCATTTTCCGTGTTAGTAAAAACCTAACTTTTTTGTGAGTGTATGCCCATTTACTTGACGGAAAAAATATTGCTTGGTCCCTCTGGCCCTTGCGTCATAAACAACAACCAATCACGGGAGTTAATTTTTGCATATTTCGGGAGTATTGAAATACATAATGATTCTGGACTAAGGTATTCCAGAGGCCTGTCCTGTATATTTTTACTCGTTCGTCTAAATATCCAAAACACTATCTACGAGTGTCCAAGTGTAGTGTTGTGGAACATAGCATAGTTCAACATGCATTTTAAGATTTATGCAATTTAAAAGCTGCAGTTTCTTCAATAAATATTTAAATTGGAAGCCCTAAAATACGGATGGGATTATTTGTGTGAATTTTCAATGATCAAATATAACTCACTCTATGTACCTATAGCTATATCTATTTAAATCGGAATCTTAGAACATTTCCTCTTTTAAAGATTTCACTTCGAATATCACAAATTGTTTAATTTAACAAATGTAAATTGATTGTTATTTCAATTGCTTACTTGCGATATGTTGGTTCATTTAATATTGTAATCCTCAGTTTTATCATGTATAATTTCAATACGAATAATTTTTTCAGGAGAATTTCAATCATTTCAAAAGGCTAGGTGCTTAGTCATTTCCAAAGAAAAATCATAAGAAGTTAATTCTGCGAATTTCTTTTAAACTACACATTTATTTGCAACCATTCTAAGTACCGATACATTCAACGAGGGATAATAATTGGCCTGGATGTTGATAAATTGAAACTGAAAAAAAAGCTCTAAATATTCTTTTGCCAGTAAAAGTAGAAACTGCTTGTAAGATTGAAGGCAAGATCTCCTAAAAAAGTTTATAAATACTATTTTTCTAAACTGTCAAATAAATTTAAACTTTATTAATTTGTGAACAAGAATTTTGCTTTTACTTAATAAAATAATGCTCCCTAAAAATCCGAAGGAAATAAAAACAAACTAAAAATACTTGTTCATTCTAAAAATCACACACAAGAGTGGGCAATAAAGGATTTTTTCTGAAACTGATTGAATTAGTATTTTAGAGAAACTATGCAGAAACTAATGAATGATAGAAAATGAGTAGTATCGAATTTTTTTCTTTGGTCATCTGTCAATCCTGTTTTCAGGAATGTGATTTAGGAACACAATCCTAACTTTTTTTGCTAAAAATGATAGAAAACAATATTTATGCAATTATTATGCTCAAAACAATAATAAAAATTCCTTAAAAGTGAAAAAGACCCCATAATACAAATGTTATCAAAGTTTGATCTACAAAATAAGTAATTAAATCTGTAATAATTCATTATCACAATTTTGGGGCATGCCTAGAATCTTTCTCCTTGGAATTTCGATCTTGAATAGCCACAGATTGTAAGACTGCTGGACATTTTTATACTTTCACTGTTGAAAATCATTAAACTCCTTTAAAATATAGCTGACGCACCTTCCTTTCGAAATCAACGGAAAAATCCGTCTTGTCTGGACATTGTTTTGCAACGAAATCAAAAAATACAATTTCTAAGAAATGTCATCTAATCAGGACCTTGTAGGTGTTCTAACAGTGATATGATACTTCTACTGTTTTATGACATCCAACAAATCTCTGCTACAATATACTTATGTTATCCTCCTATTTTAGGCACTAATATCCGCCTACGTCTTATCCTTGAATGAGACATTTGAGCAGCTGTTTTAAGCAACTAAGACGGGGCGAGCAACAAAAAAGTTTAATTTAGAATCAGTGCTACGAAAAAGAATTCTTAAAATAACAGATTTTTTAAAGAAACAAAGAAAGATAAAAAATATGACTGACTCATCACGATTTTGAGAAAAATAAGTTCTGCTTTAAAACAACCACACGAAAAATCTTTAACGTCTTTTAACCTCTGGATATTTGTTTTCTATTAATCGGAAGAAACTTGAATGGGTGAAATTAAAAATTTTAAATATACTAGTCATAAAATTTAAATTAATAACATAATAATCGTTTTATTTTTTTCGAATTGCTTTATGTCAACAGTTTTAACAATTTTTTCAGAATATGAATTTTAAAGGAATTTTTTTTAAAATTAAATTTGTGCGATTCAATGGGTAAAAGAATTTATGATGAAGTTAAGAAGGAAATATCTCAAGTTTTAAGAGCAAGAAAAATTACAGTGCCTAAACATAATTTAATTCTTATAAATTCTTGAACTGGCATAAATTTTCTTTAAACTTACTTCTGTACTCGTTTCCTAAAAGTAATGAGTTTTGTTAATTTATTGCTGGGTTATGCATAAAAATCGAACTGTAGAAAATCAATTACAAATGTTGCGAAATACTGTTTGATAAAGTTATACGTGAGTCTGCAAAAACTTTGCTATATAGAAATACACCCTTACGCCATTTTTTATCAAAATGCAATTCTCTCGTTTACGAGAAAAGGTAAAAAGAGTTCAATTGTTTAATGTTACTTTTTCACTTCGTGCACTTTGTTTATACTTTAGTCTATTAAATTGAATTCAGATCCAAATATTACGAAAAACAATTTTGAAGTTCCATTTTAAATTTGTTTTCAATTTGTGTGACCAAAATAGAGTATCATTTTCTATTTGAATTTCAAGACAGAATTTTTATTAAAAGTATCAACATACTGAACTGTGTAAACGTCAAACTGTAAACCATAATTATATTTTTTGAAAAATTAGCTTGTTCTGTTTTTGCTAAAAATCCGTAGTCATACTGATTGTTTGGACTTGAAATAACAATATAAATTGGATTTGTGGATATACTATTTAAACTTAGTTATTTTTTAAATGTTCTTTTGAATGAATATTGGTAAAATGAGGTTTTTATATCATTAACTATTTTATTTGAAAATAGTATTGGTCATAATTTGGTTGTGTTTTTGATAACTTTAAAATTAATATGAAAATCAGAATTAAGGTATTAGCTAGTCAACTACAAAACTCATGAATTTTTTGTGGTACAAAAATACTTTAGAAATTTTATCCTCAAGAAGGAATTATGCATAAAGTATATGAAGATTCTAAAACATGGCTCAAGAAAGTCAGTTTGAATTTCCCAAAAGGATTTCCGAAAGAATAGTTGAATAAATTATCATTTTTGCTAGCTAATAGTGATTCATATCTAAAATTAAGATACTAAGAGCATCGACAAAAGTAAAAAATTAAGCTTAAAATAAAAGCAACTACCTAAGATTTGAATTACTTTCCTCTATCTACACAAAAAATCCACCTTATAATAATATCCGAAATAATTATCGGAATGCTGTCATTTGCGAAGTACTTAAGAAAATTACAATGAAAACCTTTAATCTAAAAAATGCACCACTAGTGTTATAAATTACGCTAAGAGGTTGCTTGGAACAAAGTTATTGCTTTTACAATTTTTATAAAAAGTTTGAAATCGATAAAGAACTCCTTCCCTATCGGATTAATTCCAATTCAAACAGGAAAATCTCGTAAAATTAACCAACTAAAACCAGTCGAAACGCTACTTATAAATGAGGGGACGGCCCCCTTTCTGCTGCCGAATCGCCAGTGATTGGTTCGCAGCGCCAACGCCTCGAGTCAGATCCCCAAATTTGCTTCCTAATTTATGTCTACGGCAAAATTACGTTTTGAAATTATAGCGGAGGAAGAATTTCTCATAACTGTCAGAGGGCGGTGGTTGTTTATTTTGTGCTGTTCCACCGATCAGCTCCTCTAAATATTTAATTTCAAAGCGGAATAAATCAGGACCGGGAGAATAACGTCGCCGGTTCGCAATTAGGGAAAAGATTCCGCTTTTTCTCCTGATTTACTCCCGCTAGCCCCGAATTCCGAGTCAAAACAGCTATTTGTGCTGGGTGGAGAATAGGCTGATCTTGGTTTACATCTCGGGGTATTAAAAGTCGAGATTCATTCGTGATAGAAATTTGTGGAATATGCAAAGCGTCTGTACATTATTTTCCGGTTTAATGTCCCTTATCTGTTTTTCGTTTGTAAGGAAAGCTGTTATAGAGCATTGATTTGTGCTATTTGTAGAATTGTAGTCCCCTGGTTTACATCCTCGGTTATTAAATTCGTGATGAAAATTTCTGTATATTGGTAAATAGACATGTCCTGGTTTACATCTCCGGGTATTAAAAGTCAAGATTGATTTCGTAGTCGAAAGTCACGGAATATGTAAGGCATCTGTATATTATTACCGGTTTATGTCGCTAGTCCGTTTATCGTTTCCAAACTTTCGTTTGAAAACTTTCAAAATAGCGTTTGTGTTTATAGAAGAGACTGCTCTTTGTTTACATCTCTGTATTAAAGTCAAAATTTGTGGGATATGTAGAGCGTCACATTTGTACCAGTTTATGTTATTGGTATGAGTTCGTATGAAAGTTGTTTTCGTTTTTTGTTGTGTAAAGGATATTAACATAGATTGTGAAGGATGCTCAGAATTATGAATTAGAGTTAACTTCAACCGAAATTATGATTAATGCATATTGTTAAATAGGAATTTAATAGAGTAAGAATTGGACGGGGAATGTTAGCACTAATTCGCCATTCTTTTTGTTTAAAATAAAAATGCCACAAGGTTTGTTGATCATACTTTTCTGAACCTTGCTCATTTTATAGCTGAATAAATAGTGATATTGCACTCAGGTACTATATTAAAATATGCAAATCATGTTTAAAGACAAGACATTAATAAAAGGATATATTTAAAACTTATTCAAGAAATTAGTTTGGCAGTCTTGGGTCGAATATTGGAATGATGGGTTCACTCCCCGTTGCAACAATCGACTTGTCTCAAAATTCCTCATATGATGGTGGGCATGACCATAAAGAACCTATTTTTATACGATATATCAATGGCTTTCGCTAACACCATACGCATATGAAGGTGTTAGAGAAGAGAGCCTAGAAAATCTCTGTGGAGTGGATTTGATATCTCTATCTCTCTGTAGAAGTGGCGATTAACGCTGAGACAGTAATATTCATATCGGTATACTAAAGGATTAAAACTGAGTAAAAGGAAAGGTTTTATGTATATGTATTTCCCCAAGGAAATTTTCGAACTGAATTTTTCTCTATTGAAGGAAAATTATCAAAATATGTTTAACTTGGATTTAAAATTTAGACTAATATATTACCGATTTAAGCAACCGGATACGACTTGCAATGAAGTTTTGCCAATCTGCAAACTTTGCATTCATCTTAGCACAAGAGAGGGCAACAAGGCAATCAATGATATTTAGGAATTTAATAACAGCCAGATATTTTAACACATCTAACAAATTCTGAGAAAAAATACGGATTCTAACCCACACACAATTTTAACAAAATCGCATTCTAAAAGGTTTAATACTTACAAAACCCGACATCAGAATATAGCATGTTTTGAATACTTGAGTGGTACTTTTCCGTTAGCCGGGCCAAATGTCGCCAATTGTGAACCAAACGCGAGCCAAGTCGCCAAGCGAAGCGATTGACAAAACAGTCAACGGAATAAAAGTCGAAAACGTTCAACTATAAACAAATATTAATAAATAGTATAAACAAATATAAATAAATAATAATAATAAATAATAAATAAATAATAATAACTATAAACAAATATTAATTAATAGTAAGCAAAACAAGTTCAACTATAAACAAATATTAATAAATAGTATAAACAAATATTAATAAATAATAAATAATAATAACTATAAACAAATATTAATAAATAGTAATGAATTCAGAGAATAGAGCACATGGCCCCAAACGAACATTCCCCTTATGGTTGGAAGAAATTTGGCGGAATTCTACATTATTTGGCGATTTTTCGCTTGCGCCCGGCTAACGGAAAAGTACCACGGGTTTTCTTAGTTTTAAAGATAATGAAAAAGCTTATCTCCAAAGTACGTATTCAAAAGTGAGGAAAAGATTAAATTATGATGCGATCCGAATAATAAAACGCGGAGAAAGAATGAAAATTTAAAAACATAAAATGAATCCTAATCTAATGAATCTAACACTACACACATATGAAATAACTAAGTTTTACTCCTAGATTATAAGATGGTTGGTTTTAGGGCGCAAAGGCCATATTTGACCATGCTGCGCCAGATATACAATAAAAGCTTTCATTGACACAGAAGAGAGAAATACACCCAGGGAGGAATGCACCTGACAGGAATCGAACCTGCTCCGCCTACGATTCGAAGGTTTCTAGCGCAGTGGGCATACCCACTGAGCCACGACGGCCCCTAGATTGTAAGAGAACCAAGCACTTGGATAAGAGATTGTAGGATGTTACGCAAAGCTGTTACGTGTAGAATTTGGTACAAATGCTTAGACTGAAATACGCATACACACACGCAAAAGAAAACTGATCCCTACTTTTCATTTCCCTTAAAATTGAGCTTGTAATTTTCTTTGCATACTGTTGATACACATCAATGTTATAGAATTCTCATTTGGGTATTTACCTAATACCCTTTCCATTACCAATTGAAATACCTGTAATCACACATCCCACAAATTTTTCACTTCGAAGATTTTACTTCAGGTATCAGCAAGATTATGATTTTGAAAGATTTTAATAATGAATATATAAGTTCGAAGTTCCGTACTTTTTATTTCTTTGCTCATGTTTTTATATAAACAAATAGTCTCTTTTATCACAAATATTGCTTAACATATTTTAAAACATAAAACATTTCAAATTGATGAACCGATATTTATTTAACAGAATAAAATAAATTCAACCTCATTAACACACGATTGTGTCCCTTTTAAACAGATTATGAAAGAATAGTCATGTATATTTTACTTTACAAAAAACTACATTAACCTTACTTAAACAATGAATATTACAAAGATTCAAGGTGTTTCTAAGTTCTTACGCTGTCGTCCAATCCGTGGACGGAAATTATGCATTTCTTCTGTTGAGTCGTGATTGGCTAAAAAGAAACAATCGCCTTTCCAGTGCCTCAACACAATAGAATTAAACGTGGCCACAGGCACAAGGATTGTTTGTTTGGAAATACCAAACATTGAACACGTATTGGACATATTTTTTTCTTTGCGGTATTTATGCTGATGAAGGAAATGCACACGATTGAGGGATTAGCTTCAGGCTATCACTGAAATATACATGAATTATAATTTTATTTCGCCTTTTTACTTTAAAGGTATTTTTCTAAAACTAATTATTTAATATTCCTGGCCTAATTAGTAAATAAACTAAGGTAAAAAAAGAACTTACATGAGAGATTTTCAGTGCAAACAAACAAACCAGATGGAAAGTGAAGCTTTTACTTCCGCTATTCAAATGCTCTCGTTTGATGCATATCGAGGTTACCTTAAAATATAGTTTATGTCCAGTTTGGCACTTAATTTAATTGGCGTTGACCAATCAATTATCATATATCAATTCGGAATTTATTCTTTGGAATTTCTATTGGCGAAGTGCTGCATCGCTGCAGAAGCACTAATACCACTTACATTTAGCTTGAGAGAAAATACCTCTCTTAGAAAAAATATAGGTAGTTGAATTAACGTCGCAATGGAGCAACACAACGGGAAAGATTCGAGGACAACACCTCTTAATTTTAAACCACGGTCGGATGACTAGGGCAACACTTGAACTCGCACTCCACTCTCCAAACTTCGGCATCACGCCCACGTGAGGACATTGGAGGCCACGACAGATTTAACGAGAACCAGCCCCCACGTACACGACGGTCTTAGCTTGGATCGAGTCTCGAATTCGCAACTCTCCGGTTGCTAAACCGCTACTCTTCCAACCGGGCTACCACGGCCCTCTTAGAAAGAAGGTGATGGAACGATTGATTAATGATAAACTCATCCTTATTTGATTATTTTCCATAAATAAGAACTAGAACTAGAAAGCATGTTTAAAATATTTTTATTAATATTTGTGCACTATATTTAAGAGAATTTTACTTTAACAAAAATAATATAAAAACGGAAGTAATTCATGAATTTTTAGAGATTAGGATAATTAAGCTTAATGCATTCCCTCATTTTGTCCATTTGATCGGATGTTGTGATATTTCATTCATCCAGCAACTTTTTCGACTGTTGAAAATACTGGGTCAATTCACATCACTAAGCCATTCGATTGTCTTGGAAATGTGTGTTCTTGAGGATGCATGAAAAGTGGCTCAAGGGAAAGAGTTTGAGAACAGAAGGACTTTCAGAAAAAGAAAGCATTTAATATACTTCCACTTGCACAACATTTAGCTAGATTCCCTTTGAGGTTTTTGTTGATCTCTTCTAAAGTTTTGTGTGAAAGTTGATAACTTCCATTAATTAATTGTACCGATATAACATTTGAAACTTAACTTTACTTCAAATCCTGTATTCGTTTTAATGAAATGGCCTCTTGTTTGTTGATTTTATCTTTGTAATTTTCATTTTTAAAAATTTACTCCAAGTTCAAATTTATTAGTTAGCACCTTGGGCAATCAATGTCTGTGTTTATTTTTAGTTTAGCAAACATTTCTGCCATTCGCGAAGAATAATTGTGTTAAAAATCATAAAGTTTTAAGGTCATATTTATACTTCGAATCAACTTAATTATACGTATTTTCACTACAAAGTGTGTCCTACAGCCATAAAATAATTTTGAAACACTACAAATTTGTCTTCGAATAAAGGAATACTGAATTTTGTTTTTTATGAAATGCTGAAAAAGTGAGGAATATTTATTTTAAAAATACATGCTTCACTGTTTAAAATATTTATTGTTTTACTTATTGAACACGTCATAATACTTTTAACGAATGAAATCTTTCGCTAGTGTGACGTATGTAGAGCGTGATTTCATTCTTAGCAAATCAGTACGTTGCATTTAAGCTCGTGAGAATGTTTGTCTATCTGTAGGGTATTCTGTATAGCCAAGTTAATTGTTAATCATTCCGTAAAGTTCGACATAGGTTTCTTATATTTGTCGTACTGTCTTAAATACTCATGTGCAACAAAACTTTGCTTCAACTCCCACATTCATCAAGCACATTACCAGATAAATGAATTATAAATATTATATACAATCTTTTTTAGCACAATTTAAGAATGACCATTTTACGCAGTTTGCATTACTTTCAATAGTATGAATTTTGTGTATGTTGACTGTTTACATGGTTATAAACTTATTTTCAAAAGAATGAATTTTATGAAAATGGATGCACTTCAGTAAAATAAACAATTTGTAATAAGCTGTGTGCATTCATATTCTAATATTTTTCTACTAGGCATATGGTGAAAAAGAAACAAATTTAAGATTAGAACGATGCTGAAACAAAAGATCAAATCCCTTTTGAAGCATTACATTACACAACACAAACATGATATATAAATCATCTCGTAGCAGTAAAAATAAATTCTTACTTGGGATGATATCCAGTTAAGTCCATTAAAAATCAAGGGAACCCTCTGAGAGTCACGAGATTTCCGATTAGTGTAGTAATGCTTTTATCTTACAAAACACATAATAACTAAATAACCACATGGTTGGTTGAAAGGAAACATTCAACCAACCATGGAAGCTCAAAACTGGTTAGAAGTCATGCAGGGAAGATTGCAGGTTTACAGAACCGATTTGTGCTTGTGAATTCCTCAGAGGGTTATAGTCAATTTTTCTATCCCCATTAGACTCGCTCCCTTTTTCTCTCGAACCCTACAATGCCCCGCAATCGTGAAGGTAAAGGAGCGCTTATCTTAGGAAGATAGTTTGAATCTGTTTGTACGTCAGCTTGTATACTATTGTATGCAAGCTGACGTGCTATCTATGTTCCTTTCTGATGCTTTAAATTACATACCTGGCTTATTAAGTCAACTCTTTATTTTGCCTGATTTAAAAAGTATTATATTCTATTTAACTTTCATTATTCTCAACTTATTTTCAGAAAAAAGGTACACATGCCCTATTAAATGCTACTTTTGTGATATACAAATAAATACTATAGTTTTAAAGGAAAGAAAGTATTATGTTTGAACCAGTGGGTGTCACTTTGTGTGGGCATATTGCACAAAATATAAATTAATGTTTCCACTACATTACTTGAGATTAATTTAGAAAATTATAATACCCCTTTAGTTATATATTTTTCTTTGTTAGACTAATGTCTTATTTTGATTTCGTGCCCATTTCTATTTCCTTCAATAGATTGTAAAATGTAAAGTATGCCGCAGACTTACAAATTAAGGATTACCTCTAATTAGAGCTCTTCATTAGAAATGAGTTATAATATTGTGGAAGGTACTTTTTAAAATGTGGAGCCACACATAAATTATCACTGAGACAGTGTGCTTCTAAGAGACCTGAGTAGGTTACAGCCTAGAGCGGCGTATTCAAGTTTGGCAAAACTTGAGATTTTTGTATTGGGGAAAATAAATACTTTCAAATATTAATTTAAACTTCCTTTTAAAACTGTAAGAAATACAAATTTGTGCATTGGGATGACTAGCAAAATCAGAAACATCAGCATAAGTAATTTGGCAACTTTTTTTAACGCGACCTTCAATCAAGTTGGTCGAAGTAGGGACAGCAGGTCTTCAAGTTAATCTACTGGAGGCAAAAAAGGGTAAGTCCTGTTTTGCAAGGGTCGGAGTAGCTCTGTGGGTTAAATTACTGTGCTGGCAACCCCCAAGTTAAAGGCAGAGAAGGTTTGATTTCTTCCCGAGTTTAATTTCCTGTCGTGTCAGTAAAATTTTCCTTGCGTGTATGTCTGTCTACTTGACGTTGTTTGGCACAGCTTGGCCCAAATATGACTCTTGCACAATAAAAACCCAACCGACCGACCTGTTATGCAAAAATTAGTAAAAAGTGCTACTAAAATGGTAGGTAAATATACACATGTAAAAACTGCGATTACAATTTCGTCAAATAATACTATTCGAGAGGTCTTGATTTTAATACCAAACCTTTGCTAAAAGATAAACTACCCTTTGTATTTCCTCACTAGATGTCAACATGGATGATTTATATTATATGCTCTTTATCTCCTCCCACTCATTGCATCAGCCTCTGAGCATGGAATAGATCATCGAGACTGCTGTAAACGAGGTGTTGTGATTACATTAAGTACAAACCAGCCAGAAGGTTCTCAGGCACGCTTAACAGCGCACTAAAAACATGATCGGCAATCCAAACCTCTTAAAAATCCAATAAATGTGTCGCATACCATTCAAAGATATCAATCGTTTACGACCATTATAAAATTTATCTGTGTCATTTATTCCCTGTAGGACGGAAATTTTATCTGTACTTGACCATCATTACAAGCACAGGAGGAGAAGAAGCAACCCCAACTGCAGAATGGCTAATAGCGTCAGCTTTCCACTTTATTCCCGATAACTGTCTAAGGACCACCATTTCATAGCCGCATAAAACAAACAACTTCCGTATACGCAGAGATTTCTGCTCCCGATTACATAAAACACAACCACCGCGGCAAATCATTCTTACAACTGATGCATCGGTGAGACTTAGACCATTTATAAATGTCGTGGGGTGCCCCCTTTTTTCCCCACGCGCGACCCCCAGAAACCGAATCGCGAGCCACCACTGATTGAATTTTGGTGTGAGTGGAAATTCAAGTCTGTGCCAAAGGACCCTCCTACCAAAAGTCGGCCTTAAATATTTTATGGGCTCGTATAAAAGTGGGGACCTCCTTATTTAAACTCTCCATGGTTTTCCTATTTAAAAGGAGATCATGGTGAATAATTTATTTCTTCTTTAAGAGG
This sequence comes from Meta bourneti, assembly GCA_933210815.1. NCBI lineage: Eukaryota > Metazoa > Arthropoda > Arachnida > Araneae > Tetragnathidae > Meta > Meta bourneti. Next base: position 49,679,886 of record OW119929.1, on the reverse strand, counting down.
TAAATTTATTTGAGGAAAGGAGTCGATTTTTGAGTTTTTGCAAACTTCTACCATCGTTGAAGCCTTTAAAATAATTTGCCTCGTGATGCATGACGGCGCATGAAGAGGTGAGTTTAAGACTCAGGGCTCTCTGCTCTTGCAATGAAATTCCTCGTTCATTTCCTTTGGATTTGAAGTAGTTATGGAGAGGAATTTACTTTCTTTGATGTAGTAAAGTTTAATTTTTTTTTCTTCCTGTACGGAGACTCTTTATTCTCTCTCTTCCTTAAAAGTATTCAATGCTTTCTAGATTATAATTCTATTACATTAAAGTAATGTATTCGTTTTTACTCAAATTTGTAAGGTTCAATTACACGCAGCTAGACAACTATGAGCCGATAGCACTTAAAATAGGCATAATGTCTTTGGTTTCAAAGTATTACACATAAGAACTGAGCTTTTTGGAGATCTTTCTTTTCATTTCAAAGATAATAATTAAAGCAATATAATTAATTTTTATGAAAATAAATTAAAAGGATAGTCAATAAAAATACACAATTAAACTACCCCACTTATCCCAAGCAGTAATTTGGCTTTTCTTGTAAGTATAACCAGCCATGCCATACTTGTCTATCATACAAAGACGAAAAGATTAATCACTCAGGCTTAGACTACCAAAAGCATTCGTTAACACCGCATTTTGTACTCGAAATGGCTCACTTTGTTCTTTTGAAGCATACTAAGAATGCGACCCCATTATTGTGCAATATTAGGAGGATTAATTGAGATAACATTAGTTTAGGTTTCGATCTGCAACGTGTCAAAGGGGCTAGATTGGAACCAACCATTTTGTACTCGAAATGGCTCACTTTGTTCTTTTGAAGCATACTAAGAATGCGACCCCATTATTGTGCAATATTAGGAGGATTAATTGAGATAACATTAGTTTAGGTTTCGATCTGCAACGTGTCAAAGGGGCTAGATTGGAACCAACAGGGAATCCCCTATTTGATCAAAATAGTTATAATAGAAAACTGTGATCTTGAACTTTTGGTCTTGTCGGAAATGTGGATTTACTTGACATTTTCAGACTGAACCAACTTTTATGCAGATATTTTCAAAGGTTGCTGAGGTGTCACAGAAGTATTATGATCAAGTACTTAATCTCTATGCTGAACTTTATTCAGTGGTACTGTAGTGTATTCGGATGTTCTTTCAATGGACGTCAGTGCTGATCCACCTAAAGCAAACTTTACGAACTACCATCAGATTGAATATATCCAATGCTTGAAGTAGACAGTATATTGACTACACATTAATCTTCTTGATATCCTTTAGAGAACTATCTCAGTGCACCCATCCCCTTTCATTAGTTCTCCAGGCCAAATAGCACAAACCACTCTTTACAGGAATGAAACAATTATTGTCTTTACTACACTAGATCGCAGGGAATCAATTGTCCGTGTTCAATCTATATGATCATCCCAGAACGACACGCCGTGGTTCAGTAGGTTTGCACACTTCGCTAACAATTGGAGAGTTGTAGGTGGCCCAGGTTCGATTCCTGGCCCAAGTTTGATTCCTTCCCGTTCGTAACTTATCCTGAGTTTATTTCTCTCTCTTTTATGACAGTAAAACCTTCCCTGTGTGTATCTTCACTAGGAGCAGCTTGGCCAAATATGGCCCTTGTGCCATAAAAATCAACCAACTCAGGAGGTCAAGCAATCTTTATTAAATGCAGATCTGCTTTTGTATCTTCATATTAAAATGTATGCCTATGTGTCTTGAGAATAGCAACCAAAAGTGCAATCAATTTTAACGTTATTACTGACTTGAGAACACTTTGGAATTTTCAAAACGGAAAACACTTGTCATTTTTGTGTCAATGTTGGGGTTTCGTAATATTGTCTAAAAATAAAGTACATTAATTCTATCGATATTGTTAAAAGATTTCTGAAAAAGAATTAGCATGCATTTTTATATTTTATTAATGTTTCGTTTTCTGTAATTAATAAATCTGTCTCAGTACTCCTCCATCTACAGATCCTTGTTTCATGATTGATTCTGATTTCTGACCACCTTAGCTTTAGAATGTATTTTGATATTTTGCCAATGTTGAGTGTTTCCCAATTAATAAAGAGCCGCGTTGGTGCCAGTTGGTAGAGTCACGGATTAGCAACCGTAGAGTTGCAAGTTCGAAATTCGATCCAACTAAAGACCGTCGTGTTCGTGGGAGCTGGTACACATTAAATCGGTCTTGATCTGAACTATCCACACGTTGGCATGGTGTAAAAGTTTGAAGAGTGAAGTGCAAGCTGAGTGTTGACTTCACCATCTGACCGCGGTTCACAATTACGAGGTGTCCTTGGATCTTTCAATTCGAGATTAATCCCGGACCATTTCCAATAGCCCGTTCTGTTGCTCCAGTGTGACGTTAATTCAACAATTCAACTACCTACATACAATCCGATTAATGGATTGCAAACTCAGTTTCCGTACACTTTCTTCACTTCTTTATCCACTGATCATTGTACTTTTTATCTGTCGTGAATCTGATTTCTTCCTTTTATAAATAAACTCAATTATTCGTATCAGAAACAGATTAGTAAACAGTTTTATAGATTTTTCATCATTTATCTGAATATTCTATAATTTTTGCTTTCGCACTTGTGCACCACATAGGGCACATTCAATGTATTGCAAAAGCCATCATATCAGACTATATGTTGCACCATCACGGCGTTATACATTCTTTGTGAGTGTTAATAATACCCCGAATAAAAACAGTTCAAATATTACGAGTATTTATTGGATTTCAAGAAGACATTGCATAAATGTTTCCCGAGGCTTCAAGAAATGCACCCATATCATTACATATTACACCGCCTATTAAGCTGGGAAAAGAAGCCTTAGGTCGTTTCCCTGGATATTCGTGATTTCTTTTTATGTTATTTGCTTAGCGTAATTCTCAGTATAAAAAAGTCTGTCCGGCCTACCGTGCGATCTTTTTCCAACCGTGACCCGGGAGAGGGAGGGAGGGGAGAGAAAAAATTCCAGTAATTTATGAAGCATATGTCAGTGGCCTTTCAAATTTATATGTGTAGCAGACCTCACAGAAATGACGTTTTGTCCAGTAATTTTCCACAACTGTGATTTGTTTATTTGGCTCTTCCCCCAGTTCTACTTTTTCGGACGAGGAATAATCAAGAGTTCTCTTTATATTGACTGATGAATGGGAGAGACTCCGTCCTAATTTGACAAGCATTTCTATTTATTTTCTCCATTTTCTTAGTCTCGTGGAATCGAGTTTATATATGATCTCTTATATTTTTTCATTGATGTGAGTTCTGTCCGTTGAATGCAGGAAATTTGCATACCTATATTTTTAATCGAATAACGCAAAAGCTGTCCTGATACTTTTTTTTCAGATGTACGGCCAATTTGAACTTGTTAGAGATCTAGGTAGTTAACTAACGTCGCACTGGAGTAACTCAACGGGCTATTGGCTACTGTCCAGGATCAATCCCTCATTTTGAATCACGGTCAGATTACGAGGTCAACACCTGAGCTGGCACTCCATTCTCCAAACTTCCACACCACGCCAACGGGAGAACATTTGAGGCCACCACAGGTTTAGCGTGCACCAGCTCCCGTGTACATGACGGTCTTTTGCTGGACCGAGTTTCGAACTCGCAATCCTCCGGTCGCTAATCCGTTGCTCTTCCAACTGGGCTACAGTGGCACTGAACTTGTTAGAAAAAGAGCTTTTAATCATCATGGCACTACAAGGGTGGAATTGTGAACCATTTGGAGTTATCCTGATGCACCACGCTGGTTGGGTTCACGTTCCACTCCACATACATACCATGCATTCAAAGCACAACCCATTTATGGAGAGGCCACACTTTCATACCAGACGGACAAACATCCATGCCTTACCTCGGGTTTGAACCAGAAACATATCTATCTAGAAGTCAGCACCCTGACCACTAGTTCGATTGGTTGGCCGTAAAACTGAAAATAAATTGAAATTACCATTGGGTTACTGCTTCACATTACCAAAACATTTATTGCAATTTGTATGGAATGGCGATAATTATGACCTATCGTCTAGTTTTTAGATCAATCAGTTGAAACTTGAATTTTTCAAGGTATAATTCTTGCAACAATGCGTCACTAGTGGGTGTCTGTATGGTCAAGTGGACACGTATTTGCTTAGAACCTTTTTAGGCGACAAATTATATTGGCACCTTATTACCCACTCTTTCACTTCAACGCTTCGCCCTATTTTCCCTGGGTCCAGCCATTGCCCCTCCCCAAAAGATTCCTCCAGAGCCTACAGGGAAGGTTTAACGCCCACTTTGGAACTTTATTCTAAGCCTTTATTCGCACGCATAATCAGAATTATCGACTTGAATATCTGTGAGCATAAATTATTTATTTTATCCCGAAAAACGTTTTCTCGGCCTTATAAATCAGTTAAACAATTTAAATTTTACAATATATATAAACAAGAGTTGATAATGTATTTAAATTTGATTGGATTTAAAATCAGTAAACCTCTCAAATAAATATTGCTGGCTTTGTTTCGAATGTCCCAGTTGTTATGAGGCAAAATTGTAAAAACAGGGCTATACCTAAACTTTCATTTAAGTAATTGTACCGTATCCTTTGGACCTTGAATTCAACCGTGTACAAAGCTTTGGTCAAAAGAAAGGTTGAGTAACCATAGGAAAAAGTACTATCTTCTTGATGGTAGAGTAAAATGACGCGAATCCATTTTCCTATCATTAAGTTGGGTGGAGAGATTTGAGTATCCTCGGGAAAAAGAATTTGTACCATTCACGGTTTTATGCTGATCATAAATTATCCTAGGCTGCGTCAGGAACAATACTAGACGTGGATTAATTTGAGGCTATTTTTGGGTTCCATAACTCACTGGTTTTGAAACATGATGTTATTATTTTATAAGCAGAGCTCTCTTTTTTTTTTATATTGGGAATATTATCAGTGGTGACTTCAGGAATATTTATCCTTTTGTCAAACCTTATGTCCATTTACACAAATAACCAAATACACTTTAGTCAATTCAATGATTAAATCAATTTATATTGAAAGCTCTTAAGTGTTTATTTAGCATTCTTATTGAATGGATGAATATTAAATCCTTTGCTAATCATAACGAGACGAAATTTTCCATTGAGTAAGGACTAATTATTTATCAAGAGAACCTTAACAAGTCAATGAAACAGTAAAACGTATATAAAAATTAAACCAACAGCGTATTCGTCATTAAAAAATGTGTACTTTAATTCAAATAATTAAAGTAATGTACTCAGTAGTGATTAACCCTCTGAAAAATGAAATTAAGACGTTTTGAATTTACTAGCTTAAAATACTCATATGCAATTATAAACAAGAGTATGTATTAATAAAATTGGAAAGTAGAAGAAAAATAATTTACTACTTGGAAAGACGAATCAAGTGTTATTAAAATGTCCTTTTTTTTCTCAAAATGGTAACTTAGTTGCAGTCAATCACAAAATGTTTTGAAGTATCATTAAGAGGTAAACTGAGATGAGATAACCGTAGAAGTATCACATTAGCTAGTACTTTTTTGGCGTGTATTTAATTTGTAAATTTTAGATATTATTTGAATAGCAAGGTGAATAGAGCTTAAAGATCAAAGAGACGATAAAAATATACATTGAAATTTAGTTTAGAACTTAGTCGTTGCATGGCTGAGGTTTATCCATGTACTCTTAAGGAACCGATTTGAACTTTAATAATGCTTTTTTGCTGATAAATAATTGATGCACCCGTTAATAAATCTCAAATAACTCATCAATACTTCTTACACACAAAGAACGTACAACAAAATGTCAGAAATTGAACGAATGAAATATAAAAGTTATAGGATAAAAGTGTTATCGCAATTTTTTGTACTAGTAATATCAAGTGTTCTCAAATATTTAAGATTTTTTAACACACGTGTTTGTTTATTCCTGAAAAAGAACTATCAATACTTCTAGTGTATACTGGTGTATTGCAAGTACCAAATTATGCGATGCATATTAAATCATAAGATTCTTCCACGATGTTATCCGAAGTGACAAAGTGCAAGTCCACAACAGATAAAAAAACGCTTTAATAGCATTTTAAAACTCTTTAGATGAATTACGCATCAACTCTTCCAGAGAAGTCAACCTAATTTAAGAGTCACTCGTCTGTCAATAAAACTTAAATTATTTGTCCTCTATGGAAATTGAAAACAATAGAATTCGCATGATTTATTTCCTTGAGTTATTGCACTTTTTGTTATCCTAGTGACAACACTCCTTTTGAGTTTGTTTTTAAACGCCGAGTCCTGACAGCTGGTTGAAAAGGAAGATAGCTGGACAGGGAAATTGCTGAGCATACACGACTAGACGCACTCTCTCACGAGAAGGCTTTTTTATTTTCCCCTTCCATCAGTCTTGCGTTTATTTCCTTTTATTCGGTTTAATTATAGTTTAGGATATAAAACGGACTTGGTATTGCATGGCATAAACTACGGGCCCTTTATGCGTTCAGTTGTGTGCTCTGAACAGCATCATGATTGCCGTTGGACACGATAATAAAATTTCCCTATCTGTCTTTATTAATCATATAATTTATTTAAAATAATCCAAGTTAATAGGAGTACGTAAACTACTAAATTAGTCTAAACTGATAAAATCTAAAATTAATAATGTAGTCCATCTCCCGCGAGAAGGAAATCGACTTACGTGGTTTTGAACGAGTCTATTCTTTAAATTAGGTGAAAGGTTGGAACGTAAGCAAAGCGCTTCCACAACTGGGATCTATAATTTTGGCTCTTAAGTTTATAGTGTTCAGTGCCGAAAGCGATAGCAGTGATAATAAGCTGGAGGAAGGGGAAACCATCCACTGTGATAGCCATTCATGCTTTTGGTATGGCAGTTCCTCTCCTAACAACTTTTCACATCTATTCAAAAATCAGCTGACACAAGGTTAATTGTCTTCTCGTTGGTACCGTACTATACCAGAGCTGGAGGATAAGAGGTGGCTGGAAATGTGGAAAGTTCTTGTACTGTAATATGCAATTCATTTTCTAAGGTTAAAAGCTAAATCTTCATCGTAATCTTCATTTAAACAGTAAAGCTGCGCAAAAAAGTATGCTTAGAAATTTGGCATGAACTTTCGGGAATACATAAGACTGCCATTAAAATTTTGTTTCAGAAGTATTGTTGGTAAATTACATCAAGTGTAGGTTTTCCATTGTAGTTTTAATCATAAACCAAAAAGTTTGGTTGAGAGGTTTTCCTGTGCGTTGCAATGCTTCATTACACCAAATATCGTGTGCGAAATAAGATTTAATATTGTTTAATAAAAGGTTCTATTTTTTTAGTTTTACAGTACTAGATGAGGGAAGATGTATTCCATGTAGAAAATGCATTCCAAAAATTTATTAACGAAGTTAACTTAAAACTTCTTGTTTGTGGTGTTTGTTGAACTGCAATATTAAATATAAATCCATTACCACTTTATATAAGAACATTTCATGTACATTTGAGTGGTTGGATTGGGTTTTTATAGTGCAAAGTCAAAAACGGAGACAGCATGCGTATGTCAAGTAATGGACATACGCATACACAAGGTAAGTTTTACTGATGCATAAGAGGGAAATACACCCAGGTTGAGTTACAGCAATCGAATCTGCGCAGTCTACAACTTGCAAGTTGCTAGCGCAGCATGTACATTTTGGGAAAAGTAAAGTGACATTGGAATTAACCGATGTCAAACATCATCCTCAAAAACTCTCTGTTATTCGTTCGAAAGTTATTGTCTCTAGTTTTAAAAGTGCTAACGAAGTGAAAAGCTATTTTTGCATAGTTCAAAGAAAAAGCGTAGAAAAGGTATAGCTAAAGGTTAAGACTGTAATTCCCTACTAAGGTTTCAGTTGCCACAGGATCTACCGAGAGCTGCTAAAGGAGTCGCTTTTTTTCGTGTTCTCACTGGACACTACTACCTACAAAATCATCTTCATCTGGATGACTTGTCTAACTCACCAACTTGTCCTCTGTGTGACCACCTCAACAGTTGCCTGGATCTTACTGAAATCGCATAGAATAATGCCTGTATTCTAGTTCCATATTTTATAACTGTTTCTAAATAGATTATATATTGGGGACATTCCACCAGGGGAGATCCCACACCTATCATTGTGAGGATTTACCGGTTTAGTGGTCTTATTTGGGAGTTGATCAGTTGCTTAATCACACAATCACTACTGGGTTTTCTTATTGGACATATGATGGTTATATGGGAACTGTGTATACATTGTTGCTATAAAGTACCTGTCGCCCAAGATATAGATAACTTTACGTATATTCTCTCTGCACTTTCTATGTTTCAGTGCTAGGTTCATCCACCCTGGAGTGGATCATGCAAAGGAGCAGGGCAGGTGGAGTGAGTTTGTGAGGAGACACTTTAAGGCATAGTTCGTCTAACCCACAGGAACTTTGGGTTGGTCTGAGATAATCACAATCTGTGGAGATAGCTGGGGAATGGGTCACTGCCAGACGGAGACTTATGTCGAGAAGGCTGGGATATGGTGTAGAATAATAATAATAAAACGAAGGAAAATGGCACTCCCTAAATTTAAATACTAGTTATTGGCTTAAAATTTCTTAATTGTTCTGATTGTACAAATGACTTATGTACACTTCGGAAAAATAGAATCGTATGAATGTAGAAATTTTATCGGACATGTTCAACCTATGGCAGAACTCTATCTAGAATGTCAGTCACAGAAGTCCATTCAGTTGGGTCAACCACAAATTCTACAGGAATATCAAGCCATCGTCGTTGCACGTTTCTCCTTCTCGAAGGCAAGTGGTTTCGTAATCGTCCTGTTACGAAGGATTCGATGCAGGATAATAAAGAAAAAGACCCTCGTAATGTACACGCCTCGAACGTTACTTCAAACAAAAATCCTCGCTCGAAAACAAAAGAATTGTGGCAGCCAGCACACATGACAGTCGAGCCGGGATAAACATGCCAAACTCGAGGAAGGCATCCACTAATGAAATACAATACGCTGCCGTACTTCCAGAAAGAGCCACGGCTGCGTGCCTTTCTCTCTCTCATTCATTCTCTCCGAATATTTATCTGCTATTCTAAAAATTTAAATAAATAAAATATTTATGTCCCCGGGTGTAAATCTCCCCGCTTGTCAAACAAAAGAATGGCGCCTGCTGCTGACAATGGAAGAAAAGAAAACCCCAGTGTGCGGCGTACAAACAAAAGCGTACCTCAGGAAGAGAAGAAACCGCCTTTACGATCTCACACTTTCCAGTGTACATATATCTATATCTCTATACGCAAGGGTATAAAAATTCCCTACGTAGGGTGATCGAAAGGGGAAAAATCCCCAACTTAAACGGCCTATATAAAAATTATTTTCGCGTCTTTAAAAACGAATTAAATTTTTTATATACCTTGTATACAAGTTCCATATCCAAATGGCTGGTTGAGTGCAAGTACGAGCAATAACTGTTTTATGGTCCTTTTCTGTGAATATGTGATCTGGAGGATTTTTGATGTGACATATGAGTGGGGGTTATTGAAATTAGGAGACCTTAAACCGCTCAGAAAATGGCTCCATCAAAACTGCTCAAGCAAGATCCTTGTTCGACGTGAGCTTCAAAATAAAGGCCCTCTAACGGTTATTTTTACAACTGCGACAACCAGTTGTAAAAATATATAAAACCGGCACTTGAAGGTTCCGTTCAGCAGGTCGTTTGGGATATAAAACTAGTTTTACAGAGCATTAAATGGAGGACATGAATAAAACAAATTGATGCTCTCAGTTGGAAAATATGATAATGCATTGTTATATTTGTTTTTAAGTACATAAAGTGGCTCTTCCTTTATGTCTGTGTGGAGTCAATGTTCGTTTCTTAGTTTATTTGTGATAGATTTATAGAAGGAAAGTAATAATGTTGAAAGATGTAACAAGGCACATTTTTATTTGGTATTTTTATAAAAACTTTATTGAATAAAATTCTTATACTCTAGTGTCTCTCGCATTCACTGACATATCACATGCATCTTTTTTGTCATTCCAACTTCTAAATCAAAATTAGAACAATTTGCAACAAGTGGGTCAATGGATCAGTTACTTATCTACAGCTAACAACTTTTAGAAACGGAAATTGTAAACACCTTAATTTTCCTTGGGAACGTTCTAAAGAATGTTTAGGCTGAGGAGAGCAGAAGACAAATATTTCATCCTCGACAGGAACATTTTTTTTCGAATTGAAGGACAATTTTTAATTTTAAAATATTTACTTGTAATTAAGCATAAAAATAAAACTAAGAGACAAATAATAGGGATTCAATTTATTTAGTATTAAAATTCAATGTAACTCACACACTAAATTTATTGTGCATTACAATAAATTTAATGAGATTTTATTCCATTGAACATGTCCTATCTTCAAACACATGTATTAACCTTAATTTATGTTGATATTACGTGCTGCAGTTTTTAAAACTAATCAAATTACTCAAACGATAGAACTGGTGTCTAGAGAACAAGTGCTAGAACTAGTACTATTGGCATAGTCAAAGAGGAGATGGATAAGGAATCGTAATCCCCTATGGTCTTTCAAAGAAACTGTAAAATCAAGTTTTCGTTCCTACTGTGCTTTGATGTTTGTAATCCCTTTTATCTATTCAATTAGATCTTACTTAGAAGACTAAAGCACACAGAATTTCGGTTTTAGTTATGTGTTCATTCTTTTTGCGCGTTCATCATTTAATTTTTGATTTTATTGTTATTCTCCTATAGAGACAAACATCAGATTATCTATTACCTCGAAATGGAACAGAGCTTTTCCAGCAAATCTCTTTAACCCTCTGAGAGATTCATTCGCATAAATCCGTTCTACAACTTGCAGTTTTCCCTGCATAACTTCTAAGCAGTTTTTGACTTTGTACTAATAGAATCTTTCCTAGAATTCTTTCAAGCAATAGATGTGGTTAATAGTCATTATGCATGCTGTGGGGTGAAAACAATACTTCACTACTCTGAAATATGTTGACTATTTAAGGGCTATAGAAAATACTTGTCTATGGTACTGACTAGTGCTCAGTTTTCTGCTTTGTAGTTCATGTCACAAGTATACTCAGTAGCGTAGACAGGATTTTATTTCGAAGGACCACAGCTAATAATGGAAAATTTTAGGCAAAGTAGAGATTTTTTGAATCAGAATTTAAGGTCCAATGTTACCTGAGTATGAACTTCAAGGGAATTAATGAAAGCACATATAAAACAACGCATCTCAATTGATCTAATTACACGGATGACTATACAATGGTTGTTGCACAGATATTTACAAAATATATTACATCTAATAGCCCTAATCAAATACGTACACCGTATTTTGGGAAATTCACTTTATACTTTGCTGAGGGATCGATAAGATACATAAATATATGAAATGATTGAATCATCACAGAGAAAAAAAAGCAGTGTAGAATCATTGCTTTCATACTTCGTAGTGAATACTAAGTTATTAATCTATCATATTATATTCTGAACATTAAATAATAAAGTACTACTTTAAGAACAAATAGCCTTTATTTTATTTAAAGAATAGAAAAAGTTTTGCATGCATATACAGTATTTAACTCTAGAAATATTTTAAGTGTCAGAAACCAACAGTTTCAGGAAGGAGGCTCGTGTGCTCCAAGAGACCTCCACCTCTAGCTACACCACTGGGTAGACTCAATATATTTTCAGTTTGAAGTCACGCAGGGAAGACTGCAGGTTGCAGAACGGATATATGCGTGTGAGCCATTGAAGGATCAAGTAAAAATTATTTGAAATGCTCGCAAAAATAGATGAAATCTTTTGAAAAACTTATTAAAACTTACAGGTTTAAAAAAGGATTATCTTTTGACGGATTTCTACAAAATTTATTGAACAGAGTCAGTAGGAGTATAGTGCAAATTATCCTTTCATAGTACACATGAGACGTAATGCAATATTGTCTAGAGGTAGAATTTTAATTATATACTTTTGTTCCATGAATCCAAACACAAAACCTGAGAACAGCTTTTGCGGTAAAACATTCATTTTATTGGAACGAATTCTGATGTTTATTTCTAAGTTTTAGTAAGATTTTTACCTCTTTGAAAGTACTATCCAAAACTAGACATCAGTAATTCAGTGGAATGCCACTACAAACTATAGCCTTTCTGTAAAAGAAATCATGCTTGTGTAAATATTTTTTATCCATTGATTTTTAATTAACTTGATATAAAATGGTGATTCATTTCTTTCAAATAGGATATTTAAAAAGAGTAAAAAATAATACAGTTCTGAAAATGCTGTTCTTTAAACGCTTTTTAAAAATTTACGAACATTTTAAATTATAAAACCTCTAACACATACCCTTTAGTAAACGGAATGGTACTGAAAGTGCACTAGTTCTTACTTAAATTTCAAAGCAAAGCTTGATACAGCCAAAATTCTGTTAAAACAAAGATATTAAAACCTTCCCTGTTTACTTCTTAATCAAGACTGCTTCAATGGATCCCGCTAAGGAAAACACACCCTCACTCAACTTTATTTTGGATGTGATAGTCACCGAAATATTCCCCTCCTCCTCAACCAGTCACGTAGTAGTTGATTATTATTAAGTGACTATCCATGTTCAGGAAAGAGATGATAATCGCTTATTATCATCCACCAGGGTATGGGTGACACACCTAGCGTGTGATGCCCTCGTATCTCCTCCACTCAAACACGTCGTTTATAAAATGCCTGGTTATCTATTCCGCCAGGCGTGAATGTCCCATGTTAATTCCTCCCCTGCCTTCCACCAAGGATCTTCAGTTGGGAGGCATCGTTGATTACGTATGCACTTGCGTGTAGGTGAGTACAAGTCGGAGGGGATCAAAACTCTCGCAGAACCGGTTTCATCAGGTTTCGGCTCTTAAATCATCTCCAGCAGGGAATCGGAGCCTTTCAATGGAGACAGAAAAAGTGCATCCGGGATGATGGGAAAATGCGCGCATGCGTACCGGTCCCGGTGTGCTCGGCCACTCGGATCTGGTGCGATCGAACTGCGGGGGTCACCGGAATTTGGGTCCGCGCAAAGGGGCCATCGTTTTTTGTATGCTTCTCACTTCAACTGTATTCACCTAGTTTGCTCTTACTCCAATAATTCAGAGAGGAAACAGGGAACACAAACTGCGATTTCGAGAAGATTTTTCTTGACTCTGTATTCAGCGGAATACTGTCCTCCCCTTAAAGAGAGGGATTCTCAATCTTAGGTGATTAAATTTTGAAGAGCTAAAACCAGGCCCCTAACCAGTAAATAGTGACAGATAGGGCTTGAGCAACAATACAAATAAACTTGTTGGTCTGACATACGTTCTGAGTTGTCCCAGTGGTTACCTCTTGTCACGATGATTTAAAACAGTTTCCAAAACTGTTTTGTCTCAAAGCGCCCTTTTCAAAAAAAAAATGTTTAGAAGCCCCCTCTAGAAAACTGCAAGTGTAGCTCTGCCTATAGTTTTTAAATTTCACCGAAGTGTATAGGTAGCTATGTGTATAAATTTAGAATTTCAAACAGATTTGGAAATAAAATAACTTGGAAATGAAATTGTAAATCTATTTAGAAGAATGAAGCAAAGAAAAGTAAACTGCACATAAACACACTATATTGCTCAATATTATTAGTAATTAATATCAATCAAATCAGTAAAATTAAAAGCAATCGCAAATGAGAAGAATGATCCAAGTGGTGTGTTACCAATTTGGCTCTATTTTCGTCATCAGCATCCTTATATATCCACAGTAAACAATTTGCACTCGGTTCTTCTTTTTAATTAAAAGAATTAATCACAATACATCACTGCTGTATGGTCAAGTGGATAAGTCTGATTAAAACATTTTTGGGAGGCTATTTTTAGCACCTTTTTAGTGTCCTGTCTTACTCTTCAACGCCCTCCTGTTTCCCCTAAGGCACATTGCCCCCTCTCAATATTGCTTTAGCGGCCACTTTGGGAAACGATGATGTAGAATGAATACAACTGCAACAATCGTTATCTTGTTGAGATTTTTAAATTCTGTATTCCACGGAACACTGTTTCATAATGATGGGTGGTTCGATTCCTTCCTGCGTGTATCTCTTCTATGTTTGTAAAACTTTCCTTGTGTGTGTATTCGTTTACTAGACGTTGCTCGACGCAGCTTGGGAAAATATGGTCCTAACGCCATAAAACTGAATCCAACCACCCTTAAAGATGTGTATGATGTGTAAAGATGTCGTGCTCATATTTCAATAAGAGAAAATCTAACCAGAGGACCGAAACTTGCAAATAGTGACCTTTAGTGTTTGGGAAAATTAGCTACGAGGTGGGAACAATTTTTCTAGCTTTGGAATACGTTGTGGACTGCACACTATATGTTATCTATTTTGCTGTGTTCACTTATTTTACTTCTGCTGTAATGATTCTGATTGTGTACAGGGGAATAATCGACACAGCTATTTTAATCCGAGATCCTCAATATCTTAAGTTTTCCTTGTCACATGTGAGTGCAGACCGTTTATGGTTAGCCTGTTTCTAAATACGTATCTAACATTTTGATGTGATCTTTATAATCATAAATCACTTGGGTTACATTTGATATTGAAAACGTAAATTTTTAAAATGCACAATTCATACTAAATGGGTTCGATAATTCCAATAACTGGAACCATTTTCTATTATATAGAGTTTATAATCATATATAACTTTTTTGACAGTGTTTTGCGAATTCTTTATGTATGCATTGAAAATTTTTACCGTTTTTCAAGTTTTGGAGAAATTACTTCTTCCTGAAGTTTGTAATACTTCATCCTGAAATGTGTATGTCCTTATTGCATATTTAAAATTTGTAGGCGCTCTATAAATTTTATTCTTAGTCAATTTGTTGTAATGCAAACTAGATGGTGTAATGTGAGATTTTTCATAAAGGCACAGTATTTCTTGTATTCAAGAAGAATCTGCATCCATATTTAGAATAATGTCCTGATCAAATTCTCATAATTTAATACCTCTTGATTAAGGAATTTCATTTCAGCTGTAGAACATTAATAAATGTAAGCGTTTGATGCTTGCATTTAGTAATGAATAGGAAAATTTGGATAAAAATAAGGATCATGTATATCATGGATAATTTATCTATCCTAAAAACAATTCGTCAAAGAAGGAATAATTGTTTTCTACATAATATTATTTGTTTTAAATGTAATTGTATTTTGTGGTTAAAGAGAACAATTTCACTGACTTTTATGGAAAATAAATTTGTGTATAAAAAAAGAAAGTTATCGTTTTTTTGTAATGTCTTTATTGAACTCTGAATCATCAAATAGTCAAATCACACTCCGATATTTTAGCATATTATAAACGGCAAGCTATACAAATAATTTAACTATATAACTAAAAAATTAAGTATGGAGATATACACAACATAATATTCTGGTTAAAAAGAAAAGTACAATAAACATCGATGCACAAATAAAGATATATGCAACACAGTCAAAAGGGTACATAAGTTTTCTTTAATAAGGCAGTTTTACACATAGTGTATAATACAATAAAGAGAATACAATTTCGCTCATTCTAAAATACTAAATAACAATAAAAAGAATAAAATGGTTTTTCAAGTTTGCTCAATTTGAACCACAGGTAATTAATAAATAGCAACATTACAAGAAATAATACTTCTATCACAGAAGGCTTATGCAGATCTAGGGCTATATTTTTGTACTCTTACTCCTTAGCTGCAGAAAAAATAGGCCATCAGAGCTATAGAGGGGCAATATTTTCTCCGAATTAGCAAGATAATCATGAAGTATATTGATTTTAAAGCAAGTGGGAAAAATAAAAATGTGATAAATTTTAGGCTTTTAGAAATATTTTTTATTAACATTAGGTAGGTAGGTACTTAATTAACGTCACACTGGAGCAACACAACGGGCTATTGGCGACGGACGGGATCAAACCTCGAAGGGAAAGATCGAGAACAACGCCACATAATTTTAAACCACGGTCAGATGACGAGGTCACACCTGAGCTGGCACCCCACTCTCCAAACTTCCACACCACGCCAACGTGAGGACATTTGAAGCCACGACAGATTTAAAGTTCACCAGCCTCCTTTGTATACGACGGTCTTTGGTTAGATTCGAACTCTCAACCCTCCGGTAGCTAGTCTGTTACTCTTCCAACTGGGCTACCGTGGCCCTATTTACATTAAGAATATGTATCAGGATTAAATTAACCGAAGCGAAATTAGTCAAAAAATCAAATTCATACGGAATAATAAACCCCATCTAGCGTATTTTCTAGGAAAGGATATTTAAAGTAATACTATCTATCAACTGTCAAGGAAAAAAAATGTGGATGTTAAATGAATTTAAAACAACATAGCTAAGTTGTAGATAGATCATAATAAACAGTTGAGAGTTTAGACTGATTCCATTTCAAGGCAACGAAATATCTTTTTGAAAAGAAAAATCAATGAGCTCACTTCGTACATAAAAACAAAAATTTCCTATATGGATCAGTAACTTCCTAATTAAGAATTTCCTCGTCCATATATCGTCAAACTTCAAGTTACCTAGATTTAGGATCAATATCCTAAACGAATAAATTTTCAAGCTAATTACATCAACTTATCTTTTAAACACATCCTTTCTTGTGTTGTTTGAGACTTATTATCTTAATTCACACAATTAATTGTTTCCCAGCACATACCAGAACATTAAACTCATATGTGTCTAGAGGGACTAGACTCTAATCTGATCTCTACATCTTAAGCTAATGTACTTTCAGCGCGGACATAAGGTAGATAGTTGAATTAACGTCGTACTGAAGCAGCATAATGGGCTATTGGAGACGATCCGAATTCAATCTCGAAAGGAAGGATTCGAGGGCACCTCTTAATTTTGAACCAAGGTCAGATGACGAGTAAAACACTTGAGCTGGCACTCCACTCTCCATACTTTCGCACCATGCCAACGTGAGGACATTTGAGGCCACGACAAATTTAACGTGCACCAGCCCCCACATACACGACGGTCTTGGGTTGGATGGAGTTTCTAATTCGCAACCCTCCGATTGCTAATCCGCTACTCTTTCAACCGTGTTACCCTCTGACCTGTATAGACACAAATTAACTACCGGAGGAAAAAGTACTTCCGTGTCAGAACTAATTTGATTCATCGCCATATGGGTGATGCTTTGTATGAATTTAATAAGCGACATGCTGGAATTGCATTTTAGTGAAATGCCATATACCGAAGTTACCGAAACACCAGCACCCTCTATATTTAGCTTTACAGAAAAATCTTTCGTAGTTAACCTTCTGAGGGGCTCATACGCATAAATCCGATTTGTTTTTCACCTGCTTTTATCCCTTGCTGACTTTTAATCAATTTTCACCTTGACCAATAGAATCTTTCTTAGGATACTTCCATCAAATAGGTGTTATTAAGTTTTTTGTGTTGAATTTGTGAATGAATATTACCTGTAAAGGTAGAGTTTCTGCCTCTTCAAAAATTTTTACGATCCTTCTTCATTAATTGGTCGGTTACTTAGAGAAAATTAGTGAACACACTTTTATTAGGCCTTACCCCAAACTTAAATTACTGCTTCAATCGAATTCGTTCTTGAAAGTGACTGATAATGCAATAATTAATGTTTTAGGGAGGTGACCGGAATACTAAGAGGCAAGTTTGATATAGCGAGAATAAGCTCTGGGATGTTGAGTAAATCCAAAGGTGACACACAAATGTGGGCCGACTGCCCCAGAAAGTCCTCCTAGAAGAAAAGTTACTTCTCTTAAGATCCCTTCCAAGAAGTGCCCATCTAAATGGGTGAATCCTTTTTAGGGCAGGTACGAGGCACTTTAGGTGCAATGCACTAAGGACTTTTTTAAATTTTCCAATATAGCAGGTATTACAAACATCCTTATATAGAACTCCCAACGGAAATCATTCACAATGCAAAATAACCAGAATGAAACTGTACAGAGCAATTAAGAAACTGTGAGGACAAAAGTCTCTAGCCTACCAATAACGAGAATAAATAGTTCTTCCAGTCAAATCCGATCAGGCACGCGAGGAAGACTCCAAAACTAATAGCCTGCAATATCTATCAATCCCCTGACTGTGATACCAATAACTAATTCGATAAATATGTATCATAGACTTGGGCATTCTTGAAAATCCGAAATGTAATAATAAAGGAGACTCATTTAAATAAAGTTTCATATCGTCTGTTACTAGTTTATTCAATAATGCATACGTACAGCATATATTGGTAGAACGTGATCTATTAGTCCGTGCATAGATTTAAAATTATACACTGACAAAACTATGCATATGAGCCAAGAAATACTACTGAGATAGAGTAAAGCCGGATACATAATTCCACCTAAGATTGGATTATTAAAAATGAGAGAATAAAAATGACCAATGCCTAGTGTACTAGAAAACGTTTGTTACCCATATTTTTATTAGCAATGCCTTTAAATTCTGAGGCCATCGTGGCTATGTGGATATGCCCACTGCTCTACCAACCTTCGAGTTGTTGGCGGCGCAGGTTCGTTTCCTGTCATGTGCATTCCTCCCTGAGTGTATTTCTCTCTTGTGTACCAGTAAAAAACTTTCATTATGTTTGTGTCTATTACTATTTTACGTCTTGTGTCTACCGTAACATGACCAAAAATGGCCCTTGTGCCATAAAACCTCCAAACCAACCAACTTTTAAGTTCTTCTCGTGCAAGGTCAAAGCTTGGTAGGTAGTTGAATTAACATCGCACTGGGGCAACAGAACAGGCTATGGCAACTGTCTGGGATCAACCCCGAAGGGAAAGATGCGATGTAGAAAGTCAAAATTAGGAATGAAAGCCGATGTCAAAATGTGTCCAGAACAAATAAAGACTTCGATAAATGGTAATGAATAAAAATTATCTTGTATTTGTTTACGAAATTTTTGTGGCGCCAAAGTATTCAAAATTTGTCATTAACTTGCAATGCCCAAACTAAAGTATCAAACCAATATTGGAAAGTAATTTTAAAAAATTTAAATAACAATTCCCCAAATTTCACATTCTGGTCGAGCAGATTCATGGATTTAACGGGATCTAACTTTTGCATTTCGCTGAATTTACGAATCAACTAAATAAGTGAAATAAATTCCTGTATTATAATATTTTTAAGAAATAAATATTAAACCTTTTTAAACCTGGAATAAACTTCAAGAGAAATATACACACAGATACTTTTTTCACATTATTTCCTTTTTCGATTGGATTTGGTGACAGTTCATTTTTTACAATCCTTAACCCTCCGAGCTCATTCAAAGTAGTGCAGTATTGCTTTACCCTCGCACCACACATCTTGACTAAACAATGTTGGTTGAAAGAATCACAGAAAAGATTATATTGGCCAAGAAGGTCAAAACTAGTTAAAAGTCGTGCAGGGAAGACTGCAAATTGCAGAAAGCATATATGCGTGAGAATCCTCTCAGAGGGTTTGATTTAAAATTCATTATCATTGATTGTTGACCGTTGAAATTAGAATTCTAAAGTAACGCAAGAATTTTTGTAATAATTAAATTTCGTATTTCATTAACAGATTAGTACTGCAATTGCCCATTTTCAGTAAAAGAAAATCGGAATTTATATTAAAATTAGACTTGGTAAACATTATATATGAAAAATCTTCAAACATACATCACAAAATCTAAAAATCAGAAATAATTTTTATCATTCTATCAAAATTTTTTTTTTACCATTGGACGATTGGTTACGAACGTCATATTTTTTAAACAGTTTTCATTGAAAAGTGAGCACCTTTTGCGTTCTTCTTTAGTTAATTTCTTAATTGTGCCTACTTTTGCTTTCTAGTCGCCTAAGATAAATGTATGCTTCTCTTAAGTCTGAACTCGTATGTCATTTATAAACCCCAAAACCTTTGAGATCACCCATGCGGATGATTGCTCGTACTGTTTGGTCATAAATCTTGAAATCCATCGCATAGAAGTTGACAGAGGAGAAAAAAGACTTGCCTTCGTAGACTACGATATAAAGGGGAAATTGTTTTCAAAACATCAATGCAATAAAAACACCATATAGAAGTAGCCAGGCTTACAAACCTTAAAATATTTTTGATTGAATTCTAAAAATATCAAGTCTTACACTTCATCAATAATATTCAAGAATGGTTGAGTTAAATGTTATTACTCTGGGGAGGGGAAAATATAAGAAGTTTTAGATAAGCGATAAAATGGAACATGTGAAGAGGAAGATAATAAAAAAAATATGTGCGATGAAAATTTTAATTTAAATCAAACTTAAATAAGAACACTTTATAACTAAATACTACAACGCAATAAAAAACTGCATGGAAGTAATATTAAGATTATATACTATATTTTAATAGTTGTATAAATTTGCTACATTAACACCTCTTTTATTATTCAGTTATAAGTTCATTTCAAAAAGTTGATTTTTTGTTCATAAATCTTCTGATAAGTGAGCGTTTCTATGAATGGAGTATTAGGTATTATTTCATTTTCGGAACTTTACTTCACAATTTTCATGTTAGATTATAGTATTTTAGTAATTTAATAAGAGTACTGATTCTGTATGATATATTACTAGTAATAGCGAACTCTCCTACTCTGGATATCAGCCCTTTATTCCTGATAGTCCTTTATTTTTACTGGACTTCTACCTTAAACTGAACCATTTTGACAAAATTTTATACATAATCAAATGCATGAGCAGATTCGTTCACAAATTACGTAACAAGATTGTTGTGTGCAAAAATATTTACAATTTCCATGTATAAAAATTTAGTTAAGATTGAATTGCTATTTAGTTAAATTTTTAAGTGCTTGAATTTTGGAATAGGATAGTATTCTCGGTAATTTTTCAAAAGCTCAGTAAGTATATGTAGTATTCGCTAAAAGACAATAATCAATCTTCTAAACAGCTCTAAAATAGGATGGGGTTGGTAGGTAATTGAATTTACTTCACACTGGAGCAACACAATGGGCAGTTCGGGATCAATCCCCAAGGGAATGATCCGATGACAACACCTTGTAATTTTGAGCCAAGCTGAAATAGGAAGGAAATAATTAATTTATTGTGATTGCAAAAATGTACGATTCCTGATAAGACTATTGACTTTCAATAGTTATGAATTCTCATAATTCTGCTGATTAAAAGAATTGATGATAATGTATAAAAAATTCCGATTTCTTAAAAGCAATACTGATATTATTGATAGGCAAACATTAGCACTGTTCACATTTTTGAGAAAGCAATTGTTGCAAATTCGTTTAATTCATTTCGAAAAGTTGATTTATGTTCATAAATCTACTGATGAGACATTTTACGACGAATAGAGTATTGAGTTTATTATTTAATTTTGGAATTTTACTTCACAATTTTCTTGTTAGATTATATAGTATTATAGTTAAATTATATAGTATTTGTGTTATCCAATAAGAGCACTATAATTCTGTACGATATTAATAATAGGAAACTCTCCTAATCCGGATATCATCCTACCTTCCTTAAGTCCTACCTTCAACTGAATCATTTCGACAAACTGTACATTATCAAATGCATGAACATTTTATTTCATAAATTATTATAAGATTAAAAAGCAGAATTTTTATAGGAAACAGCTATTTAAAATATTTTTATTTGTAAAATAACTTTATACAAAACTGATTTTGGACTAATTCAATGCTAAAAACTGTTGAGGAAATATAGAATTTTGAATTCGGCTTCTTATTTAACAATCTTGTATGTCGATGACATAGATGCAGCTGCAATATTTTTTTCTAAATGTATATTTCTAAAATTTCCTTTCAGTGTTTTATTGTACTCCTGTATATGCTTAATTGAGCAATCGATAAAAGGGATAGAAGAGAAACGGTATCCCTTTCTCAGTTCAGCTAAAAAGGTATCTCGAAACACCAAGGTTAATAGTTTTAAGGGGCACGTAATGTTTTATACCGTTTAGGAGATGTGCTAAGTGATAGTAGCAAACATTTTCCAATGCGATGCGTGAAATTTCTAGAAATAATTCAATAAAACTAAGCACATTTTCAACTCACCTGCTAACTTTCTAACCTCAAGATGCAACTTTTATTTTAGATTTTATGAGAAAAAGAGCAATCTCTCTTGCCTTTAGATGTCCTGTATCCAGAAGTTCCCTTTAGATATTCAAAGATTGGGATGTCATGCGTAACGCCTGAAGGAAGTTCCAGACACCTGTTCGTACACTGAATGTATCCTGAGTTTAATTTTTCCGGTATACCTTCAGTATACGTAGCAGGGATCCTCTATTTGCAACAGGATAGATGTATTATCTTCATGGAATACAAGGAATCTGTTTTACAAGTGAAGAAGGATTAAGGTTTTCATTTGTTCTGTAAAAATTTAAAATATCTTCAAAGAAATTTTTGTATGCATAAATATTTATGGTTTAATAAACAAATTACATGTGGTTCTATACTACAAATTACCGTTCATATCTTTCCTAATGATCTGATATATGAACAAGGAAACTCGGTATTTTAAAAATATTTACATTTTCCAATACTCAGTTAAGACCTTTTCAATTAAACAAAGGATGAGAGTTATCCCTAACAAAAGTGGTTTGGCAGATTAACTTTTTACAAGTAAATATGACAATTTTAAAAAGAGCAATTAACACGGTGAAAACCTTTGTTCCTGAATTTGATCTGGAATTCACATCTGGAATCTGGTTTGCTTATTTAATTTTCGTTTTAGAATACGTTACGATGGATTTTGCATAAACAGTAGAATACCAAATAAATGGTAATTATAAAAGGATTAAACACACGGCATCTCTAAGAAATGCATATACCATTAGCTGTGAACAGCTTCGCTCAAGATGAAATAGGAGTATCTAATATGCTAGACAACAATTTTTGCCCCATGTGAGTGAAATTATAGTATAAAAAATTGCATCAAAATGTGTTTCCATAATCAGGCATGAAGGGAATTGTTGAAGAAGAGTTGTAGGATGAAAATTATCTAGATTTAATCAAATGGATTAAAAATAAGTGATTTTTCTGCAATTAAATTATATAAATATACCCAACTAATTATAAACAAAATAAATTTAGATTTATTCCAAGAACTTCGATTTAAAAACTGTGTCTACTATTGTTTTTCAAACGCATCAATGAAATACATATCAGGGTTGGTATTGAATTATAATACACCAATTTTTCTGAACTCCATTTAAAACTTTAGATAAGAATATGAAATTACCGGCTTAACCTTATCAAACATTTGCTTTGTGAACGATTTCATATACATATCTTACTTTTTATTAACTATTTAAACTTTTCCTGACATTCACTGTCAAAAATAAAAAAATTTTGGCACCTTTAACATATGTGAGTGTAATGTAATATTTGAGAAATTTCATTATTTGTTAGTGTAAGGACAATCAGAAACACCACATGGTTTCAAAATATAGAAAACATGCTTTATATAATTACAGCAAAGTAAAAGAATACCTATCGCGTTCAAAATTCATTTTGAATCTGTAGGTAAATTCAAAATTAAGGATGACCTTCTGAAATTATGCATTTTGGGGAATCATTCAAGTAAACAAAAAGTAGATTAATGATTTATAATGGAATTTAAATTTAAATACAAGTAATTCCAACTAACCGATAAATTTAACATTTTTATGGAGAATAAACTAGAGATGTTACCGATTTTCTGCAGTACATTTCATTATTATGTTGAGATTTTGGAAAAATGAATTATTAAGCAATTCGAAGTATAAATTAATGATTGCTTTTTGCTATACTTATATGCATTATCAACCAGATGCAAATAGTATAAGCATTAACTAAATATTGAAATCAAAATGTTAGTATGTTGCTTATTCATGCATGAATTTAAAAAAATTGCAGATGAGGATGAAAGAGAAGAAAGAGAAGAGCGAGGAAGACACAGAGAAAGAAGAAAGAGAACTATAGTAAATATGAGGAAGTGGGTAGCTGAATTAACATCACACTGGAGCAACACAACTGGCTAATTGCGAAGGTCTGGGATCAATCCGGATGGGAAGGATGCAAGGACAGAATCTCATAATTTTGAACCACAGTCAATTGACGAGGAGATCCTGAGCTGGCACCCTACTCTCCAAACTTCCACACCGCGCCAATGAAGTAAATATGGGTATAAATACTTAATCACTACTTTGTACATTACTATTTGCATACTATTTAAAACTATATTATTTATTTTAATATCTTTTCGACGATTGGTGATTTTGTTTTTGAATGAGATGAATGCAACTATATACAAAATTTGAGCATAAGTATATGTATTTAAAGAGCCACTTCTGTTTAGCCCTAATAACTAAATTTCAGGGCTAATACGTTAAGTCAGGGCTGGTGTCAGATTAAACAGTACCCAGTTCAAAATCATTTGGAGCACCCCTTAAGTTTATAAGATCTAACCAAAGAATAACAACAGTAATACGATATGATTTAAAGAGCAAAATTTATCTTAGGTTTGGCACCCTGTTCGGTAATACCACTCGATAGGGTCTGTATAAAATACTCTTTACGATTCTAAATAAAACTAAAAGCTGATTTGGAAATTTAACGACGATTTTTATTAGCTAAGAATTAATCCAATATTTGGTTAACTTTTTTCAAATTTTAAAGTAAAACCTTTTGTGTGGCTTACATAGCAACTGTCATATAAAACAATTATATGCAAATAAAATGCTTAACTAGGAACACATGTTAAGTTTCATACATATTTTAAGTAATTCAGGATTAATGATCACATGCAGTCGATAAAAAAAAGCCGTGATAGTGAATAATACTATAAAGTTTTATGAAACTTGTGATTGAAAGGAAAGCAAAATAAATTTATGCTGTCTTCATATTCTATTAATAAAAATAGTGGCGGTTTCTTTGCTACCAATCGACATCTATTCAACTTACAAACACATTTTCCACTAAAACTAAAATTATTTACCCTTTTAAAAGACTAATATTTACAAATAGTTTCAAGCATCGACGATAAGAAAAATATACATACTGGATTTATATGTTAAAAATATTTTTATGAATGAACTTAGAGTTTGAGAATCAAAGCGATTTAAAGCATTTTGACAAAATATATATATATTTTTAAAATCTACGAGAATCTTCACACATTGAAGTGGTATATATAACTTGTAAAACATGCACTAAAAGAGTTATGTGAATGTATTTAAGGTTAATAGTTTACAATAGGTTTATTTATTCGATAGGTATGGAATGGTTTGCTTTGTAAACACAATATATAAAAACGACATTGTTTGAGAAACGTATTTTAGTTTATATTCCATGTGTTTATAGAGTTTCATTTTACTAATTACGTTTCTTTCAACGTTCTCCAAAATACAGAGAAATATTTTTTGAAAATATTTTACGATTCCATGAATAGACATTTACATCGAAACAGCTTTATATTATATTGCTTATAAATCATGTTTATTTTAAAGAAAACTAAAATGTGCATAAGAAAAATTGTAAACACAAGATGCGTTGTAAAATGGTTAACATTTTGGTTCATCACAAAGCGTGAAACATTGTTCTTGTGATATTTTTGAAACGTAAACAGTTACTAACTGCGACATGCGTACAACTTATTTCGCAGACATTTATTTTACAAGAATTTTTCATGCGAACGATTTCTGAGATCGGGAGACAGCGTCTCCAGAGACTGAGACCCAATTTCAAATAATAGAAAAAGTCAAGTCACGAAGTGGACCACTCACGAAGCGGCTCTCAACGTAATCACTGCTCACGCGCTCTGACCGCTCACACGAAACCGCCTCACCGCCGCGTGTATCCCTCCGCGCCGACAAACAAAACTTCCCGAGAACTTTTTTTCTTTTTACACATATATATATCACCGGCTTTATAAGTAAAGAAAAGAAATCACAGACAGATGAGAGAAAAATCTTTACCTTGCCAAGAACCAAACCTTGTCCGTTGTTTTACCAAAGTCCGATGTCGAAGTCGAGTCCATGCTATTATCGAGTTGCAAGCGAGAAGGATTCGTCGAGTCGTGTGTTAGTGACATTGGCGAAAAGTGTCCGAGTCAACAATGTGCGAGGGGCTTTCGGCAATATGGCGGAGCGGAGTCGGAAGCACTCGCGGAGCATTTCGGGAAGGCAGGTTGTCGTTGGTTGGCGATTATGCCTTTTGTGCGGACTGGAGCAAATCGATACGCGCCAATTGCGAAAAGTTGAATATTGATGAGCGCGGGTTCACTCTGGAGGCGAGGGCTAGGATGACCTCGGGCCAACGGGACGGTCGTCCGACGTGGAATGACCCGTGCGGAAGGACCGCCTCCTTCAAGGATGGGTCACGTGGAAAGTTGAGAAGGGGGATGAGCTGGAATTTTTGAAAAATAAGGGATTTTATTATACAAAAAAAATAATAAGATTTTCGTTGGACTTATCGTTCATTTTTTCTGATTATTTTCGTGCAAGTTTACAAAATCAAAGTAATTCTTTTTGCAGGAATATCAATGTTTTTTGACTAAAATATTCTAAAATTATCAGCAACTTTTGTCTTGAGGTAGGTAGGTAAAGTAATTGAATTAATTTCACACTGGGGGGGGGGAGCGACACAAAGAGAGACGGTACGGGATCAATCTCGAAGGGAAAGATCCGAGAACACCTCACAATTTCGAAATAGGGTCAGATGACGAATTTTGTTTTGAATATTAAGACAATTGTATTAGATCACCGATTGAAACTGATGCAAAAAGTATTTTTATTGTTGAAAAATTTAGAAATAAAAAAAATAAGTTTTTCTTTGAAATTCTTTCGTGCATTTTGTCTTGCTACTTAAAGAAATATTTTAGAGGAACTTTCCAAAATCAAGCAATTTTTCAAAGATCGTTCTTTTTTACAAGGATATTCTGAAAATTATAAATAAATTTTATTTTAAACATTGGTGCTTTGTTTTGTAAATTGGTATTTCAAGCGCCGATTAAAATTGATGCATAATATAAATAAAACTTATATATTATGCATCTTGTAATTATAAATGTTGCTTCAGTAAAATTAGATAATGTTACTGAGTGCGATTTTTAGAAATACATTTCTATGCTTTCGAGTTTTAGGTGAAATCTTTTATTGTATGAACACTGAAAAAAGTAGTAAGTTTGAGTTGTATGCCAAATCCCTGTATTTTGCTTAAAATTACATTTTTTTTTAAATGCATCTCTAAAATCGTCGTTCAAACGGAATAATCGTGTATCTTAAGCAGATTCCATTATTATTAAGAGATAACGTGTCTAAAAATTGCTAAAATTTCGTTAAGACATAGAGGGGTTGTAAAAATTATTTATTATTTCAAAAAGAAAATTCGTCCTCTAAACACAACAATATCTCTAAAACAATCCAGTAGCTATTTTACACAAGTATACGTATTGAGTTTGGCAACCGCTATACCAACAATGCTCAATGCTATTTCTATGTAGGTTTTAGACTTTTACAGGTATCTTTTACAAAGAAGTATTAAAAGGAATAAGAAATATTAAAGGTGCGTTTATATATAGTCTATATTTTAGAATGGTTGTAAAGAGTTGTATGCTAAACTTTTTCTAAATCGGTCAACGGGTACAGGATTAGATAGAGAATAAACACTAACTTGATTTTTTGTATTTCAAGGAAATAACTTTCAGGCTTTAAGTATGGGGTTACATTCTAATTTTGATAAATGTTGAAATAACAAAATTTTAAAAAAATTATTATTTTTCTGTATAGCGCAAGTTACACTAAGCCAAATCAGAGCCTTTTCCTAGGAAGAACGGTACAAATTCTTTATTAAGTCTAAGCATGTAAAAAATCTCAATGCATGAGTATGAGACACGGATTGGACGTTACTTTATATTCAGAAATACGTTCAGAAAACTATATCTGAAAAAAATCTTTTTAACTAGAAAAGTATCTCTTTGCTGTTGACCTAAGCTGTAGCACATGTAAAACTGAGATGTATAAAGGCTAATGAATACATAAGGTAGAATTTGACTGGTATAATCCTCTAAAATATTTTTCATAGATTCATCATTTCTTTAAAAATCAGTCTGCGGTTAGGCAAGATTTCGTCAAATAAACATCTTATTTTCAACAAACTAATTAAGTTCCAAGTTACAGATCATTATTTTATATTTCCCATAGAACAACTTGCATAACTAGATAGTCTTATGATCCGAAATGCTTGTGCTAAACGATTATTTGTTCGCTTTTTTTGTAAAAATGTTATATAAGTAGTTACGTTATTGATTTTGAGGTAAGAAATAATTTGAAAAATGTACTAAACAGAACTAGCACTACCTATTCAATATTTAATTAGTACTTAATATCAATACTATTCAATATTATGTGTTTTATATGCAGCTTAGTCGATGTACAGTTTAACTATTTGCTTAACAATTGTCATGTTTATTTTTAATACTATATCTGAATAAATTTAGAAGCATTAATTATCCGTAAAATTTTTTTCGATGGTACTTTTCTTCTACAATTTATAAACATATTTTTAAAAAAGAAATGCAAGTAATAGTCCATTCTAATGAGTTACCTACCGACCGATTGATATGTAATTATTAGTTTTTTGTTTCACAAATTAATAATATTGGCAATGATGTAAGGTTAAATTAAGAACAAAAACTTAATAAAATAGGGGGTGTCAAATTTTGTGGTTTGTCTAGGTCGCATTAAGTGAAGAAAATTTTTCTTGGGCCTGATATAAAATATAGTTAATGTATATAAATAATAAATTTTAATTTATTTTTTAAATTTTTTTATTATAACATTAAAAAAATGGGCAACATAAACATAAAACTAATGGAATATTTGACCTTGTTTTTGTGAAACTAATGCATCAGTGTTTGGTCAACTGGAAGTGGCTATGTAATACAGACGTTAAAGATACAAGGTTGGAGACAACGTGAATAGGAAGAAATTTTAAAAGTCAATTCAGTTACAAATTTAAAAGACATTAATAATTACGCTACAGAATTTGATGTATCATGAATAATTGGTGAATGAAACTAAATTAAAAGGTTTAAATTGAAGTAGTGTCCGATAACTACTGAGTTATATTATCAAAATTCATTCAACTTTTACAAGTAGTACCACTGCAGAGGCTATAATTCTAACTCCTGTTTCCACATCTAAGTAGTTATCAGAAGAAGAAAACTGAAAGAGAAAAGTAAATACAAATAAGTATGTCATATTGCTCTATTAAATATAAGCAAGAATAAAATTATAAGTAAAAGCCGTTGATGAAATATATAGCACTTTATTAAACTTATTGCAAGCTGATAAGAATTTATACGAATTCTTACAAATATTAGGAAACTCATTAAGTAGATTGCCTGCTATGTATAGAAGAATGTAAATTAGAAACTTCTCTGGAAGTATCAATAATAACCATTAATATAAATAAAAGTTTTGTTACTAAAATTATTCATTCTGAAATAGTACAATTTATAATGTAAGAGAACGGATGAAGTATAATAAAAGCAAGGTTTTAAATTTTATGAAGTATTCTACGGAATTAATTTTGTCATCAAGGAAGTTTCTGAAAGCTTTTAAATAATCGTTAAAACATATAAAATATTTAAAAGCAATAGAAAAAAGGAACTATGAAATTATATGAATTCTATTAACTTGGGATATTGCCACCTTAGTTTTCCTTTAATGTCAATGTATTTAAAATTAATTTATGGCCACTAAGGGAATCTTTTAAATATCTGTCTCCATACAGCATTTACATAGCTCATAAAAACTTTAACTGTGTGAATCAACTTCAACTACAATAAAGAGTTTATTTTATGCAAAGCGCAGCTGGATTGATAATTTCAATAGCTTCACCATATATAGCCAGCGACAACATAACACTAAAAGAAAACTTCAACAGTTAATGTTCAACCATTTAAATTTAATAAAATCTGTAACTTTAGGATGAATTTTATCCAGTTCGAATCACTGAACGTATAAATATTTACGAATAATTGCGCAGCATATAAATTTAGCAATAGATTTGATTTTTTATTAGTTTGCAAGTTAGAACTTATTTTTTTATCAGACTATAATGAGATGGTTAAAGGACCTGTGTTAGATCCTTAACTCTCACGTTTTTTTCTCACAATCTCAATTAATCTAAATGAAGGGGAAAAAGAAATGATCTTTTTGAAAATAAAAAAATATACACAGATTAAATAAAAAACCGATTTTTGCACATCACTTCGATACTGCATTTAATATGGTATAATATATGGGGTTTCAAAAGGGAAAATTTAGAGAAATGGGTGAACAATGCATTATCTTGAGAAAGATGAAAATCGTGCTGGAAAATTTACATCACGCTACCGCATTCTATTCCGCACTGCGCTGGCCTATATTCAAATGAAGATCGATCCTGAAGTTTAGCATTAAGTTTGAACGGATGCTAGCTACTGTTTCATTCTGTTCCCTTTCCATATTTCATTACATAGGATGAATTTCATAGGTTTCTATTTTTGCTCTACTGCCATTTTTGCTACACGAGGTTAGTTGAACAGGGACCAAATGCATTGGTTTTGTGGCAAAATACTGAATCAATAAAGGAAAATCTCAAATGAAACAAAAATTAAAGAGCATTTATTTTAAGTTAGATCTCATTCTACTTAAATGAAGGTCCATCAAGTTTGAGATTGCAAACAATGTTTCATATCCCTTAAATCACCCAACTTTTTTTTTAAAGACCCCTTTCTACAAAAACTTTATTAAGTTGAAAATCTGTAAAGCCCGTCACATTAATCCTCCCCTTAAAAATAAAACAACAGGTCACTTTAACCCTCCTGGTCTTGACGAGGTATCTCGTTTCCAGCAAAATTAACAATACCTCTATGGACGTCTATTAAAGTCGTCTCGTCATCCTAACGACGAGTTACTTGGTAATTGTAAAAAACTGACCAGATCTTGAACATCATCACAAACGGATCTCGATCATCACAAAACGGCAATATCTTGATGACGAGAAAGAGAGATATCTCGTCTTCAGCGAAATGGGTTAGATCTTGATGGGCGAGATATCTCGTCGAAACCATTTGGAGGGTTAATAGTTATGCATTTCTTACTTTGGAGTCAGTTATAAAAATTAAACGTTTTGGAGAGTCATTTATTTATAAAACAAAGCCGGGGTTAAGTATAATTTTATCTTCACTGTATAACATTCCTGAACGGCGCATTTCGATTAAGCTCACAATTTTTGCTGTTCTGCTTCGTAGTTTTACAAATTTAATGCGAGAGTGTGCTTAGGATTGGATTACAGGTAACTAACATCCTATCAGACATTTTAATGGCTCACTTATATGATACTCAATGGAAATATTCCGTATTTATTTTTTATTCATCCTTTTATGGCCTCAATATCTAGTAATATATTAATTCAATTCGATATATTGTCTTGTTATCAGGAAGTTGGTCACTACATATTGATAAAGGTAGTGACTAATGTGCTGATAACTTTATAATTTGTGAAAACAAAGCAGCAGTTTATCCGTTATGGCATTTATCCGTAATGGCCGTTTATAACTCAACTAATTTATATCATTGTTTAACTATATACTTGACTATATTCCCACTTGTAAATTAAATAAATTAATCGTTATTTTGTAATTATATTTTAATTGCTATATTGAGGTAAAATAATGACAAACAGCTTTTAAAACTACTAATTTTTAAGTTTGAAAAATTTTAAAATTATATTGGTTTATCCGTTATTTAAGAGGTCATCTTATCTTAAACTTTCAAACAGTGCGCACTCATTCAAACAATCAGAAATTATTTTGAACCTCTTGAACATTTAATTTTTGATTTTTTTTCATTACGGAACATATTCCGTGGCCTATCACCATGCTACTCGGATCCGGGCTTTATTATAGTACTGTTTTCTTTTATTATGACTGAAATATTCTATTTGTGTTAATGTTCTGTGCCTTTTCAGACTTTCATTATAAAAAGTAGATTATTTTGGAATCCTTTGGATAAACGTCACTCCTATCGCCCTATTGAGTCACTTTCAGTCTGATGGAATGTACTTCAGAAAGGTTGAAATAGTGAATATAAAGCAATTATAATTAGGAGTTACACATACGTAGAAGTTATTCCATGGTTTCGAAATGTAATAAACATTCATATTTTCAAATGAAGTTTCAAGAAATTATCACACAAATTTTAACCAATATCCTCCCATATAAAAAATTTCAGCTTGATAATTTTGATCTCAGAGGAAAGTTTCAGTTTTAGTGTTTTTCAAACCATTGTGATCAGTTTGTTCCAACTTAAGTAAAACAACTAAATATTTTTCACTTCCATGACAGTTAAATATTGATGTGTAATGAAACAAAAAATTAGTGGTTATTTTATTTGAACAATTACTACTTAAAAATAACACCACTAATATTTTTACGGAAATTATTTCTTCTCCTGAAAAGTAACTTATATATATATATATATATATATATATATATATATATATATATATATATATATAACATAGCTTTACTTTTCTCAATCAAAGGAATCGCATGATATTTTTCTCAAAGCTGTTAATTTCACATACTCAGTATTCCATTGTTATATACATGAATGTAACTGTAAAAGTCATTCCATTAATATTGTGTGTAAGAAATACTTTTAACATAATGATTTAATTGATCACAGTGCAATTCTGAATTTCTTTCACGGTATTACAAATTACAGATTTGTTCTTTTGATAGTGATGGAACTAACCAACATCGAACTTTTTCAAAAATTTGTATAGGAAATTTATTTTGTTTCCTGTAGATCTTTGGATCGATCTTCGGGAAATTTTAAAGAAAATAATGTGTTAGTACGGATTTCTTTAGGAGTGTGATTTGTAAGAGCCGAAGAAAGAAATTTCATTAAACATACAAATATTCATCTTAATTTACAAATAATTACCCGTGGGTTGATAATAATTTCTCATTTTAAATAAATTATTTTAAACAAAAGTATCGCAATTTAAAAACATATATAATAAATGACAAGAAATTTCACAAAGGATTAAAAATCATGTGATAGTTGAAATCTCTCCGACCTTCAGGATTTTCTGAACTATTGAAATTTCTTCAATGCATCATAGCATAAATTTTGTAACTAATAACTATGCAACTATGTAGAGTTCATTTTTTCATTTGTAACTATAACTTGAATTTTAATCTTTTTTTATTCTCATAATCATAACTTATGAATGTGAAAAAATCGCAAAGATGAAAATAACAGTTTTAATAAAAAATAAAACGATGTGTTTCCACAAGTTTATCTGGTCTATTACTGAGTTTAGTTTTATTAAAAAATACTTTTAAATAGAATCCGATGAAAAGTGTGTATCTTTTTTTAATTAGAAATGCGTCATGTCTTTTTTTATATGCAAGAAAGCAAGTAATTATCGTTGTTAAATATCTCTTGATACTGCTAGGTAAGAAAGCAAGAATTGAACTCCTTTAATCAATCCACTTCACAAAAATACTGAACTTTACTAAGGAAGAAATATTTTTTCCATGCTAATTTAGAATAGGAATAGACTCCATTTATCAATAACAGTAGTTTATCGTGAAACATTAATAGCACCAATAGTACATTAGATTTTGTGAGAATTTCATATCTGTATATAGTAAACATTAATACGCGTCTATTTATTCAACGACAACACACTGAAAAGGAACAATCTATATATATAAAATAGGATGTGTGTGTGTGTGTATGTGGGTATATTTTCTATACAAATCTACACCGTTTGACCAATCCATACCAAATTTGGTACACTTATACTTTAGAACACTGCGATCAGCATAGGCTAACTCTTAACCCCCGTTCTATTGGCTCTGGGGGGCTAAAAACTATTCGAAATCGCAATAGAAATAACATTGAGCATAGATTGATTGCTTTAGGCAGCGATGGTTGCTTTACCATTGTTGATCGAAAAACAATTTTTTCCAAAACAAATTAAATTACAGTATTTATGTTTGAACTGACTTTTTAGTTCTTCCCATGATGTAAATAAATTATAGATATTTTATTGATGAAGGAAAGAATATTTTAAAATATTTATGTTTGCAAGGAAATTCAAGGAAAGGTTTTCAGTTCAAGGATTATTTTCAAGGAAAGTTGGTGTATATTTCGACCAACTTTCCTTAAATAATTTATTGAATACGTAATGATTTGTAGAATTCTGTTTCACGAGGCTTTTTAGGTAAGGCGTGTAACTTATTTTAAAATGTCCGCAATAGATACATGTGAATCCTCCGTTGAAAGCATTGATTTTCTTTCTGAAAAATTCTGTAAAATCGACCTTCTGCTTTTTGAAAAATTTTTATCTATTCAGTTTAATTTGTCTACACCGATTATATTTATTTCTAAACCAAGCACCGTTATTCCGAAAAGCACAAACGAAAAACTCATTGATCATAAAAGCGTAATTTTGCTACTCGGTATCTGGCAGCACCAGAATTAATGTTTACTCTTTTTTATAAAACTTTGTAGAACTTTCTAGAAAGTTGGGGAAACGGAAACTTAATTGGACTCATGGTGGAGAACATTCCAGCACCCACTCGATTCTTAGCTGGTCGTATTTAAAGGAAGCTAACTCGGTAAGTCTTCCAGTTTATCATGTTTCAGTGAATCTGGCAGTTTTATTTCGCTCTTTTGATTGTATAAGTGTTTCCTACTTTTTTCGACAGTGTTAGTGTACATTTTTGATTTATATTTCTAAACGGATGTAAGTACTACATAATTTTAAATTCGTTTTTTCGTTAATTTTAGCTTTGCATTGTATTCTATAATAGATTTCATTGCTCAGTGAGTGTCCTTTTGCTTATTTTATGAAATAGCATTTTTTGTATTTTTTTACAGATTTCTTTGCTGTAGCAATGCCTCCAAGGAAGGGGAAGACGATCGGCCAAGTGCAGTCAACGGCTAAGATGATGAAAGATGAGCGTAGTCAAGAAACTTCCGAGAAGAAGACTTGCAATTGCGAGAGAGCTACAACATCTAGAGCAACAGAGAACAGCACAGCAGCGTGAGGCCCGACTTCAGAATAAGAGGGATAGTGCTACTACATTTAGAGCAACAGAGACGACATAGCAGCGTGAGGCCCGACTACAGGATAAGAGAGATAGAGCTACTACATCTAGAGCAACAGAGACGGCACAGCAGCGTGAGGCCCGACTACAGGATAAGAGAGATAGAGCCAAACGATCACGGACTGCGCACCATTTTAGCTTAGCATTGGAAGAATTCCACTACGATTCACATAAAGACTACTCGCTGCATGCAAGTGTTACCATCGGGAAAATGGAAATGGTTTGTAGTTACTGTCAAGCCAAAAAGTTTAAATCAGAGTCTACTGGTATTTGCTGTAAAAATGGAAAACTTAAACTCTGCCAACTGGAACCACCACCGCAAGAACTTTTGTCTTACACATCAGCAGATACGTCAGAGTCGAAGCATTTTCTTAGTAACATCAGAAAATACAACTCATGTTTCCAAATGACATCATTCGGCGCCACATCAGTTGTTGGAGAGCCCGGATTTCCGTCGACATTCAAGGTGCAAGGGCAGATTTACCATAGAGCGGGATCGTTGCTTCCGCTGCCAGATCAACCACCAAAATTTCTACAACTATATTTTATTCAAAACGAACAAATGGAAACTGATCAGAGGTGCGCCTACATCTCGGGAACCAGACGTCAGATTGTGTTAAACTTACAGAGGATGTTTCATGAGCACAATAATCTTATTAAAACGTTTGAAACAGCATTGGAACGTATGCCAACAGATGAATATAAAGTAGTCATAAGAGCAGACCGAAGACCAGCAGGCGAACACGAGCGGCGCTTTAACTCTCCTCAAGCAGATGAAGTCGCGGTGGTTATATCAGGCGATGAATTCCATCAACGGGATATCGTTATTCAATGACGAGGTGAATCTTTGCAGCGCATTTCGGAAACACATCGATCTTATGATGCTCTGGAGTACCCAGTGATATTCCCCCACATGGTGAAGATGGATATCATTTTAATCTGAGGCAGATCAACCCAAGAACAGGTGAAACAACGAGCAAGAAAGTTTCAGTGATGGATTTATATGCGTACAGATTAATGGTTCGAGATACTGAGCAGTACCACGTATTGAACTGCAGGCAATTGTTTCATCAGTTCATCGTCGATATGTACACAAAAGTCGAGAGTGAGCGTCTCCTTTACATTCGCCTAAATCAACGTAAACTGAGAGTTGACGAATATATTCACCTGAGAGATGCTGTGGGAAATGACGGGAACGTTGAAAACCTCGGTGCCTTGGTCATACTACCAGCTACATTTACAGGAGTCCCAGACACATGCACGAATACACACAAGATGCTATGACGTACGCGAGGACGTACGGGAGACCAGACTTATTTATCACCTTCACCTGCAATCCGACTTGGACGGAGATCAAGGAGGTTCTTACCAATGGTCAATTACCCAGTGAGCGCCACGACTTGATTGCGAGAGTATTTAAACAGAAGCAGTTGAAACTGATTGACGTTATAACAAAGAGCCATGTATTTGGAGTACCGAGATGCTGGATGTATACGTTTGAATTATTATTTTATTTCTATGATGAGTTTTATATTTTTACATGAATATTATGAATATTTGATTGATAAAAAAAGGATAGTTAAAATATTTCATTATTCATAATTTACATTTTGTAATGGAACACGAAAAACTTCAACTCATTAATCATAAAAGCGTAATTTTGTTATTTTAGATTTGGCAAACCAGAATTAATGTTTTATTATTTTATAAATTTGATTTAGAATCCCGAGTTTGTCTGTTTGAGTTAGCACAGCTAAATGTTGCAGTCATATTTGAGCATTACTAAATTTCATAAATCATTATCGTCTTTATCAATATTTTCAAATGTCTTTTTCGAATCGCTCTATTTCAGAATAAACTCAGGCAGTCGAAATTCGACACTGCGCATCATTCGTTTTTTAGAATTCTGCATTTTTTCGTCGGAATTTCGTTTCTGTTCGTATTTATGTCTTAATCTTTTACATATTGCAATATATTCAGGAATTAACTGCATATATTTGCGTCCGAAGTATATTGTAGAAGCTATGAAAAAGTTAAAATGTATTTTCCGTACAACTTAAATGATTGCATTTTTCTGTGAAAAAAAAGTGATTATTCTAATTCACTTTTCAAGCAACATTTAACCATTTCAACCCGAGCAACGCCGGGTAATTCAGCTAGTAACCTAATAAAAAAGTCTAAAATAAGATCGTCCTGATGACAGACAAAACAAATAGCAGATTAAATTAGCTAATTCAAATGCTTATAACACAAGAGAAAATTATTGATAAAAAATCTAAGTGTACAGCAATGCTGAATGATAAGACATACAGTTCGAAAGCATACAATCTCATATACTACTTGACTGAGATCAAAGCATGATAAAGTTGTGTTTCATTAAAAATCTAATTAAAAAATTAAATTTGACGTAAGTTATAGGAGTCTTGTTTTCATCATGGGCGTCATTCTGAAATAATATTATTTTATGTCTGTTTCAATTATTTGATTTTTTTATTCCTTTTTAGTTAATCTGTGATTTTTCAAACGAAGTGCAAATTCATTACTGAGCAACAAACGAAAGTATTAAATATCTACACCAACCTCGCCTATTGCAAAATCTTCAACAGTCTCAAGTGAGAACAAAGTTGAGGTATTGTCTAATTTGTTTTGGTTGAGGTGCATAATGGCATATTCATTGCGTAGAGCTTTTAATGTTCAAAGTTTCATAAAACTGAAAACTGAACATTTCAGTTAAACTAAAAGTAAAACCATGCTTGATGATGAAATCAGAAATTGCCATTCTCTAAATCTTTCTATAAGAAAATGTTTAAAGATTAAAAGAGAAAGAATACAAAAATTAAATGAATTTTCATTGTCTATTCTGAAAACGTTTTGAGAGTATGATTGCTTCACGTTCATCAAAGTATAAAATTGTTGTAATTTCAATTGACAAAATCTATTGCATTGATTTCTTACTGCATTAATAATTTATTTATTTTTATCTATATTTTCGTTACATCTATTAGTGATCATTTTTTATAATTAAGAATTGAAAAAGTTTAGACATATTTTAATTTCTTGTCGTTGAGATTAAAATTACTCTATCAGTCATGGACCTTAAACGAAATATATATTAATCAGTTACCATACATTCAGCTATGAGAAGAATACTTTTAGCACTTTTTGTTTCTTATATTTTATTTCTTATTTCAATGATTAACAACTGATAAAGTTGATTTTCACACATTCTAATTTCCTTCTGGATTTTTACAAAAAACGTTTATTTCAATCAAGGATCTTTATGCAGATTATAATGTTTTAAAAACTATAATATACATAGAAATCCTTCTGAAATACAAAGTGAATAGTTTCTTATTTAGTTATTTCCACTAAACTTCGTTTTCACGGGAATAATACATGTGAAAATACACGGAATAAAATATATACACGGATTAAAATATACACACGGAACAAAGTATGTGAAAAAATTAACAAGAGATTATTAAGAAATATTTAAAATAATAAATTTAGAGGCCAAAGGGTTTTTCCTCGTTAAACACTAGCTAATTTAAAATTAACTAAACATTATCAACATTTTTGTGGGCCTCTGAAAACCCAGTTGGAAGAGCAAAGGATTAGCAACCGGAGGATTATGAGTTCTAAACTCGGTCCAGCCAAAGACCGTAGTGTACACGGGGGCTGGTGCACGTAAAATATGACCTCGCGATGGCTTGGTGTGGAAGTTTCGAGAGTGGGGTGTCAGCTCAGGTGCTGTTCTCGTCACCTGACCATGGTTCAAAATTATGGAGTTGCCCTCGGTTTTTTCCCTTTGGGATTGATCCCGGACCGTCGCCAATAGCCCGTTGTGTTGCTCCAGTGTGACGTTAACTACCTACCTACCTACCAACACTTTTGTTCAAAACAATTTTATGTTTTTACTATTAGATTTCTAAAATTAGCGTAATAAATTGCATACTGAAATCAAAGATTTGGAAATATGTAAGAATTAAGATAACTGTTTCGTAAACAGGCTGAAAAAAAAATTGATAATATCCAACTAGTACTAGAGAGCAATTTCATAAGTGCATCTTCAAAATAATCCTATGAAATGATAATATTTCTACCATCAAATTATTTACATTTTCTTGCAGTCTGCTGACTCCCGCTGCATCTAGAATAATTATA
Source organism: Meta bourneti (assembly GCA_933210815.1). NCBI lineage: Eukaryota > Metazoa > Arthropoda > Arachnida > Araneae > Tetragnathidae > Meta > Meta bourneti. The sequence continues at coordinate 49,640,435 of OW119929.1, read as the reverse complement.
TCAATGGTGATATTCACGTAAATATTTTATCTCTGAATGATTCATCTCTAATAAGAGTTTAATATATATTGAAACAATGCCAATTCTGATTATTAGAATGTGAGATATCAAAACGAAGATTATCAGTAATTTGAATTATATTTGTTCCGGCTAGTATTTACAATTTCTTATAATTTTTCGAAATACCTATTGGTCTCAATTTTGAATGTATCATTTATTTTAAGTAAGTACATGATGTCTGGAATAAACTAATAACAAATTATTTTAAACTATACCTATAGCAAAAAATTAAAAATTGTCACAAATGGTGAATTTTTCATATGGATGAACATAACTTCATTATGATGTGGTGATGGTTTGGTTGAGTTTTATAGTGCAAAGGCCATATTTGGCTAAGCTACGCGAAACAAAAATCAGACAACGTCAAGGTAGTGATACATATTTACACAGACAAGGAAATATTTACCATGATGTGGTGAAATCGGGCACGTTTCATCGTCAAATTACATTGTTCAGAAAAGATTTTTGTAATTAAATACGAGCAATTTATATTTATATTTCACAAATCCTTCTCAACAAAAAGAACTATTAATTTCACTCTTAAGACACCAATCGCTGCGCTTTTTATTTTACTGCAGAAGATATTGGTTAATAAAATGTAAAATGAATAACAGAATAATGTGAAAACTAAAAAAGAAACATTGAAATGTGATAGTTACCAACATATTAATAGTTTCTAAATAATATTTCACCATTGGCAAAATGCAAGCAAAGGGGCAGTACTTGTTAATGAAAAATAACTAATCACACAAACAATAAAACACTAAACTAACTACGGTGCAAAATACAAGAGGACAGTGTTGCAGTAAAATATTGTCATTAATGTCAAAGCTGATGGATCGCAAATCATAAGACGCACTTAAGAGTCAAAAGTAAGATTCATCAAAATCTTTGTAGAGAAATAGTTATTTAACGTTACCCATAATGGTTTACATGCCCTCTGAACCGAAACCTCTACTTTCTTTCTGCGCACACTGGTAATATTTAACAGTTCTTTTTCCTATTGCATGAAGTGCGTTCTCGTAAACATTGGAAGCACGAGCACACTTACAAAATAATTCTGAATTCATGTGTGCTTTCCTGGACTGCTTTTGATTCTTAAATTTTGTCCAACACTATTGCACAACATGATGAAAACCTTGTACAAATATCCGAAATGAAGTTAATAATTCTTAAAAAAATATTTTCCCTGTGGATTTATTTATCTTCTCATTAGGGGGAGGAATGAGTTCAATGTTGGTTTGCATTACACTTCAGTGCAGCGTTCTACATATTTTGTTGAATTTCCCAATTAAGTTAATGTAAGCATTACTCACAATAAAATATTTCCATGGAGACGGAGAAATATTTTAGCAGTTTACTAAATATATCAACGATTGAAGTTAAAAGGAAACTTCAACTATCATATTAAACACTTTTAAAGTAAATGACCTAATTTCCATACTTTTTGATAAAAGTTCTTTCCGTTTAATTTCCAAATTTTTACGCGTATTGAGCAATTTTATGTATAAAAGTCACTCATCGTCTTATTAACTCTTTTTGGAAGATTGGGCATCACAAGAATTATATCGTCTCTCACATACATTTCGAGATTGACGATTCATGGCCAAATAATAATTATAAGTTTAAAATTTAAAAAAGATGGTAAAAGTTTGCCTATTGACAATTTCTTGAAAAAAATCATTAGTTTTCAGTTAATTCTTTATATATTTCATAATTTTGATAGCCTCTAACACGCCTAAATTGTCCCTAAAATTTACCAACAGCCATTTTTCTAAGATTTTAATACTTTTTAAGAATTTTACCGAAATTTCGTCCTATTTCATAAACATTTTTGTATCAAGCGTTTCATTTCCAAAATTTTTACTTCCTTATTCAGCAATTGTAAACATAAAAATGACTCGACGTCTTAACCCTCGTGATGGTTGTTTTGGTGAGGTCATTTACAAAACTGACCAGATCTTGATGGACGAGATATCTCTTCATTAGAAAAATTGTTCAGATCTTGATGAACGAGATATCTCGCAGAAACCACTTGGAGGGTTAATAAACACATATTACAAAATTGGATGGACTGCTGTAGCCCAGTTGGAAGAGCAACGGATTAGCAACCGAATGGTGACGAGTTCGAAACTAGGTCCAGCCAAAGACCATCGTGTACACAGGGACTGGTGCATGTTAAATCTGTCGTGGCCTCAAATGTCCTTACGTTGGTGTGGTGTGGAAGTTTGGAGAGTGGAGTGCCAGCTCAGAGGTTGTTCTCGTCATCTGACCGTGGTTCAAAGTCACGAGGCCTTGTCCTAGGATCTTTCCCTTCTGGTTGATCCCGGACCGTCGCCAATAGCCTGTTATGTTGCTCCAGTGCGACGTAAATTACCTACCTACAATATTGGCAATGGCAAGATTTTTATCTTCTCTCACATATCTTTCGATATTGGCGATCAATGATTGTAAATAGTTAGAGTTCAAGAGGTAAACTAAAGTCACAATTTTTTTTATTTTGATAATTTGTTGAAAAATTCATAAATTTTCAGTTGATTGATTACGTTTCATGCTTTGATAGCATCTAACTCATCTAAGTTGTCTCTTTGAAATTTCATACTAATTATTTTTTTAACATCATCCATTTTTCAGAAATTATTTGTTTGGAAAACAGGTAACACAATAATTTAATATGCGTCTCAGCTAAAAGTAAAATATTGAAATACTATCTAATCATTACATTATTACTACTTTTTGTTTGCACCTTTGAAACATTATTCTGAAATTTACGGGCAGAAACCTTCACGAAACGAATATAACTCAACATTTTTATTCTCTTTCCAGGTTATATGAACGGTGATCGCAAGTGATAATGAAAACATCACGTGACCATGTATTCCCTGTGGGGGGTCGAATCACTTTGCTGTTTTTGAAACAGCTAGGAGCAATGGTCTCATGTTGCCACACGTCCATAACAGTGAAGAATTACTTTATTGCTCTGAGAGTTGAAATGAGGCGGAGCTTGTCAACCTGTATCAGAGTCTAATCATGGCAGATTGATAGTGTTGTCAATAATACGCATTTGCAATGTAAAATTTTTGTTAGAGCAGACGTTCACACGTGTTTTTGAGCAATGAATTATCATTCTCTTTTTATTTCTGTAAATTAGTGTCTCTGGTGAAGGTAAGCAACTACTTTTTTGTACTTAAACCTTTTACGGTATACATTATGTTTGTTAAAATGAAATATAACTCGTAGTAAAAGGTCCGAAGATGAATAGTTAAAAATATAAAGCAGTTTTCTAAAATTTGGTGTTTGAATTTTTTTTAATGATGTGTTGTGTTATTTTCCTGCTATGTGTTTTAATATTTTATTTTACAAGAGATTGAATTAGCGCAGCGCTTATAAAAAACAAAACAGTTCAAATGAGGTTCATAAAGCAGGATCTCTGTGTACATAGAAAAAACTATTGTAAATAGTTATTAGTTTTGAAGAAAGTCAATGTCAGTATTACAACAAACAGATAAAGAAATCAATACATATAATTACTTTATCAAGGTTGAAAGCCTTGAAATTCGAAAAACTCACAAGACAAAACTTCAATACATTGTAATAATTTGTAATGCTTGGAATATATTTTAAAGCATTCAAACATTTAAAACAAAGTTATCAATGAACTGTATTTGTGTGATTAACTTACCTAAATTATTGTTTTAATAGACGCTAGATTAGGAAACTGGATTAAATCTGCGAGAAAATATTGGATATCAATTCCTACCATAAATGAAAAAGAAAGTGTAAAAACAGTTTTAAAATTTAATATTGATAAAATAATTTCTTAATTTAATAATTTAAAAATGCTTCTCTCTTTAAGAAAATAGTTTAAATAGAACTTGATAATTTTGCATGTGTTAAAGAATGTGTCAATTTTAAATTGCAATTATTCAATCCTATGTAAACTTTAAATGGTTTTAAATGTGTAAATGAAACGTGCAACACCATCAAGTGCAACAGACCATTTGAAAGGAATTATATCATTATATAAATAATGATATAAGGAAGCTAGGAATTAGGTTCCAAATATAGAATGAACGAAGAAGCATTTTTACTAGAAAGACTGGGAACTTTTTCATCAATTTACATTAAATATGTTTCAATTCTTTTGATGCACTTATGAATATTCCGAGATATTAAGCAAGTATAAAACTTAAGAATATCACCAATCCTCTAAAATATATGCAAAATGCTTTGTCCACCTCTAAATTTGAAAAAAAAAAACCGATGAAAATTTGAGAACCTATTACACTGTAGAGAAATTAAATTTAAACTGTGAAGGTTGTAAATATGGTTACTTTCAAATAGATGTTGAAAAAAAATTGTCGTATAAAACAACTATATTTACACAAAATTTCATGTAATTTTATTGTACCAGTTACACAACCAGCTTAACAAAATTTAGAGATACTTTACATTAAATTTTGAAAGTTGTATTCAAAGTATTTCATGGATTGCGTGTCTACAAATTCTACGTAGAAATTTGTTGAAATAAAATAAACAATCCTATAAAAGAAAGATCCATAGAATTAATTAACTTGGAAAGAATGGAATTAAAAGTCATTAGAAATCATTATATCAGCAAGTATCGTCTCAAACAAAATCTTTAGAAATAAATATTTTATGCGGAAAATGTTTCGTGGGTTCTAAATACGAATATGAATTTAAAAAGATTTCACATTAGAAAATATGTACTTTTATTCAGCATACGTGAGTAATTTCAAGTCTAAAATGCAATACATTAATTATTAATCTGAGCTTTGGGAGCTTGAGCTCCTTACGTGTTTACGATGAACTGTATGCAACACATTTTCACAGATAGATAGAAGTCATCACAATTGCTAACAAACGAATTCTGAGATAACGTAGTATTAAAATAAGTTTTGAGCCTTGCTGGATGTACCATTAATCTAAAATTTTCCACAAATATAAGAATCAAAAGTAAAGCTCGAGCAGTTTTAATGCTGTAGCAGTCGATATTCCTAAATTCCCTACACACACATCTACTAGTTTCTGTCAGAAGAAAATAACATAAAATAGGGACAAATAACCTCTCGATTCTCTATCCTGCATCAATCTTTTAAATAAATTAAGAATTTGCAGTATTTTAGTTGATAAACTAAAAATGTTCCTCGATTGAAGTTATTTTTTCCTTGTTTTTGTTACCCATTCCGAAAAACCAAATATTGTTCTACAAAGTTAAAATATTCTTTATTAATTGATCTTGACTTCTTATTTTGACCAACCAAAATAAACTGCTTTGTTGAGGGTAAAAATGAAAACTTATTTCAAAAGTTTTCAAAGGTTTTTACGTAATAATAAATCATTTTCTGGATCGTTAAGCATTCATTAAACATAACGTAAAATTTTTGTTAAATCATTGAAAATTAAATATCCACTATTTTTTAGTTATGACTTCCTGGGGGATTTAATTTAAGGGAATGCTATGTATCCTAACAATCCTACTATACTTGTATGAAGAGCAATTCCTTTAGGGCTATGACCACACATTAATGTTTCGCCCCTGAAGTTTATTTCAAATGTCCTAAAATCCTCACTTTCAATTTAACTTCTTGTGGAGAATGACATGGAACAGAGTGAAAAAGAAATATTGAAACAAATTGCGGTGTTTACAACCTTAGAGGTATTTTGCAAGAAAACGGGGAGGAGATATGTCTGCTCCCACGGTTGCAAGATGGGTGTCCGAAACAGATAACAACAATCTATAGGAAGAGGGGGTAGGATAAATTCCGCTTTGTATCATTTAACGTTACGGAAATACTCGGTGGAACTTTCCCCAAAGATTTGTGATAGTTTCCCAACTATCTACAAGAGCCTCATTGGTCGGTCTGCCATCAACAATATCTTAAGCCCTTCTTGGTTGGCTAATGCTTTACAATCCAGAAGGAAGTCTTTAGCCAAGGACTAAACGTAGGGGGAAATGAAAAAAAGTGTCTGCTTTCAAGATGCCCTGGCGTCAATTGGGTCGCCATTCATCTTAGAGAAATCCAGGAACTGGTAATTACTAACCGTAAAGCAGAAAAGGCGGTATCGTACAAAGGACAAAGTCAAGGCCTGGCAGTTCGGTGACATTGACAGACGCTTCTTTTTTTGATAGATAGCGCAAACCATTAGTCCTCTTTGTGTCCTTTTCTGGAATTGTTCTGAAGGATCTGGTTTCCCAGACTACATGGTTGTCACCGTCCCCTTCTGTCGATAATCCCTAAAAACGCCGCTCCTATGCGTCTGTGAGAAAGGGAGAATGGGGAGATGAGTGAATGTAGATTTTTGCCAAATCCTGAAGATGTTTTTCGCAAAGCGTAAAGATGTGTTTTCGATTCGGTTATCTTTGAACTAGCCCATATGACTACAGTATGCGTAAATGAGATTTTAGGCAAGCTTCAAGAATTTTAGGGTGGGAGAAGATGTAAATCCTCTGCGGTCCTGAGAATTTCGGCCTCTTTTAATAAAAATTGCTTCTAAGTAAATTAATATTGACTCCAGAAGAACAATGTAGTTATTCGCAAAAGTTTATCTCTTGAGGAGTTGATACAAGAGTGTAATTTAGGGACAGAAAACAAGCTGGTCAATACGTGAAAAAGTTACAGATTAAGGGGGAAGAATAAACCAACGTCGATTAACGGACAAAATTTTTTTACAGCACAGCCATTAGACTAACTATTAGTTTTTAGGTCAAAAATGAAAATTATATGCATTTTGATACTGCTAAGTGTTCTTTCAGACCGAATACAGTATGATAAATTATTTCTCATCATCATGAAAATAATTATTTAGAGTCAAAAAAGGGCTTTCCTAAAAATGTCGAATAATAATTTTCTGCTCTAACCCGACAACTTGCCCCATTTGGTTAACAGTTTTAAATACTTGTATCCATTTTTACTATAAAAAGCACTTGAATTTTATACGATGAATCTTCAAAGCTTACGTAGGACAGAAATAAATTTTAAATTGTTTTACTACTTTAGAAAAATCGACTTATTTAAAATCATCAGCTATCAACTTTCTATAAAAAGCATACTTGACAAAGATAAGAAAACGTTGGTACCATGTTAATATATAAATAGAAGCGGCTAATCTAGTACCCTTTCCACGTTAGTAACTTTTACAAATGTTGCTTTGATTGAATTTCAAATTATGGCTTAGAACATGAAAATTTCAGATATTTAATAGTCCTCTATTTTCAAAAGTGCAATTTACATTACATCTGCCCAGCATTAAAATTAGTAGAAATCATAGTATCAAGAAGGGCAAAATAATTGCTACTCTGTAAGAAGTAATGTTATTTTATTTTATAAAGTCATAAACACACTTGTGAGAGTAAAAGCCTATTTTTAATAAAATTGGATTGTGTAAAATATTTTTGAGACAAAATATGTTTATATTCAAAGTAACATAAATGTTTTATACCGAAAAATATAAAATTCTTCGGTCTGACTTGAAGAAGCTTTTTTAAAATAATTCAAATATATATCCTACATTTCTGTCACGTTTAAAGTGGGGTTGCAAGCAGCAGGATGGTGTTTGTGTACGCATGCCAGATGATAATAATTAACGATAATACCAAATCATTATCGTTTGCGCGCATGTATTGATATCTTGGCTCATGGAGAAGTAAGATTCGTTTGCAATTTAATTATTTTTATTCTTTATACGCCAGATGTAGCAGCATTTAAAAATATATATTTAGAATTTTTATTCTTGTTGCCATTAGAACTTCTTGTGCTATGAATTCGTCGACGTACTTGTACGTCGATCTCTATGCATTGGCGCAAATTTTGTATACACATAGAAGCGCTTCCCATGGAACTATTATTTTAGGGCTACGGCCTCTGTTAATGTATATATAATTTTTGTAAATCAATTTTTACTATACAGTCTACTTATTTGAATCTACTATATCGCACAGAACAGATAAAATAAAAATAATTAAGAAAATTTCAATCAGGCGTATGAACTCACTAGGCCAATAAGCTGAAAATGTTTCATCCTGCGTGTTCACTAAAATGAAGGTAACTACAAGAGGTAAATTTTTATAAATCAGTACATTAATTTCAATAAATTTCTTATGTCGTTTAGAAATCCTATTAAGGTATTTTATTTTTCATTTTACTCCTAAGCTCTTAAAATTATGATTGAAACAATTCTATGCCGTGCCGAAATCCGGACAAATTTAAATCATATCACTCAAATGCATTTAAGCTGATATGATTCAAATAAGAGTTTTCATTCGTGAATTTTATATATTTATGTTTAAGTTAAGTAAATATAAGCGGAATGATATTTATATCACTTTTGCAAGTATAAATGAATTTGAAAACGTTTCCACTAGTTCCATTAAGAAACATTTCGCATCTATAACATCTGCTTGTAAAATGTTGCTTACACTCCATCATTTTAAAACATATATATTGCTATTTAAGAAATGTAATGACCAAATATCGAATTAGTATGCATGCTATTTAATGAATATTAATCCAGATTCTCAGCAGGTCTTGTATTGATATAGATTATATCGTCACCTGAATGCAAGAACTAAGTAACTCGAAAATGAGTATTTTGAGTTCAACTAGTAAAGTTGAGATGATACAGAATTTAAGGCAAAAACTAGGTAACGTTTTTACCATTTAAACTCTATCTATTGGCTAGTGAAAATGTAGATATGCATGAAAAGGAATTATTGTGGAAACTATTTTTCCCTTGTCATCTCAAAAACTAAAAAATTGAATTACCGAGTTCTTGTATTCAGGGGACGATATATGATATTTCAGTCTAATAAATTTCTTGCGTAAAGTAGATTCGAGCGATAAGTCTTAAAATTGCAATGATTTGTTTGAATTTTGTTCAAAATTATTGAGTAATTTGTTTGATTTGCTGTCGAATAATTAATGAGTGGCACGTTTGATTCGTTGTGAAAAAATGAATGAAAAATTTGCTTGATTTGCTGTCTAAAATGATTTACTGTTGTCACACAATGTTAAGAAGTAATGTTTTTGGTATAGTAATAGTATACGTATTTCTTTTATTAAATGCTTACATGGATTAAATATGAATACGAACGAATAAATTACACAAATTAAATGCTTACATGAATGTTTTATGTATGAGGGGGTAAATATAGTGTTTGTAAATTACTAGAGCAGAATTACCCGGTTGTTCCACTTGAATAGGTTAAATGTTGTTTGAAAGTTATCAGAATATTCACTTTTTATTTTATAGAAAAATGCAAATATAATTTAAAGTGAGCGGAAAATATTTTTTAAATGCCATTTTAACACTTTTTATAGCTTCTACAATTTACTTTAGATGAAATACATATGCTTTTTTATCCTCCTATATAATCCATTTCACATACATCGCATTATAGTGTAAGGAAAAATAACAAATGTTGATAATAAGGTGGCGACTACAGAAGTTTTGGAGTGATTATGAAACCCCATTAAATTCCATTCCTGTAAAAATGACGAACTTACAGCATAGTATTTCATTCAAGTTTTGCTCTCAATATTTTTTTTTTATTTGTAACAGCACTCTTACACCGGTAATGCTGTATTTCCGAATTCTATGAAAGGATGACAAATCATATTCATGATTAATTTCCTTTTGAGCAAATCATTTTTTACTTGAAAATTCCATTCAGTCCAGACGAAACAAAGTTAATCGATACAGATTTTTCAAAAGAAGGAAGTTTAATTTTACAGTGTTTTTAAAAAAGCAAACTGGTAAATATTTAAGGTAGCAAAGTTGCGTAAGAGTACCTTTTAGTAAACAACCCCGACCTCCTATCACTTAAGTCAAAAAGCTTTCAACTTTTCAATAGTCCTAGTTAGAATATTTTATAACCGTGATATTATTTCAAGACCAAGCAAAGTTTTATTAATTTTTTTTACATAAAGTTTTATTTACTCCTACTGGCATACAATTTTTAATCGGTTGTAGCATTTTTTGTCAATTCATTCAGTTTTGAAATGAAAGTTACATGCCTCTTTAGAATGATAGATGTTGCTTCTTGACTTGAGTACAGCTTTCAATACAATCCAATAATATAGTTTGAAACTCGAAAAACAAATAGGTTTTACCGTTTTTAATTGTCTAGTAACGGAAGCCTATGTTACGACAATTTTAAAAATCTAAATTACAACGTATTGTTACTCGTTTTATTTTAGCGTTACTGGTCTTATTTTAAAATAGGACTTTATTTTAACGTTAACTCTTGTTTTCAAACTGCTTTATTTTAACTTTGCTTTATTGCTTTATTTTGCTTTATTTTTATTTGCCGTTAAAATAAAGCAATTGAAAACAAGAGTTAACGTTCAAACTAGTTTAAACTAGTAAGACGTTACCGTCTTATTTTAAAAGGTTTTGTACACTTTAGTTTTTTAACGGAACTCTACAATTCATTATGTATTGAACCAACGACTTAATGGAAAGTTGGTCGAATGATACACATACTGCCAAGAAATAAACTCATTTTAACGAAATTTTGCACAAAATAAACAATTCGTTAAATTTGTAACTTCTAAATAATTTATTTAAAAAACATAAATACAGCAATTGCAATTAACAAACTCAATTCGAATTATTGAAAAATGTAGATTTCTGAAAAATGAGATATGGGCAAACGCGTCAGATTTTGAATTCGAATCTGCTACGGAAAAAAGCAATTCGAGATTGCTAAATAAAATAACAATTTATTTTTCTAAAAGAACAGATTCGTAATACTTAAAAATGTTCAAATAAGGACAGCTTCATTATTTTGTCTTTAACTCAGATACATAAACTCAGAATCTATATGTATATAAATCAGAGTTGGATTCTGGCTGTGTTCTCTAAACAAATCTACACCGTTTGATCAATCCGCACCAAATTTGGTACACTTATTACTTTGAACCCTGCTGTTAACACAGGCTAGATATTTATCCCATTCGATTTGTTCTGGGTGTGGAGAGGGTGCTAAAAACTAGTTTAAACCCCCATGGTAAAAACATTGATATTGCGGTTAGAAGCTCAGAGTGTTATACTAGTATTGCTAAAACAAGCAATTTTTTCAAAGAATTATTACAAAATTTAAATTATAATACTTATGTTTGAACTTATTTTTTACTTCACATTCCACAATTTTAGTATAATTTATGAATATTTGATAATATAAAGCGATTTAAAGTATGTATTTTGTTTTGTATGACATATTTTGTTAGCGAAGTGTATTTAATGCGAAAAGCGCAAGCGAAGATCGCAAAGGCATGGGTTCATTTCATGGCGGAATGTGTATAATTTGACCATTTTTCCTTAAAAGTCCTTGTTTCAATACATAATGGTTTGTACCCAATTTTGTTTCATAAATAAAATGTACGAAACAAAACATTTTTAAATAAAATGGGGTAGGGTTTTATTTTAAATGGCCGGGTTAAAATAAAATCACGTTCAAATAAGTCAGTTAAACATAGTCTTATTTTTAAATCATATGACGGATAGTATAGGTTTAGTATATGAAGGGTAGTCATATATGCTGCAATTCAAAGACTTTAAAATGTTAACATAGGTTTCCATTACAAAACGATTAAAATTAGTTAAACTTGCAATTGTTTTTCATATTTCAAATTATATTGCTGGGTTTTATTAAAAGTTGTATCAAATTAACAAATAACTGTATCTATCTTTCTAAATAGGTACGTAATTTTCATTTAGAAACCGGATATCTGAATTGAAAGCAAAATTCCACAAATTTCAGTTTTTAAACTGCATGGCAGCTGAAGTAAAGCGAATTTTAAATATATTGGAATATCACGGTTAGAAAATATTCGAAATAGGAATTTTGAGAAATTAAAAATGTTTTGTCTTAAATGACAGAAAGTCGAGGCTCATCACTATCCGAGTAGAAGCTGTTCTTATGCAACTTAGATGCCTGTAAGCATTCGTTGAAAGCCGTGATTTTCTTTAAAGGCTGAAATCGATCTTCCGTTTTTTGAAAAATTGTAATTGATTCCCTTTTCTTTGTACTGAGCAATTTTATGAGCAGTTTGATTAAATGTTGAAGAAAAAAATGCATTTGTATAAAAAGCCGTATCGTATCAAGTCAACTTATAATCTAATAATGATGGCAAAATTCAAAGATATCACATCCCTGATTCAAGAGTGCTACAAGTTAAAATATTGATAGGAAAGCTGAATGCAAGATTGTTTGCCATAGGTTCGTCATTTTTATAGGAAATGAACTTTCGGGACATTCTTTATTACTCCAAAAGTCAAAACCTATTTCCGTAGTAGTCGCCTTAGAATCAGCTTTTTTTTCTCATACCATGGGTTCGATGTATGTGAAAAGGATTATTTGGATGGATATATCATGTATACGTATTTGCGCTCAAACTAAATTATAGAAACTATAAAAATATGAAACGGGTGCTTAAAAAATTATTTTCCTTACATTCCATTTTAATAATGTCTGCATTTTTTAATGAAAGACGGGGGATTATTTTGATCACTTTTTGACTCAATATTTAACCAATTCGACCCAAGCAACGTCGGGTAATTCTGCCAGTTCTAAATAAAATCAGAAAATTAAACATTAATTTTGGCGTTGCCTGATACCGAATAGTGAAATAACACTTATTATCAGTTTGTTTTTCGCTTGAGCTTTTCGCATAGAATAGACTCGTTTCCTAACAAAATGTAAGTTATGCAAAATTATGTTTTTATTCTTTTTATATCATCATTCAAATATTTATAAATTATTGATAATTTGGAATAGAAATAAAAAATAAGTTTGATTATAAGTATAGGAATTTTAATTCTTTACGTACAATATAATTTTTTGGAAAAAATTTGCTTTTTCCCCAGCAATAATGGTAAAACAATCTGAGCTTCATACAGCAATCGTAATGACCTCAATGCAATTCCTATGGGGATTTAAGGGTCCTAAAGAATAAGTGTACCAAATTTGGAGAAAATTGGCCAAACGCGGTGTAGATTTGTAGAGAACATACACACGCATTTTAAAGTGAATACTTAAATAGCATTGCTAAATAATATATTCAATTTTGATTTGGTACTCTTTATCATGCTGAAAACAATTCGAATATATGATCAGAGAATGGAATAAGGGGTAACAAGTTTATTTAGTATAATGAACATACTTTAGCAAAATATTTATTCGATACAATACATTTTACAACTCAAAACCTTGAAGTAAAATTTCATTAATTTAAGTTATCAAAAGGCATAATTTTAAGTTTAAGAAAGAGAAATGTCATTATCGGTAATATGTTTGAGCTAAGTGTTCCCAAGGATCGGATTTTCAAATAAAATAAATGTGTTTGATTTTCCCTTTACAGAAGTGTAATTTCTTTTATTCATTGTGCATAAATAGTCATTTTAGATACATCGAAGCACTTGGGTTGCTATTTATTTATATAATAAATGTTTCAATATATATACAAATGACCATATATATTTTTTGTTGCAACTAATGTGCTATTCATTGCATATATGCATTGTCAAGAAACACTTGAAATTGAATTGAAATAACCGCCGATAACACACACAAGTGGAATCATAAATTGTAACAGAAGCGTTTATAATTTTGTTTGAACACAAATGAACATTTTTTTTCTATTTTTTATTCCTTAAAATGCGGAATCTAATTGAAATTGTGTGTCACCGAAAATAAAAAAATACTGCCTCGACAATCGTAAACATATATATTTGTACATATTCTAAGATATTATTCGTCGCAAGCGTGACAAAAACAGTAGAACGAACCAAAAATAAGTTGTCTGAATGAATAAATCAGTTATCTCAGTTTCGTTGGAAACATACAAGTAAAAAGAATTCAGAAAAATTCAATAATTTTGATAAGTAAGCTTAATAAGTAAATAATATCACCAATTTTGGTATTATTTACTGTAGATTAATTTGGATTATGTTTCTGAAGTTTTCTGAGCAGTTTTTGTGCGCATTGATATATTTCTAATACTTACACACACTAAATGCTGTAGTAATGAATTTTACTGTTCTATTTTTTCGAATATAGGAACGATATACTAGTAAAATTTCATTTCATTTTTCTTTCTTCTCTATTTTGAGTACAATAATAGATAAATATAATCAGTTTTTGTTTATATTTATTACAGAGATCAATATGTAGAGCGGTCATAGAAACTTCTTATTTAAGAGAATCTAGTTACCTTAAGAACTTTGATGGAATTCGAGATTTAGTCCTTAAATGATCGTCGTTTGAGATGTGGCGAGAAAAAACTTACGGCGATTTCAAAAAACGGTTCTAGTTAGAATAAACGAATTTCGGAAATTTTCAATGTCAACAAGATATTTTTATACTGTTGGTTGTAGTCACCATATGAAAATCCCATAATGACGAACATTTTCTAGTGACTGAAAAGTAGTAGTTTTAACTGAAAATTTATGCAAAAATGAAATGAGATACCTGTAATTTTATCTTTAATCATAAATACATTGTTTGCCATCACAGAGAAGGACAATTTGCATATGGGAGATCATTTACAGTAGTGCTGCATGTAGCATTTTACATGGAATATTGCGAAGTGTGGAACATGCAAACGACAAATAATTTTATTAAATCGAAAGGAGTTCCAGGTTCTAAAGCACCATTAGACTTCGATCAGACGATATTTTTCCGTAACTATTTTTTCATTACAATTTATACATTTTATTTATGGTAAGGCAACGTAGAATTTAACATCGCAGAAGCATCTTGTAACAAATCATAAAACATGAAACGATGTTTTCTATATATCGCTGATTATCATTCAGTTTCTTCTGTTATGTGCTTTTTTTGCTGTGTTCTCCCTTTTTTTAAAACAAACCTTAAATTTATTTTTAATTATTTTTAAGTGATGAAATTCGTAAACTCTTTCAATGGCCTTTGTGAATACCTTGGATATTTTCCTTGGATATTTCTAATTCGAGATACCCACAGAGTTTTAAATACCTTCGGAATAGCTTAGGTGTTTGGTAGCTTTTGGTAGCAAGGTGCAATTCTTTCAAAGAAATAGTTAATTAAAATGGTTTTTGCACTGTTAAAAGCAATTTCATGTATGTCGCTACCCTTTGATTATCAATGCTCTTCATTTACTCAACTCAATGGAAATGAGTGGTTAAAAGAACAATTCCAGGCTCTTCAGTTCATTTCTTTCTTTTTTAAAGTTCTCATTTAATTCGAAAGCTCTTTTGTTCAGCTGCTTTTCAGTCTATAAATTTTTTGTTCACTTTATAAGGTCTATCATTTGATGAAGTAAATATAAAAGAGAACCTTTGAAAAATTTTAAAATTAGTTCTAGCTGTAATTGCAACAACTTGAGTACTTTTTAATTGCAAACATGTCGAGAGCCTATCTAAATCTGGATTTTCATCTCAATTCCCCAAAATGTGTAGAAGTCTCGTGAATAGACAGTTATTTTATGACCATTCTGTATTTATTACTACGGTGTTAGAATTTTTACGGTTTCAGTATTTTTTAATTACGGTATGAGTATTATTTGTAATTTATGGTATCAGTATTTTTTAATTACGGTATCAGTATTATTTGTAATTTATGGTGTCAGCATTTTTTAATTGCAAACAAGTGGAGAACATATTTAAATCTGAAGTTTCATCTCAAATCCTCCAAACATGTAGAGAAGAGTTTCGTGAGCAGATACAATTATTTTATGACAATTCTGCATTTGTATGTTGTATTCATAAATAAATGAACACTCAATAAATGTGCTGCATGATTGTTTAATGGAATTATATAAATAATATTTTGGTCTCGTAAAACAAATAAAACTTAAGAATAAATATTTGTAAAAGTGTTCATCATGAACGCCATATTGTTGATATCAAATACAAAAAATTCTAGTTGAATAGAATGCTAGTAAAGCTAAAAATCAGCTAAAACTATAAAAGCGGTTGCTTTGATAATGGACTACGTTTGAATCAAGCTTCATAATAAAATATCAGATATCATTAGAGGTGCTTAAATTGAGTCAATTGACCACTAAATAGTACAGGTAGGCAGGTATTTAATTAATTTCGCACTGGAACAACACAGCGGCTATTGGCGAAGGTCCGGGATCAAACCGAAGGGAAAGATCCGAGAACAACACCACGTAATTTTGAACCACGGTCAGATGACGAGGCTAAACAGTACAAAAACATGTAACATTAAAAAATAACAATACCCACTAAACTGTCAATATTTGTAAATGAGAAATTGTTCCTATAATTTGATAAGCATGTTGAACATTTTGTAAAATTCCAAGTAAAATCAAGACAGAAATTAAAATCAGACACATGATGCATATAATTTCACAAGGGCTTCTATATCAGCCTTCATTTATCAGTTCGAAACGTCTGTGATTATTTAAAGTGCATGGAATCGTTAATTAAAGAGTTCACATTTGTAATAAATTTGGCTTTCAAACAATTTTACTATTACATAAAAATAATAAGCAATATCACCCTTTAAAATAAAGCTTTATAAAAGCCAACTGCACGAAACTTTCTTGATTTGCAAAAGTCCCTCTCAGATGTACTAAAGTGAAAAGACAAGATTACATCGATAAAAACAGCTAATACACAGAAAAGGAATCCAGAACAGATTCCCAACAGACAGAATGGATGGAATGTCGTTCTCCCTGTATACGAGGGAAAATCGCTTAAGGTAGTTCAGGGAGCACTTAAACATTACGGCCCCTTAAGAAAAGCTCCCAACTCCTCATAAATCACGACAGCCCCTCCCACAAAACAGAAACGGACCAATCCTGAACGGGAGGGAGTATTATGTTAAAGTAATGGCAGCAAATACTGAGTGGGAGGGAAGGTTAAAGGTCGTACATATTTACATAAGTGTCACCCCCTGTGGCCCACATACCCTCCACATAGCTACCAAGTCTCAAATCAAAGAAAGTCGTAAATGCCTCTCATAGCATAGATCGAACAAGAGATATCGTGTACAAATTTCTGAACAAAGTCATAAAAAATCAACCAGGAGCTAAAAGAGATGAGTGATTAATAAGGTTTAAATCATCTTTAAGAAGAGGTATCGCAGTACGTATAATTTATCTCACTCACCATGGACAAGACATGTTTTCCATGTATGAACATAGACGAAAAAATGAATGGTATAATACTGGAATGTAACAGACGTATTTGCTTGAATTGTATTGGCAAACTTGAGCTCTTTAAGTAACCCCAATAAAGTTTCATGGTGTTTGACAGTTGACAACAAAAAGACTAGTTTTCAAATGTACATAAAAATAGTACTGCGCTATAAAAATAGCACTAACTAAACGAGAAAAGGAAATTATATACGCATCGAGTAAATCCCATAACACGTAAGAACATAAATTTTCTCTTAAAACAGTTCTACATGACGTAAATAGAAATTTGGAAAATATTGAAGTAAAGGGCTTCGGGAACCACGAAGACAAGCTACACTCCAAATTTTTCAGAACAATTTATAAGTTTTAAAAGTTCCAAAAATATAATGGTTTATCCACTATTCAAGTGGTCATGTTTACATTAAACGTTCAAGTATTAAACACTTATTCAAACAATCAGAAAAGTGCATCTGAAAGAATGCAAAACCATTAGGTATTTTGAACATTTTAATGAAAATAAACTTTAGTAGAACTACATATAGAATATATAGAACTATAGTATTTAACTGAAAAACATTTTCATAAATCTTGCTTTGTTAATGATGTTTGAGGATTAATAACTTCTTCAGAAGCGTACATTACATTTTCATTTATACCGATGGAATATGCGCAGAATACAAACTGAACACGTAAAAATTAAGTTCAGACATCAAGGTGCCATTCTCTTTGATTTTCCGAGAAAAATAATTACAAAAATAAAATATGTGTAAAGTTTTGCAACTCCTATTCTCTGAAAATAAATGTACTTTAATCTACTTACTAATTACTTTAATTTTCTCTAGTCACAAAGTATAAACACTTAGTAAAGTGCTTCATTTTTTGTCAATCTTTCCATCTTTTAGGAATTAACCAGTGTACAACTATTTATTTCATCTAGAAACCCAAAATACCATAAAAACATTAAATTCAAGATCGAAAACAATAAGAAAAGTTTGAAGATAATTGCAAGATATAAAAAACAGCTATACTTAGTAACATCCTAGAAGATCCATTTGTAACAAAACAAGTAAATAATACCGAAAAAAACAAGAAAAATCACTGAAAAGACATGTGAAACTACGCTTTTGAGAAAGACGAAAAGACATTGATAAAAACTTCATAAATTTAAACACAGCTTCCTACATGACATGAAAACTGTTGTCACTTTTTCACGATATAAGACTAAATTAAAATTAGGTATACGTATGAGCAGTGGACGTTTTGGCATTTTCATATTCAATAAACGTAGTAAGAATAATAAAATTATTGCAACGCTCAAAACTAATGTAATAAGAATGAATACATTTCGAACTCATTAGAAGGTAGAATAAATTACGTATTTTTCAAATCATACAATGGAATTTTAATCTATTTTGACGGATTACTGATTTACTTGAACAAGAAACAACATTGACTATTACTACAAGAAAAATTACACTCGTTAAAAGCAACACTGTGTTAGCTGTCAAAAGATAGATTGAGCCATGAATAAATCTTTCACTAGTCTGCTTTTGACTGCCTAGTTGAATGCTTCAGCGGATGAGCTAGGCTGTCTTGCAAATACGAGGACTGTATATATAGGGATTTCTCATGAACTTAGTTTTTAAAATTATTATCTTATTTCTACTGATTGGAATGAGAGAGCTGTGCCAGGGTCCACATGTATCAAAAGGAATTTAGTGAAAAAGTATTCAAAAGACTTGTTCTTTGCTGTTCTAATAGTGAATTATTAACTAGTCCATTGCTAACTGAAATTTTGATTGAATTTCACGTTAGATGAGAAAATTCTAGGTATGCTTTTGACATGTCTAGATATACTCTTTATGGTAGTTTCATAGGAAGAAATCTAACCACTATTTTTGAACTTCCTAACACACTTTCTTAACAATTTCCTAGGGTTTTCATTACATCATTTCCTCATTTTAACAATAAAACACCGTCAGGAGTTCAATTTAGTTCCATTAACATGAACATTGCCAAGCAATTTCTAATTAAATTTCCAGCATCTATTACATCCTGAAGTACTTGGAACCATATACAAAGCAACCAATATACATTTTGGAAAGAAGTTGTCGGTATCTAATAAAACTTAATAGAATGAACTATTTGAAACGTTATAAATAAACAGTTCGATGTTTGATAGGAAAGTTTCTGACCATATTTTTTATCGTGTTAACTAGTTAGTCTGGAGACAGGACTTTCACTTCTCACATGTAACCTGAGCCCCTAGTGCACCTGTGTGGTTTTTCTAGATCGTGCAGTCATCCAATCGCTGGGAGGAAGCCGTTATACTTGCACACATGCCTTGCTGTAGTCACATTTTTTTCCAGCTAAAATGACCTTTGTTCATGACATACTGGGATGACCCAATGTTGATCCTGATTTCAGGACAAAATGACGATCGGACTCCTGCGTCTACTGAACTGCGTTTCACCTTAAAACAAAAGCATACTGTTCTCACTGGAGAATATCCGGGTTTTCACACCCAAGGAAGACACCAAAATCACAAACACAATTATTTCAAAAACCAGGGAGTAGTTCATCATAAGTACATTCTTTTAGGGACTAATGGACAACCATGAATGCTACTTGACTGTTATTCATTGTCGACAAGATATTAGATGAAACAGACCACTCCTTAGAGATTTTAGACTAGAAGATTCCTATAATTTTTCGTCACGCATCGCACCTCATCTAGATGTATTTTGGTAAAATATAACTATGTGCAGGTTCATCAGTCCTTTTACTTCTCTTGTTTGTAAAATCCAACCAACCTTCTATTTCTCAGACATGATGGCATGACCAATATTTGATTAAGACTGGAGAGTTAGACTGAAGGATTTAAACCCAAAGAGCAAGTTTTCAGAACACAGAGGAAATATAAAAAACTGCAGAATTCCTGATTCAGGTCCTAAAAACTGACAGTGAAAATTGTTCTTCCCGTAGAAACACTGATAAAAGTATGTCTGCTCAAGAAAGGGTCTACCTCGAAGGGAAAAAGTTTGAATGATTTATATAAAGTAATATTATTTATCAAAAATTGCAGTTTGACCACACCTCGTAAGTTTAAACAAAATTCTGCAACACAAGCTTCTTTTAATATGTTGAGAACCCCCTCATTTATTGTATTATTTACAATTTACAACCCTTTTCGAATGAAATTGGTGTTATAAATAATTATCATAAGACTGCAATTCTGTTTTTGAAGTAACATAAACCATAAGTAAATGCACACATTAGTAAAACGTTTAAACATATATTTAGAGTGTAAAAGGGAATATAAGTATAGACATCACTGATAGTTAATCCACATTGACCGTGCTTCAAATAAGCATTACACAATAGGATAAGATTCGTTGCATAGGTTGAAGAGGCTTTCAATTTAAAGCTAAATGGCAGTGTTGAAACTAATCCTAGGAAATAACATCTTCATAGGTTTGTAAATAAGAGAAACAGTATTAAAATAATCTTTAATAGTAACGCCAAAGCAATAAATAGTAAAAAAAGCTATAAAAAGGTACATTGATACGCTATTGGCACGATGCATGCTAAAAATCGTTAGGAAAAGAATGTTTCATATCAACTATTCTTATCAATAGGGCCGATAATTATTGGAAATATCAAGAACACGTGAGTTCGGATTCTGGTGTGGAAGTTTATAATAGTTCGGAATCCCTATAAGCCTTAGGTCCTTGTGTCTAATTAGCTCACACGTAGCAAAAAAAATTACCTTAGCTCGACAATCCAACCAATGCTTTCTCTCATGGATGGATAAAAATAAGACCATTTTTCGCATAAAAACTATTTAAAAAAATGTTTATTGTATATTATGAATGCTAAGTAAAAAAGTTTCTGTTTTGATAAAGATAACAGATATTCTCTTGCTTTGCTTGGTAGATTCGAGTTAGATTGAAGTGCTTTTCTATCACAAAATATAAATTAATTAAAGTGTGTTTCTCTAGACATGCAGGAATAATATCATATTCAGTAAAAGGAAATACATATTTTTTTGGAACACTCAGAGTTTGATTTTAAGGAAACTAACGCGTCATAAGCCAATATTTGCAGTCAACAGCCTTGGTATAGCAAAGCCTTGGCAACAGACTTGTATTCAGTTCTAAGTCTGTAATATCTATTTACTGTGTCTACAAAATAGACCCCACAAAGTATATCTGTTTATTGTTCCTTAAACGCTATATAGTGTTTAGCTCGGCAATTTATAAGGTTGATAAGAGTAAATAATCAGTAAGCTCCACTTCTGTTATCTCTGTTCGTTTTGAGGTCGGTTTACTCAATCTGTTCCAAGCATTGTGTATTCAGCTAAGGATATTCGAGTCGCATTTACTGAGTTTCCTACGATGCTTTGAAGTCTGTCTTCCTCATTGGCAGAGACACTACTAGCCGCTGCGGTGAAGACTTGAGTAAGGGAAGCTGCTGAACACACTCATTTCCTTGTACGAAGTCATGCGTATGCCTTTTATGGTTGCTGCCTGGTCTGTTAAGTGTCTACAAACACTCGGAACGGAAAAATGCCTTATATTTAGAGATGGACTCTGTTTGTCCAAGGGGCTTATTTAATTGCGTTTTCATTTGTCCACACAGTATAGTAACTGAAGCTATTTGGAATGGTCTGTGTTAGTGTTCCTTAAATTTCGAATCATCCATGTAGATACTGTGGGGAATTTAGTCATCACTGCAAAAATAAACTGACAATATAGTATGTCTTGCTATATACATATTCCTTAATGCTTAGCCAAAACACCTATATCAAGTCCATGGGTCAAACACGCTGAAAAGTCCAACATTGAACTTTTGAGCGTGTTCGGACTGGACTTGGAACATGTTCGTCCAACACTAGACTCGAAGTTTGGACTTCCAAAGAGATTCTCTCTTGCCAGACCAACACAGGCCAGATTATAACGTGGAGAGGCTTGTTCAATGTTACATTTTAGGCAAGTTAGAAATACCTATGACCTTGAACGACGGATATAGAATTGGATGTGCACGCTCACAGGTCTAGAAAGTGCACACTAACATTTTCTGTAACCCATATATTTTATCAAGGCCCCAGAGTGGTTACAGTACCTGATATGAGTTGTCATGACTAAATGTTAGTATTTGAGCTATTTTTATTCGCTTTTGTATATACGCATACCAGTTCAACGAATCTCAACCTTGAAGTATTGAGTAGGTAGTTAATTAACGTAACACTGGAGCAACACAACGGGCTAGTACGAAGTATTGGGAACCCGTCTTCCCAAAAGAAATATCTTTTCCTTGCAAGGTGTACGCTTTCAGAATTTGCAAAGTGATTTAAAAAATTGTGTCAGTTTAATTTTTCACAATGAATTTCAAGAGTGAAAAGAAAAACGTTATCATGTATCTAACGTTATCCGTTTTATGATCTGCTTCCTAAAGAGTTGTATTGCGAATAACTGAAGCGGATAAAGCAAGCTATTGATGAAAAAAGATCCACACTAGAAAGTGTGTGTTTTTCCATCATCATATGACGCATTCACCATATTCTCCTGATCTGCAACCATCAGATTACCATATTTTCGAAGCCTTCAAAACCATTCTTTATCAAATTTCTTTAAAATTCCGAATATGATGTTCGAAGATAGCTGGATTCGTTCTTTGAATAAAAACACAAGAGCTGATTGATAGTTTAAAATTAAGATGGGAACAATAATATGTAATAGTAATGAATACTTCTTAAATTAAAGTTGAATATGTTTTTAGCAATATTTTAAATCTTAGTAATAAAAAAACGCATTACTTTTGGTATGACCTAACACTTTTTGGTAAACTGAAGTTGCTATAGTGTATAAGACTATAGAACTCTGGTGTGCAAAACTTAAGCAACGACTGTTTTATGGCCGTAACTCCGCAAGAAATCACCTGGGAGAGATGTAATTCAGAATACAGAGACAGTATTTTGTATTTAACGGATGAAGAAAGCATACTAGTGCAAAAATGCATAGAACGCATACAATATGGAATCAAACAAAAAAGGCTTTATCGAAAGAGTAGCGTTGGTACAAATGTTTGTCTGCCCAAGAGGGAGAACAACAAACAGATAACCCCTTAGTAAGGGATATGACCTCCATTAACTGCAATGGTTGCTTGGCACCGTCTCTCCATACTCAACACCAGATTATCCAACAGTTGTTGAGGTAAGAGGGCCCATTCCTCAATGAGCACCTTGTTGTGTGCTCCGGCGGATATAATCGTGCCGAAAGGCGTCTCCCCAAAGCATCCCACACATGTTCTATGGGATTTAAATCAGGGAAGTACGCTGGCCAATCCATTCTAGTGATATCTTCACTTTCTAGCACCTCCTCTACAGCAAGAGTCCGATGTGGCCTGGCGTTATCGTCTATAAAAACGAAGTTTACACCAATGGCACCTCGGAACAGACGTACGTGGGGAAGGATCACTTGCTGACAGTAGCAATCTCCAGTAACAGTACCTCTGTCGAAAATTTGAAGCTCAGTCCGCCCGTTCATCATGATGCCTCCCCAGACGAGCACGCCAGGACCACCGTAACGGTCTTTCCCCCTGATGTTAGTGGGATAAAACCGTGTCCCTACCTCTCTCCGTATCAACTGGCGTTGAGAATCGCTTGTGACACTGAAACGACTCTCATCTGTAAAGAGGACGTGACTCCATTGATGAGATGTCCAGCCTTTGTGTTCCTTACACCAATCCAAACGGCGCCGCCGATGGACAGCTGTCAATGGGATGCAGCGTTCAGGACGGCGGGCGAATAGGCCACCTTTATGAAGGCGTCTGGCCACAGTAAACAGCGACACACTTGTCGTCCCGTTGCCGCATTCAGCTGCTGAGCCAGGTTGCCCGCTGACTGGTATCGATCTCTTTTCGCCTGCAGGACGATATATCGGCCATCCATTGGCGTTGTTTTTCTTGGCCGACCACCAACCTTTCTTACAGCTGTACCAGTTGTTTGGTAGGCTTTCCAAGCTCGTGAAACGACACTTTTGTTACTACGACACTACTCTTGGGCTACACTCGTCAAACTACGCCCCTCCTCGAGCTTGCCAATCATTCTACCACGTTTCTTGTAGCCATATTGCACGTACGAACTCACTTGAACTTGCAGCGAATGCTTTTAATAGCGTCTTTCGTCCTTCTTTTTAGTGTAGTCTTGCACTTCTCGCGCTGACTGCACGCGTTTTGTGTGCCCTCACGTCACCTGTGACGTCTTGTTCCTGATATTTGCATACAAATCACCTTTCTACTGAATTGGGTGTTCATTGTACTGAACGCAACAAGCCCCTTTTGTACAATTTCATGGCTGTCTGGTTAAAAATTACATCGTTGCTTAAGTTTTGCACTGCAGTAGTATACGTTCCGCTATAGTAGTATAAGGATCTGTGAATCTGCCTATTTGATCTCTGAGTAAAATTAAAGCTAGATGCAACGCATGCTGCATATTTACATAATTTTTGTAGATGGAACTTGAAGTGAAAGCATTTGGTTTTTGAAACAAAGAATTTTTTAAATTTTGTTTAGCACATTTTATTCTTCTCAAGGCCATGTTCAAAATGCATGGAATAAATGCTGATGACAAGGTGAAATGCATATTGCAGAAATAGGATCGACTGCTTAAAGTTTCCGGGGTATATGAAGAGTGTGATTTATATATGTGTGTAATAAAGGATTTCTAATTTTAAACAAAAAGATGTTTGTTCATTTTCTCGACATTAGTAGAAATACTATTCAACACTTATCATAGTTAAAATGGTAGTAAAAATGTATTGACTCGCACCAACAGTTTTTATTTCATGAATAAATATCTTTTTCTAATTATGCTCACAGAAAAAATGCCTTAGAATAAAGGTAGAACTCACATAGGTTTTTATTTAAGCTTTAATAATTGATGTACAAAAACCCTAATTCAATTATTTATTCATAGTCATAGTATTGAAAAACACTACTTAATAACGATGATAAATATACAAGATTATTCCTAATTATATAATCAAATTTGGACATCCCTCTTTAACTTAAACAGACCAGTTTTATTTTTAATTTTAATCTCCAGACGATGAATTAATTTAAAGTTACATTGAAACCTCCGTACAAATCTGTAAACTAATTTTGTCACATATTTACAAGTTACTTTTGAAGAACAATTTAAAAAATACTGAACATTGAAATTTAAAGTAATGTTTCACATGTAAGGCTTATATTCAGAAGTTACTTATTAGAAAAACTAAAAAGTTTGAAGGAAAAGTTTTCAGAATACTGTTCTAAACTTATGAAAGAAATGCTATTTACTATCTACTAAACAATGCTACTTTTGATTTCAAATTATGAGATTACATTTTTGAAACAAGTATGTAATTGCATTGATCTAGTTATTAAATTACCTACTTTTAAATCAACATCTAAAATTTTCTGTTTCTCTAAACGAAGATTTTGCAGTATGCGCTTGTACTTATTTTTTGACGAATTTCAAGCTGTTTGCAAAATAGAACCTAATAAATGTTTTAAAATTTGGTAACAAAAGAAATTTAAAATTCGAATGTTCTCTAATAGTCCTTATAGTTTAAGTCTAATTCTATCATCCAAATTTTTAAATCACTCGGATGAGATATTCGGGTTTTACAGATGATAGGCTTCATTATAAATAGAAATATGTAATATTAAATATTGTTTTCGCAATTTAAGTATTTAAAGTAAGAAAATATTTGGCAAATTCTTTAATGTATACATATTTTCCTTCATTAAATTAAAGAAATTCTTGATCAAATAAAAATCACATATCAATCAAAAATCTCACTTTTATTTTCAAGAAGCACTGGTAACATAATGCTATGTGATTCTCTAAAATATTAGCATTTCAAATGATAAGGTTTTCATTCAAAATGACAAACAAATAATAATGAATATAACTTTTATACTATAAAAATAATTTTTTTACTTTTATATCTTTGAAGAGTAAATACATTTAATTAAAGCTTTGCAAAAATGTTTATTTGCGAGTGCTCTAAAGCGTTGTTTGGAAGCTTTTCAATTCATAATTGTGAAAAAACTAGAATGAAAAATGATACAATGGTAACAAACAGCTAAGGAAGAATTTGTTTTGTAATACGCTTAAGTTTATGATTAAAATTTACTGCATAGTCATTTTGAATAATTTAGAAAGGAAGTACAAATTAGTTTACTTTTATAGAAAAAAATCAGCTACGAAAATGGGTTCTACTGAAAATTAAGAATAAAAAATTATGCAATATTCCAGTAATTCTCTTAAGTTCAACTTTCTTTCTTGACTTTTTTGCTTGGATTCACACCAAAAATACGCTTAAAGTCGATTCCGCATCACGGAGGATTTACTCTTAATTTTTTCCAATTATGTACAAAAGATATTCTGATACACAGATTTGTCATTTTCACACGTTTTAATTTCCTAAGAATTGATCCAATTTGGAACTTCTGTGACTCACACTGAATAGTTTGAAGGTAATAATTTTTCGAAAGAGAGAGATACAATAGGGCAGATAATAGCCCCGACTCAAGTAATAAAGTAGTGTTTGTATTGCCCATTTTCCAAGTATGAAAAAATCGAACGTAAGGAATAGTACGAACAAACCAATACCAAAATAACTCAAGAAAGAGAAATGGAATTAACCTTATTTAAAGCAAACTAAGTAAGATTCAGATGATCAACTATTAAAAGAGAATGTAAACAGACTCGTTCGATGTAAGATCGAAGATTCTTAAGCCTTGCTCATGTGCAAGAATGCCACAGCTAAAAAGAAGTTGATTTAGAGTTTTTGAATGATTATTGAATGCTCCTTTTAAAGTCCGTTTCCTGGAAAATTGCCTTAACTGAGATAATAAAACTGACGGATTTAGGTGAATCTAGGTGATGGTGGATTTAGGTGAATGCCTTAAACTCCAGTATTTTCCTATGGCTTAAAAACTTTTAAAATACCCTGAAAAACATACTTTCCGAGTTGATTTCCAACGGGGTTGATATACCTAAAATATGACAAAAGCTACACTTGATAAGTACTCGCATATGACGCAAATAAAGTATATAAACAAATTTCTTACTTACTATTCTAAACTAAATCAACTGTGTAAAATAAGCATTTACAAGCCACTACCTCAAATATGTTCTTGTTGGGACAGCATAGTGTGCTCTAAGTACTCTCTTTTCTCAATACTTTTATGTTGCATATTAAGAAGATACTTTTTTTATTATTTAACTTGTATTTAGAACTAATTTCATGTCATTTTAAAATTTCAGGTTCTCCGACGAATTTCAGACGGGAAACAGCTGATTGTTTTCAGTCCAGCATGACTACGAAGTTTGAAAAGGAAATGATACGAGTATAAGAGTAGAAAAATTGAGTACTAAAATTGAGACCTCCACTATTTTAAATCTTATGACAAATGTTATAAAATATGACTTGTCGTCACTTGGTAGTCGGCGTTCCTATTTTTGTTTTGAGAAATTTTGTCTGCAATAAAATTTTGTGTTCCCTGTCATTGAATAAGGTGTTTATGATAGTAATTTTCTAGAATTTTATTACCACTATATGAAATAGTATTCATTGTGACTTTCAAGGACGAGGTGTGTTATCTAAGTGTGCGCTGTAAAATAACGGGAAGTCAAGCATGGCTACGAATGAAGTTCAACAGACCGAATAAGAACTTTTGTGTAAAAGCAAATGCTTCTATACTTTCTATGTTCAGTCTTTTTTGTCCAATTTGGTATATAAACGCTTTTTAAATATGGCTAATTTCAACCTAATAGGACACATTAAGTGTCCGAATTAATTGACACTTAATAATCAGTTTGGTTTGATAAACCCATTGTCAAAATTATGAGTTTAAAAATAAAGGGGAATTTATTTTAAAAAGAATTCAAAGGAATAGCTGGGTATGTTGATACATGATATCGTTTTCAAGACTCTTAGCAAATTTTAACACATTAACTTGATTATAACAAACAGTTTTCTTAGAAATCAACATTTTTAATTATTTTTAACCAACCATCTAGAATGGCCCAACGTTTGCTTCATTGCAGGTAGCGTAATATTAGTTATTAGTTCAGGATTTCCACTTTTTTGAATTAAACAACGCACAACTATTTTTATGCATTGTACTTTAATAAATTTAAACTAATATTACATTCTCATTTCTGCAAACAACTGTTTCTGCAAAGCACTGATATATGGCTTTCAAAAAATCTCTTGTCTTCTGCGTTAAAAGAAAATAATTTTGAAAAGAATTGTTTTGTTGAGAAAGCTTTCAACACCACAATCCTTAACTATAACAATCAGTAATGACCATTTTGCTAACAGAAGGCAATTGTGGTCTTAAGACTGTTCTCAACACAACAATCATTAATTCTTGGATTCAGTTTTGATAATATTCCATAATTTTAGAAGCGTGACAATTCTACTTCGTGTTTTGTATCTTTTATTGTACGTTCACTGTGCATCCATAACAAAATGTCTCTATTTGAATGAGCTCGTTTTTCCCAGATTTGTTCTGTACTTCAGAGTTCGATCAGGACAATGGTTAAATGGTTCGATTAAATTGTCCAAATTAACATGATTATTAATTAACCGTATTAATTTTAATAACTTAGTTATCTTCAGAAAAGTTATAAAGCTTTAAGAATGCTTACTATCAAACGTAATAGAATAGTATTGAATTAAATATATTGAATTTCTCAGATCCATGAGGACTTAAAATCATTGTTTCCTTAGTACCGATTCGAATTTCGCTAACATGTAAAGTTTACTTTTAAATTAAAAAAAACCTTAAAAATACCAAAATTGTAAAAATGACATGAAGCTTGTAATTGAGTCTTAGCAATGAGAAAATGCAAATGATTTCAACGTTGTTATAAATAGTGAAACTTACAGCAAAGATTCAAAAGATCTATATCACTATCATTTCCTTTTTTATGAAACTATATGTTTTTCAATGATTTGTCTTGACTTTTCCAACCTGAGACAAACTCAATGGTGTGACAGAAAAGAACTACCTTAAAATTTAATTTTATATGGAAAATTAGAATTATTTGGTAAATCAAATCACTATTTTAGAAAGCAGTACTATTTATTTTCTTGGTTCAATGTAAATTTTTTTTAATAAATTACAGTAATAGGAGATATTTTCTTTTTTTATTTGCATCTTCAAAGAATGAAGAATATGTATAAATGGTGGAGCTAGAAAGATCACAGGAAAAAATTGAGAAATTTTCTTACATTACGTTTAGATATTCTGTTTTATAATTAAAAGTTCCATTTCTGGTTGAAGATGAATTGAGATGAAAAGAATAGATATGAGTATGCGATAAATTTCTATTTTCTCAAATCTGTATAAAAAGGAAAAAGACAAACATGGCTTATAGAAGTATGAAACGATTCTTATCAACTTCAAATTATGTACAAATGACGTTATAAACATTTTAGACAGTGATTGGTGGTCATCGAAACATAATCTCAAGAATTATCTTTTTGCGCAAATTTATATAATGTTCGTGTTATGTGTATATGTGCTTTAAAAATGCATTGAAACTGTTCTGAAACTTACCTTTATGATTTTGTCTTTACAGGAAGTCTCATATTTCTACATAATATTGAGCTGGAAGATTGGATGGATATTTGGATTATATGAAGAAATAACAGCCGCAGCTGAAGATAAACCATCATAGAATAATCTATAAAACAAGTAAGGAAAATTAGAGATTGACATTTACAAAAATATATTTTGCATCGGGCATTAAATAGGAACAAAATAAATACTGAAGCTGTAATGTAAGCTTTTAATATACTTTATATACACTTTAAACTTTTTATAATTCTAAGTAGTGGCATACCTAAAGATTTTTTTTTTTGCATTTAAAGCTAAACAGTATATTCCACATATACCAGTTTTTTAATTAAAAGAAGAATGAATAAACATGGTTTAAAAAAATCTGATGGCATATCTATTATAAATAAAACATATTTACAAATGAGCAGAGTTAAGGAACATGAATTAAAAATGTTCTGCGAAAAAACTGTTCATCAGGATTATTACAAGCTGTTACAAGAATACTGTACGATCCACATTTTTTGAAGTATGATATGAATTTCACATTGCTTTTCTACATTGCCTTTTTAAAATAAAATTAAAAGACCAATTTTGTAAAAGTAAAGCCAAGATTTTAAATTGGTTTTAGAAACCAATTTAAAATCATGCCAAAAGGAAATTCTCTGCTCATTTATTATCTTTCACCAATTCAGCTTCCAATATGGTTTAAATATTTTTTCATTATTGTTGTTACGATTTTCATTTTTTATGAAAGTTTTGTATACTTGCTTGAGTAATGTTCATAATTCTTATTGATTTAAATATCAGGACTATTTTAACTAGTTTATAAGCAAAATCTTCGATACATTAATTTATACATACTAGTTTCGCTGGGAAATTTATTCTAAAAATCTATACAAGGATGCGATAGATCTGCACATAAAAAGAATACCTGAATTTAGTTAGCTATTTGACCTTGAAAAAAAGTCAAATAGCTAACTAGAATAAAAATTTCGAGAGTCAATACACTTAAATATAAATTTGTACTCATGTTTATATCATATTTATTGGGACTTCTAGGCCTAGATATTTTAAAATCCAAACTTACAGTATTGAAGAAAGCAAAATTAATTTCCATTTATATCGTTCATAAGTACGAAAAAATTGCGGTGTCGCAGCATTTGCTTTCATTGAGTAATAAATATGTTATTCTTAAAATTTACAATTAATGTACAAAGATGAATCAACATAGTTCTGTTTTCTAATAAATTTGGGTATTTACACACTGGATAATTAGTTCATTACAAATAAAATACCATACGCATACGATAATCATTGAATGGTTAGGTACAAATGACAAGCGAAAGGTGATGTTCAGAAACGAATAAAAAAGCATATCATTCATTAGATTCAATTTTACTGCTACTACAACTCAACTTCCTTAAATTTTAGAATTGGAATAAAATATTTTTCTCTATTTTAATTGAGTGGTTGAGAACCAAAGTGGTTTATGTTTCAACAATTCTGCGATAATTCAAAGCAGAATAATCTCATTATGGCTTCTGGCATTAAAAGTTTAGCTTACATATTAGTTTATGCAATATAGTAACGATATCTATAAATATAGTAAAGATTATATAAAATGTGATTTTGCGCCATGAATCACTTCTGATTATAAGCCACTCAATTATCCTTTTCAAAAAGCAAGAAATTTAGTAAATTTAAAACCAAAATATTTAAAAAATAGTTTATCTGATCTTTTTATATATAATACATAAAAATAAGTCTTACCTTCTTCTGTATCATGGATGAAAGTAAGCTGTCAGCCAGGTTTCGGAATACAGGTTTCGGGATCGTTATAGGGGAGGAGAAAATCAGGAGATTATCGCCCCCACATAGAAATGGCGTCATGTCGAATGTGCTTGCTTATTGGCTTTGAGAAATTTGGAATCTTTCGGCACGTCAAATGGGAATGAGTGTTTTGGCATGAATAAAAAATACCTTGCTTCATGGCCAATAAGGTGACGATGAATATGGTTGTAAGGAAGAAATATTTCTTTAAATTATCATAATTGGTATTCCGCAGTATAATATTGACATGGGTCACATAAATAGATAATATTTTTATCTAGTTTAAAGTATAGCTTAGGTTAATAAAAAATAAACTTTCCTGTATTGTTAATCAATTCTTTTTACGAGCATTTTACATAGAAAGTTGGACGTTTTAATCGATTCTTTGAATAAGGGTTCAAAGGATCATTGTAGGTGCAATAAATTAATATTGAAATTAAAAAAGGGAATAACAGTTGCCCATATGATGCAACTAGTTTTTAAAATTTTTTCGCGTATTTTTTTATCAGCAATATCTTTTACATGAAGTAATGGTAAAGCCTTTATGAGTTATGAAATTTTCGGGATTTCTTCTACGATGTACTAGATTTCAATTAAGCTTCTTTTATTTATATTGGCAATTTACTTCAATACTTTTGAACTATTAGTAGGAAATAAGAAGAGTTTTCACTTTTATAGGAAAGGAAGTTATATTTTCTAGTCATATTACGAAATAATGCATAACTACATTGACTCCCTTTTACATTTTTTCATATTAGCGATAAAATAAATCACGGTTTTTACTGTAATCTCTTTTAGAACAATTTTACATTTGTTCGGTCACCGAAAAGTCATCCGACAGTTGTGAACTCGCATCTCTCTTTCTATGCATTAAAGCTAGTCAATAAATTATCACTTATTCCTAGAATAGATATTAGGAATTGGTTGCGTATAAATTTTAATATTTTTTCTGGAACCTTTCTCTTCAATTTAATAAAAACTATTTATTTTAATGTTTAGCTAAATTTTTAATACAAAGAAACAGCAAAACAGCAGGGTGTAAGTTACGTGATGGTTCACGAACGTTGAAATGTGAATCTTTCTGATATATCATATTAAAGTTTTCGTGAGTTTTTAAAGGACGAACTATGTAAAACTAACTACATTAATGTCTAAAATGTATATTATTTAACTCAAAATAACCAAAAAATTTTCAAATTGGGACCCTGCTGATAAATAATAAAACATCACTGTAGTAAGAATTCTTTCTATTAACAATTTGCATATTTTCTATTGAAACTTCTTTGTAGTACTTATTTGAAGAATATTGTTCATACGGAAGTAATTTATGAACATATATTATCTGCTCTTACATAAACATTTTTTAAGAATCAAAAATAAAAACATTTTAAACCTCCAAGTGATTTCGACGAGATATTTCGTCTATCAAGATCTGACCAATTTTGCGAATGACGAAATATCTCGTCATCAGGAATACCAATTGAATTCTGAATGATGAAGATATTTCCGGTTCTTGATGATGATGAAATCAAGATTATGTCAGTTTTTCTAATGAAGATAAATCTTGTCTATCAAGATCTGGTCAGTTTTGCTAATGACGTGATACCTCGCTGGGACAACCATCAGGAGAGTTAAGCGATTGGTTTATATCTTTATCAGTTCAATAGGTCGATTACGATTGTATTTATTTTACAAAAAAGTAGATATATAGAATTTAAAAACTAGTGTGAATTGATTTAAAATTAACACACATGTTTAAATATGCCTTAATTTTACAAAATGTATCATTATTATTTTACGGTAAACTATTCCCACTACATTCTATACTTTTTTCTTTAAATTCATATTAAGTTCCATATAAAGAAATGCTTTTCATGAAATATGGAATACGTTTTTGTTCCCTCGCTTCAAATAAAGCAAGTTTTCACTATTTGATGATTTATCTAGCCTTCAACACATTGCTACTTTCAAGGACTGGTCGAGTTTTAATATTTTTTCTTTAACGACAAAAAAAACCCGATTTTTTACCCAATCTAAGCAATTTAATATTTTTATAAAATTCTATCCATTTCCCCACATAAAACAATGATGCAACCAAAAGAAAAGTTAAGTAACATTTCAACTCAAACTTTCTCAATCTTTATATATGAATGTCCGTGTTACGTTTTGCTATTTTCACTCTTATCACTTCCACGTGCTGTGGAACGAGAAGTAACTAAAGTGTTTAATATGGACTTATTAAAACAGAGAACTTTAAAATCGCAATAACTGTCGTGAACTTATCACAGCCATCGATTTCTGGACTTCTCTGTAACTTTAGGAAACGGTGAATTTTAGTGAAAGCATTCTAATTGTTACATAATCTTCTTGCTCTTTACTTCAAAGATAACTGTTTACGTTGCTAACTTCAGCTGCTTTAATATGTATGCACTTTTTCTTTTCGTGTTTCTTTTTGTTCTTTCTTTTTTCAGATCTTTAGTTCTTCAGTTTTTAATTTTGAGGCATACTGAACTGAAATTAGGTATGCTTTTTCAATAGTATTTTCCGTTTCTGCCTAAAGTAGAGATGTTTCAATCTGCAACGGTTTTTTTGTTTGGTTTTCAAGGCAAAATCGTTGAGTGGAAATGGTAATTTTTTTCAAGCTATTCCAGTTGGTTGAAATACAAAACAGCATTTGAATAAGATTCTCTATTTCGCAACAAAATCGTGGTGTAAATTTATTTCCTTTAAGCTTAGGAGTACAACTTTCAAGAGCTCAAATCTGATAAACGTAACTTGCAAACAGTACAAAATGCAAAATAAAATAACTGATCATGAAATAGTAAATTAAACATATTATCAGTCAATAATATTCAATCAATATAATTTTATATGAAAACATATCAGTCAACACAGGATTTAAAAATTTATGGTTCACTTATTTTGGAAAAGTCTTTTGAGTAACATATATTCAAAATCGAGTTTGATTTAGTCCTCGATATCCAGAAGACAACACATTTTGCGCTGTTTCAAAAACAAAAATAACTTGATGTCACACAAGATTCTAAATAAAAATTTTAAATTCTGTGAACATGATTTAGTTTTACAAAACAGTGTATTTCACATTTACATTACGTTTCACCCTCTATTAAATTTTTGTGCACAATTGTGTTTGCTAAGATACTAATGCGCTTTTTTTAAATTTCATACTTCTGAAAAGTATTCAAAAATATAAATGTGGTTTTCATTAGAAAATAATTAATACAAACAAAATTATTTTAAGCATTATCACTCGCTATGAATATCTATGAGAAATATTGCTTTGGTAAAGGATGGTGCATTTTTCAAAATCTGTTTACCAAAGGGTATAATAATTCTCGATTTCTAACGGTATAGTTCATATTTATTGAGATCTTATTTGAAGTGGGATGACAGAACATTATTAGAATATATATCCGGCTTAGAGCAGAAACCCATCAACTGACATTTTTTGGTGACGCTAATTGCTTTTTCTATGTTGATGAGCTATTGCTTTTTCAGATGTTGAGATATTGCTTTAGCCAATGCTTTTTCCATTATCATATTGCCTGCTTGAAATATAATACACTGGATATATAAAACTATCAAAATGCTTATAATTTTTATATTTTGACTTAATAACTTAAAGTTTACAAAATGCTGTAATGTAATTTTTTGTCAGTTAATGCGTTTCTTCTCTAAGCCGACGATATGTTGGTGCAGTGAAACTATTAAAATGATAAAACAAATATTTGTTTTTAAGTATGTTCAAAAGAAATATATTGGCTCATTGCAATTTTTCTCTTTGTATCGGTAATTTCTAAATAACCTTATTTTACGTATTCAAAAAAATACAGAAACACTTAAGAGTTAAAAAAGTATTATATATATTTCTTATGTAGCATAGAAAACTGCTTCTATGTTTCGGAATCGGCAGATGCCCCAAGAACCTTTTTAACCATTGAATTTTTCCTAATCACAGAAAAAATGTTAGTGAGACTTTTGTAAGAATAGTTTTGTTCTAGTTCTGCTTCAATGTAAACTAGAACTGATGCTAATGTTACCTTTCACTGATATTTCTATTTGTTTTTATTGCAGGAATATTTGTAGTGTCAAACACATTGATATGTCCCAAGCTTCATTTCGTTCTACAGACTTCTTCAATCTTCTATACTACTGCGCTAGCTACTTAACACTCTGGAATTGCTATTCTTAATTTTAAGTGTATGTATACATTTCCAAATGTAAACAACTATTAGGTAAAAATTCTCTTGTTGAATAATTCACGCATACATTTTATATATTTTAAGTAGTGATTTCTGTAAAACTGTCTTCGTACAAATGTTTTTAATTGAGATGAATATAAAATTGAAATTTTTGAATTAAAGTTAAAATTTAAAATAAATTGAAGAATTACATAATTGTTTAAAGTATCCTACCTTAAATACAAGATTAAGATTTGAAATTGCAGAAAAATTTATATATGCTCTGTGTTATATTATAATTTTTAGGTTAGCAATAAATGTTTTCTATTGTGTAATTTATAGTTATACGAAGGCTTTTCTCTGTAGAAATCAATGTGATGATTCAATTTAAAATTACATATCATTACCTTATATGAATGGTGGATTAAATATAAATCGTGCGCCATAGAATGGCATAGTTTAAAATTTTTCTGAGAGATTAAATTGAAAAATAAATTATTTGGAACTTTTAAATCCGATTAATTGAAAAAATAAGCAGTGAAAAGGAGTGCATTTTGTATGTTAATAATACAAAGCGAGATATTCCCCTATTTATATAATTTAAGGTGAATAGATAATATATATAACGGTTATCGTGTATTTCATAAGTCCTACATCGCTAATTATACGTCTGGCTATCGTTTTTTATCTGTTTACTTTTCGAAAACCAAACGAAGGATTTAATAAGTTTTTAACTAGGCTTATGACTAGCTAATTTTATGCTCATTTGCTTCTTTTGCTTTTTTAAAGAATATATGTATATGATTTACCATGTTTTAATGGGGGCTGACAACTTATTTCTTAACTCCATTAACTTTTTTGATAGAAAAAAAGATACTGTGCGAGCATACACGTGGCCCTTTGTTCTTCACTTTTAATAAGTGGAGAATGGATATAGTGCAAAATAGCTTAAGCATTTCTGTTGGAATTGATCAAATTTCATTTTCGATGATATTTTGGTGGTCTAGAAATTTTCTAACCTGGTGATGATACACGTTTATTTTTAATCCCCATAGGAAGATATTCAACGTTAAAAAGTATGGATATCATAAAAGTATGACAGACTATCCAGCAATGACGCTTTACAAAACCTCTGAGCGATTTTAAGAGTTTCGTAGTGCTGATTAATTCAGAACGAAATTATCGAAAGAATTGTCAAATTGAAATAAAATTCGGCCAATTGCAGACAAAATGTTTCAGGTACCACGTAATTCCAGCGAAGAGCAAACATTTCGAACATCTTATTCACTAATTTTTTTACGCATATGCATGCTGAATTAGTTTCTTTTCATTCTAATTAATCTTCTAAGTGGTTTCAATTAGATATCTCGTCCATCAATATCTGAATTATTTTGCGAATGACGAGACATCTCGTCATCAAGAATGCTGATTGAATTCCGAAT
Source organism: Meta bourneti (assembly GCA_933210815.1). Classification (NCBI taxonomy): domain Eukaryota; kingdom Metazoa; phylum Arthropoda; class Arachnida; order Araneae; family Tetragnathidae; genus Meta; species Meta bourneti. The sequence goes on along the minus strand of OW119929.1, from coordinate 49,603,103 downwards.
GATGATTCCGAATATTGCCGTATTTTTGATGAAGAGATCAAGATCAGGTCAGTTTTTTCTAATGATGAGATATTTCGTTCATCAAGATCTGGTCAGTTTTGCTAATAACGAGATACCGTGTCGAGACAACCACCAGAAGAGTTGAAAGAAATACGTTGCCGTTGTACACCGAAGCACCCTGTACTTTGTTAAAATACTATTTATTTTAATCTTGGTTGTCAGACAAATTTTTACGTGAACTCATGTGTTAAGGTCTTAATTTTTAGCTATTCTTTTGCATTTTAAAAATTGAGATATAATATTTACTGCTTCCTATGATCTAAGTACTTAAAAGCTGTAACTCATAGACTTTGTAGAACACAGACATACTTTTATTAGAGATGGGGAAATTTTCTGTAGCGCATGTTATGTTAACCGTAAATGTTTATACCTTTTGTCTCGTTATGCATGTTAAACCGCGTGTCTATCAGTAAATCTTTATACTGACCTTCATCGATGAGTTTCCTATTTTCAGTATTTCTTTTCGAAAATTAAAAATCTCTTAAGATTTTGATTTAACGTTCATTCTGTTTTCATGCATCATATAAATTCAGTATTTAAATGGGATTTTTAAAGACAGAGCGAGTTTAGAAATTATCTCGAATACGTTTTTGTTAGATAGTAAAAATAATGCATTAATATTTTGCTGTTACGTTTTACTGAATTTTAAGGAAACAATACATTCGGTGCAGCACTATTTAAACTTCATTAGGAAAAGTTTTAAGGGTTTTATAGTCCTAACTTACAAAATCTTCTTTCATATTGTTAATTTTTACACAATTCACATATATTCATTTGAACAACAGTATACAAAATTATTTTTCTGATTTCTACAGAAATCTTAACGTTAAATTGTGTTTTTATAAACCTATTAGAGTTTCAAATTTGTTCAAATTTTCTCCCGTGATAATTGCGACCATCAAAACATTTAGATAAGCTATTTAAAAATATTTCCATATTTAATGGCGTCATTAAAATTTACGCGAGATTTTCTCTGTTCTGTTAGAATTGAAAAGGAGATTAAAAATATGTAAACGCCACCATAAAACTTTAAATGCGCAATAAGTGATGCCGTAAATTCAGGACAAAATACAGACACTTGAAATTTACAGCACTCGTTGGACTGGAAGCAATTGTCGGCAACACATCAGCGAATCCCTGATCGCTCCTGGAGGCTCAAGTTACAAGAGCATTACAATGCAATTAGAGCCGCTTTCCCATGCAATGCTCATCCATTAGTTTATGGTAATGGGTGGAGCTACGATGCGTACGATTACGATTAATCCTTGAAATGTACACAAGTTTCCAACTTAAATGTACACAAGTTTCTGTTTATCTTATTCTGCCTCTATGTTTGTTTACGTTACTTTCGTGGCGTTTTCGTATTTTTACACTAAATACAAATAAATATTTAAAATTAATTTTTGAAAGCTGTTAATTATTTGAAACAATCTCTCATTTATTGACACATATAAATGATGAATTTTAGCAAAATGACATCGTAATATGCACGTAAGTAAATTATTTTCTCTCTATGATGCTGTTTTAAATTACCTCTGTATTGAAAATTAACCTTCATAAATTCTCACATTAAAGTATGGTTCGGAAAAGAAGCTCCGCAAAATATTTTTATGCAATTTTTGTTTCGAGATAATGTATCTAAACATGTCATTCTTTTTATTATTAAAAACAATATGCTGTACGAAGATTGTTTCGTATTTGCGATTTAAATCAACGTTCAGTTAAACGATTGCTTGGGCAATGCATGATTTTTAAAATTATGCATTGACATCGAAATTTGGGGAAGCGCAATACATAGAACCTAAGATATTTCGACCTATTAGACACAGATATTAAATATGTTTAGGTTAGATTTTTATTCGAATGGTATTAGAAACCAACCTGTACAGTTTCAGAGAAAAATGGCAATGTTTTACGCACTCTTCCCCTTTGGGATTCTTTTCGTTCTACAGTAGTTATACAATGTCTTAAGAAAACATAACACCGCTTAAGTTTTTGCTCATATTTTAATATAAAGGATATATTCTGATTTTTTATTTATGACTAGCAGAATCACCCAACCTTACTAGGGTTTAATTGGTCAACTGTAAATTGAAGAAGTGACCAGAATAATTACTTTTCCCATTCATAGAGAAATGCCAACATCACTTAAGTGTCTAGAAAATACTTTTGTAACACTTTTCAACATTTTTATAATTTCTGCAACTTACTTTGGGCGCAAATCGTATAAATGTATATCTATCCATATAAATTTCTCATAGATCGCCTCCTGTTGCATGACAAAAATACTAGAGGTGACTACTAGAAAAGTCAATTTTGAGTTCGGGGAAGATTATGAATGCTTCTTAAGATCTTTTCTTGTAAAATTGCCGTAACTCAATTCGTAAAAATGGCAAATCTGCTTCGAATACTCGGACTCACACAATTTTCCTACCAATATTTTTTGACTTGCTCTGGGGATGCGACATTTTCGAACTTCATTATCTTTAAGGGAAGGATGAGATATTATTTTGATAACATTTTGATAACGGCGAGCTAATTGTTTAGAATTTTTTCCTTGAAACTTCCATTCAGTGGCAAGCGCAATAACAAAAGAACTTGTTTCAAAATTGAATGTCTTCGATACAGACAAAGCAAAGGCAACAGATTACCATTTTTCAAAAATTAGTAGATGAATTTAACATCTTTTATTTTAAAGAAAATCACTGATTTCAGGAAACTTTTAGCAAATATAGTAAGTTTCTTAAATATAACTTCAACTCATGAAGTAGGTAAGCTCGATCTTCTGACACCTGCGACAAAAAATTTAAAATATTTCAAAAGTCCTAGCTCGGTTGTTTCTGACATTAATATTTTTTCAATATAGTCAAAGTTCTATTTAAAATTTGATTTACTCTAATAATGCAGTTTTATATGGAATCTTCAAAGCATTTTCTTCAATTCAGAGATTTAGTTTTGAATGGAAACCACGCACCTGTTTAGAATGAGAACCAGAACAGTTTAGAATGAGATATAGGTGTTACTTGTCTATTGAGTGCAGCTTTCAACAAAACCAAGTAAATTTACTTGAAACGTAGATAAGAATGCAAGTTTTAATAAGTTTAATCATTTTGTTATAATTTTAAAATACTTTGAATAAATTCAATCAGCTACCAGTCTTGGTTCAAAAGGTTTTGTGCTGCATGTTTTATTTTTATTCTTAAAGGGAATTCTACAATCAAGGTTAAACTAAGGACTTTTAACGAAAGTTGGTCGAAATGCACACGTGCCGTCCAGAAAATGAACACATACGCAATATTGGACATAAAATAACTTTCTGCCATGCTCTAGTGCAAAATTGAATGCTTTATTCTCTTCATATCATTTGTCCCAAATATTCATAAATTGTTTGTATTTCGCAGAGAAAAAGTCTCAAAACAAATAAAATATTAGAATTTAAATTCTGTAAAAATAATTTTTGGAAAAATAATGGATTTTCCAGTTATACTTGTCAAACAATCCGAGTAATCGCAATGCTTAATTTACAACCCAGCTTATCACAAACTGCCAAATTAAGGTTGATTTAAGTATAGTTATTCAGCTGTTTTATCATGAAACTTGCCTAAAATTGTATGAATTTTTTTAATAATGTATTCAATAAACTAAATTGTTTTATAAAATATATAACATTTTCTGAAATTATATGGAATAAATTTTATATGACAGTAGCACAAACACAAAAATAGAAGTAAGATCGGACGTTAGACCGTCGTAGTGAAGTTCAGTCACTAAGCTACTGCAAATTACACAGATAGATACATACAGACAGATACGAATATCGGAAACCACTGATTTTGCATTAGAATGACACAAAAAGTAAACTGGAAATGGGAGGAAATATTCTATGTACAAGCAACATTTTTATTCATTTAGATATTGCATGATGTAATTCTTAAAATATAAAATACCGAATGGCATATTGCGTTTAGCTAATACAATCAAGGTAAAGCATTTTGAAAAAAATCGTCTGTTAATACATTATAAGACCACTTGTTCAAAAGTAAAACTTTATTTTAAAAAAGAAATTGCGCCTTTAGGTTTGAGCATAACTTCAAACACTCGATCTTTCACAGAACCAATTAAATTTTGAAGCATTATTTCAAAATATATTGCCCATGTCATCCACTTTTTTATTACAAGTTCGTTCACTGAAGAGAATTACATAATTTAGTATGCTCTGCGGTTCTACAAGTATAACCTATTTCTCAAAACATCCTATAGGTTTTCCAATCTGAACTTTGACTTATCTAATGTAAAATGTAAATTTCGAAAATCTTGCTATTGAAAATTGCACGTAAATACGCTACCCTTAAAACCACGAAACTCTTTCTAATTATTGACAGTTTAAAACTTTTTACTGTCAAAATACACATATTTTTTGTACGTAATCCGTGTTCGAGCTGTTCAAATTCATAAGCATTGCCTAAAACGAATACAAAACTTGTTGTTCAGCAAACAATTTTGGTTACATATAATGTTTCTACAAGCAATTTCTTTATATGTTTTTCGTTTGATATGAATCAGCTGGATAATTGATGTTCCATTTGTTTGCTTTTACCTTAGTGATAGCAATTGAAATCGCAGAGGATATATATTTTTACGACATTAATAAAACTTATTGTGTATTATGTAAAGCAATAAATATTGAGTTTAATGTGATATGAATCATGTTCGGTAGCTCTAAGCATAACGTACATTAGATACAGACCATTTCCCCTTAGATTCAAACCGTTTGAGATCGACATCCAGCCGAATCGTTCGGAACTTGTATTTATCTTAGCGAAGAAAGAATATATTTATTATTTACTGCAGTTTAACATACCTTTCCCTCTTTAATCCATGATTTGTAACAATGACGAGTGATCAAATGTGTTTAACGTGATCTATTGGAAGGAAAAGTGCTGTAATTTTATCGATGGTAGCGATATTTTTGTTTGAAACGTGTATCGTCGCAATCGGTGACAACCATCATAAAAAATCGTGGAAAGTAAGCAGTTTTATTTCGTTCCCATGTTATTTAGATGTGTAGTTAGGAAATAAACTGTTAGTTGTGTACTCAGAACGTAGATCGGAGTTGAAAATTAATATTTGTTTAGACCAAATGGGACAAGAAACAACGTGTCCAAAACGATATTTCATCAATATAACTTCAATTACAATTTGATGTTGCAATTGGAAAACGTGACAGGGATTTTGTTTTTAGAAGACAATACGATACTATTTCTTAGAATGTAACAATATTTTACAGCTGTTTTTGAAACAATATTATTAACAATATTTAAATGAGAATATATTGATGAATTACTAATTTAAGAAATAAACACATTCTTGTCCTCAGGAAAGCACGTTTTAATTCCCCACAAACATCGAAATATGGAGGCAAATACTTTACATTTCACCGATCAAAAGTGTATAAGGTTTATTAATAAAACAGACGAATGCATTTTGAATCGCTCTACTGGACTTGACAGCTTGTGGATTGGTGTTATTTAAAAATAGGCCACATATTCAGGGTTTATGACTTTCCATTGAATAATTATAAGTTGAAAATAGAGTGTCTAAAGGGACTTTATTTGAAGTATTGGACAAATTTTTGAACGAAATATTTTGTTCTAAACAAATCAATTTGAGGTTTTCTAGAGCTTCAAGGGTAAGGCTTGATTAGAAAACAATATTTGAGCATGAATTGGCAGTTAAGTACTTGATAAATTGAATATCTAGTTCACAAAATAGTTGTCTTATATCAAGAACGAAACTTATTTCTATTGCATTCAAATGTAAGAAACTATTTTAACTAAGAGAAAAAATGCTGTTGTAGTTATTAGATTTCGAATTTATTTTTACATTGTTCATTTATTATACAAACGTACTTATTTATATTATAATGGATCTGAGAAATACCTACATTTTCTTTTTTCTTCTCTATATGTATTCTTTAGATGGAGGGAAATGAATTTTCAATTGATTTACTTGGTAAATCAATTTTAAAAGATATTCATTTTTCAAACTTATTTCGATTTTGATCTTCACATCACGAATTCTTTTGAGCGAAACTATACATTCGTCCTCACCCCAAAATATTACATTAGAATATTATTTTAAGAAATGAAACGTCTTAAAATAATATTTGAAATCTACAAGGAAATGGTACTAAGTCAAAAGAAAATGCTGATAGTAAAAGTTTTATAGTAATAAAAATTACGTTTTGTCTACATTAAAAGGACATTAATTGCTAAATTATTGAATACTTAATTTACAATTAAATTAAAAATATTGAATTAATGTAAGCTAAAATACTATTAGTCAAAAAGAATTGTATGTGCTTTTTCATCTCAAAAATATTTTGACACCCTGCTTTTTCTTTGTAAACTCACAATTTGCCAGTCAAATTACACAACGCCCCCCAGAATATTCATCCCGATCATACAACTCTTTCTATGCAAGAAGGGAGTTGTGTGAATGATGTTTTCCATTCAATCATTTATTTTCAAGAGGTGACAAGTTCAGAATTAAATTTGGGGTACCTTGTTAATGAGATTGTAAAAAGCAAACTAAGCTCATGGAAAGGAAGTACTAAAATTGAGTATTCGGGTGAAACATGGACACATCGTTTTCAAAATAAACTATCTAATTTCGGTACATATGCAGTGTAGAGGATTCATTTCTGCAATCAGTTCAGTGCCAATTTTGGTAACTCGACTTCTTTCTTGTTTTATAATTTTCGGTGTGACAACCTTTTGAAATTGGCGACAAATATTTACTTGTCTCGGCAAAATGCCCATCTTTACATAAATTACGTTTCTACGATTCTATTTTTACTTAACTTTGAGAAATTTGTTACTCATTAATGCATAAAATTTAACATTATTAATTATTATTAATTGCATATTATTGTATTAAATTATGCTTTCTGAAACACAAATGGCCACGATAGCCCAGTTGATAGATTGGCGGATTAGCAACCAGCGGGTTGCGAGTTCTAAACGCGATCCCACCAAAAGACAGTCATTTACGTGGAGATTGGCACACGTTAAATCTGTCGTGATCTCAAATGTCTTGACGTTTGCGTGGTGTGGGAGTGAGGAGAGTGGGGTGCCAGCTCATGTATTGACCTCGTCATCTGACCATGGCTCAAAATTATGAGGGTCTCGTCCTTGGATCTTAGGGATTGATCCCGGACCTTCGCCAATAGTCCGTTGCGTTGCTGCAGTGCGACGCAAATTCTACTACCTACATTTGATAACGAAATAAAAAATTTGTACTCTTGAATCGCTCTATAAATGACTTAGATACAAGAGTTTCGGAGCCTTTTTTTAATTCCGATAGAGTCCTGCTATACTACTATATCAATATGAGATCTATATTCCACTAAATGCATGTCAGCAATGTTTTATACATGGTGCGTGCTCCCTTCACAAGGAATGTGGTGATGTGGCCCTTCAGTTCTAGTAGCGTACAAAAGCGAGCAAGAGAAAACAACAATAAAAAAGCGAGCTAGAGTAATAGTGAAAACGGAAACCTCTGCTTTTATGCAAAACCATCGAACTCTTGGGATGCGTGTAAATAGGTTCCGGACAAGGACTACTACCTGCGTTGGGGGAAAAAGAGGCATCACGAAGAAACAAAACCGATGCCGTGATTGACGATAAAATACGACCGCGTGATACCATCCGGAAGGCAGGTAAAAAGAGAAAGAGCGTTCACACTTCAAAAAACATTCGCTGAAACTCCCACCGAAATTTCTCAGAATTGGTGCATGCGGTTATTTTGGGTAGGAGCACGTTTGAATTCTGTGGGATATAAATATGCGATGCGAGAAGGGATTTGAATGTCGCGTTTTTACATACGTCGACTACTTCGTCTTCACGGAGAGTTAACTCCGTGGTAGTATAGATGAGGTATCTCGTCATTAGCAAAACTGGATCGATCTTGATAGACGAGATATCTCGTTATTGGACGAAAACTAACCAGATCTTGATGGACGAGATATCTCGTCATTAGAAGAAATCTAATCAGATCTTGATCGCGTCATCATAAAAAAATCAATAATATCGCGATGACGAGATATCTCGTCATTAGAAAAATTTGTTCAGATCTTGATAGACGAGATATTTCGTCGAAACCTTTCGGAGGGTTTATGATTTTCGATTTTTATATTGGACGAGGAGGGGTACGAACCAAAATCTTCAGAGTTCATACCTCAGTTACTCTACTCTCTCCCCAGTACCTTACAATTTTTGTATTTTTGCCACACAATTCCGGACCCTTTTTTATAATCTACATACTTACATACATAAGAATTTACATTCTTGTGAGCTGTAGGAGACACAGATTCGATTTCTGTAGCTTACACTATGTGCATTTCTCTCTCTTGTGTCAGTAAAACTTTCCTTAAGTGTGTATATTGATAACCTGGCATCTTCTGTCCTGTGTTTAACCCCCTGCGCCATGAAACCTAACCAACCCATACCCTTCACTAATATATGTTTACACTTATTTATTCAAATTTACCCATTGAAATAATTTAAAAAATTCTTTCAATGTTATTTTATGGGATTTAATTCGTCCCACATGATGCGGAAAGTGCATGCCCATCCATTGACTGTTTTCTTGTTTACAATGTGGGAATATCATGAAAGGGACAAAAGTATATCATTTCATTTGTGCAGTTCTTTTGTCTGCCTAACTTCCCACCCGAAATTCGTAGCGCTCTAGCGGTGTAACTAATCCATAGAAGTAATCTATATATATCCTTCAAGTATTAAGTCAAGTACGCAGGGACGCACTTGTCCCCTCACTCTAGTGTCAGTGGCGTATACAGATGGGAGGGGGCTCTAACGTCCTGACTGCCCGAAAGTGTTGGTTTCTGGCTTTTAAAACATATCTTCGAATCAAGTACACTAATTGCATAACTAACTCGTGCATCCTACAAATAAAATAAGATATTTTATTCATAAAATAATTATAAAATTCGTTCCGTAAAGTAACAGTTTGTTAGTTTTGATAATATTAACGTGTTGGTATTAATAATCTCAGATAAATGAAACATAATTTATTTTACTCATTTGGTGGTTTATGATAAAAGAAAGTATTCCGTATGAATGAATGAAAATGAAAAATGTGTATGAAATTAATATATTTCCATTTTAATAGAATGTCAGTCATCATGCATGGATTTGAGAATTTACTTTCAAAATCCATTTATGATAATTTTTTCACATGGATAGTTTTCCTGAGGTTACGCGATAAAAAAAGGATTACTGACAGAAAAGAAGCTTAAATCGATTGAGTGCACACACATGATCTGAATTGTATGCTTGCTCTCAAGGATCTGTTTACAAATCGTCGTGTAGTAATAAACTTATACACAAGGGAAGTTTTACTGATATAAAAGAGAGAAACATACTAGGGAAGAATTGAACTTGTGCCGCCTGCAACTCGCAGGTTACTAACGCAGTGGACAAACCCACTGAGTCGTGTCGACCCCACTAGAAGCTTAAGTTTGTGTTAAAGATACAAATACTGAGCTAGTTGAGAGAACATTATCTTAAACCATTATAAAAATATATAGCATGGAAGTTGATTTCCGGCTAAAATGCTACTATATATTATATCACTGAAATCTTATTGAAAAACCATATGCCAAAAAAGTTATATGATCATTTAATGTGTATTTAATAAAAATTTATTGAGGTTTAAAAATGACGCCTGTGTTATTTAATAATAAATTAAATGTGTTGGTGCTCATGCTAACTTCTGAATTTTAACACTTAAGGCATGAACTATTTATTCATCTTTCTGATTCGTTTTTTTATGCCATTATTGGGACTTAGTTTGTGCTTATCATATATCTGAATAAAAACTATTAATTTCAGACATTTTTTCATATCAGTGATACACTGTATGGAAATGAACTGTATAGGTTAATCAAGTAAAAATAAGGTTGAAAATCACTGCTCTATATGAATGAATTCGGAAAAGTCAGCTAATTTTAGTGTCACGTTATCGAATCTCTTCTTATCTATCTTAGTTGTCGTTACTGTGTAATCCAACGCCTCACCCGAGGGGGTCATGCAACTCTGATCAAGTACTCTATATTTTGAGCTATCCACTGATTGGTCGTAGAAATTTTTAACGGCCATCCTGTTTACTACCCCATTTTGTAGCTGAACCCCAAGAGGCAACGATTGCTGCTGGGCCACCAAAAGCAGAAGAAAAAAGTTGCTGGATATCTGGTCTCCTGCCTTTTTTGTCGCAGAATTCCTAGGGTCTTATCTTTATGGCTCATATCTATCTTTTCTTGCGGCAACCGTGTCATCCCAGTTTATGCGGACTTATCTGCAGTTATAATCCATCGACGTTTCATAAAATTATTAGTGACGAAAGACGTGTCTAGCATGTGTTTACACATTATTTGAATGTCACGGTGCTTTTCCTATATAAAAGTTGGCGCGTGACTTTTTACTAGGGTGGTTCAATGCGAACTTATCTCTACCTTCTGAAATTGAGATTTGGCTCAACCTTTATTCTACTCATAATTCAATGCAAACAGATGTCTTATCAAATGGATCTTTTCTTTTTTATTTACTAGTATTGTTAGATATACAGCAGAGAGAAAATGTGAATCCATCAACTTGTTTTATCTCTCATTCTACAGTTAGTGTTTTCTCCTACACGAGCACTAATTAGATTAAGATATGTGGCTTAAAGTCCATTTGGAATCAATACGAACATCTATGCTTACATTGGGATTCGTTAGTAAACTGACTTTATATGAAGACGAACTTCTCTACAAAAACTCATACTGTAAATAATGATCGTTGGGAAGATTCCAGCTTAAAAATTTCTTTACATCTATCACGTTGCTACTTATGTGATTACAATATAGAAAAGTTGTTAGGTGGAAGAAAGAGTGGTTAGAAGAACCTAATATTTCTTCCTTAACGAGTTCAAATTTATCGCTCATTTATTATCTATTACCCCCTTGATACAATACATACTTATAACTAGACATACGTATCGACATAAATGTATATAAATATACTTTTTAAGCAAATTAAATTAAATTTATTTTTGTACTTTTTAAAATCACTTAAATGGCTTAGTGATTCTGTATCATAAAACCTGCTGTCAGATTTTTTTCTCACTTATGTTGGAAAATACTTATTTTACAGAAAGTAATAAATAAAGTATATCATGCAACTTTCATAAATACTACTCTAACTATGAAGTGCACACGTTTCTGATTATCAGCCGCAACACTTTTGTGTAGCAAAAAATGACTCTAGAGCGACAAACCAAAAAACCTTGTTAACATTTTAATTTTTTTCGTCGGAAAATGAATTTGAGTCAAACTTTAAAATAAACTAATCTTTTCAACTCACAGTCAAGAAATTAAATTAAATTTCAACGTAATTTAAAACATACTTAATGATTGTTTTGAAATCCGTGTTGGTGACTAAAATTATACTCAAGTGTTATGTATCACTTGAAAGAAACGTGTTGGAAAGTCTTCAAAGTCATTTGATGAGCAGAGGTAAAACCGAAACACTCTTTGCGTAGGCAACCAGATTTCAAAGTAAGCTTTGTAGATAAAAAACTTGTTTAATGGTAAAAAAATTATATTTTAAATACAAAAATATGCATAGTATATCATAGTTTTAATGAGTATGAAAATTTCATCGTTCAAAATGCTGCACATTTTCCTGCTTTACAGAGTAGTGTCTCAAGAAATAGCTTCGTACTGCAATATTAATTTCTTTAAAAATTATTAAACTTTTTATATGAATGAATGAAAAGAAACTAAAGGATTTGGAATTTTTGCCATACGAAAGAAGTTCTTGAATTTGGATGAACATATTAAGCAAAAGATTTGTATTCAAGTTTTAGGGACATATAAGTCCTTTTTATGAACTACTAGCATAATTACCCGGCAATGCTTGGGTTGAATTGGTTAAATGTTGATTCTATTTCATAGAAAAATGCAAGCATCATTTAAGTGTACAGAAAATATTTTTTAACATCGTTTTAACTTTTTCATAGCTTCTACAATTTACTTCGGAACCAAATATGTATACGTAATATATCCTTCCATATAATCCATTTCATATTCATCACACTCTTGCTGTAAGACAAACTACAAAAGCTTTTTCTGAGATGACTTCTTCAGAAGTCGATTTTGAGTTTTGGTGTGATTACGAATGCCAATTAAGTTAATTTTCAGTAAAAATGAGGAACTTTCAGCGTTTAGACTTGCACTCAGCTTTCCAATCAATATTTATTATTTTGGTACCCTTGCACCATGGATTCGATGTTTTCGGATTACATTATCATTGTGAGAGAATGGCAAATTAAACTGTTACGGCGTTCGTGGTTAATTTATTCTGAACTACACATTTTTTCTTGAAAATTCTATTCAGCCGAACTTAGAATAACGGAGCTTGTTTTTAAAACAAATGTCATCAGTGTAGACAAAGCAAACTCAATTGAATTACATTTTTTACAAAATCACTGCTTTCAATGAATGTTTCACAGGTACCTAAAATGTATACGAACAGTTTCAACTTCAAGCAAGCAACCTCGACCTTCTGCCACTTAAGACAAAAAATTTCTATTTTTCAACAGTCTTAGTTTACATAATTCTTTACTATGATATTCCAAGATCAGCAAAGTCTTATTTAAAATTCGCTTTCCTCCAACAGAAAAAATGTGTTTTAAATCGAATACTTAAGGTACTTTTTCCAATTGAGAGACTCAGTTTCTATATGGTAACCATGTACCTATTTAGACTGATACATGTAATTACTTGACTATGGAGTACAGCTTTCAATAATACTAATGAAACATGAAAAAAAATGTAAATTAAATTGATTTTAATCGTCTTGTAATGAAAATATGTCAAAATTTAGAAATAACTACAGCGTATGGCTACCCGTTTTGATTTAACGTAACATATCTTATTTTAAAATTTGCCAGTCAGTTTAAAATAAGAATTTATATACCTTAAAAAGTTTTCCATTTATTTTATGAAACAGAATTCTACAAACTATAACGTATTTAACCAGACTTAAGGAAAGTTCGTCGAAATATACATATACTACCAAGAAACTACCCACGTCTAATGGTATTTGGCAGAAAATAAAAATAATTCATCACAATTTAACTCCTAAATAATATATCTGTAATATGGAAAGTAATGGAACACACAAATACAAATAGAAACGAAATTCTGGTCATTGAAAAATGTAGAATTCTGAAAAACGAAAGATCTGAGCAAGCGTGTTGAATTTCGACGGCGTGAGAATATTCTGAAATAGAGAAATTCGAAAAAAATGCTTTAAAAATAGTGATAAAAAGTAATGAATTATTTAGAAAAAGAACACAAATTTACAAAACTAAGAGATGCTCAAATATAACCGCAACATTTGTGTCTTAACTCAAATACACAAACACGGCATTCTAAATCTAATTTATAAAATAAAACATTAATTCTGGCGTTGCCAGATACCGAATTACAAAATTACCCTTTTATCATCAATGAGTTTTTGTTTTGTCTTTTCGTGTTCTATTACAAAATGCAAGTTGTGTAAAATTAAGTATTTTAACTATCCATTTTTCATCATTCAAATATTTCTAAATTACTTATATCGTGGAAAGAAATAAAAAATCAGTTCAAACATAATTAGAATTTTAAATGTTTTAAATATAACGTTTCGGAAAAACTTGTTTTCCAGCAATACTGGTAAAAAAAACATTGAACATAAAACGGTAAAATACTGGTAAAACAATTTTATTAGAAAATATGATTTTCGATCAATACTGGTAAGACAAATTGCGTTGCGCATCGCAATCGTTTTATGTTCAATGTTTTTCGTATAGTAATTTCGAATTGATTTAGCCCCCACTGCACACCTAGCTTAAAGATAACGGAGGTTAATATGCAGCTAACGTTACTCGCAGGGTTCCAAAGTATAGATGTACCAAATTTGGTGAGGATTGATCAAACGGTGTAGATTTGTATAGAGAACATACATAATGTTTCACTGCTATATTTTGCCTTTATTTTCATAATCTTAACATAATAGAGGACTTTAAAATTTTTTATAACTACTATACTATTTATCTAAGCATTGCCTTAATTCCAATGATTAGAAAAATGGATTGGAATTAAGACAATGATTATTTATTATTTTAGGAATAATTGTTGTTTTTTGATAATATGTATGTATAGTGTCTGGTGTGTTGCAATAATGTAAGCATTATATAATTTTTTATAAATCTATGAATAAAACAATTTTATGCATTTATGTGTCTGTAAATATTTACTTTACATAACACATGAGAAGATAAAATAGTAATTTAGTGCTTTACTTTGCACTTAAAAGAACATATTAAATAATTGTTCAAGCGTTTGATTAAACATCAAAGTTCAGCTGATGTAAGGAATATATCAGCTTGTAAATATTAAGTTTTCACATAAGTTAAATTTAAGAACATTTAACGTGAAATATGTGAACAAGGTTAATAAATAAACACCAGTAAAATGTGTATAGTAATGTACGACACTCACTTTTCTTTAAAAATCATTGCTCTCTGTTCATAAAAAGGATGTGATGAGATATATAACTCACTCACCAGATTAAAGTTAGCAGTTTTAATAGTTTCAAGTCGTGCTCATAAATTAAAAATATTCCCTAGCTGCGTTGAGAAAACCCATACACCTCCCTTTTTAATAGCCCGTTGTATTGCTCCAGTTCGACGTTAATTAATTGTCATTACCATTTTCAGTTTTGAAAATGTAATAAAATATTCATTTCGAATGTTTAATTTTACTATCTCGAATATACTTAACCATCACTTCATGTTGACTTAATAAAATATATTCGGCTATGAGTGTTTTTCCTGAATAGAATATTTGAGTAATAGTAATTATCGACATTTCATATCACCAAATAACAACTTAGGAAATCACGTGTTTAAGAAATTACATTTGAAGGCGAATGACAGACAGTGCGAAACCACCCAAATGTGCACCAACACTAAAACTAAGATAAATGTTTTTAAATTCACACGACAATGACTCTATAATGCATTCATATTTTAGGTGTGGAAACTTTGGTCGTAAGTAAATTTAGAAGAATTGAGTATTTGGATAAAGGATTTCCCTTTAAATTCCAATAAATGACTTTTGATCATGTGACAAATTTTTAATGTAAGTAAAAATAAAATTTTAAATAGATTTTGAATGATTCGTTACAAGTTTTAAAGTAAATTAATTTTAAAGTGTGGTACTTTATTTGAATCAATATATATATATATATATATATATATATATATATATATATATATATATATATATATATATATATATATATATACCATGGTAAAGGGGCCGAGAGTTGCGTTGGAGTCAGAAAATGTTAATGTTTTTTAACTATAACTATAATATGCAATCTATTTTCTAAGTTTGAAAGGAAGTTTTAGTTAAGTTAATAATTTCATTGCATTTCATTGCAAAGCTGTATAAGTGTACAAAGAAAAATTGTATTATTGCAAGCTAAATATTGAGTACTTGAAATGCACATTTTTAATTCAACAAAAACATTTTAATCAACCCTTATCTAACTTATCCAAACCTCTAAATTGATTCTTGGGCCCGGACTGCAGATTTAGGTAGCCTGATCTAGTCCATGACTTAATCCAACTTATTATGTCCTTATTCAACATTTTATTGTATGTTTGACTTTTCCTCACGAACAGTTTCGAAAGACAAGTACAGCTAAAAGAAGATTAAAAAAATTTTATAAAGAAAGATAAAAGTACTGAATGATGACTATCCCCATAGAACAACCAACGATTGTACTTCCATTGTTACAGTCATCTCTACAAATTGACCATTACAGTTGAAAAACTTTTGAAGATTTAATTAATTTATCATCAATATTATTTGATTCCTATGATTCTGTATTTGGAACTTCCACTATTTTTTTCGTAGCAATCACCATTTCTAAGTCTATGTTAAACAGTTGATGTTTTGAAGGATATGTATGATACAGAGTTGACAAATGCCTTTTCAACGTTCAGTTTCTATATTAAATTGTGTATTAACAAATTTATCTATATTAAAGAACATCCTTTCTAGTACATATTATAATACTACCTGAATAGTACCCGTTGTTGCTCTGTTTGAAATGACAAAATAATACTCTTGTACTGAGTTTATCAATATTTTGACTTGTGGCACTTTTCATCAGGGATGCAATATTTCCGTTCACAACTATTAACGAATGGATGAGAAATTAATTTGATACGATATTCATGATTTATTTTTTTAAAACAAATGCACTTCTTGAAAGTTCATCACCACACGAAATAACAAAGAGATTGTTTTAAAATAAATGTCTTACATGTGAGAGGCTGTTTTTGTACAGCTAAATGTTGATGGTGCTAGCGTTTTGTGGTAGAACGTGCTTCCTGCACGTATTCCGTACTGGATAACTGGAAGTGGTTCATTTCTTTGCACTGAAAATCTCTCTCATAGACAAAGCAAATGTAATCTATAATTTTAGTAAACGTAAGTCTTTTGACAGCCCTTTTTGTAAGAAAATCACTTTACTCAACAAAACGTTTCATAGATAAGTGGCATATAAGAATAGCTTCAACTTGTAAATTGAGCAACATCGACTTTGTCGTTAAGGCAATTTTTTCTTCATTTTCAGAAAGTCCTAGTTAGAATATTCTCTAGAGAGAGAGAGCATTAATAATCTTCCGAAAGTGGCAAAATGTGATTTAAAATAATCCATAGTCCTCCTTTTTTAAACTGAATTCTACAACCATAAAAAGAACCATGGTAGCCAAGTTATTAGTCTTGGATTAGCAATCGGAAGATTACAAATTCGAAACACGATCCAACCAAAGACCGTCGTGTAAGGGCAATTGATGCACGTTAAATCTGTCGGGGCCTTAAATGTCCTCACGTTGGTGTGGCGTAGAAGTTCGGGGAGTAGGATGCTAGCTCTGGTGTTGACCTCGTCATCTGACCGTGATCCAAAATTACGAGATATTGTTCTCGAATCTTTCCCTGCAGGATTGATCCTGGACATTCACCAATAGCCTGTTGTATTGCTTCATTGAGACGTAAATTCAGATACCTACTTACAACCATATATGTTGAATCAAGGACTTTTTAAGGAAGTTGGTCAAAATACGCATGCCATCAAGAAATGAACTCACGCCTTTAGCAATATTGGACACCAAATTAATAATTGTTTAAAACCTAACTTCTAAATAATTTATTTAAGACATAAAAATAATGGAAAGCAAATGCAGCAAGAGCTTAACAAACAGAAATGAAATTTCGATCATTCAAAAAATGTAGAATTTTGTAAACTGAAAGATGTGAGCAAACTTATAGAACTATTTGATCGGAAACTCGAATCTACACAGAAGTAGAGAAATTCCAAACATATTAAAAAAAACACCGATAAAAACAATGATTTATTTACAAACACAACACAAATTAATAATACCTAGTAATACTCAAATATGAATGCATTTCGTTGTCAACACGAATTCATAAACTCGGGATTGAATTAAAAATAAAACACTGAGTCTGGTATTGCCAGATACAGAGTAACAAAATTAAATTTTTATTATTAGTGAGTGTTTCTCTTGTGCGTTTCTTAATAAAAGATTTTGTTCCCTACGAAATGAACGTTAAAGTAGTTGTAATTGTGGTAAAATTGGATCTTTAAAATTAATTTCCGTCCATATGAAATTTTCAAAATTAAATGTTTTCAATTCTTTTAAAATCATATTTCAAATATTCGAAAATTGTTCATATTTTGGAAAGAAATAAAAAATAATTTCAAACATAAAGAATTAGCATTTACATTCTGTAAAAATAATATTTGGGTTAGGTTAGGTAGTTAATTAACGTCGCACTGCAGCAACACAATGGACTATTGGCGAATCTACGGGATCAATCCCAAAGGGAAAGATCCAAGGACAACGCCTCGTAATTTTGAATCAAGATCAGATGATGAGAACACCTGCGCTGGCATCCCATTCTCCAAACTTCCACACCACTCCAAACTTCCACCATGCCAACGTGAGAACATTTGAGGCTACGGCATATTTAATATGCTCCAGCCTCCGTATACACGAGGGTCTTTGGCTGGACCGAATTTCAAATTCGCAACCCTCCAGTTGCTAATTCGCTGCTCTTCCAACTGGGCTACCGCGGACCCCCAGCAATACTAGTGAAGCAATCTGAGTTTGACTGATGTCTCGCGAAACCACTCTTTTCTGTGACCAACTTTCTCAAAAAGGCATTCGTTTATAAGGATTTTTTACTTCTCTTTCTATCTAAAACTCACAAATTTTAAAATCGAAACTCGAGATGCACATCCTCGGTATGTAAGCTACTTTCGTGTGAAATTTAAAGTTTCTACTTACTCAGTTTTACTTTTCCAGTTTCTCCATAAGGCGAATGAGAAGCTTCACACAATTTCGTGACATCGTTTTTCGTGACACAATTTCGTGAAAATATAGACATCGTTTCACTATCGAAATGTGTCTAATAAAAATTATATAAATGTTGTCTACAGTATTACCTTTCAAAGTATTACATTTAAATAAGGTATCTATATTAAAAGTTAATATATTTTGTTTATCAACTAAAGCCACATTAAAAAAAAAAAGGTGTTTCAAGTTATATTAATACAAGCTTTTAAAGGTCTCCGTATGGAGACCTTGATGAAAAATGATGCTTAAATTGAACTAAATTAATTTAAGGTGAATCAAATGAATCGAATTTTCTCCGCATTATAGTTTTAGGAAACAAATACCAGGCCTATTTTCCATAGCAATCTACTGGAAACATGTCTTAGATGCTAAACATGTATGGCAAATTTAATCACAGTTAAGTAACTATGTAGCTTAATCAGGAATATTTTCATTATTTAATCAAAAACACATATTGCTTTACATTTTATGGTTTTTATCTGCTATTTGTTCCAAGAATTACTCAACGAGATCGATGCAATCACTTAAGATTAACCTATTCAATGTTAGTTGATTATTTAGAAATTGAACAAGAGCCAGCTATGTTCAAGAAACTTTAGAACCAGATGACAAATACTATTTTTAGGGAACAAAATTTCCCTTATTTATTATGAACATTTTTTATTGGAACTATGTTAGTAGAGAAATTTGTAGTTCTACTGCACTGACAAATGATTTGGAGATTTATGCATCGATAAACGAAAATATTAAAATAAAGAATTTTTAATTTATTCGAAAGGTATGATTGGGGCAACTAACTTTTTTAAACCAATATAATATAATCCCAATAAGAGCACATAAAAGATTTTCTGAGTGAATAATCAAATCAGAGAGAAATTGATCAGTAATCCTTAAATTGACAGCCAAATATTGTCAGAAGTTCAATTAAATCAGTGGTCAATTAATTGTATTGTCAAACGAGTATCATATCTGCTGCATTTGCTTCTAATGTAATAGCAATTGTTCAAGCGAGGGCAAGAAAGCCTAATTTTTGTAAACAAGTAAATAATTTTAAGAAAATTTTAAATGCAGTTTTGTTAAATTCAGTCAGAGAGGCAGTACTTGTTCTAATGGACCTCATCTAATCACATTGTTGAATCAAATACGCCGCATAAAAAAACAAGTCAAAATGCATAGACGACTAGAGTACGAAATAATTCCATGATAATGAAAATTAAAAACAAGTACATGGCGCCCAATGTGGATTGTGAAAGTTATGAGCTAGTATTAGAAAAGCGAAGAACGCGCCTCCCACGTAAAAGCTATCGATACAATACATGAGAAATACCTACTCTTGCCAAGAAAAGCATTAGGTATGGCGTGGGCAGCTGCTTTATCCACTGATGTCATTATTGATGCTGGTTAAATCATTGAAGAAGAGACACTTGTCTCGGATGTACGGGTTACTCTCGGATGTACGGGTAAAAGCATTAGGTATGGCGTGGGCAGCTGCTTTATCCACTGATGTCATTATTGATGCTGGTTAAATCATTGAAGAAGAGACACTTGTCTCGGATGTACGGGTTACTCTCGGATGTACGGGTAAAAGCATTAGGTATGGCGTGGGCAGCTGCTTTATCCACTGATGCCATTATTGATGCTGGTTAAATCATTGAAGAAGAGACACTTGTCTCGGATGTACGGGTTACTATCGGATGTACGGGTAAAAGCATTAGGTATGGCGTGGGCAGCTGCTTTATCCACTGATGTCATTATTGATGCTGGTTAAATCATTGAAGAAGAGACACTTGTCTCGGATGTACGGGTTACTATCGGATGTACGGGTAAAAGCATTAGGTATGGCGTGGGCAGCTGCTTTATCCACTGATGTCATTATTGATGCTGGTTAAATCATTGAAGAAGAGACACTTGTCTTGGATGTACGGGTTACTCTCGGATGTACGGGTAAAAGCATTAGGTATGGCGTGGGCAGCTGCTTTATCCACTGATGTCATTATTGATGCTGGTTAAATCATTGAAGAAGAGACACTTGTCTCGGATGTACGGGTTACTATCGGATGTACGGGTAAAAGCATTAGGTATGGCGTGGACAGCTGCTTTATCCACTGATGTCATTATTGATGCTGGCTAAATCATTGAAGAAGAGACACTTGTCTCGGATGTACGGGTTACTCTCGGATGTACGGGTTACTCTCGGATGTACGGATTACAATAGTCAGTGGAGACCAAGAAAATTATGACATTCTTGAACCAAGAATTTATCTTTCGTGAGAAGGGCGAATTGTTTTACATATTTCCTTAGTACAACTAAATTTATGTTAAAAGCAGGCGATTCAGGTAAACAGTTCGCCAGTATCATCAAAGATCAGAATTTCTCTTTGTGCAGTGAGCCAGGTGGAAGATATCTTTCCCACTTTACTCCGCTGGTAGGCTCTAGAGGGGAGAACCAACTAACCTTATTGATGATTATTTTAAAGCTTTCATGGAGAAGGGCATTGATAAGGATCTGGAAGCCATTGATTGTTATTCTACAAACATTAGCCTGGCTGGGAGGGAAATACCCTTCATTACATAAAGGTCGAACTCAGCTGCAACTCGAAAAACAAATGGACAGGTGAGATTGGGATACCGGTATAGAAATTCATATTGATCTTTAGATAGCCAAACTATCAATTGCAGATACTCTTGTATTATTGAGTGACAATATCGTGGAGAATTTGTCTACTGATGAAGCACATGGATATCGGATCAAACAAGAAGTAAGAACAGGAGAATTTTATACCTACCCTTTCTTGATATTGGTCCATTAAGCAATTCGAATTGGTTAACAACAACAAGGAGGCTATGTCTTGTAAGAGTTTCAAAATATGGTTTAAAAGACGGGTCCTTCTTGATGTATTAGCTGCCCAAATTCAAACCTCAACAAGACCCTCTCTCTTGTAAAAAAAATCGATTTTCTAAAAGAACACCCTTCATCAACAAGTATATATGGTATAATGTTAAATGAGTATTGCATTTAATGATTTTTTACAACAGTTTTCATACTATTATTGACAAATTAAGATGCAAATTTTAACGGTTTGATTTATGAAACTTCGGTTTTCTCTCATATAACTAACTTCAGCATGTGTTTTTAATTCTAAAATAATTACTGGAAGGATTAGATCCCCTTGACTTTCTTTCCCCCTCCTTGCTTTTGAGACGATGCTTTTTGAATATACTAATGTAAATAAAGAACAGAATAAGTAGATTTATAAGTATCTTTTATAATAATCACAGAAAAAATCTACAAAGACCGAACAAGTATAACACTAACAATATCGGAAAGTTGTTACCGATCACATCTATTTAAAATTGGGCACAGTGCGCCTGCTTTCGGCCAGCCTGACTATGTGCAATGTTCAACATACCACTCAGGAAATAGCCCTGCTAAAAGGCAAAATCCTCTGGACTTAAGACTGCTTGAGGAAAATAACTTCGGTGTGTTGGTTTAATATCAACATAAAACACATTTAAGTTGAAAGTCCATGTCATACCCTATTTTAGCTGCGGCAAGCAAAACTAAAAAAAAAACGTTGTAATGGAAATTATTTTACCAACTATCCATGGCTCAGCATAACATTAATACAGCAAAATGGTAATTCAGACTGTCTTGGGCTCAGATGACTGTGAGGAGAGGAGATAATGTGCAAAAGAAAGTCGATAAGGGAAGGATGAGAGGATAACACTCGAGAAGTTTCTGTATATCAGAAGATATCTTAAGTTAGCACGAGAAGTTAAATTTTTTGGAGTTAATATACTAGTTTGATGGCACTTAAGAACTTTTTTTATTTGCAAACTGACTATTGTGCAAATAAAGTTCCTTTCGGACACTTGCAAGTTCTACGATGGCCCTGGCGTGCTCAAGCCGCATGATGATGTGTGAAATAAGTTACAGCGCCAGCGGAGTAAAGTACATGCACATGAGGAACGTGAAAGCCTCATAAAAGGCTAAAAACCATCGGCCACTTCTGTCAGAGAATCAATAAAAGTACCATTTGAAGAAACGGGTATAATTAATTCCCTTTGTTGTAGGTTAAATGCAATAACGATATGTTTTAAGCATGGAAACAACAATTATAGTCTATTATTTCACTTTCACTCTCCAAGTGGTTTCGACGAGATATCTCTTCCATCAAGATCTGGCAAATTTATGCTTCAATGACAAAATATCTCATCATCAAGAGATTGTCAACTTTTTGATGATGAGATCAAAATCAGGACGGTTTTTTCAAATGACGAAGATATCTCGTTCATCAATATCTGGTCAGTTTTACTAATGACGAGATACATAGTTCAGATAACCACCAGGGGAGTTAAGATGAAGATGATAAATTTAATTTTCTCTTGCTTCTGGAGGGAAGTTTTTGTAAACGTAGATTGTCCAGATAAAAATTGACCAAACACAAAAATAATTGCATATTTAATTTCTCACTGCCAAACGCAGTTTTTTAGATCCCTCATTGAGAAATGTACAAAAACTTAATTTCACAGCATAA
Source organism: Meta bourneti (assembly GCA_933210815.1). Taxonomy (NCBI): domain Eukaryota; kingdom Metazoa; phylum Arthropoda; class Arachnida; order Araneae; family Tetragnathidae; genus Meta; species Meta bourneti. The sequence continues at coordinate 49,579,941 of OW119929.1, read as the reverse complement.
AACGACACGTCCTTTTGTTATGGCGATTATTGCCTAGCGATGCGTAACACCTGTGACCAACAACGTGGAAATCTTACGCAGCTCCCACTTGGTCATTCTTGGAGAGCGTTCTGCTGCTTGAAGAATGCCTCAGGTAATTTCGAATCAAATGCCACGAGATGGTTCTTTCATTTTAGAAGTCGAGACGAAATCACAAAGGCTTAAGTCAGGAGAAGGAGCAGATCATTTATCTGAGCCACTGAGAAAACCTGATTCACAACGTCTGAAACCGCCATTTTCAAGCGTTGTCTTGAAAATGATGAATGACTCATACTAGGCTTCCAAAGAAAGTGTCACTGTAAAAGTGTTGGACGTATACTATGTATTGAAAATGTGGTGTAATACTCCACAGGGACAGTGATGTTGATCTACGGCATGCATTACGATAGCACAGCTTCAGTTTCATAAAAACCGTTCACCGTAAAATAGATCGCCAGGTAGAGACAGTCTTTCTTATTACTTGAGAGGTGCAGTTAGATATGTAGTTGAATTAACGTCGCATTGAAGCAACACAACGGGCTGACGGTCCGGGACCAATCCTGAAGGGAAAGATCCTTACTGGGAAGGTGCATTCAGGCGGAAATGATTTAGTTTGCCACACTACTGTCACTTTGTACTATATGCAGACTAATTTGACCACAATTTCAAAGAAGGCGAGTCATTTGGCAGTTAAGTAGGCTAGATACTCAACCAATGTGCGGTGCCTCAATGGGTTTGCCCACCATGCCCCTTGTCACAGGTCGGCCAGATCTGACCCAAGAGCCAAAAAACATTTCAAACAACCGATTGGTGACCTAAGTGTAACATACTTGTTGCCTTTCACTGCGATTCTACAGATACGTTTATTGCCTCTATTAAAATACCAATTCTCATTTATACAGGAATACAAAGTTTTTGCGATGAAAAGTATATATAAGAAATATGTTCTAAAGTATGGTGAATGAGGTAGTCAATTCATTATTCATAATTATTTTCAAAGTATTTCTTCTTTTGGTTCTTCTGTATCGTATTGTATTATGTCTAAGCATGAATTATGCTAGTGACATCATAGTTCAAATGTTAAGCAGAAACACACGATGAAAAAGTAAATCGGGCGCTATATTTTTCCCAGTTATTCAGTACATCCGAAACAGTTGTCTTGGGTATGTTTAAATGCTTCTCGGCTTCTCTTATAGACAAACCATTAATATAATAACCAGCTATCAAACCTTCCTCAAAGTCCTTTCTCTTACAACTCGACATTCTCGATCTGTAACGTTCTGTTAAATCTGATCGTTCCAACGATCTGTCCGAACCTGTATGATCGACCTGTATGAAAACAAGCCGGAGGCTTGTTTTCATAACTTTGCAGATGTACTACGCATCTGTTCAATGCAGAAGATCAATTCATTTGATTTTAAGGGGTGTCCGGTGGTTTTTGGTCAGTACAGTGTATACGCTATTTTATTGCAAGTTAATTTTTATAGTGCGGGCTAAGTCCATCACAATACTCTCCCTCTAGAATTCAGAAGTGGGTGAATTCGATAGATGTTACCACAAATTGACAGATAACCAATTCAGTGAGACTGATATATTAAGATGACGGGTGTATTTCCATACATGTGGTCATGGTATGATGATTGGGACTGTGGATTTTTCTGTGTTGCTTCTAGCAGCCGAGTATGAGAATGTGATGCACCGTGCAATGAGAAAGCAGAGTGGCAACAAAGAGTGAAGCTATGATTGGAATAGTAGCAGTGTTTGTAATCACTAGCCTTCAGACAGTTGTTGGAAGTGATTGGCATCACATTGGCGATTCTCTGTTCTCAGTGTACCATCCCTCAAATTGTATGCGGATTGTAGCGAGCGCTGTCTGATATTTGTCAGAAGCATTTTTGAAGGCTTCTTTTTTAAAAGTACGAGTGTTCATATTCACATCAGCTAGTTACAAACTTGTATATGTAAAAGACATAATTGTTTACCAAAAATATCTTCGTGATGGACATAAGTTACATTAGTATATACTATATATACGCTATTGTATTGTAAGTTAATTTTTGTAGTGTTGGCTTGTAGCTGAAATAAAAGCAAAGACATGCACATGTAGATTTAAATGAATTGCGTTCAAGACACTTTTTCAATATTTTGACGGAATCAATGCAGGTCCAAAGGAATAATCGGAAGGAATGGGAAAATATTTGAACAAATGCGAGGAACGTTTCAGATTGTGAAATTTATGGAGATTTTTTTTGTGATTTACCCGATGTCGACGTACAGAATTTTTCAGACATGATATACATTTTACGACCCGGGAGCCATCTAGTCTACCAACAAAAGGCTTCTAGACGGGCAAGTGGTGGCTGAGAGGGATAACATGATACAAAAAAGACAATGCCTGAAACAAAGCATCCTACAAACGACTTGAAACAGAAGCGGGAATAGAAACTTTTCAAGCCTGACATGATATAGATCAAGCGCAACATGATACACAAAACGTTTTACTCTAGACATAAGCTGTAACTGAAATATGAGAAAGTGGAAGTTCGTAAAAGTTTTTTTACAAAAGCAGAAAATATTTACATAGAAGGTATTAAGCGTATGCACCCAATATAAAACACACGAAGCGTATATACCCACCCAACTGGGTACGATGATGCAGCCCTGTGGCGGAGGCTATTCGGACACACTCACGTATACATCGTGTGTCTATGTTCTCTAAATTTATACTCTAGACCACTCGCTCGATGAGTCTAATTAGCCCTCGTGTAATAAAAAATAATTACCATAGAACGATAAACCAACTACATGCTTGATGGTTGACGATTGTGAATCACGTTTAACTATACTATTACCTGACATGTAGGAATTTGCATTAAGAGAATTTCAATACTGTAGTTGTACCAATGTATGATAAAGTGCCATTCTCTGTGCAAAGATGGAGGTTTGAATATTTTCAAGACAATACGCACATCTATCTTTATTTAAGTAAGGAATTAAAAGCTATGATTAACACCCCTCAAAGAAATGTAAATTTCGTTGAGGGGTGTACCGCTTCGTGTAATGAGTGTGGTCTTATATGAGAACTGGGACTAAGAATACTATCGTTCCGAAAAATCACAATTCTTCACTATACAACAGTCGTGGATTCTGATGTTTCAGAGAGTAGCAATATTTAGGACCTTGTACAAATACATAGGGCTATGGATCAGTGTTTAAGAGTAATGCAAACTTATTAGATACAAAATTACTTTAGACTAACTATAAGCTATCATGATATAAAAATACTCTGAAAGCCGAGAGTACACGTGTCCATTATGGTATCATTGTTTATCTTTGGATAATTTGAGCCCTTTCTGATATTTTAGCATGATTAAAATGATGCTACTTAAATTACCAACTAATTTTTACATCATCTAACTACTTATAGCATTAAAAATAGTCAGTGCGAGTTTAGATCCTCCTTAAGGTTGTTGAGCAGACAAAATAAGGTAAAAGTGATGGTGGTAGTCCCTTGGAATAAAACTTTTAAAAAATGATTAATTAAACACAATTAAAAACAAAAAATGCGCAAGTCATTTCGAAAGGACTATATCATGATCACAAAACACACATATGCATAAATTATTTGTTTTATCACTTTATGATCATGTTTTGCTACAGTAGGGATAATTTGACTGGGACCTACACACACCAATGGAAAACTCAAATTTAAATAAATTGTCTTTCTATAGTTATAAACACTCAATTTATCACATTAGCTGTCAATAAATTACCATTAGCAAAAGCTAGCGTGTACAATAAGGTAAAAACTGATACATCCTTCTTATTTTTCACTCTAGAATAGACCTCTGATTCTGCATAGAATAGATATGATAATTCATTTAGCGTTTTTATTCAATCAAAGGAGGATGAGAATGTACCCAATAATATTGAGCTATGACAGATTTGTTAGTTTTCATGTTATTAACTTATCTTATGCATTATTGTAAACAGAATTTAGAGTATGTTTGATTCAACAAAAACGATTCGCATTTCAAGGGCAGTGTGTGGTGATATATTCTCCACGTTTTGGAGATTTGAACAGAATCTTTAACATAGTGAAACCTGATTTTTTTCTCGAAAAGACATCGAAAATCGAAGCATATTTTTGAGAATTTTTACAATGCTGTAATTTAAGCGTATACGAGGGTATAAGATTTGATGTCATTCGTGGTTGAACTTCGGTTGAACAAGTATTGGGTGGAGAAAGATTGAATTTATTGAAATCAAAAGCTAAGTAAAAAACAAGCTCCTAGGGGAGAGATTATCTGCCGAACAATATTTTATTACTCCAAATCTTATAACTCAAATGTCCAATAACTGGAGAATGTACCACACATGTCCTTGTAGTGCGAGTTGTTTTGGTTAAATCAAAAGTGCTAAGATTTTACGTTTACAATAATGATTAAGATAAGTTTAAAACATTAAAACTTACATTTTTGAGAACATACTCATCTCTTTTGATTGAATAAATACGCTAAATGCAATATCAAAAATCTATTCTAGAGTTAAATATTAGGAAGCCGTATTAAGGCTGATAATTGCTAATTTCAACCATCATGTATTCATTTCTAAAGACCAATACGATACCCAACCGTGTCAAGTAGAGTATAGAGTGTGTTAGATTTAAATTTCTACGGAGAACTAGATCAACAAAAAGTCAACACAAATCAAATTTGGCCTTGTTAATATACATCTCGGATACCTTATTATTTTCTGTTATTGCAACTACTTGCCAACTGGATGAAATAAAAATTATTTACACAGTTGCAGGTATTCTATACCATTGCAAAATATTTCAAGCAAAACAAGGTCTCAATCTGATATTACTCAAAAATATTTGAGCTACGATTTTTGAAAAATTTAAATTCATGATTATGGTGACAGAAGTTGACTTCTACGACTTCTTTAAAACATTGAAAATGGTTACTAGTGGAATTCTTTTTTAGGTAATAAAATGCTATTTACATTTTTTTCTATCAGCAAGAGAGAATAAATTACTCTCATCACCTTTATTAGCTTTATAGCATTAATTCAACTCGACCACAGCTGGAAATTATTCTAGTATAACATAAAAATAACAGTTACTATATTAAATGAATCTGTTGCAACAAAAAGCAAAAGTAATTATTTAATAAAAGTCATTAGTAGTGATTTATACATTTGTAAAGTGTGAATCTTCCTACTGTTTATCGAAGAAATTGTAATATCGTGAATGTACAGAACAAATAAAATGCTTTCTATTTTTTTTGTTCTGCGCAAGCACGTCTTGTTTGATTATATGAATTTATGAATACTATAATTACTTCAATGTTTTCGTTTAATTATTCTTAACTAAATGCGTTTTCGTGGTTTAATAAATAAATTTAATTAATATTAAATACATTCTGCTTGAAACAAATCTCTGTTTAACTTATCATTAATTTCTTTAAAAAAGTTTTTCGTTACGTTAATGCATTACACTCGAGGATTGTCCTCATTCAAATCATGTCTTCATTGGGTACAGTCACAATTTAGAAGTCAGACAATCAATTTTCGTGTTTTTCAAATTTAAATTTAAAAATTCCACTTATTTCTTATATTATGTTGGTTATCATTACTCGAATTAAATGTCATTCATGTCTCTTTTCAGGAAGTTATATGTTCAAGGGATTCTCCATTGAAAGCTCACAAAACAAAGGAAAAAGCAATCCTCATTAGTATAAGGAAATAGTGTGGTATTGTGTATGGAATATATCACACGAAAAATTGATTTCAATAAATAAGGTAGAATGTGTCACTTATGTTTAATATCCCTATTTTAAAATTTAATTATGGTAGTTTATTAGTTGCTCTTCATTGTGTACACAAAAATGCAATTACAAAATAAAAGTGATTGGGAGTAGAGTTGATCTTTGTAACATGAAATAATGTTTTTAATTTTTATTGACTAGCAAAATTATCCGGCCCTGCTGGGGTTGAATTGGCTAACTGCAGATTTAAAAAATAATTGGAATAATCACTTTTCTCTTTCGTAGGAAAATATAAATAGCATTTAAGTGTCAAGAAAATAACTTTCAAACTTCGTTTCTACATTTTCATTTTGGACACAAATGCGCATACATGCAATATTCATCGGCACAATTCATTCCGCATGAACTCCACTCCTGGTGTAAGACTGTTATAGCTAAAAAAATTGATTACTGGAGTGATTATGAATACCCCTTCTCAATTTTGTCGCCTGTAAAATGACCTTACTTAAAAGGATACTAATGACGAATCTGGGCCATCAGCACCTTTCCTATCAATATATTTTTAATTTCTGGCACTCTGGCAGTCTTGCTTCAGAGATGCGATACTTCTCAATTTTCCTACTATTAAGGAACGAATGACGATACGATATTCATAACTTTTTTTGATTGGGAACCAAATAAATAATTCACCCCAAAATTTAATCCCTCTTAACTATTTTCATCATATAAAATAATTAACCATATATTTACAGAAACAACTTCAGAGACAAAAATTAAAATTTTGATTATTGAAAAAATGGATATCTGAAAAATGAAAGGTATGAGAAAACATGTCGAATAATGAAATTGGGTAAAAAAATTGCACTTTTATAATCAGTGAATTTTTTCTCTTGATCTTTTTGCTTTAAGTGCTCTCGATTTCATGACAAAACGACATACAAAATAAAATTTAAGTAGTTTAAATTGTTGTAAAATAAGATAACAGCAGTCTTAAAAATGTATTTCTAACATTAACAATAACACTGTTCTACAAAGTTTTTATAACACAATTTTAGCTGCTTTTAACTAATTGTGGTGTGGATTTCAGATCTGACCTTTAAAAAGTGACAATAATATCAATTTTTTTGTCATTGGGCATTTAATATTTGCTATATTTCTAAATTAACAGCAACACTGATTTTTTTCAACGAAATACTTAACAACTATTGTATTTTTTATTGAAGTAGAAACACGTTTTGCACATTTGTGAGCAAAATTTGGACAAAAATTGGAACAAAGGCAGCGTCGCGGATGTATTTTTTAAAATCTCAGTACACCTTACATATTTTAAAATCTCGTTCATTGCTAAAGACTAAAGAAACCCAAAATGAGCTGAATGATCTCGTACGAGACCTATGTCTTTTCTACAAGCAAGCTGAATTTTTAGGTTCCAAACTTCAAAAGTGGAACCTTCTACCTAAGAGTACGCGTGTTTCCGAATTAAGAAATAGAAATTTCATTTTACTTCTTTCTATAAAATGTACGATGGTATGTGCTTTTATTCAGATATTCCAAATTAATGACAGATTTAAGTATGTAGTTAATTAAATAACGTCGCACTCTGGAGCAACACAACAGGCTATTGACGACGGTCAGGGATACATCCCTAAGGGAAAGATCCGTGGACAACACGTAATTTTGAACCACTGTCAGATGACGAGGTTAACTCCTAAGCTGGCATCCCACTCTGCAAACGTCCACACCAAGCCTAACGTCAGGACATTTGAGGCCACATCAGATTTAACATGAACCAGTCCCATGTACACGATGGTCTTTGGTTGGACCGAGTTTCTTAGCCCTCCGGTTGCTAAGCCGTTACTCTCCCAACTGGGCTACCACTGCCCTGACAGATTTAGAAACATCTCACGATCATATGGAATGGCACTATTTATCGACTGATCCAAGGGTAATTTCAAAGCTGTCCTTTTGTACAACGGAAACCAAAAGCCTGGAATTTCAGTACCACATATTGAAATTCAATTTTGGTGAAATAATGATGAAAAATTGATGAAATTTTGATGAAAGAATGAAAGAATCAATTTATAAAGCCTCACTGCAATAAAATCTAACCACTTTAAGTGGTCAATATTTTTGCTCCACCACTTCATATCGAAAACCATGAAAAAATTATTTGTGCTATAGAAATGCTATGGACAAATTTGGTACAGGTTTCTTGCTCTTAAAGTAAAACTTTCGAAAATCAAGTGATGCTAAACTCAACGCAGGAATCTTTGTTGGTCCTCAGATAAGGAAATTACTGAGGGATTTGCTTTTGTAGAAAAGATGAACAGTAAAGTGTTCATAGCATGACAATCACTACTACTAACTACAACAACTACCAGCTCATTTAAGACCTTCTCAAGAATGATAAAAGCCTTGAGGACCGAACGTCCTTAAAAATATTTTTTCTTGTTTTTCGTGAGGATTTCTTTCCTGACAACCTAGGAGCTGTCAGTGAGGAACAAGGACACACAATAGAAAAAGATGAATCACGGGTACTTGTATACAAGTGTATAAATTTAATTTTTTATTTATACATGTTTACTCAATTTTTCGGTGTCTCATGCAGTGATATGTAAATAAATTATCTATAATTTTTGACACTATATAGCTGGCAAGAAAATAAATGCTGTGATAAATTACAATTTGAAGCTCAGCTTTGACGTGGAATTTAATAAAATATGACATTTGCTTCCCTTTACTAGACGTGTAAATATTGCCTTGTTTATACATATTTTAAAATATAGCGATTGTTAATAGACAAAAACTATACGGATTGAATGATGGAGATTTTTTTACACTAATATTTGAATTCATCAACCCAAAATTAGCTAGAAAAACCTTATTTCATCCATGTTATGAGAAAAGATTAAAATTGCTGAAGTGTAATTTTTGAAAAATAATCTTCACCAGTACTGCTAAAACAATTTGAGTTTGCAGCCGCAATCACAATAATGCTAAATGTCATTTCTATTGGGATTTTGACTTTTTTCTATCTCTCTGCTCACCCAAAACATGTGGAACGGGGTCTGATATGCTGCTTAAATTGTTCAGTGTTTCAAAATGTAATTGTACCAAATTAGTCTTAATCGGTCAAACCGTGCAAATTTGTGTAGTTACAAACAGATAGACGTAAGATCCGCTTTTTATACGTAGATTTTATGTCGCAGGTTCATCCATAAAGCTTTTACAGACCAGTTTATTAAAATATTTAAAATTTTAAAATTATTTTTATATGAAAATAATGTACTTTAAACAATATTTTTATGTGTAAAACAATAATTTTTCTTGTTTTAGAGAAATAATTTTTTTCTGTATTACACAAAGTATTTTATCAGAGAAGTTTTGAAGAGTTATCAATCAATTTACAAGTATGTCAACATTTATTTTTAGTTTTATTTATATTAAGAAAATATTTCGTATTTTCTTAAATTGAATATTATGCATAAATAGCAAGGAAATAATTTCAACGAGATTGATACATTCAATACTCTTGCATAGACACTACTGATATTAAAGTAAAAGCCTATATCACACCCCCAATATTTCGGATTATCACTATAACTTTTTACAACGAAGGAATTATCTCTATCTTTTAGGGTTTAAATTTGATAGGTTCAATTTCTTAAACTATTCCATCATAAAAATATGAACGATGTTAATAACACGAGGTAAACAAAAAACCCTAAATATCCTGCAATATCCAGGCTAATCACATCCATATTAAAAATTACTACGATGAAATAAACGAAATAGAGATATTTGGATTTTGTTACACTTTTTATAATTATAACTATTATATTTAATTGTTCATTTAGAAAAAAAAATCATCATAAAATTGTAAATAAAGACTCAAAAATATGTTGGATATGATAAGGAAAACTTTCTTTCAACCCTTATTATGATGGATTTTCTGAGTTTTACATCGAAACAATAAATAGTAAGTATTAATTATCCAGTCACAAACGCATTTGAATAAAAATCATAGTTTAAAAAGAAATAAGTGAGCATATATAAACATAGAGCTTATTGGATCGGGGAATATCTCAATTCTAAACTCATTTATACACATGCATTTAGAGTTGATCGGAAATAACATTCGCTGCATATATAAGTTTATTATGTTTATTATGTTTACATAATCTTATATTACCTAGAATAAAAAATACTGAAAAGTTTTAGAAAACTTGATACCTCGTTTCTATAACCCAAACAAAATAAAGATAATATTTGAGTTTTTGCTTTTACAGGTACAAGTGAATGAAATTAAACAGAAGACTTGTGGGCATGGTGCTACATGCTGCAATACTGAAAAGAGAAGTAGGTTTTAGCTGCTATTGTACTTTTTTTATGACATGGGAGCATAACCGAAGTGAAAATGTAAGGATTAACTTCCGGAACAGGTAAGGGGGATATTTTCCATTCACAAAAAATAGAAAGAAAGGGATAGATTTTTTGCTATTACCATGAGGAAAGAGAAAATGTACCAAATATAAAAACTTAGGGAATGAAGACTTTTCATGATAATAATTTAAACATATTTAAAGAGCATTGTATGGTGTTAGAGAATGCGGTTTTGCTGTGGGTAAGACAGCTAATATGCGTTAGAAAATATGGGATGAATTGAAAATTTTAAGCTACTTACACTTTTATTCAATAAAAATATAAATATATATCAAATTATGCAATAGTAATTTTGTGTTGATGCCTGATATGTGTCTCAGTAAAACGGTACTAATTTGTATTGAACCACATCAAATCCAATATTCACTACAAAACTGCTTGGGGGTAATCTATTACCTGCGAATTTTCATAAAAATTTATTTATCAGAAGAGTTAATTTTAATTTAACAGCAGATAGCATTTAAAAATTGATATAGTGTGAAAATTTTTTAACTAAAAATCTACGGAAAATTAGATTTAATACGCTCATAGTTTAAAAAAAATCATAGTTCAACTAAACACATTTTTTTCCTGCGTAACAATAAGAGTATCAAAGTACATTTTTTTTATAAATTCTCAAGTGTTTGTACCTTAAATAACATAAAATAGGTTAAATAACAAGCTTTCAGAAAAGAAAACAGCTCAGTTCTTGCAACAGGGAAACAAATAAATTTAAACCTGCATAAGTATCCATCAAATGGTTCGAAAGATCACAGCATAATTCATTAAGTCAATGAAGTTTAAATTAAAGTGCATGTTTTTCAAAAACGAACACATTCTCTTTAAAAATTTCAATCCTCGAGAACGTAACACAACATATTTACAAAAATTTTTTAATTAAGTAAAACATACCTCCAAACATGCGAGAATACACATAAACAGGAATACATGTTTCGCAGCGTCCTCCTCTCAGAATGCCTGTTATTTAACTAAACTAGTCGAGGATACATAAGGACAACGACTAACCGATAAACTGAAATAGGCTTTTAAAGATGGGCCATAAAGTCCGCACACACCTTATTCGACGGGCAACCATTACCATAGGTCGCCTATGCAAATGCAACGCGTATATTACTTGAAATAGCGAGGTTGCCGTGGCTTGATAGTCGTTGTGTTCCGATGCATGACCGTTGATCACTCATTTTGCACGGAAGTCTCATTGGCACTTTTCATTCGGTTACTACTCCTTTGGGTCTCGACATTGGCTCTTTTGAATTTCGGGTTTTGCTGAATTTTTTTAAGGAATAGCTGATAGATCTTTGTGATAATTTGTTGAGAATGTTTGCTGCGTCATCGTGTTCCAATAATATGGTTTCATTTTAAATGCAATCTGATTAATCTTTTTCTTGAATTTATAGGATTAAATTTTGACCCTTTGATCCAATAATCACTCATTCACATTTAATAAAAATATAAATATCTTAATCTTGAATTTTGCTCATTTATTTATCAGAAACAAAAAATAAGCAAACTCTTTAACAGAATTAGTATCTATACCTTATACATAATAAAAAAAAATGCAAGTGTCCAATTCCTATGACTGAATTATATCCACAATCATTTCAATTATGATAGAAAATTACATGATAGTAAACTGAAAGATTCAACACATTAGAAAGTATTTTTGTACTAGCGAATTTTTGCACCGAATTAAAAATTTTAAATCTTTTAAAAAATCTATTACCTAAACTACCTTTAGCTGTCCATCGACAAGTTACCTAAAACTTGCAAAATGGACATTGGTCGACTTTCTACAGATACATACTATATGTACAGATACTATATGCACAGATATGTACAGATACATACTATATGAAATTATATATTTAATCCGGGTTGAACTTTTCCAGAGAATAATGTATCTCAAAAATTGCGTTTTATATAATCTAATGTTTTTATACAAATGGAAATTATTGATAATTTAACAAAAAAAAGAGTATGATACCGTATAGCATTTAAAAATTCCTTTATCTTAACTGATTTTACAGTTCCCATGAATGAATTAAAAATATGCATAAAAAATAAAGAAGGAATAAAGTGCTTTTGTCTTATTTAATTTAGCTATGAACAATCGAGTTACTTTTTAACTATAAAAGTTAATTTTACTTTCTTCGTAGATTTTTCTTATTTTTTGGAATACAAACTATATTTACACATATTTGCATTTCATTTTATGGAATTCGATTTTAAGTGTTAAATAGTTAAGTGTTAAGTAGAGTTAATGAAAATTGTTTAATTTTATTTTGTTCATAAAAACTAAGGAATTGTGTCCCTATAAATAAGCTGAAAATAAATCATCCCTCCCGCAACATCTTGTATGCATTAGACTGGTACTAAATGTAATAGCTCTACTGAATTCTGTGTATTGCTGCAATAAATTAATCAAACGAAGACACATAACTGTTCTGTATAAAAATACTTTAATTTAAACATAAATTTTCGCTCCTATAAATAAAAATTGTATTTAAAAATAAATTATTCATTACCTCAGTATGCTTATCTTCAGCAAATAATATTTCAAATGTGAAGTCTAGTTCTGGACAACATAGCTCTAACAATTTAAAATTTGATGCATTTTAAATTTCAATTTTCAAGTAGTAAAAGTTTATTAAATTACTCTAAAATGTATTATTAAAGTTTAGTGTAAACCTCTCTATTATGAAAATAAAATTCCAGATATACATCAACACGCAGGAAAATATTTTATTGGTGCTTTAACTTTAGAATCATATCTTAAAACGAATTTTCTCACTCACGTGAAAATTATACGTAATCTACAATTAAATTAATTTACTGCTTTTGCTCTTTCCATCCAAAAAGTGCATTTTTACATTATATCTTGTCTCAAATTTTATAAACAATTCAATTCAGTATATATATATATATATATATATATATAATTCAATATTACAAACAAAGAGAAATTTAGAAATTTAAACTTAAGGCTACCCCAAGAAAATTTCGAAAAAAATGAAGAAGTGTTGGTGGATCAGGGCGTCATCAGGGAGGAACCTGACCCAGTCAACACAATATGGTGTTTTCTGCGTGTGGGCGGCAGTTCACCAAAAGTAGCCCATACACCCCTCCAGACACCATAAGTAGAAAGGCAAAATTAAAAAGTCAAAATTAGAAAATCAAAACCGGTGATATCCAAGGACACACACACCAAAGACAAGTACAATACAAAACTGTAGAAGAGAATACAAACTTACCCACATTAATAAACCTCAGCTCGACAACAACCCGCCGCAATCTACATGAGGACCACCAGCAAATTCCATTCTTAACGCCCAAAAATCATATTATATATCACAGTTGTGAATTCGGAACTGGAACTCCGATTCCGAATCTGTTTATCGGAATCGGAAACCAAAAAGATAGTGTTCAAATCCAGTCTTTTAATAAATTAACAGTCCTATTATAATTAATGTATCAAATAAAATTGATAGTCAACAGTAAAGTCTCAAAAATAAGCCATTATGGTTAATCATCAGTTAATTAATATTATCATTTTTAAATCTCTCAAAAATAATCTTATAAAAAGAGTGAGGATATTTATTTAGAAGTGCGTTAATGAGATTATTACTTTATGTTTTAATATGTTTTGTATGTTTGATTTTTAATATTTTGTAAGTTTGATTGTTTATATATTACAACTTAAAAAAGCAAGTGTTTGTTTTTTACTGCATAATATCCTGCAATTTCATTTACTTTGATTTCCTCGAGGAATCTGGTTTTGAAAGCTTTCTATGATACGGCTTTCCCAGTTCACATAATATCGTGTTGGGTATAGCCATCGAAAATTAATTGTCAAAGACACTGGTGGCACAGAGAAGTAGATTCTCAATACTTCTTTGCGTCAACAGTGTCTTTGAAAATTAACTTCTAAGTAACTTTAGATTGCCTTAATATCCTTTAAAAAAATTCTCCTACGAACTTCGTCACATTTTCAAAGCATAATTTAAGTCTGATATGTTGTTCTCTGGATTTTATCAGAGAAAAATGCGATATTAATAGATTGTTTTCCTTGTATGCTTGAAAATTACTTTGAAAACAAACTTTTATGTGCGTTTTTATGAAAATATTTTATTTTGTATTTATCCTTTCTGTTTCACAGAATGGGCTAACAGTGACCTTCTAGGGATATTTTGAAGCACTCCTCCAAGATCATCAGTTGAAGAAAAGAAAAGCCTAAAAGTTCTTATTTTTTTCTCGGCCATGATTATAAATCATCTGTGAAACTTTCTCAATGTACACAAAAAAGGACAAGTAAGGAAGAAATCTGGTGAATATATTTATGTTTCCCTTTATAACGGGCTATTAGAAGTCTGCTAATTTTAGGTATCTATAAGTTTCATAATTTTTTATTTATTTAAAACTGGGCAATCAATTACATGCTTATATAATCATGTATCATTTCACGGAAATTAATAACTAATTGGTGATTTTGGGTTGTGAATGGGCCGATTAGCTTTTGGCGTCATCTATAACTCACCGCTGGATTGTCCTATGAGCCAGCTATTCAATTTGCGGGGAGAAAAAATGAGAACTAAACATTTAAACATATTACGTCAACACAACTAAGAAAAATGTAAATTTTAAATTAATAACCCTATGTACCACGGTAAAGTCATTCAACTATAGCATATATAAATATGCTTTTGTTTTTCAATTATTTTTTACATCAACGGATATGTGAGATACTGCATTGCTAGATATCGTATTTCAGATAGAAATTAAAGTACAATACAAGAGGAATAACTTCAATTTTTCGTAATACGCTTTAAACGGAAGATGAAATTGAAGGAATTATAATCGTTGTCCTGTATTTTTTGTAATAAATAACTTATAAGCAAACGAAGTATACTACAATAAATTAATTTCATAAATTAATATACTTGGCTTTAATCAAAAATTTCTTTTAGAGCAGCATTATTATTTTTAACACAATTTTGTGCTGAAGACCGAATGTAATAAAATAGCAATTTTTGTATTGAACAAAAGCAAACTCCCCGTGCACCACAGAAGTACAACACGGGGCTTACAGAAGTAAGTTGATATAACAAAGAAACAGTGGAAAACAATTTAACTAAAGTTACAAGATTTTATGAACTTGATAAATGAGTAGAAAAGCAGATTAGATTTACATTAGAACAATTTTAGCTATAGAATATTATAAAATAGTTTAACAAAAAAGGGTGATTAGGGTTAAAATCTAGTATATGTCGGTCGTATTAAAAGCATTTGAATTTACCAGTCGCTTTTATGGTATTATTGATCACACTATTTTCGTTACTATACTCAGTTTTGTAAGTGAAACACAATGAACGAATCTGCCTGTGGGAACGAAAATAATACATGTGCACCTGTGCTTGGCTCCACATAATGATTATAAATGACTGCTTTTTCATATATGCTGTAAATGTGTTGAATTATATAAATTAATGAAACGGGTGGAGTTTAATGATATCGACCTCGAGATAACGGTAGTGAAAAGATCATAGTTTGATAGTCAGAATTATAGAATGGAGATTGGGAGTATTAACTACCTTTCAGAGGAGTGTATAAGTAATAGATTAACTGAATTAAATAATTGACATTTGATTGATGTTGCAGCTTCACACTTGTTCTCTTTAGTATATCCCGTGAATTATTTCATGTTAGTTTTCGTATAAAATTTTAAATTATCCCTAGAAAATTATTTCGTGTAAATTCAATGGTATTCTGTAGTTCAATAATGTAACGAAATTTCAAGATCTTCGAAGGACTACTTTCAGTAGCCATATTGTGATTGATCAGTGTAGGATATTAGGTAAAAAAATTTCAGAAAAGGTAACTATGATGGAGAGAAAGGAATTTTCAATCTTCATTAATCAAGAACTATTTTGTAATAACTTGACAGGAGATCAATTAAAAATAAATTTTTACCAGTTTTATGCCCTGAAATATGATACCCGTTTTAAAAATGTTAAAACTTTCACTTTTTGAAATTAAAAATGTGACTCATGCTTTTGAATTTCATGTTGTTTATTAAGCTATCGAGGAAATCATTTCTCCATTCCTATAGTCATTATAAGAATTTAATGTACTTCAAAGATTTGTATCGTTCATTTTCTGCTGATAGGAATTTTTGGCAGTCTCGTTTTTTTTTATTTTAGTTATAAATTGTATTGTTACATTTTGATTATTCTCAAGCGTATCATTGATGTAACTTGAATGGCCATTGTAACACAAATTGATTTGACTAGAAATCCCTATTTAGACCCCAGAAACGGTGATAAACAAAAGAACCAGTTCATAAATCATTACTTGTCTATATCCGATCTTCTCTTGAAATTGGGTAACAAGCTTTTCAATTGCACCTTAAAAGAATTAACTCTCTCGAGTTGCAAGAGATTCCCAAACAGTGTAGTATTGCTTTGGCCCCACGACACACATAATGACTAAATAGCCACATCTATTTATTGAAAGAATCCTACGAAAGATTGTATTCGTAAAAAAGATCAAAACGGGTTAGAAGACATGCAGACAGACTTCAGGTTACAGAACGTGTAGCGTGCGAACCTCTCAGAGTGTTAAGAAGAAAAATATTCATAGTTATTCTGTTTAAGAACTCATTCCTGGAGAAAATTTTGTTATGAAGGAGAAATTTGGAACC
Source organism: Meta bourneti (assembly GCA_933210815.1). NCBI lineage: Eukaryota > Metazoa > Arthropoda > Arachnida > Araneae > Tetragnathidae > Meta > Meta bourneti. Next base: position 49,563,012 of record OW119929.1, on the reverse strand, counting down.
ATTCAAGAGTTTTCGCTTTTGTATATTATCTTTTCGTGCCAAAATTCCCAATTCAATCCTCCACTGGGAATACTTTTAATGGCACTGTAATCTTTGTAAAATATTGAAGGACTAATAAAGTACTACGTTGGAAAATACTATGCGTATGATGATTCTAGGAGGCAGGTGCTGAATTTCAGTTAAGCAGGGAAAGAAAGCCATACTTAGGTATTGTAAAAGACGTTTTAAATTTCTTCCTTTACGCTGTGGATGAAAAATTTTTTTTCAAAGCAACCCATCTCTGGGCAACCGTTGTACTTAGGAAATTGAATTTTTTCAGGGAATAGCCCAACTTTTCTGCGAACACGAAGCTTAGGAAACGTAGATCATTGTTAGACACCTCCGCTCTCTCTTGTTGGGCATGTCAAGCAATTAGTATTAGGCTTCCTTGGACAAAAAAAGGAGGTACTGGAATGGCTCGTAAATCTGCACGGAATAGTCCTGAAAAAGAACTTTAAAGCAATCTTGGGAATCCTGGAGGAGCTTATCGTCTGGCACCAGCATTTCTTTGATTTATTTAAGGATTCCTATCCGGGCGGCCCATGAGCTCTCCCACCCCCTCCTTTCACTTTGGAGTTTTGAATTACGCCAGGGAGGGCCTGTGTTCCAAAGTAAAGGAACTTTCACAAAGTCTGCTGATTTATGGGTTCGGCTGAGAACATTTACGATGGCCGGGAAGGCGGGATTTTCATGATGTTCCCTCGTAAAACCGAGCACGATCCGCTTTCGGATTGGCTGATCCTGTGATCTCCAGCATCACTTAGTCACCATTACTGGGATTCCTGGGCCTGACATCGCCCACGGGATGAGTGGAACCGAGCACTGGGTTCCACCTATCAGAATGTAAGATTTCGTATGAAAATAAATCGAGACAAAGCCTTCTCCAACTTGCGTTATAAATTTTTAATTTTAGTTTTAATTTTCAACCAAACCCTCCAAATATTAGGACTTTACTTCCTGAATTGATCTATCATTCTAGGATATTGTAATCAGAAAAATTTACCCATAGATTTCACAGCTTAGCCAAGACAGATTAAAAGTTTTGAAGTAAAGTTTAGTTCTCTATTTAAAAATCGAGGAAAATCTTATAAATTTTTAATTTCAGACATAATAATACAACTAACATGATAAAAGTTTCAACTATAAGCACTCTAAAATATTAATATTCTTATCCAGGGCCGTTCATAAAGTATTAGCTGACCACGTGCAAATCTAGGCAAACCGCCCCCTCTTCTTAAAAACATCTGATTTTCTAATTGAACGCCCTTCATCAAGCACGTATTCAGAAAAAAACATAATAAAACAATTAACACCATAAAATTTTCAATTAAGCACTCCAAAAAACAATCCTATTATCCAGGGCTGTTTTTGAAGTATTAACTGTCCACGTGCAAACCTCAGCAAGCCGGCGAATTCATACGAATATGTTAACGGTGTGATTTATGAAATTTCAATTTTCTCTGATATAACATATTTCAACATGTATTTTTGATAGATTTTTTTTATTCCAAAATCATTTCAAAAAGGATTAGAACCGTGTGGTCTCTCCTCATCCCTTGATGAGTGCTTTTTGAATATTGTAATATAAATTACAAAATTGTACCGATTCCTAAGTATCTCTTATTACATTCGCAAAAAAGAAAATGCAAATGAAGAAAATGAAAACACAAAGAATGAATAAGTATAAAAGTTTAGTCGCTGGACGTGTTCATTTAATGCTGGTGACATACTGTGCCCATCTTTCAGTCGCCCCTATTTTATCCGACTATGCACACAACTCAGGAATCGCCCTGTTCCTGTAGAAAATTAACACAATTATTCAAGATTGGCTATTGTAGATTGAAAATTTTACCTCAGTATGAAACTATTTTAAGAGTAAATATAACGTTCCAGAGTGACGAAAAGAATGACTCTATAAATAGAGCCTGAAGTTCATCAGTGTATTTGTTGCCCCATCATGAGAAAAATGACTCATCTCCAAAAAAAGGAAATTTCGCAGGAAAACGAAGTGAAAGTAGAAACATTTTTAACCTACTTGATTTTTCGATTTGAAATTTGTAGAATTCGGTCATACTTATTAAAATTTACATCTTACTGGTTTGTTCGAGTTTAAAAGGATCGTTTTGATACTTGAAAAATAGTCCTTTTTGTCATTACTCTAGAAGAAAGTAATGATGGTTTTGGCAAAAAACACCGAACACCATGCTTGTTCACTTTAAAGTATTTGTAATATGCATTTCCTATTGGAATCAACAACAAAATAATTCATAAATTAAAACTTTTTTTATCCTACACCCACTGCAGCTCTTTCGAACATGCAATGCCTTGCAGTCCGGTATAACTTAAAGTAACTTCGTAAACAGATAGAGCTGTTACACTCGATGTGAAAAAGAACAGGCAAATTAGAAGGTGGTCACTGTTCATATTCACATGTCCAGAAATTGGACATATCAAAGTATCAGATAGTTTAAAGCAATGCAAATGGGAACCAAAGGTAATCATGTCCAGTCAAAGTTTGGAAGCAGGTAGAAACGATCGCTCTTGGGAGATCGATAATGATTATTAAAAGACTGCTTCAAACAACTACTTCTTCACAACTAATAATTCATAAACTGCAGAAAGTACTTCAAAAGCGAGAATTCAAAAATTGTTGTCTACGAAAGTTTTGATGATGGTGAACGAAAGTTTGTGACGGAACGTGCTTCATTGATTTATTTTAGACGAAATTATTTGATATGAATTCCAATAATTGCATGTGCCAATTGTATCCGCACTTTTGGATTAAGTGCCTTTCGGTATTTTATTCTAGACATCAATTTGAAATTTTTGTTTTGTATATTATAAAATTTTATCCAAGCTTACTGATCTTTTTCCTTATTTCATCTATATAGTTTAGGCGTAGTAATTCAAACATTCTCGCAAATCGGTCAACGTTACTATGAAGTAGAAACCAAACTTTCGCTCCTTCAGGCTGGTTCTTTTTCAATATCGTTGCTAGTTTCAAGGGTTTTCTAGAGGATTACAGAATGAGTTTCACTTATTCACATAAATTTCATTGTACATAAAAATAAAAATTTGTAATGCATTTAATTTGCATTGTGAAGGTGAAATAAAACGAAATATTTGCAGTAAATTACGAAACACTTAAATACAAAAATTTATAATTGTTAAAGATTAAATAAATGTTCATATGTGTAGGGCTTATGTTGAGCTTTCACTATCTCATTGTTTTTATGAGTGACACTCGGTCTCTGTTGTTGATCTCTGCATCGCAAAGATATCAAAGCAAGCACATATTGTTTCAAATGATAAGAGAATGCTCGACTGGATATTTGTAAACAAAAGGAATAATACTTCTTTTCAGATAAAAAATTTCATTTTATGCTCTTAGAAAGAAAATAAAAATAGAAATAAAGTAAAGAAGTCTTTAATTGAAATCTCTTGTAAGTGAAGATCATGCTACATATTTCCTAAAATTTTGTCAGTTTTATGGAAAAACGTGTATAAGTAATCAAAAACGCTTTACCTTTTACTTAAAATTAAACAAATCTTAAGGTAACATTTAGGCTTATGTTATTTTGAATGCATTAAATAACTTTCTTAATTCCGCTTCTGCTCAAGTTGTATTTGCATCATTACAAAGTAATGATTTGTTTTCACAGAAAACCTTTAATTTTTTTTTATACGTTCAGTGTACTTGCTATTTGATATACTTCATCTGATATACTCCATTATCATTTAGAAATGTTATAAAACTAATTTTATGCTCCCCCTCCAGGAATTAATCATAAATCAAAAATAATTTTTTTGAAAAATTGTAAAACGTATTTGTTTTACTTATAATATATACTTTTTACAGAGAGTAATTTAGTTCATATTTGGTTTGGTTTGCCACTCTAATGTCATTATTTGTAACACGAAGTGTAAATTTACACTTACTTTGTGCCGGGAACTACGACATAAAGTAAATTTTGCATAATTTTTATCACAAATTTTTGCAGAAAATAAGCAGAGTTCCATGATTATAATTTATAATTTGAATTAAATTATGACTTAAATCGCACTTCAAAATGTACATTTGTAATCTCCTAATACATATCGCCTCAATTTCCTTTTTAAAAAATGTATCACTTTACAACTCAAAATTTTAATGGAGTATTTTTTACAAAATACCAAGCTTTAGAATATTAGAAAGTCTTAGAAAAGTGATGTCTTATAATATGAAGGCAATGCATTTTTATCACAAATCATAAATTTTACAGTACTTTATTTCATACCGATTAAAACATAACATTTAAATCTTTCCGGTACTTACGACATTAAGTAAACCTAACAACCTGGAGCAAAGGTTTCAGTATCTAATCTCGATTATTAATTTATTTCCTCTATTCATAAACAAAAATTTACATTCTCAAAAAAGCGCTCCAGATTTTTATTTTATAGCAAACACATGTTTTGGGTATAAATTGTTGTTGCATTGCTTTTCTACTTGAAAAATCAAATTCAACTTACTGAAATATTATTTCCCCGACACATTTATTTTAGAGATCAAGTTACTGCTTCGCAATTCAATATGGATTGCTTTGAAGTAGATAAGCAGCATACATAGAATATGTTACATGAACTATGTTTGTTTAAATTAAAGAACAAATTATTTTGAAAGAGTACGAAGATAAACTTATAAACCAATACATTTCCGGGATTATTGTCGTTCGACACGAGTACTAGTTTAAGAAAAAGCTTGTTAAAAAACTGGTTTATTGCGGTTTATGATGCTAAACTCATCTGAATCTCCCAAATGCTCTAGTATTGTCTAAATATTGTTAGCGAATATACGTCTCTTAATATTGTTATATTTTCTGTAAAGTATACATTATTGATATAATGGTGGTTATTTATAGAAAAATTTATATTAATAAATTGTTCGAGAGAGACTTTATAAAAACCTTCATAAATTAACACTTTATGTTTATTTTCGAATGTAGTATTAGTAGTACAAGCCAAACTTCTTCCAAACTTCCCTCGAAAGTTTGTCGAAGTTCGGGAAACTGAAATGTAGTGACTAAATTTAGAAAAATTACTTTCTTAAAATCTATCTTTTCTTTGAAAGCTTAAGTGATGGTATATAGATGTCACACAAATTTGAATTGGTTGAATGAGTCCTTGAGTGACAGAATTCGAATTCGCCAAAAAAAAAGTATCCCTTATCATGTTACACTGCACTAAGTCTTCACCCAACTTATTACTTTGCGCCTATCATCAAGCTCTTAAGGCGTGTTAAAGATTGCTAAATTTAAATTTTTAATTTATTTACAGTGATTATTAGTCAGAAAGAAAATACGTCTCTACTATTTATTTCTGAATATAACGTGAAGTTAATTTCAAGAAAGTGAAGTGTGAACAGGCTTTCTGAAAGCCCTCATGATCTGCAGCTCTATTAAAGCTCCTGGTGGCTACCTGGCTCGACGAGATATCTAGTCATTAGCAAAACTGATCAGATCTTGATGAACGAAATATCTCGTCATTAGAAGAAGACTAATCAGACCTATATCTCGCCATCATAAAAAATGGGCAATATCTTGATGACGAGGTATCTCGTCATTAGAAAAATTGGTCAGATCTTGATGGACCAGATATCTCGTCGAAACCACTTAGAGGTCTAAGAGAGAAACTGACCTTCGTTCATACTTTTGTTTCCGTACATTATTTGTATTCAGAATACTATCTCTTGTCTGTTCATTCTTGGTTCTGTGCCAGCAATGAATAATTGCTTAGTACATAAATTTTCAAATAGAAGTTTCTAAACATAGCTTTAATCGTTGGGAATGCTTTGAGGACATTACTTTGAAATAACTAATATGCTCAAACATATCTTAATGCCCAAATTTCTCATCACTACATTAGTCATAAATGTTTCTCTTATTTGAATTTTTATTATAAAAAAATAAGAACAACTTATTATTCAATGAAAATATCCAATCTCATGAAAGAATTATTACATAACTAAAAATTTTGTACAAATAACCAAAGAAAACACTTTTAAATACGCGAATGTTTCAATTTCATTCTTAACAATAATGTAAATGAATAAACTATTAAACTAACACACTTGTTTCTATTAGTAACATATAGTCTACTTTAGAAACAGTAAAGGGACAATTAGCGAATCAGTGTTTACGTTAGTTTTCTATAAACTTTCATGAATACATTCTGCTTAAACAATAGGATAAAAACTTTTAAACCTAACGCAGTGTGTTAGAGGACACTATTTTCCAGCTTTTCTGAAAAGTTTATTATAATTTCGGAAGAAATTCATCGATCATTGAGAACGATTCGAGACTAGCACATAAATTCGTATCTATACATTAATATGAAAACACACATTGACATATTACGAAAATATTAAAATCTATAAAAGTAAAAATTCATTATATCACGTCAAAAAGGATTACAGAAGAAAATAGATTCGTAAATATTCTGAAATAACATCTAAGGAGAATCTATTCAAAGCATAAGTAAGTTTAAAACCTGAAAACTTAGAAGCTAAACGTCAAATAGTATTTAAAATACAATATACTGCAATTGAAAACTGAAATTTATTTATTAAAGCCTTGATATGCAATTCCTATTTTCTTGCGTCACCTGACCGTGGTTCAAAATTGCGAGGCGTTGTCCTTGGAGAAGGGATTAGGATGAAATTGAAGTATACGCTCAGAATCGAATAGTGGTAGCATTTGAATAATTTCATTGGAAATAAAAATTATTCCAGTAAAAGAAAGCAAAATGCTGTTATATATTTTTGGATAATTATATTTCACTTAGAGGTATGAAAACCATTTATGTGAACATGGATGATACATTAATTATAAATGGATTGCAATAAGATATGAAATGTGAATAATGGCACTTGCCATCAATAGATATAAGCAATTTAGATGTTTTAGCGCAGATGCTATGAGCGAGTCTACTAGTATGAATATATGTCTGATGCTTTAATTTCCTGTGCATTATTATTAGGATTAAATACCATTAAATATTTTAACAATTTATAAATTTTACAAATAATTTAAACTTACCCAGAAATCTTGTGTTCGGCACTGGTGTTGGTGCAGAGATAACAACATCGTGTGTTTTGCGACCTTTGAATTCAACACAGCATTTATATCAGCTCCGTTTTTACGATTGTTTGCATTGTAACTGACACCAAAGGAACCCTAAAAAGTGTGATAAAGAAAGCTATTAAAAAGTTGGATTGAAGTTTGCGTCTTCATAAAACTGAGAGTGAATGCACTGCTTATCATTAATAATAAAAATCCTCAAAAATCAGTACGCATTCACACTTTGCGTTGACTTTCCGGGTGTGCAATGATAAATTTGTGGCGTAATTTAACAATAGCTTTAATGCGCTAGTTCAAGAATTTCATTTACTTTGTATACATTACGATAAAGACAATAGATTCTTTTAGGGCTGTGTAAGAATTAATAAAACAAAAAATGTCTCAAAATGGTGCTGAGGTAGAAAAGTCCGAACATTCAACCGCCGAAGAATTCTGAAATTAAAATCCAAGTACTAGGCAGTGAGGGACTGGCTCGAATGGTAGGTAGGTAGTTAATTAACGTCTCACTGAACCAACACAATGGGCTATTGGCGACGGTCCGGAATCAATCCTGAAGGGAAAGATCCATAGACAACGCCTCTTAATTTTGAACCACGGTCAGATGGCGAAAACAACACCTGAGCTGGCACCCCACTCTTCAAACTTGCACAAAATGCCAACGTGTGGATATCTGAGGTCACGACAGATTTAACGTATACCAGCCTACGCATACACGACGGTTTTTGGCTGGAGCGAATTTTGAACTCGCAACCATCCGGATGCTAATCCGTTGCTCTTTCAACTGGGCTACAACTGCCCGACTGCCTCGAATGGATAATGTGGACATCCACCAACCTCAAGTTGAGAAGACTGAATGGTCAAAAGTAAAATATTCAATTTTAAACACTTTGACACCGTATAAATTGGGCAAAGATTTTGTTTGGTCATTATTAGTTCAAGGAAGTAACACCATTACTATTGTTCCCTAGTGAAAACAAATTTATTTTATTTAGTCAAGCGTATTGATTCAATATTAGCAGACCTTACAAAATTGATCTAAATTGGATTTTAAGATTAGAGAAATTTATGAAATAAGAATTATTTTAAGAAACTGTCAAGCTATACACTTCTGAACTAAATAATGTCTGGCATATCCTTTATACCATTTTCTACCCTCTTCTAGTAATACGGGATTTCTTACATTACTACTATCATTTTCTAGACCGAGACCTTTAAACTTGTAGCATCGGTTGAACATTTAATTTAACCACGATGAGTCTTGCTTTCTTCAACAGAAAGCTAGTGCGTGTCACATTGTTGTATACATATCACATTGTTATAGAGTGAATTTCATTCTTATCTATGATAGTTTACTTTCTTTCTAAATTGCAAAACACTTGAATTACTATATGCAATAAAAATTTTGTCTATCACTACGTTATTCTTCTATTGAAAGCCCTATTTTCCGCATGGAAGCACCAGCTTCTCGGAAATTTCTCGATTGGATTCTCCGTGTCATTGGTACTACATAAGATTTGATGTTAATTGAGTATTGAAAATATTTTTAAATCGCATCAAAATTGTTTCCATGAATCGGATCATATAAAGGAGGTGACAAATCAAATTTTTAAATATCCTTTCGGTTTATCCCTAAATTGTGTTCAAGATGGTATCAGATGAAAGGAAAAGTAAACAACTGAAAACGCTGACTTGGATTTTACCATTAAAATAATTTCCAAATACCATGGATATAAAAATTGGCTAACTTGGAGAATAGTTTTGAATTACAAACGCTATTTCATATATTACGTTTTATATATCTCAGTTACTCACTATTGTTTTAAAATGTACTAAAAATGAATTAATCCTCTGTCGATTGTAAATACTATTATCTTGGATTCCAAAAGAATTTCTGCTTATGGAATAAATATCAATGTTATTTCTAAAATAAACTCTGCACTAATTTGCACCTAATATCCCAAGTATTCCAATTCTTAACATCGTGAATAACATAAATACTTAAACCGGTACATGTGTTTCCGATATTGCTAAACTTATAAATTACAAAAAGAAATATGTTGAAACAACTTTCAAGCTTTTCACATTTTAACTACTCACACAATAATTTTAAAACACAAAACAAATCTACTACCAAAATATTCAAACTTCATTTCTCTTATTACCCTCCTCCCTTGGTATATACAGTATAGGACAGCTATTATCTGTTATAATTGACATTTGGCACAATAATTTCATGGTTTCTTTCAGTTTCGGATGCCAAAGCTTACGTGGTCTCATCCCGCGTAAGGAGCAGCAAGAGCCGGGAAGATGGAGACCGGCAGGGGAAAGATCATCCGTGATCGCGGATCAGTGTTCGACGAGAAAATGAAGTAGTCCCTTTCCTCGATTAGAATCTTTAAAGTGTGTTTATAATTATATTTTTGTACTACTTTTAAAGTATTTTATATATCAACGAAGAAGTACACGCCTAGATTTTTCATCTACATATCTTTAATTTTTTAAATATTTTTGAGATCATTTACAATCCAAACAAGAGATGCGGTAAAAGGAGTGGATATGATGCGGAAGAGTGTTCGTTGTTTTCCGGCTTCTTGGAAAAGTCCCTCCATCCTTGGACCCTCTTGGTTTTAAGACTCAATATACACTAATGTTTGTTTAAAGTATGCTACATAAATAAACATTTTCCTGTAAATAAAATTCTGAAGATAATGGACATGAATAGAAATAAAATGTACGAATAGTGAACATTTTTCAATCTTTCAGGTAAATACGATTTTTGTCGATTTTAGGTGTTGTGTTTACATAAGCTATATTTATAGTGTTACAAAATGTCTTACTATTTTATTGTTATTTATTTGTTCACACTGTATTGCATGAATCCATTTACGTGACAATGTAAAAAGTACATATAAAACGATATTAAAACGAAAATACTCAAGCAATAGATAATATAATAAGTAAAAAATTAGCTTTTAAACGTCAACAATAAAATTCTCTGAATTATTCAAGAAAATAGCCAGGTTTAGAGTTAAACAATTCACAATTTTTATCAATTGGAAATTGGTTGACTTTTCTATTTTTAATGTAAAAATCTCCCTTCTTTAGCGCATTGCATGAAAGTTCAATATTTTTATCTTATCGTGAAGTCTAGAGCAATCTAGAGTAATTTTATAAAAAGAGAACAAAATTAGGTAAACCTTAGTGAAGAATCAGGTTAAAACATTGAACAAACCCTTCAATTTCATCAAATTTTCCAAAGTCTGAAACACTGAAAGTCCCCTGATTAGCCTTTGAAATTTTTAGTCTTTCACTCAAATTTTATTTACCTTTTCACCCGTAAATTTCTAAATTATTAAAAACAAAACTTACTAATAGCTTGTACTGTGTCAGTTATTCGAATGAAAAATAATAGAATTTATACAATAATAATTTTTTAGATGTTTTAAGCATTTGATGAGGTAACTTTGCGGTAGGATTGATCAGTTATTCTATTTTTAACCCTTGCGTCTTCATTAAAAGCATGGTAATATTGTTTTTTAATGAATTGATAGACATGTAAGGTTACAAAATATTTGTACCTCTAAACAACCAGCAGAATGTATCTTGTATCATAAAATTCACTGATGTACAAAGAAAACTAGATTGTTGAATTAAGAGATTTAATGCCGACTTTTAAGACGAATATCTGTATTGCTAGTTCTCATAGGTGCAATAAACAGAGGTTTATTCACGATGAGATAGTATTGGCTAATAACTTATTATGAAAGCATTGTCTTTTCACTTTTAATTCTTCGCATGAATTAATCATTCGTTAATATGTTTATTTTGGCAATAAGTTTCTATTTCGTATGATTTTAAGATAATTTCGTCTTGGGTATTTCTACTAAAGAAGGAAAATTTTTGAGACAATGTCAGTAATTTTATAAACAATCTTTGGTAAAATTTGCTAATTTTAAAAATACTTTGTGATCCCTATATTATTTGCACACATTTTAATGAAAAGTTTTTAAAATATTTGTTTATTTTTTAAAGAAAATACAAATATCACCTTTCCTTTAACACTCTTTTAAATCCAAATATTTTTATATAATTTGTCAATATACAGTCAAAATTTGGAATAATTCTTGCTAATTTCGCTCCTATATTCAGTAAATGCTATTAATTCTTATCCCTGTTCATTTGGAATTGATATAATTATAATTATTTCCAGAAAAAAAGAATATTCCCGTTGCTAAATAAAAAACGGATTTTTAAATATATAGAAAAAATTTTACTTCTATTATGTAATTCATTCTTTTAATTATGGTTTTCAGTATATCAATTCTCCAAAAATTTTCAGATTTGATTTATTTAATCATTATTTGTCAATGAGTACTAATATAACGCTCTTAAATATAGTTAACATCAAAACTGCGCACTGCAAGTTTTGACGCATTTCGTAATAGCGTATATACACTTTTATGACCTTTATTTTTAAATTATTTTTATTTATTTTTAAAAAACTATTTCTATTACACCAAAAAGCATAATTTAAAATAAATACTGTTCAAGATTCAAACTTCAATTAAAAAGTCGATACAATTTTCAACAAATCTTTACGCAGTTATGATTAGTATTAAAACTGCATACTTATTATTTTCAGCAATAATTACTTTTAGTAACCCCAATTTACTGAGTGCTTAGAATGATAAAATTTCTATCTAATTATTTTTGCTAACTAATATACCATTCGTTTGGAATAAAATGTTATGTTTTATGTAAAACTGTACAATTTATACCTCTTCCGAGACATTTGAAATTTTCAAACATAAACCCGTAGTATTAATTTGTTTTGTAAAATTTATATATTTTCTTTTTTAATAAGAATGTGTGTATAAGAATATAATACCAATTTTCTTTACAGGTACTGCTACAGAATGCTATAATTAGGCTCTTTAACTGAATCGAACCTTTCTCTAAAAGATGGTACTCTTAATTTTATTTTGAATTGCTCGAAGGCCAATATCATATACGTAGATTTGTTTTCTAAAATCCACGATTTATTTTCTAAAATCTACTTAGTTTTATTTTCTTTGGCACACAGATTTGATTCAGTTTATAAAAATTCTAAATTAATTTGAGGTAATGAAAATTATTACCTAAAATATAAAATTAAATTGAGTAAATATTGAAATTAATACCTGATTTCTTTCTTGTATTCGAATAACTAGTAACATTAAAGCTTTTTATTCATGATTTTTTTTAATATTCCTGCAACTATTTATTTAAGACCTTGACCAAGCAAATTCGGACAGAAAATAAAATTTATCCCAATAAACACAAGTCTGAAATAAACAAATCTAACCAAACAGAAATAAATTTTTTACCTTTTATGAATAGGACCTACAGATAGTAAGATAGTCGTTCTACAGCAGAAAATCACAACAATGACACACTACTGCCTATCCTTCACATTATTGTTTGCAGGATTCCTCGCTCCGATTGGCTGCTTCCGGCTAGCGTCTTCTCCGCCGAATCATCAATTTACCGATCATGGATGGCATCAGACTAATAGCCGGTTTGATTACTATACATTGACAGTTTTTATGACTTTTCTCACGTGACAACTTTTAATGACTTTCATGTCGGTCTCCGAATGTAGAATTCAATAGATCACACATTTGTTTATGCTTTCACCGTCTTTGAAATTCGTCGTTTATTGATGGGAAATTTTTGATTTTTTTTCGTTAGATGATTCAACATGTATGGTAAATATTAATTAAACTAAGTTGATTATTGTGTTGTATCATGTTTATTTCGTATTGCCAAATATTGTTTGCTATACATTACTCCTCAGTTTAAAATTTGTTGTATTGCCTTTCCAACCATGCATGTAATTTATGAAAAATGAAGATATTTTGTAATTTATTTCTTTAGTTACTTTACACTAATATTTATCTTTTGTTCATCGTAAAAGGCATGCTTTAATACAAATGCAGGACTAACTTGTTAGTAAGAACTTAAGTAGAATTGTTATTTCAAATACAAAGTTTTAATATTTTAATTTATTTTACTGCAAAGTTGAATTTGTTATTTTCAATAACTGTACTGGATTATAAGTATCATAATGGAAATAATTTTTGCATGTGAAATGACTCTCTTTCAACACGTTGACTGCTAACCACAAGTTTTCTCATTTGCTGAAATCTGCAGACCATTGCCAAGAACGAGTATATTCGTAGATTTTATCTGTACAGACAGATATTTTGGTATCGGTAAAATATTTGGGTATCTGTAAAAAGCATGAAAATTATTGTCATTGCTACGCGGAACTGTGTATTTTTTGTAAAATATAATATTAATTAACTAAAGACAATAACAAAAATAACACAAAATAACTAAAAATAATAATATAAACCATGAAAATATGTTTTAACACGCTAAATTTTTAAAGTTTATTGGTGATACAATTTAAAAAGAATTTCCCGCGCACAAAGCTGGAATTTCCGGAAATACAGAACAAAATTAGAGTGATTCACGACTTTTGAAGACGTGATTACTCGGAGCAGTCTGGTTGGATGTATCAAGTTTAGCTCAAAAAGCAAAAATTTTACCTTAAAAGTTAAATTATGGCCCCAATATCTAGTTGGCATCTGAGATCAGCTTACTCAAAAGCACGAATGGTGGTCAACGTGTTAAATTAGTGCGAATATAAAATCGAGCTAATACATTTCTAAGTTTTACAATTCAGAAAAAAGAAAATGCTATTTGAAGTATTTCATCTTTAAAAGATCAATACTTCCTCGGCATCACGCCACGAACACTAATATACAATATCATTGTAATAGGAAAAGTGAATGCAAAAGTGTGATTCAGTCGATGGAAGTATAATAGTGTTATAGTGAAAATTTAGATATTGCTGTGAGTGTTATGCCAACGGCATAACACAGAACTTTGAAAAATAGTTCGTGTTCAGTTGAAAACTTTTGAAATTGTACATTAGGAACTTTAGCGTTGTGCCGATGGTGTCACATTGTAATTGATAAGATATATTACATGATATTTTCTTATGTTCATCAAAATACAAAGACAGTTAAACACTCAATAAACTAACTCATTATAGATACATATTTAATATTTTCACTTCAACTTACAAACCTCGTTTAGAAAATTTTAAAATAATATTGATAGAATAAAAATGGACAAATCGTTCCTTGTATACATCAAGTTACTGGTACTACACACGACATATCGGTCTAATGTTTTGAACATTGTCGATGATTTATCAATTGTTTTTAGTTGTGTTATTTCAAATGCAGTTATGCTTTCTTTTGCCATTATGTATTCAGGCTGAACAATTCAGTTTAAACAATTACTGTTCGCCTATGAACAGTATGTAATAGGAGTGTCTATACAGATTTAGCAATAGATCCTAGCTGTACATAAACAGTGTTAAGTATATTTCCTAAGAGCGTTAGTTTCACAACGAGAAAATGTTTTATATCTATAATAATTTTGTATTGCCTTATTTCAAAGGAAATCCTAGTCTTATCATTAGAAGAAATACAAATTATTAAGCTTCTACACAAAATGGCTTGATATACCCATTTGATTGTGCATGTGAATTATTTTTGATCAAAAGATTTACCAAATGCGCGTGGAAACTGAGGAATGAACGCAACCAACATTGGTAGATCTTACATAACATCATGTTTACAAATGTTCCTCGTAAATGTGTGAGTTAAAATCCTGAAGCACGCCTGATAAAACAACACAGTGAATATTTATGTTACATAAAATTTACAAATCCATGATATTCACTGTAAAGATCCTATTATACTAACAAATTATATCACTTAATGATCGCATTTTATTACCAATCACTAACGATTTACACAATAAGCATATTGGAAAATTAATAATTTATTTAATTCTAATTTTAACATTCTCTTAAATAATAAAATGTTCGTATTGAGTGTTACGTGTATCCATTAAAATCCCTTAGAAAACGTTTAGAAAGGTTATCACATTCCCATCTTCGTCAATGATTTACTCGAAACATTAATTTTACATATAGTTGATTTGCTTGTCTTATAACTTCTTGGGAAATAACTTTAAAATTAGCTTTATCGGCACTTAAATGGCTAATGAATTTAAATTGAAGTATAAGGTGTAACTACAACCATTTTACGTTTTTAAATAGTTCCATGTTGTTGGACTAAAAGTTTAGTTTCATAAGAATATGTAGATACGGCACTTTATTGGCTCTTTTATTGATCTAATGAATCTAAAAAATAAGAGGTTATTCAGGTACATGATATTATTAAAGTTTTCCCACTGAATTCTTAATGATGTGCATATGTTTCATCAATATCTGTTTTAAGGCAGTTATTATTTCTTATATAAATATGCAATCAATTACAACATGATCAGATAAATTTCTACTGATTAAAAAGTCATGTTTCTCATATTAGTAAATGTACCCAAATAAGTAGTACGATTCTCTTAGTTGAAAACTAAATTATTGCATTAAATCTGCAAACATATATATACTACATATATGACTAAGATTTAATTTTAACAGTATTTTAGAAATCAAAGAATTGTCAAAGTGAACGAAAAAAAGACAGTAAATATCAACGACAAAAATTTAAATTCGAATATTGCAAAATTATCTTCTTCCTTCAAAACAGGAATCGTCATTCTCTCCTTACATAAATCGGATACAACAGAAGAATATCTCAAACACTGCTTGAGTTTGAAAGTGACGAATCCTTATGATAATTTCAAATATCAGTATACTGACTTATAGGTTCTAAATGAGAAATGTTTATTGCTTTTTTAACCTGTTTGAATATTTGTTGCTTTGAAAATTGAATTTCAATGCTACTTAAAATTCAAACTTAAATTCAATGTTTATGATGAAGAGAAAATTGGTTTTCATTGCTGATCGAAGCTCAAATTTTATAATTTAGAGCAAATAACTGCACATAACTGTCAATGGATGAAAAAGGTAATTTTTTTCTAGCAATATTGAAAAAAAATTGCAACTGTAGTGTATAAAAACATTTTTGTCCTTTCAAATTTTTGATATTACTGATTTTTATTTTCTAAATATTGTATGAGACACACACACACACACACACACACACACACACACACACACACACACACAAAGGTAGTTGAATTAACGTCACACTGGAGAAACACAACAGGTTATTGGTGGCGGTCCGGGATCAATTCTGAAGGGAACGATCCCTGACTGTAACCCCCAATAACACATTGTGTATAACGATCGTAATTTTTTTTAATTTCGACGGTTTTTCGCCAGTATCCAGTTGTGCCAATAATCCTCTTATTTTTAAACAACGGTCAGATGACGAGATCATACTTGAGCTGGCTCCCCACTCTCCAACTAACTCACCACACCAACGTGAGGACGGTTGAGGCCAAGTCAGATTTAACGTGCACCAATCCCCATGTACACGATGATCTTTGGTTGGATTGTTTTGAATTCGCGACCCTTCAGTTAAGAAGGACATTTTAAGAGGATGTCCGTACTACTCTTCCAACCTCACCTACCGTGGCCCATGAGACTAGAGGTATTCCGTATATAGTGCTTGATTTTCGACAGATTTCCTTACCGATAAGATCTTATACACAACAATTATTTCTAAATACTTTTTCACTATCAATCTGTTGAGACTCTTTATTCAACATTCTGTTCTAATAGATTAATTTATTTTTTAACTTTTTCACTATTTGTTGTAATAATTTCTAATAGCATCACTAATAATGTTTTAATTTAAAAATTGAATTGATATTTAAAGCATCTAATGAATACTGCTTTTTCGAAGTTCTTGAATCAAACGTACTCAATATAACATCTGTATTTTGAATTAAGTTTGATATATCACCTTCTTTTTCATTTCGATGTTGTCATATTCTACACCACTTAGTGAACAACTTAACATAGTCCATTATAAATTTTATGATACGGTTTGCTAATGTTTTTAATAAAACTACAGAAGTTTAACTACTTTGTACTGCTAGATGAATCGAAGTTTTATCTAATGCTATTATTTAACATTAAAAATTTTCAATTTTGAGAATCGGTGGTATGATTTCAGATGAATACATGCTGGAAACGATACTTTTATCAACTGCCTTTCATAAGTTAAAATTTCATGCAATTTCAAGAGTTCTTTTTGCATATAAATTTGAGCGTGAATAATAGATAAATATAGAATCGTAAGAATACTTCAGAAGAATGACTGAATCGAAACACAACAAATTTTAAGAGGATCTATTTTCTTCGGCAAAAAAACTATTTTGTGGGGGTTTTTTTCGTGATTTTATTTTTAGGTCTTTTTTAACAACGTGTGGGCCCAATTTCAGGTCAAAATTCGCAAAACTTGTCTAGTTATAAGCATTTAATAGACTCGGCTTGCAGCTGGAGAATTTGGAGCGAGCCTCCATGAAGATGAAAATTCTATAAAACTCATTTACAACGATTTGTTATCAAAAGATGGTGATCAAAATATCATCACACTTATCATACTTATATGAAGCACTGTATGCCAATGGCATAGCGGATTTCAAGGAAAATATTATACACTGCCAATTTGATTAGGTTGTACTGAAATTTGAATATGTTTTATAGCAAGTAGTTTTTGGTGAGTTATTGGCATGATATCTATAAAACTATTGGATTGATCGACTTAAACCTTTTACAGCATGTCGAGCAAACAACCGTTTATCGTTTAATTGACCAGAAAAGCAATGCGTTACGTTTTTATGTTTCTATAGCAAAAAAACGCCGTCAGTTGTTTCAGTTTCCTAAATCAATTATTTGGATTTAACAAACCACCATTTCCTCAAATATATATATATTTTAATTTTCTAGTTCATCAAACGCATTGGAAGTAAATCGCTATTTTTTGTTTAAGGTTACGTAGAGTTAAAAAATTGTACTAACCAGTAACCATAGAACTAATTTATTCTGACCAAATGTTTTCTTTTTTGCAAATATGATTTAAATTTTGCGATAAATTTTAAAGTAGACGCATTTGACTTCAACGAGAAGTGTTTTAGTTGCAGCAAATTTCTTTAAATGACTGCAGCTAATTTCGTGGGAAAACATTTATGTATAAGGGAAATGGGTCACATCGATTGTAAAAGAGCTTCTGATCAATTATGTAGACAAATTTTTGAGTTTATTGGAAGTTCATCGTGTACAACTTCTGATTTTTAAATTGACTGTGAAAAATTACGTCCTCAAAAGAAACAGGGGCCATAGAAATTCTTACTTCTTTGGATGGACGAAGTATCGGGAAGACAAAATAATCGAAAATAAGACATTATTCCAGTCCATCAATGGCATTTGATTTTTCCAGACTCAAAAACAACGCAGGTTTGATATTACAAAAATTTTCAAAACTATCTCTTTCTGAAGAACAGATTCATTCATATGCAGTTGACCCGTGATCAATAACTAGTAGGCAAAAGTTGTATTTAGTAGTGAGAGTAAATTTAATCTGGATGGTTCATATGTCTAGTCTCATTATCGGCGGGATTTGGGGACAGACTGAAACATGAATCGTAAGGTATATTAGGTGGAGTTTCAGAGATGATAGTGAGTGCCTTCGATTTAAAAGAATTGAAGTTTGAAGTTTTTAAATAAGATATTATATAAATTCAGAGGGTATCAAAAAATGCTTAAAAACCTCTCTCATTGCCCAAACTAATAAGAATCCAAAATATTAGGACAGTACTAAATTATTAAACAGGATACTGGGACTTCACACTATACTATGAACTGATTTCACGAAAAATGTTTGTGTGGACATGTGATTTTTGGCCATCCCGTTGCATAGATCGAAATCCTATGAAAAATTGGGAGAAATGGTGATTCAAACCGTATATTTTCCAGATAAAGAATGCAGCTCAGTAAAAGAACTAAAAACTGCGATTTTGAATTGTTGGGTACAAATTAGATCACATAATCAAACGAAATCTTGTCAACCATATGCCAAAAGGTGTGTAATAGAAATTAAACATTTATAGGCCATTGAGTTTGAATAATATTCTGTAATCGAACACTCGAATAACTAAAGGGGTGAATGTGTCCAAATTTCAATTTTTAAGGATTATTTCAGAAAATTATTTGAAACTTTACATTTTCTATCGTGATTTTGATGTTTAAATATCGTTTCTAAACCAACAATTTGTTCGTGTAACTTTATGCTATTCAAACTTTGAAAAATGCGTGTTATGAAGTGTCTAAAGAAGAGTGAAACGTGTCTTAGTAGCTTTTTATAAAGAGAAAGTAGAACGGTTACAGTGATACATGTAATGCTCAATATATGTATCACTGTATTTGCAAGTTTTTGGTATTGTGTCATGAATATTGAATCCAAACTCCATCTACTGTAAGAAGTGTTTAGAAAGTTTCTAAATGGTGAGGTAATACTAGCTAAGTATGTGACCATAGAAAGCAAAATTATGCAGCGTGGCAGGAAAATTAGTCGTACAGAATAATACAAAATTTAAATAATTGTAGCAAATGTATTTAAATCGCTGCGTGCATATCATAATAAAAAATAATGTTTTAAAAATTACACTTAAAACGTAATAT
Source organism: Meta bourneti (assembly GCA_933210815.1). Taxonomy (NCBI): domain Eukaryota; kingdom Metazoa; phylum Arthropoda; class Arachnida; order Araneae; family Tetragnathidae; genus Meta; species Meta bourneti. The sequence continues at coordinate 49,543,239 of OW119929.1, read as the reverse complement.
CTTAAATCATTTATCTTTCCTTAACTCTTGAAAAAGTATCTAACGTTCCCTTTGCACTTCTAAATGAGAATTAAGTGTAATTTGACTAAGCAGCAAGAAAAATGAGAAATAGTTAAAATAGACAGATTTTTCCACAAACAAATATGGAAGAAAATATATCTTTTTAAGAAATTCTGAATACGTTTAAACGGCACTTATCAAAATTATCATTATGATTTATGTCTTTAATAAAAATCTGTAATTCCGTATAATTCTGTTATAATTAATAGTTTTCATGCAGATACATTAGAATTAACAGGAAAAGTATCCTACCGTATATTAACATATGTATTTTCAAAGGAATATTTTATAGGAGAATTCAGAAGATGGGAGTATATTCATAGGAAAATTTAGAAGATAGGAGATTACTTACTGTATAAACTGTAATTAGAATAACTGCGAATTTACAGATTAATTTAAAGTCAATTTTAGAACCGATGTATTTATATTGCATTAAGATGTTTCTCGAAAATTAAAGCTTTGTGCTAAATTATCAGATTTTTTCATACGAACTTAGTTGCTTGAAGAAAGACTCTAAAAGAACAAAAGTCATCAGATGAACAGTAATTTCATCTCTCAATGGTAATAGATGACAGAATGTCATCAGATAAAAATATAATTATATAGATAATAATGCTGAAACTATCATCATGATATTCATCAGGATGATTTCTTGAAATTCTCCAATTTTTGAAGCCGAATTCATATGAGAGGAGAAAATAACAGTCTTTTTTAAAACTCGTCGATGTGCAGGAAGATTTAAAATACTGCGTATGTATGTGGGATGAGCATAAATTGGACATTTCAGAAGATTGTTATTTGGGCACACAGTGGCTACTTACTGGTCTAGCTTAATTGCTTGATGGGTAAAAAAAATATACGTTGTACGAATACAGAATCGTAAAAAGTATTCCTATACAAAACTTTCAGGTTATACTTAACATGATAAACAGAATCCACTCTCAGTTTCTTTGCCTTAGGAAAAAATGGCATTTTTCATAATCTCTATTGAATTTATTTGTAATTTGTATCTGATTAATATTGGATTATTATATGCTCAAAAGGTAATTTATGTGAACTCTGAAAGAGTTCAGGTGGGGAGTGTGAAATACCCCAGACGGCACTAAGCGCCAAATTGTAAGAAGTTGTTGGCAGCCAAACGACAGAGCACATATAATAGCTCTGATCTCTGAACTAGTAACAGTGCATGTGTGTTAAAATAAAATTTGGTTATTTATAGAACTGACTTATGATTATTACCACTGAACATACCAATGCTTTACAATCTCTTCCATACCATGAGTAGTAACAGCCCCAAAAGACATTACAGGTTTTATACGTTTGATATGCATAAGTCAAATCCACTTTAGCCTTCACTTGGAGGTCAAAGCAGGCCCGCATAAAATATAAATATTTTCTGGGGATTTCCCTGATGCTGAAAGGGTTTAGTCGATTCATCCCAACGCTACTGCATGCAATTATGGTCCAACTCTTTTAAGATGCCTCTGGAAGCTGTAGGCAGTCTTCTTTGGATTCTCCTGGCTACATGCGACTTTACGACGGCAGTATAATTCGACAAAATTAATCTACCGACAAATCACGTGCGTTACAGTTAATCAGATGTCTAGCACTAAAAACCGGGGAATGTCGTATTAACATTATACAGCCAACCACTCGTAGAGTCCTACCGAGAGACATTCCATTGAAGCAAAACTCCGCCTTTTATAAGTTCTGGACCAATGAGAAGAGCTTGGAATTAGACTTTATGGCCTCACTATAAAACTGGAGGACGCCTGTAATAGCTCTTTCCCAACAGGGACCGGGCCCGCAAGGCGAGGCCATTAAAAAAGACCGAAGAGGCAGGGGTTGGAGAAGGTGGACAATGGCATTGTTAATGTCCCTGGAGCCATCAAAATGGGAGCGATCAGAATCGCAGGGCTCACGCCTCCCTAACTCTAAAAAGCGTAAAGTTTTATAGTTTAGATTTCAGATATTGCCGCTGAGTTTGCATTATTTTTTCATCCCCGTATGTGCTTTCGGGGAGTTTTTGAAATTTGAGGGTGCTGTGGCATTCTTTTGTGCGTGTGAACGAAACGGCACAGAAAAAAAGTGTTCCCTTGAGGAGGTATTAGGATTGAAACTTTACCTCGCGCCTTCATGATTGAATGAAATTTGTACTTGATACGTGTTAAATTTATGATGCTATAAATTTCATTTTCGGGTATTGGAGTGAGACATAAAAGAGGTTCTCATCTACGTTTGTGGTAACTGAATTCTATCGAATTTTTGACCGCAAACCACATGCTGAATACTGTTCCAAAGTCTAAAAAATATCGAGGGGTGTTTCATCTTGAGTATTCTGCACAATTGAACATAACAAGATCTTCGCAGTATTCAAGACGAAAATGCTCACTTCATACATATATTAGACACTATTGATGGCTTGCAAGTGAAACACACTAACATATATTTGAGAAAATGCCGAAGGAAATTTCTACTCCTTATGCTTTACTCACCAAGCATGTTTCTCAAGAAAAAAATTAACCATCATTCAAAGAAAAATTACTTGTATTGTAGCAGTCTAAAGATCATCACATTCTGATCAAGAAAAGTGAAAAAAACTCATATTTTGAAAATTTGACTTAGCTTGTTTCACATGTAAACCGTGGATATATAAATCAATATACATTATTAATTAAATAGTTAGTATGTATGTAATTAAAATCAGCAATCTGATAACTTCAAGTAAACAAAAACATGAAATCCTATTCATATTCATTGAAAATTACTGGTATGGAAACCCAGTAGCAGTGAATTGAGGAATCTAAAATATTACCGAATGCACAAAGTTCTGTGCATAAAAGCAAACTTCACACTAACTAATGTAATTTAGTAGGATTCATTAAAGGAAAATCAGAAAGAAAACTAAAATTTGCCTTTGCGCTGGGGGTTACATAATAAGCTAATCTGAATTCGTCTAGATTCTTCTACGATTTTCTCTACATTAAATTTTTATGCTTTTAAGGGTTCTTTTTTAGGAAAGAGGGTGTTTAAAAACCCCGGAAAGAGTTATTGCCAAGGTTTTTTGGGGTGAGGATTGAAAACTGATTGATAGTATTTTAAAAAATGAAGTATGCGAAATTATATAACATCCTTCAGTTTCCCCACACAGGCCCTAATATATTACCCAAAATATGGTTCATGTTTCTACTGAAAGAAGTGGGTTTTGAGGAAACAAATTTATTTTGAGCAAATATGCGTTCTACAGCAGTAGGTTTGTCATATTTTCCTTCAACAAGAAAGCAATTTTCAATCACTAGAAAGGCAATAAAGATCATTTAAGTGAAAAAATAGAGGGATCAAATATCCAGTATAACATTCATTACTATAATTGAAATTATTATTTTCTGAAAAATTATAAACTTTATGACTAGATTATTTCCGAAAAGCTAACTTTTCGTGTGATTATTTCGTTAAAACTAAAGGTACACGCAAACATAAATTTGCATTTCAACCATTATATTTTGTTTAAAAATAAACTTATTTCATGATTGATTTTCATCTTGTATATCACCATTTAAATAAAACAGATTAAGCAACATACTAATCATAAAATTGTCAGCCCAAAAAATCATTTATATGAAACAAACTAGGATACCAATATTTTAATCATTAAGGCACAATACCTATATTTTAATCACTTATTTACATAGAAAATATGATTTTGGATGCTTTATGATTTCAAAATAAGTTTGGACTCAATATCTTGATTTGTTTAATTACACTGAGAAACATCCATACAACCGTCCCTATCCTGTATGAGTTAATAAGCCCTCGTGCAGCAAAAATTTGACAGTAGAGCGACAAACCAAATCGCACCCAGCCTGATACGTTCTGATAATTCATAAAAAGAAGCACTTAATTCTGAAAAGTTTTAATAAACTAGTCATGATATCCTTTATAGATCACATTTCGGTTTATAAAAAAGCTTGTTTTCAATAAAACACATACTTACAAATAAAATCTGACTGTTTTTTAGTATGCAAAATTTTTTTTAACTTTATAAATACACACAAAATAACCTGCACGGATTACATTTTATTTAGAGATATCCTACTCTCAACGTAGGCACACCCTTAAAAGTTGCGAGTAAAAAAACTGTAAGTATATCAGAAAACTTTACAGATATACTTATTCTTCAAAACAGTTAAATTGTAGAACCAATTCAATACATTTTCATAATACAAGTTCTAGAAATAGAAATTTTAATTTCATATTTAAAAATATATGCTACTAGCAAACCTCATAAGTTTAAAAAATTAGGTATGATTGAATTTCAGATCTACACGACTTAAATCACGTAAATTAAAAATGCAATATCTATTTTGTGAACGGCGTTCTTTTATGACATGGTAGTTGCTATCGCCTTTCTTGTTTTATGTCGCCAACTCCCGGCATGGATGGTGGATGACTGCTGAAGAAAATTCATCTCTGGGTATCTCACCAGCATGCCTCTGAAGTTTGTGTCCACACTTCCCACGTTTAATGTCCCAATGCCTGTCTTTCGTCATAGCTTATTACAGGCATGCCTACGGGATATTGTCAAATTCGCCCAACTTATGACTCTAGGAGCCTTACCATTGGTCCTGGAGGGGTTATACTTCCCATAATATTAACAGTTGATGGCTGTCTTTATGGCCACGTACACTATATGAACTCTTCCATCAAGTAAGTCCCATAATCTCTTGATTCGATTGAGTTCGTACGGTAGATCCCTTGCTGTAACGAGCTTCTCTAAATCGGCCCTAAAGAAGTGTCGCCTAATGCTGTAGAGAAAAAATGGAGTTTTACGACAGTTTACCAAACTTTGATGGAGAAATAAAATTCCATGGAAAAGAGATCCCGTTCCCTTTCAATGCTCACGTTTTAATGAGTATCCTATATACACAGTAGTTGCTGATATGCAATTGATATGTAATTTTTGAGAGTTTGAAACCTATCATGACAGAGTATAGATTAATTCCAATTTACACTAGAAGCGCCGGAAAATTTGGCTACTAAGAATTAAAAAATTGGCCACTTACTGGATTTTTGTCAATACTTTCTACTATTTAAGCTTAAGGTTTATAACATACAAACTTTTACTTTGCAAATGCATGAATTATATTTGAAATAATGATAAATAATTATAAAAATCATGTAGTTCTCAAGAGAAAGCTCCAGCATTACTTGTTGTAGAGGAATTTTGTTTTCGTTACTGTCTATTCTACATTAGAAATTCTATACTATCTCATTTGGCAACTTTTCCGAACGTATTAACGTTTCCTATTTTCTCTTCAACATTTTAAGGATCCTAAATGCCTATCTCACTTATTTGTTCTACTTGGACTTCTGCTATACCATTGATTTTTCTTTTTTTCTTTTTTATTTTATGGTTGTCTTTTAAATTATACAAACATCTACAGACCGTGGTTTAAAATTGCAAGGTTGCTCAAGGTGCTGCGGGATTGATCCCGGATTGTCGCCAAGAGCCCGTTCTGTTGCTTTAGTGTGACGTAAATTCAACTACTACTACCAAACATTTACAGGAGCTTGATATAGTATATAATAAAGTACGCATATATACGGATTTTCTACTTGATGCTGCTTTTACGGAATTTTATAGCACATTTGATCAAATATATAGACCTGCTTCTTTTGACTGAGCCTATCTTGACGTCTAACTGTCTAAACACTATTTTCAAGAACAGGTTTGAAAGAATTCACAAACGCACACACACAGCTGGTTCTTTTAAATTTGTAGAGTGAATGTTTAAAGAACAAATGAAAAGCGTTCGTATTAAAAATAACAGCTAAAAATTTAGAGGGCTTCAAAAGACTCCTGTAACAGTTCTAGGTAGACAGTGAAATATCTTCGAAAAGTTGAACATTAAAAGTACAAAATTCTGAAGAAAAGCTTGTCTACACTTTTTAGGAAGAGTAACAAAATCTCTTTTTTCCACAACCTTTACCCATAAGAAGAAAAATCAGCGTTAAAAGAAATTCGAAAAGGGTCAAGTTGATCCCTTTGGCTGTTTTAGAATAAGAATACAGAATGATCTCGTTATTTGTTACAATTTAGAGGTCAAATGACAATACTAAAATATAAGGACTTCTTGCATTTGTATTTATTACCGAGGAACCTCGTGTCTCGTTTTAGAAATCTGGAAAACTTTGATATTCTCCTCATAAAAATGTGGACACTCGAAGACAAAAGGAAAGTTTTGCTAAATTAGGAATGAAATAAACCCTAGCTTTATATTTATGTTTGTTGGGGCATTTCAGTAATAATTTCAAGTTTGAGTTTGCAAATACGAACTGCGGGCCTTTTTACTGATGTGATTTGCACTTTTCCTGCAAACTCATCAAATTATTAAAATGTTCATACCATGAATAATTAAAATTTCTTTAAGTTCAAATAAAATACTTTTTACATGTTGGTTGACTGACTTTTGCATACATAAACCTTTCAAAAATTGAATTTTTCTTTTTCTTTTAGTCCATAAAAATATTAATGAATGAAATTTATTATCAAAAAGACGGTTTGTCTGATAATAAATTTCATTCTGGAATATTTGTAATGTTAATATGAAAGTGTTTATAAAAGATAATTGTTCACACACACACACACACTGAAAATAGTAGAAAACTGCTCTGTAGTTTCTTTTAAACTCTTGAGGACTTTTACGAATATTTATAACATTCTTTTCTAATTCCTCTAGAATACACGTAAGACGAACAGTATTTGTTGCTCTCTAGCCTTATCATTTGTTGCTCAAATTTATTATGAACTAATTTCAAATAAAATTTTTCCGCTTTCTGATGTTTGCAACGAGTGAATGATAACGAAAGACTCATAAATACTGTTTTCGGAAGATGAAGGAAAATACTTTATCTGAGACTGTTTCTAAAATAACCTGTAATGAATTAATACCCTGAAATGGGTATTGATTCATTACAGGTTATATAAATCATTAGGCATTATAAATCAGTCAAAAATTGATTATTTTAAACGCTGGAATAATTTCTTCGACGAAAGTGGTTGAATATTTAAACAGAAAATTACTGGTGTAAATGACATTTTCACTATAAAAAATAAAACATCAAATGTTGTTCTAAACTTTAAGAACTTGGGTGATCAAATCAAAGTATAAGTATCTATAAAATTTTACATCTGTATATATATAGAGAGAGAGAATCCCATAAAGTTATATGAGAAGAAATACTTTTTCAGAAAGTTTCAGTAAAATATGATTTCACTTCTATTTCCCCCAAAATATCATATCTTCTTTTTAATATACATAATATTTTAAATTTCATTCAATGTCAAATATACAGGTAAATTTTTCTTAAAATGTAGACAGAAAAATCAAGCAAAATAGATTTTTTCTACCTACATAGATATGTGAACTTATACAGACTTTATCTTAAGTTGACTGTTTCTGGCTTGAATGGCTGGGACCTGAGGCACCAGTATTAAGAAATTTACACAAAATAATGCATTAAAACTTGGTAAACTGATGCTATTAACATATAAAATTTCATGAAAACCTAAAAAGTAATTTCGAGGGTTCAATAGATGAATAAAAAGATGCTAGTAGCTAGCAATGGGCCTCAACTTCCATCTGTATCCGCTGATTCCACGATGAAACAAATTTGTTTTAAAATCTATTTATTTGTAAAGTGAGTTTTATTTACTCCTGGACAGCTGTTGAAATGAGTAATTCAAATTTTTTAAATAATAAATTGCGTAGTAAAATTTTGTTTTCGATTGGGAGAAATAGCTTCAGATATAGTAAATATAATTTAAGCTGTTTTAGAAAAATTGTGCCTTTTGATGATTTTTCGATGGCGTGCGGAGCTTAGAAATGACCAATTAATGACAGAACTCACTCCTAGATTTGGTAGATCTAAAAGTGTTGTTTCAGAAATAAAAACTAACTTTGTTTGAGCTCTCTTGAAAAAGATTGGCATATGATATCAGTTGATGTGAACTCATTTTAAAAACGTAGGCATTTCACAGTATTCACAAGAAACTTACTGCAACTTTGCGTAATGAGGGTCTTTGCAATTAATGAGCTGTACGTTTTAATCGATATGTATAATGAATGGAAACAAATGCAAGCAGTTGCTCCAAACTTACTTAATACGGATATGACTAACCACAGTAATATCGCACAATGTTTTCTACTAGAATAGTTCTCGAATTGTTTTTGAAAAATTCTGGAATTGTTTTATATTAAAATAATTATTGAATTGCTTTTGAAAGATCCTCAACTTGCACATTCCATAAGGCTACAATAAATCGTAGTTTTCGAAAACAAAAACTGGAATTTTAATTAAGTTTAAAATAAATAATTTGCTACTATGTTTACAGGAAAAGGCTAAAAGTTGTTTATAAAAAAGGAAATTAATTAAGGTCAGTGTTTACTAACGAAGATTAATTTCTCAACTTGGAAAAGGAACTCACTCATGTATAAGGCTACGAACGAAACGAATTCTATAACACATATTCAAGACTTCCTGCAGAAATATTGCTAAATTTTTGAAAATTATTTGAATTATTTATCATTGAATTATTAACACATTCTTGCAAAAGGGCACTTATGACTCAACGAAAAAACCGTTCAGGGACTTGAGCCCCTGCAGTCCTCCTCCTCCTTCTCTTCTCTTCATGGCCCTGGTTCACAGTTCCTATCCTCCAACGCGTTAGTCCTTGCAACATAACAGAAAGACTTAGACAAAGCAATTAACTGTAGCCCCTATTCATCATTCACAAGAATAAAAATGTAAACTATCAATAAAAAACTTTAATGATTAATTAAATCATATTTTTAATATAGAAAGAAGGATATGAAACGCAAAAAAAATCTTCGCTTAGGTAACAGTGGGAGTGAATGCACATTTCATTTCCATTCGGAAAATTACGATTATAATTTTCGTCGCTCTTTTTAGATGGGAACAATTTATTTTTCAATGAATTGGGGTGAATTTAAAGGTAATCACTGCATTAATAATATCACGACCACTTAAATCCATGGGTCCTGGGCATTTTTTCTCACTTTTACCATGTTTTGTCTGCACTGCCCTCTAGCAAAGCGCGAAATGAGTTTCTAGAAGTATCTAGAAACAGAAGAAAGTTCACCATATGTATTCTGATTTGAAGGTGTGCTTATGGGATGATTTTTACACAGAGGAATCATCTACCAGAATGTTTTACATACAACTATCAGTTCCGAGCATTGCATTTCAGTGTTGAAGAACTGCAACGCATTGCAGAAGCGATTTTAACTGACACGATAATATGCTATCATACACAACTTATGCGTTCAAGAGCAAAGAAATGAGAAAACTTAGTTCTTATTGATGTATTTCAAATGAAATGTGTTCCAAGACACAGGCAATCTATGAAATCGGAAAAGTAGTGACTTTACATAAAAGTGAAAACACAAACATTTTAAAAGCACTTTCTGACAGCTATCCTATAACAAAGAGGAATAACCATTTGAAGAAATTTACTATATATGATCGATAACTTTTTAATAGTCATATTTTAGTTGTGGGTATTTATTTTTAAAGAGTATTAAATATATTTTTCGTAGTTTACGTCTGAATCTTAAAAAACGAATTACGACGTTCGAAAAATTTGCATTTTCTTTTGCCAAATTAACTATTAAATTTTTAATACATTAATCTTTATCTGCAAATATGTAACTAAGTTGTAAAAATTAGTGGTTCAAGGGTACACAAAATGCGTCTATTATCACTTATTCAAATGTTAATGGACTTTTAATTTCGATTAAAATATTCCAAACAAAAAAACAAAGCATATTTACACAAAGTACTCATAAACGTTTTAAAACTGTTTGTGTTTATGTAATGTACACACATTCTACGAGTTTAACGTAAACTCCACGCGTTTTATGCGGCGCACACACATTCGAAATGAAATGTGCTGTTAAACGAGCTTAAAGAGTTCGGCGGATGAAGTACAAATTTCGGAGTCAGTAAAAAGATGTTGCCGCAGTTAAGATGAGTAGCGAATCGTTACTAAAAACCTTACGACCCAATAAGGCCTTAATTGCAAATCTGGTGACAGCAGGAAGTTGCAAGTTATTGCCAGGAGATTTATATAATCGTCGCTTTATGAGGACTGACTGGAGAAGAGAGCGATCAAGCCGCTGTTTCTTTGTTTTGCTGTTTGATTAAGGCCGTTTTTACTCGAAGAGTAATTTTCTCTGTAGGTATAACTCTAGATAAAGGGGGTGAGAAGACCATTTAGCGGAATTTTGTTTTATGCCTTCCTGATGAAGTCAGCTTGAATGTTGAAGTTCGGTTTCTATGAAGTGTATGAAAGCAAACAGAAAGGCCTAACATGCGAGTTACTATTATTAAATTTTTGATTTTTATAGTCATTTGCTTGCTTTAAAATGCAATAACCTTTATTGTAAGAGTTTTGAATTAGATGTTTTTTATCATAATTTCTTGGTAGTTGTTCATGCATTTTTTATCTTAATTTTAATTGTTTTCAAAATAATTGTGTTTATTTTTAGCACATTATACCCATTAGTTCAATAGGAATTAAAAATTTAATTCAGTTAATATATATTTAAAGACAAAAGAGAATAATTGTTTTAAATTATTACAAAGCTGAAGCTTTTTTACTGTAATGAGGCAAATTTGGAATGAGATCACTTTCTACTAGGTGCAAGCATTGATTTCTGCTTACATCAATTAATATGCCAAATATTTGATTCTTAATACAATCAGAACGCAAAAAATAAGCTAAATTTTACGAGTCATAAAGTTTCGACTTTTTCAGTTTAAAGTTTTAGATGTTAATTTTATTAATGACACTAATTTTGGAATATATTTCGAAATAGATGCATAAAATAAGTTCTATTGAAGTATGGAATTCTTTGAAGAAAGATTCGTACACATATCATTCTGCAATGTTTTCGTATAAAGTGCTAAATTATAAAATGATAAATTTAGACTACAAAATAATTCGCAACTACCAAAAGTTTGTCATCCTTATTTTCAACATGACATTCTTAATACATCTTACAAAATGTTTGCAAACACTATTAATCGGTATTCCTCGATATTTTCGATCAAAGCTACATAACTGAAGAATACAGTTTACTGTTTGTCTAAAGGAAATTGCTTCAATTGGATCTTTGCTGACAAAATTTTAAATAATTCCCTAGTCCTAGAAATATTAAAAAATAAATTGCTTGAATCAAAACGTCAAGTAGAAGTACGAAGCTTACTAATACGAAATTCCATGAACAATTTTTGCCAACATAAAAATTACTTTTGCTGTAACTCACCAATATTCTAAAAACTATCGGTTCAGTCACAAACAATTATACTTTTATTCCTTAACAGCAATGTTAATAGCCTACTTAGAATTCGCTAATTTAAGTTCCATGCTTTCATGTTTTTTGGAAATTACTTGTACTAAATTTCATATTGATTCTATAAACCTTAATCACTTTGAATAACGAAAATACATTTTATTCAAAAATAATATTCATGTTTGAGTATATAATCTCACACGTTTTTACTTTTTCAATGTTGTTTCTATTTTTTATTCATCTTTCAGATTTGTTCTTCGGAGTAAATGATAGCAGGTGTACACATGGTACAAAAGAATGGATTCGAGAGAAAGCAGTGGTGATAACCTAGTTTTTCTTTTTCGTAAAAGCAACGAGATTGCGAATTCCTATAGGTTTGTATCTGACCTCTTTCCAGCAAGGACGAGGTAAAAGGATGTGGCCCTAATCTTCCAACAATTCAGTTACTGCCAGATGAATCACCGTGAACAAAAGTAATATGCAAGCAAAATTCAACTGTTCTCACGACGAGAAAATTAAGTAGTGTAAATACCCATAAGTATAGAAACAAACAGTCATTAATTTTAATTCGAAGTTCGTATATATCATGATATGTACCTGAATTTTAAACATTGTACAATTCTTCCAAAAATGCTTTTTGACTTTTGAAACATTGTAAAAATTTATAATGAATTCTTTAAAATAGTATGTAAATGTAAAGAATGTTACAAAAATAGGTTTGATAAAACATTATTTTCGTACATAATCGAGTTAGCTTTAAGAATCATTATACAAGCTTGCCCCTCTCCCGAAAGCTCTAATGAAACGGAATTCAAATAATACTTTCATAAAACTATTAGTAATGCAACGGGATAAAATTTTTGTTTTCAAATGATGCTTTCTTTTATTCTTTCATGAATACGTGTTACTTAGATAAATTGGATGACATCACCAAAAATAGAAAAAATTGCAATACTTGATTCGTTATTACGAGATCAAATATGCTGTAATTCTTCAATACAGGGGCAAGTCCTTTATTTGAAGGAGTTTAAATAGAATGAGTTATTAGGGTAAATGACGATTTTCATCTACAACTATCTAATTTAATGTAGATTTGAACCATATATCAAATTCTTGAACTTCCAGAAATTTATGAAATTGAACAGAAACAAGATTATCAAATAATTAAACTATAATAAACAGCTAGCCTATCTCACAATGATGTCAGTTTCTCAAATTGTTTCTATAACAGTGCTAGGATTTATATTTTTTTAAACTAAATCTGTCCAAAACAAGCAGGAAATTAAGTAACAGATCTCTACATTTCCAAATTAGTATAATTTAGAATTGGTGATCTGATTTCAGTAATCAAACAATTTTTTACTGTCGTCAGTATTTTTTAAAACCACAATAAACAAAGTATTTGTCTTTTTAAAGAAAATAGAACATTTTATACCAATAAATTTTCTGAAAGTAATTTTAAGAAAATCTCAAACTTGCTCAAAATTTCCAAAATATGAATGAGCATTCATACATTTGTTTTTCAATTAGCTGTATTCTAAAGTGTTCTTCATGCATATTGTATATTGTTCAAAGTAATTCTTATATTTTAATTAATATCAAAGTATCTGATAACAACAGTGTCCCTTAAGAACAGTTATACAGAAATAGAAAATAATATAAAATATAAAATTTGAAAGAATATGAACCTTCTTAAAGATCCTCAATAGCGTACTGTTCGTTTCACATTCTTAACAATAACGTCATTATGCATTAATTTTAAATTATATTGCACCAGTTAGAAATGAAACAGAATAATATACTGCAACGATATTAGAAAGAAAGATACTAAACATGAAATGTTGAGATTTAAATTCATCAAGCAATGATGCTTACAGAAGCATAACCCGTATTTTGATAACGTAAGAATGTATAAAAATGACATAAAATGTTAAAAATTGACCAAACATTTAATTGATATACTTTCGACAAACAAAATAATTTTTGCTTTCAAATTGCCTGAAAATAAAATGTTTTTGCACTTATCTCTCTCTGCGTATGATTGGAGTATAGCCCAATTACCAATTTGAAGCCATTTAAACAGCTTAAAGCAATATTTTTGGTTTGTTCCAGTGAAGTACCACCATAGTCACTTTAATTGAACATTTTAAGACATTTTCGTATGTTTTTTAATATTGTATTTTAGGATCACGTACTTTTTTGCACTACCTTGTGCAGACCAATGGATCATTGTTTGAGCAGTAGTACTTTAGATAATTCAGATTTCGACATTATTAAGTGTTTCGAATAACCACTCAAAGATCTCAAAACATTCCATTAAATTCTATTCTATTCTATTAAATAAAAAGAAAAACCTTCCAACCTCAATCTTACCGGTCTTAATTCACCCATCAATAAAAATCTTAGAAAATATTTATTTGCTTGGAAGAGTAGGTAACGGATTTTTTTGGTGTCAGAATTAGCAGATGATTCATTTGCAATGTATTTTGCAGTAAAAACTAAACTATGGATGAAAAATTGCGAGTCGGGAATGTTTTAAGTTAAAATACTATCCTAAAAGCTCGAAAAATTACATAAAAATTAAAAATACGAAAACATTACCTGAAAAATTCCACATTTCTAGGATGAGGAGATAGCGAAAGGAATTTCGCACACACATACACAGTCTGTGGGAGCATTGTCTACGAAGTACTATGAAAAAGATGGCATGTCTACGAAATTCGGACCCTGATTCATAAGAATTGAAATACTTTTAGATAGTGCAGAGTATTTAAATGTAGGAATTATGAAAAAGTTATTGCAATCGTTAGTCTAAAAGAACGTCACTTATTTCAATGCGTGTATATTTCACATATTTACAAATTTACTTGCACAAAATATAGCTTCAGATATATGCACATCAAAACAAAACTATAAAAATGAAAAAGAATTTATTTAGATCTCTGATTTCTTGCGTTCCTTTTTTATTAATTTTAATACATCTGGAAAGTTCAGAAAACAAACCACATAATTGGAAGTTCAAAACTTCACTTAGCTCATTTTGACCTGTCTCTCATGTTTAGTTATATACGAGTCACGAACATTTTTTATTTGCACACAAACATTATACGAATAATTCCAAACAGACAAGTCTATATTCGCAATAATAAATCAAACTGTAACCAAGAAAAATGGGAAATTGGTTTATTTCTACATTATCGGATTCATTATTTTAATTATTTTATAAATTCAACTTATTTTTCAAAACTAATTGATCGTTTAGATATGAATTTAAAAGCTTTGATGGTTTAGTATAGCCCGTCACAGCAAAAATATACTATTTTCAAAGAATTTATAAGGTAAGTATTTTAACATTTATGAAAATAAATCATGTATTTATAGCGTAGAACTGACTTCTAAGACGATATTTTACACATGCATTACATGCATACATAAAATTCACCAAAACTATCGAGTTTTCAAGTTATGCGAAAACTATATCTGTTATTTTATAACTATATCTGTTATTTTATGACTACATCTGCGTATTTTGGATAAAAACTAATCCAATTTAGTTAATTTAAAATTCTAAAATTATCAATAATTAGTTTTTTATTTTGAAATAGAATGTACCTTTTTGTATTCCCAAATTTTTCAGTTTATGGATAAGTTTTCAACACTACTGTTATTTTAATAAAAAATTACAAAGAATCGAAAAATATATATTTAAAATAGAATAACTAATAAAAGTGAAATAATTCTAAGATTATATTCGTACTTACTCATTTTTTCAGGGCTGATTTTGGCAAGAAGTTATGAATAAGAAGATGGTAATCAACTTTTTTCGGTGACTTCAAGTGACAGAAAAAGTGCATTTACTCAAGTATTGATCAGGTAAAAACTACAGTATTCAATAACATTTCAATCTATCGAACATTTTCCTATAGTGAACTGTGATTGGTCAATACAAGTATACAGGGGTTGAACGAATGGAATGTACGTGATTTCCCGTAATTGCCCCTAAATCTGTTCATTGCCCCTTCGTAGGCACCCCTCTCCAATTATTTCTGAATCGATTTAGCACTGAACTCTTCCGTAAAAGTAAAACTGTGGAATCAAAGTGTCAATAAATTACGTGTTTGAAGAAAAACAGAGTACCGTTTTAGGAAATCAATGAAAATCAGTAGATATAATTTGTGTATATTATTATTTTTTTGTTCTTTGATTTTTTCAAAGGAAATCTTATATTAAAAGGTGCTTAAATTTAAACTTATGTGTTGAAGGAGTAATCTTTATCTAGTAATAGTGAAAATAGCTTACATGATTTATTTTCAAATGTAAAAAGTATTTGTGCCAAATAGATATACTGTCAGTTTCTGGAGAAAATTGACGTAAAAAAATTAATATTTTCAATGCCGTAAAACAGTTCCTGCATTCCCAAAATTTTCACTAATCTTGGTAAAATGCATGTTTTAGAAACAAAAATAAAATTGCGCTTTCGTTGGAATTAACACATATCTTACGGCAGATCCAGTGATGTAAAAAGTTTGACAGACGAAAGCAAGCGAAAGAACTTTTGATTGTTTAAAGTGTTTTGCACTTTTTGTTTCATCTACTTTTTATCTGTGAACTAAAAGACTATTATTCTTTAAATAATGGCGTAAAATTATGTTTTTAATGCCCATTTAATTCGTATTTTATATGCGTTTATTGCGTAATCCAATGTGTTAATTGGGGAAATACGAGAACAGAATATAATTAATTCTCAATTAATCAATAAAATTTTAACAGTGTATTCAGTTCAAGAAATATTGATCAAAAGGAGTGAAGTTTCTAAATTTAAAACAGCTAATTTGAGTAGATTAAATCCGAATAATTTCATAAAATTATGTAAAAAACACCTATTACTCTAATGTAAAAATAAACACTTTTTATTAATTTATGGAAAAAAAATTTAGGTGCTCTACAATTTTTCACACACAAAATAATTCCGATAAAAGTAAGATTTCGTTGATTTACGACATTTTCTTTTTATTATAATTGATCTTGAGAATATTTTTTTTCAAAATTAAAAGTACTCATTTCAAGAGAAAATGTAGAACAATCTTAATAAACTTATCTGTACAATGTTAGCTTTTTCAATCTTGAAATTTAATTAAATCCTATAAGCAAAAAATTCACATACGTACACGAATATTCAGATGCGTACACGAATTTATCTTTAAAATGCCTAAAATTAGGTAAAATGCTTAATATTTGGATAAACGGAATCGTTACGATATATGAGATCTTTTAAATGTTTAGTCTTTTATAAAGTAGTATCTATTAATTCATTCAACATCGCAAATATTATATCACTTGATCTCATATCCTTCAAAATTCGTCGTTAGAGTATTTATATTTTTAGTGGAACCTCTGCATTATTTCCCAGTCAGCAGTATTGGTTTTAAGTCATATTTTTCGACTCATACTTTCTCTATATTTCAGAATGCAAGCAAAATAAAACATTTTATTTCCCATAGAATTCACATTGCTTATGCTTTTATTGGATGCTCGTCCATATGTTTACTATTTCAATTTTTGATAACCATTACATCAGCCGTTGAACTATCATAATTCGCCTTATGTATTGATTTGAGGTATACTTGGGTAATAACGTGGCGTAATACTTCTCAATCTTCTGTTCTTATGTAATATAATCTCTGTATTTATGAATCAGAACAATTTTATCTTTGTCGTTATTGGTTAAATAATATGACTTGATTTGATAAAGAAATTTTTTTATCACACAAGTGCTAAATTTTTTTGATAAAGTAATGATAGAAGTTTTAAAGCCCGACACAATAAAGAATAAAATACGCTTTTTAGTATATTCGACCAACTGTAGATAAATGTATCAAGAATATGACCTCAATTCGTCAGTTGATAGCCGGATTTTTCTGCCCACATTTGTCACAGGGCACCTTCAGAAGTCAGTAGTTTTTTACTGTTGAATTACACCTCCTAGCTTTACGATTCAAAATCTCTCAAGTACGTTGAAGTGTAGATAGATATAAGGAATTTTATCCCACCTAATCTTTACCAAACTTTTCAGATATTCAAAGGAAAATAAAAGACTCTTATGGTCAGATACGAGAATTAATTTACTGACTTTTTAATTAGCCACAGAGTAAAATGACTTTAAATGCATGTCATTATTTGTATCAGCTTCAATTAGTAATTCAGTCTAACAAACATAGAATATAATTGGCTTATTTAATTTATAAGAATGCAATAACAATTTTTGACGGACGTAACTTCGTGTCTTCGCTTAAAGATCGCCGTGAGTCAGTGGTTTTACCAATTGCGCTAGCAACGTGCGAGTTGCAGACTTCGCAGATTCTATTATTCCAGTTTCTTACCCTGAGAGTATTTCTCTCTCCTATGTCAGTAAAATCTTTCGTTTGCGTACGTCCACTTCTTGATTTTGACATGTGTTTGGCACAGCTTGGCCAAATATGGCCCTTGCATCATAAACCCCAACCAACCTGTTTTTGTTCAAAAGATCAAAGCAATCAAATATTGAAATTTAGTGTACCATTGTAAAGGTAAGCAATATTAATTTATTTTCAATATAAAATTGCGTTAATTATCCTTGCTAACAGTTAGTAATTGTAATGAAACTAAAAATCGTTCATTTAGATAAACAGTATTTTAATTTTTTTTAAGTGGTATAACTTCATGTTTAAGACTAATAAAGTGTTAGGGCAAACTACAAAAATAAATTTTGGGAAACTGAGTTTATAAATAAATTTTCTGTGTTTTCAGTTATGAAGTAATGTGCATTGCAAACAAATTCCTGTTATTTCTATTACGAAATTAGTTTTACAGAAAATGAGACTCAAAAGAATACTAGTTTTATATTTCTCTGTTTAACCGGAATGAAAAAAGTAGCAAAAAATCGCAGACTTTTAAAAGGACAGAAATAATTTCTTATCCATTGATAAAATGTTAAGTGTGTGTACAGCTCATATATATGTGTAGATAAACGAAGAGTTCGCGTAGAAAATATTTTAATTTTTCCCTTAAGTGATTCGCACTTCAATCTCTTGTAATATTCAGAATGCGTTAAGTAGCATTTAAATGATTTCGAAAACTCTTTAGTCTCTATCAACAAAAGGCTTCAAGAAAAAAAACTATCATCTTGTAAGAATATTCTGAATTGTAATAAGATCTTTTATACTTTTGGGAATTATGTTTTTGTCAGTTTAGTCCTCACTAAGGTAGTTGATTACTGCTGGGCATGAATTTAGAAAACGAAGGATATGTTTGAGATTATTGCACGGCATTAAACTATCAGGGCATATAAATTTTATAGGTATGAATAGCGATCCCGTGAAAATTGGAATGTGTGATTGCAGTGTCATAGAGCCTTTGAATTTCTGTTCTTAACTATGAGCATAATCCTTCTTAACGAGTACTAGATTCCAATATGTGTTTACTTCGGTTCAGATATTTTACCCATCTTTCACAATGACACAGACATCGACTTTCATACAAAATAAAACCTAAGTTTGGGCCAATTTATGGAGCATTTAAACAAAGGTATAAATAATTCTTATCAAGCAAAAGGTAACGAACAAAGGCACGACCGAAGTTTCTCCATTCTTTCTATACTACCTCTACCTCTATGAGGCCACGACTCAAAAAGAAAAGTGTCTTAAGAAAGGGTAGCTGAGCTTGCGAATTTTCAATCTAGGATTATGACTTATAGTATTGTTTATTTAAGCAATCATTATAAATAGTTGGGAAGTGAACTAGTAAGAATATATCTGCTTCTCTTGAAAAATAGTGGTTAGTGCAATTCGAAAGTCGTGTGATGTAGATTTTCTTAAAAACTGCTATTTGTGTTGAGATAAAATGATGCTTACTTTTGTTTTTCGCTATGTTCTTTTCCAAGAAATTGACTAATTTATCAAGGGAAAGAGAAACTATAAATAATGACTTATTTAAATAAAACTTGTTTAAGAACAAAAGATCGATTAGTTTCATTAAATTGTCAGTTTACAATGTTATTCTCAAAACAATTTTGTTAACTTTTCAATTTTAATCATATTGCTGTTCTGTATTCTCTTTCTTCTTCATTTCTTGTTTAATTAAAATTAATTAACTTGTTTTTTATAAAATTATTTGTGATCATGATGGCTTAAGAAGTTAAAGATTCTACTTAAAAAGTGAAGACAGGAGATCTAGTCAGCGGTTGTTGAAAAATACTTTAAAAAAATATTGTATAAAATTCTATTCTAAATTCTATCTCCTGGCGTCACTTTTTAAGTAATTTGGATACTAAATATTAATGAAATATGTAACACTTATCGCAGAAAATATCGCACAGTGGTATATTTAGTGATTTAACAAGGATATGCCCAAATCAATACGAAAAGGAGAATCAAAGCATTTTCGCCTATTCAGGAAGTTGCTAGCATCGAAAAGACACATTTAGGAGGAATAAATTACTCTGACCTAAGAAAATAACATTTGGCATAGCTGGTAAAACAGAAAAGACGTCTGTAATTTGGTGGTTGTAAATACGAGTCAGCTCATGTGAGATAAATTTCGTATGCTCTTCACTTTGCTGCGTACAAACATTTATTATTTTACTTCAATGCATTTTGAGATGCTGCTACTGAACAGAAATTTGCTTTTTTTAATCATGAAACATGTTATAGTTTTTGCTTCCGCCTTGTAATCACGAATATAGCATTTTTATTTTGTGGTGTGATGGATCACAAATTTTATTCGAAACTTTGGGTGAAATTGCCGTTAGAGATATACATGCATAATAATCTTCATAAATGTGTATTAAATCGTTGCTTTATTAATTAAATTTAATTAACTATATAGAATTTCTGTACCTGTTTTCCACAGACCCAGGCAACAGAGAATCAGTTGTGTCATTCTGTAGAATTTTTTATGCGTTTTCTTTAGACAGCTTACAAGTATAGTAGAACCACGGTTATTCGAGCTCCGACTAACTGAGTGTTCGTGTTATCTGAACCAAATTCAATATCGAGTTTTTCAAAGTTTAAATTAAGCTTCGAGCACAGTTTGCACACTTTGTACATAAAAATCGAGAAAGTATTACATAACAGAAGATCGTTAAAGACTTTTCAAAGAAAGTTTAAAAGGTCCGTAACTCAAATCCAAATGTATTGCAAAATTATCACAATAAATATATCTTGTGATACAAATCTGAGTATGCATTATTCTTAATCCTAGCTTTATGAATCTTTCAGTGGCAGTTGTAGAAACATGTTTAAAAAAAATTCTGTATTTCATATAGGCTGTTTTGTGTCACTAAGTCCGTATTATCAGAGGTGACCTCGGACCACATTACCTGGGATAATCCAGGCTCCACTGTGCCTTTTTTCGAAAATTTAATACCAGGTTTAATTTTAAAATAACATTTATTTTATTTTTGTATTATTTTAGTAGCAAAAACAGACCGTGGTGTATAGTGACATTCCAAAACCAATTTTACCAATTTTTGGCATTACATTGGTTTAGTTCTAATGAATATATATTTTAATAGAAAAGTTGAGTGATGATTCTAAGAGATAAGGTATATATAACGATATTACTGAGGTATAAAGTCAACATTCACTTATCTGACTCTTGACAAAATTTAAGTCTGTCAATATAAACTATTTAGAGTGCGTCATAAAGTAATATTTTAGACTGTAAACTGCAAAATATATCATGGCCATAAAGCAAATATTTCTGATTGAGAATTAGGGCTAGCATCATAAACAATGTACCTACATTTATTTCTTGTCTACACAAGATAATTCGTTTTTTCACCGTCGGTATTTGCTCAGTAGAGTTCAGTCTTCTTTTTACTCGTTCGCCCTATTTTCTGATAGGAAGATCATAACAAGGGTTGGAGTTATTTTGGAAGAAAATTAACAAATTCTTGCGAACAGACGGGACAAACCAAATTTGAACTGAGAAAAATCGATTTCCTTACGGTCCTTTTATGAACATTATAAAAAGTATTGCGTCAGTGAAACCAGAAATAAAACATGATTCAGCCTGCTTTATTGCTAACCAGCATCGAGCAGCGTCAATCTCTGTTGAAGAACATTCGACAACATCGTTAAAATTTACGGTGAGATCACATGGGTTTTTTGACATTCTAGGTGTATCGAATTTCTGAAAGCATGTTACATTACTATTTATGAATGAATCATATTTTATCACATAAATGTCTAACACTTTGCATTTCTTCCAGGAATGTCTATATTTTTACTAAAAAATCGTTGTACAATTGTAGAACTAATTTTTTTTTGTGTTGGTCTACATGAAGTTATACTCCACACGTAAAAGGATTAATGCAGATGCTTCATCCACAATTTTATGAAAATATAATATATCGAATACAAATATACCAAATATTAAGATTACTAACTTAATGGGAAACAAAACAATAAACAAGAATCATCCATTGAATATTTAAATTAGAGCATTTAGTCGGAACCAAATAACGAATCGCAAAATCATTATTTCGAAAAAAAATAACTTAAAAGTCCAACTCTATTGAAAAAAAAGTTACAGTAGAACCTTGACTTTCCGAGCTCTGATTAACCGGGTGTTTGTGTTATCCGTACCGAATTAGCTACCGAGGTTTTTTAAACCTTAAATAAAGCTTCTAGCACGATTGTGCGCACTTCGTCCAAAGACGCGATGAAGTACGGCGAAACAGAAGATCGTGAAGACAACGTCATTTACGTCCAGATTAACTGTAAAATTATCACAATAAATACTTACTGCGACACAAATCGGAGTACTCTTAACCCTAGCTTTATGTATCTTTTAGTAGCAGTAGTAGTAACATGTACAGTAAAGGTGTTCTAGATTTTGTATAGGTTGTTTGTGTTATTAAGTCTGTATCATGCAAGTTTCGGGTTATCTAAGGTGGCTTCGGTTCATATTACCTCTGGTAATTAAGGTTCTGCTGTATATTGAAAGTTAAGGAGTATAAGTTGTTTGACTACGAATTATAACACGTGCTTTTGGAGTTTCGTAAAACAAAGAATAATATGGAAAATGTA
This sequence comes from Meta bourneti, assembly GCA_933210815.1. Taxonomy (NCBI): domain Eukaryota; kingdom Metazoa; phylum Arthropoda; class Arachnida; order Araneae; family Tetragnathidae; genus Meta; species Meta bourneti. The sequence continues at coordinate 49,520,732 of OW119929.1, read as the reverse complement.
TTTACGTGAAAACATTCAAAATTGCAGATTCGTGAATTGGAGCTATGCCGGCGATGTATTGAAACATGCAATCTGCCTGTAGTCAAAAATTTCTGTAACTTTCTTATTAATCGAGATTTGTTTTATTATTATTTTTTATTAATCAAATTTATTTTATTAGTCAAGATTTAACTGATAAATTTTGAAACAAGAATATAAAACTTTTTTAGAACTACTGAATGCAGACATTTTCTTATCACTAAACAATGAGCAGACTGAACAATTAAAAAATATTCTTCCTTTTAAAAAGAAGTTATGACGATTCAACTGGCTCATGAGATATAAATTTTAGCTTTGAAATTTGTTGATTAAAAAGTATAAAAATTATGTTTTCAAATAAAATAGAAGAAATATTAAAAATTTCTTATATAAATGAGTAATACAGAAATTATGCTAAATGGTGTGCATATGCTTTTGTGAGAAACGGTTGCGTTACAGACATTTCTAAGTCTTTCTGAAAGTATATGTAAAGAATTAATATTGGCCCTCTATTATTCTAGAAACTTTATATATTGAAACAGACAATATCTCTTAATATTATTCTCTTAACTTTTAGCATCAATGAAGTCCCTTTAAATAGTAAGTATGTTGTATAAACAATAGTTTTGCATCTTATAATTTTCCATTGTTCTTTGAAGTCGTTTCTAATGAAATGTTTTTTTGAATGACTGAGCTTATAAACTTTAAGAACTTGAAATTACTTTCTATGATACAAGTCACGATTTCTGATCACCAATAACCCCGATGAATCTATGAATTTCATAGTTGGTTATTGAAAAGCAAAGTTCCGTAAATATACCTCTTAACACTTTTGGACCTACTTTAGTGCGTCAAAACCTTCTGCACTACTAATGATATTAATTTGGAAAAGCAATCATGCTTGGAATCGGAGCTCGAAGTATTGATTGCTAACTTAAAACACATTAAATCGATTTTCAACTACCGAAAGATATTCCTTTCCTCAATATTTGAAAACGGAACTGCTGGGTCCGTTTTATGTAGCGATTTTCTCGGAAACATTTTTAGAATCAAACAAATATTTTACATCAATAAAATACTACGTGAACAAGCAGTTTAGTGGAAAGCGTCTGTGCACAGCATTTTTATGAATTTCTTGAGTATGTGACATAATATGTAGTAATGCTAAAATTTTGTGTTCCCTCTCCAATAAGTTATGACTTTCCAATACGATATAGCTGAACTCAGATAGTAGTTGGCAATAATGTACGAAAACATTTTCTGAATTACTTAAATGTTATTGGTATTATTTTTCAAATGTAAGGTACGTCAGAAAATTGGTATGCTCGTTCACTTGAAATGTCAATTTTACTTTCTCCTTTTTTTCGATTTTATTGCTGAGTTAAATTGGATTCTTGTCTTATTGTTTTGGAATCATAACAAGTAAATAAACGTTCAAGGTGACGTATATATTCACAAACATACCGTAGTTATTGAGAATTTACTTTCCTTACCTTACAAATTCAATAGAGCCAAACCTGTATTAAATTTATAAAAGGCATTCGCTTATGCGCAACTCTGCGTAATCGTGATATCTGGTTATTTTTATAATAAATGAAACATGAACCAAACAAATAATTGTACAATAAAAAAAATTATGGAAACAAATTTTTTTAGCATTCAGACTTTTTCTTTTTATCCTGTGGTATGGCAGCAAAATTAAAAAAATTATTCTCTTAGTAATCCATGCAAATGTTTTTAACTTAATATATACTATACGTATGTTTGTCGTATATATGTAATTATCACTGGAAACCAACTGCATCTCAAATATACTTCAATAAATATTAAATCCCACTAAGCTGAGATCACATGAAAATATTTTTTATTTCAGCTTTACGTAAATAAGGATATGGTGCTCGTTTACTGTCCAAAGATGTCCATTCACACCACGCCCATCGGTCATCCAAAAGCTGAAGCTAACATCTTGAAGACATCGGTGGTCCATGTCAATGAACCACACTTCTATAGGACATCCAAAGTTTACATTGATGGATGTTCCAGTATATTTACGAGACACCCCATTGGTTGCTGGACTTTTGGCATTAATGACACTAATTGCGTACTGGAAACCAGCATGAGTTTGTCGATAGAGAATTTCGATTTCAAATCCAAGCTTATTTATCTAGGAAAGTTGCTTTCAAGATAAGGTTATTTTTGAATGTGTACTATAATAAACAAATAATTCCTTAAAAGTAAGTGTTTGTTCTTTATATTTCATTCAATTTTTTGTTTTCAAACCTGATTTGTTTAAATCAGATTTTTGTTCATTTAATTTTTTACGGCATTAAAAGAATTGATTTATTTTATTAGATGAAGTCCTTTTTTACCACTTCGAGAGAATAGATTTATTTTGTTAGTATATGTCTAATTTGTAGTGACATATAGAAGTTATTGGTTTCATGTTGTTTTATAATTTGCTGTCGTTTCATTATCGTTATAAAAGCAATCGTTTTTATTTCGATGTTTATCGCCAAGTTTTGCAGAAAATTAAACTGAGTATTTGTTTTGAAAATTAATTATTAACTTAACTATTAACTGGTATTTGTACTTTTTTACAAGAAATCGCTGCTTTTCATTCAGGAAAATTCACATACAAACGTAGTACAGTTTTTTTCTCCGCACTTTAGAGTAATGTAAACTTTTATTTTCTTTGAAGGTAATTAAAATTGGTAAACTTAGATCAAGTGTATTCCGTTGCACGCACTGAATCATGCAAATTGCGTTAGTACATAGAGCAGAGGTAGACTTTGTTTAATGCGTTAACTTGTCGGTTAATAAGTGATTTTCCTGAAAATATCATTTTCTCCTTGTAGGTTTAAATTATTAACTTTGTTATAAGTAACTGATTTTAATGTGGTTTGGTTATATATATTAAACTATGTACTATTGACAATGCATTCACTTTAATGTCCTAGTGCTTGATACTAAATTTCAAATGCTATGATGAAGTTTCTTTGTGGCAAGTAATATTTTCAGAAAACTATTTGAATAGTAAAATTATTTGGTAAATGATTTCATTTGTTTGATTCTGATGGGCACTATTTCCTTTAGAGCACTCTTTCCTGTGAAACCTTTAACGTACTATTGATGAATGAGTTATTTCTAGATAGTGTATTAGATGTACCTATAATTTTACATTTATTTCTTAAAATACATTTCGTAAACTAAATCATAATTACTTCACGATCATTTGTGCCTATTTAAATGAAATGCTAAGTGATAAATATTAATGATTTTGGTAGCTATAGAGTACTGTAAAATTTTAAAATATTTACTTGAACTTTCCATGATTTTTGCTAAATTACCAGCCTTTACTTATGATATTTCCCAATTGCCTGTTCGATAAATTTTTAGAGAATCTATAGAGCCAAAGATAATCTATAGAGAAATATCAGCCAGAAATTCAATTTTATGTCTTTTTTACACTTAAGAATTTTTTTTGATTGAAACTGCAAGAAGTGGCCATTGAAAAATTGCAGGATAACTTTTTACAAATATCTGTCCACAATACAATGAAATGAGAGCCTTTTTGAAACTTAATATTTTTGCAACATGAATTAAAATACTGTCTATTTAAAATTTTGTTTAATCTGGTAAGGTCTCTCGAAACTAAACAAGGGAGTATGTGCTAGCGTAAGATTAAACCTTCAGACAACTGTCTCTCTTTAACTAATTCGGCCATACACTATATTTTAATGCAGCATTTTTGTGTGATACCAATCTGCAAACCCGTCTTCGAATTAAATTAACACTAATTTACTAACCATCAAAATTTGAGTTCATGGATTTTTTCTTTTTGAAACAAAATCTGTAAGAAATTCTCTATACAATTTTTATCAATGTGAATTCTGTAAGTACGGAAATATCCAAATCACCTGATTGAATCTGTTCAATTTGTAGTTTCCTAGTGTCTCGAAAAACGAATTATTCTAATTTCGAATAAAAAGTGTTATATTTTCTCTTAATTAAATTAAAATATTGTCCTAGTTTTAAAAATAAATTCGCCTATTTAAATTATTGTTATCACAAACCGAATATTTAGTATATTTAGTTTCTAATTCAGATTATGTATGCATTTGCTAGAAGTTTTATACGACTACAGACTAAGGCAGTGGTTTATATTGTAATCGAAATAAATGTTTTGACAAATAATATATCAATGTGATCTGATAAATTCATTGCCACATCGAGAATATACTTTGAATTGAAGCAAAGAAAACAACAAACATACGACTGAACTACATACGATTGAATCGACGCATATTTATTACTCCCATTCTTAGGGGTACGTGTTTTACTATTATAGTAAACATTTCACATGAAATACATCTTTTATTTTTACTCGTAATAAAACTATCTTAAAATTTTCTACGACTGAGAATTTTGTACCGTATCTGTATCAGCACTAAATTTCAAAAGTAATTTCCTTTTTATTGGAAAAATTAAAGAGGAGAAAATGGATCCTTACCTGAAATGTGTTTTCTAAGCACAAAGAAAAGATGACGCATCACTTTTATTTGACAATCAACGTTCTTTTACTTTGTGGGACAATGAGTATTTCTATAGACAATTTTATGTCTCTTCTAAGAATAACATGTCTGGATACTAACTCTAGAGGTTCGTTTCGTAAAAAATTCAATTTGCTTTTCTTTTATATCGAAATAGTATTTTTATAATTTCGAGTGATTTGATGTCAAACTTCACAATAGTTAACAATGGTGAAAATAGCTGTGTACGTAAAGTTATAAATTGAAGTGCCAACCTCAAGATTATCACAGTTCATGCAAAAGCATTTAACAATTTGAATTTAAATCATTTTTTTTTGTTTTATTCTCTATTTTGGGTTTCAAAATTTCACAGGTTTATGGTTTCAATTTAAGGTACCAAGTGTGTTTATCAACTTCCTTCAATAACTGAAACATAATAGGTATGTAATTAAATAATGCAAATAGATATAAATACAATACTTCAGAACCTCAAGTAGAAATTAATATATCCTGCAAAATGTTTATCAATTTCCTTCAATAATTGAAACATAATAGGTATGTAATTAAATAATGCAAATAAATATAAATGCAATACTTCAGAACCTCAAGTAGAAATTAATATATCCTGCAAAATGTTTGTTTTCATTGATGCTATCTGTTCTGGAAAGCATTTTTAAAGTTGATATCTCTAATAAATTTTGCGCCATAAGCAAATGTTAGAAATATAATTCATTTACCTATTTAATTCATTAATTTAAATTAATTTAAATGTTCTTCTATTTCATCATTTAGCATTTTGTGAATTGTGTGTGTGTGTATACGTATATATCCCATATGAAAACAAATATCAAATCGAGACTATATTTCAAGCTGAAATAGTTGATTTGTCTAATATGGATAAGATTCAATTCAGAGTGCGCTCTTTGCAAAACATTTTTCTTGGTACAATGTCTCCCGGTACTGAGCATGCAAGTAAAGCATGTCATCGCTCATTTTCGTACGCATCTATAAGAACATGAAATGACAAGTAGACTTGACAGTCATAAACTAAGCATAAATCTTCAACAAAACTGGGGTGCAACGGCTAGTCAACACTGGTGCGAAAGAGATTTGGGCGCTTGAATATAAATCTTTTTCATGCAACCCTCAACACTAGAGTGTAAAATAGTTTTCCCCAATAAATCTTTAAAAATGTCAAGGGTGAAAAATACGTAATGGTACAATAGGCCAATGAGTAATTTATATACAAAGGAACCGGGAAAATTTTAACATTTGTAATTCGTATCATTCATGTTCATAGATATCATTTTGAGTTAGAAAACATTAGCTATTTGTTTTGGAATTTGACAGTAATTCTGAGGAACTCCAGGAGTCTGTGTTTAATGTTAATGGTGAGAGGATGTATTTATTGATAATTTCTCATTAAAGATATATTACACGGTAATAATCTTCTCAATACACTTGTTTTAAATTGCAAGAATTGGCGTTTATCCTAATTTTAAAATATTATTTTTTTGATAAGATTTCGAGAATCTCCAGCTAAAATTGAATTTATGTTTAAGTAAATACGACTTCTTTAAACAAGCGGATAGAACATTACGTTACTTCAAATTTGATTATGAGATATCTTTAAAAATTTGTTGAAAAGCAGGTAATTTGTTTTGATGTAAGCTATAGAATTCGTTAACATGTTATAATAAAGTACACAAAAATGAAAATATCACGTAATTTAAAATAAATACAATTTCAGACAATCCGGTTTGTTCACGATCAAACGACGAAAAATTGCGATTACACGCCGTGGGAATATCCAATCATCAGCTAATATGAAAGGGTGTCCCATCTTTTATCTGGTCTGAAAAAATAGCGGTTCAAATTACAGACTTCCCTATGTAATAAAAAGCAAAATGTATGGATAGATACAAAATTTTGTCTGAAGTTTACCTTGTGTTAAAAATATGAAAGATTCTTTAAAAGTGTAAGTGGGTTCTACCGATAGGGTTCAATTTCAGTGTGGGCTAAAGATGAACCTACGGTTCACTGAATATTTCTGATAGTTTTGTTTCTTTTCGGAGATTGTTTCGTTTCAGATAGTATAATAGACTATGAAAATCGTTCTAGACTTCTGTTTTGGACTCGTGAAGACTTGGAGTAAGACAATATCAAGTTACATTTTCACTCGTTTGCTTGAAGTCCTCAGATCCCTTGAATGATTGCTTTAACATATGAGTATTTGTTAATTTATTGTGTAGTGAAAATGGAAACCTAACATTATTTTAAGAGTAGGACTGTCTTAAGTCTTTCAATTAAATATTGTAGGAGGCAAGGAACATTAAAATTTTGTGGCTTAGCACGATCTTGACCCTAAGAATTAGCAATAGTAATAGTATGTTGTAAAAATGCATTTGTGTCAGTTAAAAATAGATATTTGGAAACAATACAAACATTTTATTCCTTTAAAACACTGAAAATTTTTAACTGCATCTGATTTGAATACTTTTTAAATTCTGTAGATAAGTTAGAAAGATAGTTTTTCTGTGAGAAAGAAATATATTTGTGGTTTGTATTATTATTTTTAAGTTTAATTTCATTTCTAAAAATTGATTATTTATAATAATTCAGGACTACATTGTCAACTTACATAATTGGGACATGTAACAATTGAATTGCATATACATTTAAATCTACTTTAGCTTTTCTTCATTTTTTTTCATTCTTTTGAGGTGCTTCTTTTTTCTTATTAATTTTCTTCAAGTATATTTTTTCTTTGTCGTATTTTAGCTTCTGAAAAGAGCTAAACAGAAATCCCGTTACACGAAGTAGTTCAATTTCTGGAACCTTCTGAAAACAAAAAATATGTAGATTTTGGCAATAAAATGCAAGTGTATGAAGGTTGTTAATTTATAACCAATATGTGCTCCATTTATTTGCGATTATTTACATTTAAAGGAACGATACATTGCTAAACGAACGCTAGCTATCAACATCTGACATTTCTAATTATGATCTGGTTTGGAACAAGAACTACCCAACATGATTAGTACAATATTAATATACGCGGAAGCATTCTGGGTTCGATGTTCTGATTCACATGATATTCGGGTTCACCGCAATATAAATTGTCGAGACCATTTTTAGGGTAATTGTAAATTCAATAGGCAGGCTGGAAGCAATATCTGACAAGTATCTGTTTCACAATTTCTCTTACAGTAGCACTGTTTGAAATAGTCAAAAGTTATATTTTTAGGAAAAAGTCAATGTCATGAATAAAGGTAGTTTATTGAATCGGGACAAAATAGTACCAAACTACAGTTATATTGTACAAAAGGAGAGGTAAAATTTTTGAAAAACAAATTATTTCGATTACAGAGAAAATTGTTTAAATGTATCAGTATTTTAAGCAAAAGAACTGAATATAATCTACGCAACCTTTAAAATTAATGATTTTAGGATAAAATTAATGCCAAGCAATACCAACCCCAGCTTTCACTGTCAATGGTAGGAAGCATCTGCTGGATGACAATCTGAATTCAATTTTCCTTTACCTAAGAAACATAACAATCTACCGGTTCATTGTTAAGCTACAATCGCCTCTTGTTTTCCATGATACCACCTCAAATGTCTGTTGCTCTTGAAACTATCTTACCTCAGAAAGTTCCAAAATTGTTTGGCACAAGAAAGAAAATAATGTACTCTGTCACTGATTAGTTTTTACGAAGTTCTTTAAACTATATATTGTTATTTTATGAATAAAAGGACTGGATTAATTTAATTTTGTAACAAAATGTGACTTAATCCTTTTATTTGCTGAACCACCCAATGTGTCATTCGTTTATTTGATATTTTTGCTTCGGTGATTTACAAAAGTCAGTCTATCTAGCCCAAATTCGTTTTTTTAAAGAAAACTGAATTCAAAACATAATTCACTTGATACTCTACTCATAAAGAGCATGACAATCTTTGAATACATTTTAAATTCACTTTACCCCAAACCTTTAATTTCTTGCGTTGTTTAAGGTGCCCGCTCGATTGTACTTTAAAGACAGGCAGCATATCGTACTCCCTGTGCAAGACTACTATATTTCAAAAGCACAGAACGCAAAAACACAGTCCGTCTACCGAAAAATGCTGTAACTAAAATCGTAAAAATGATTGATCTCGCGAATAACATCTTGCATTCCCAATATTTTCCTATAGTTTCAAAACTTCTCGAGTTCCTAGAAAAACGCACTTTTAGCTTGTAGCACTCTTGCACCAAGGGTGAGATAGTAAGAAGTTTTGATTTGTATTGGTAGAGTGCTATATATTGTTGTTTACATATCAAACAATATTGTAATATGTACAGAAGAAACTGTACTGTCTTAAATGGAAATTTCAGATTTTGATTGACTTCAAGTGATCAATGTAGGGGTAGCATAAGTACATGTGATTCAATTCGCCTGCTATTTTACTGTTTCGAACTTGATGACCAAAGAGCACTCCCTTAAAAGGAGTTAAAATAACTTTCCATTATTTGACCCCTTGTTCTACGAACCTAATAAGGTTGAAGACTTGGTCTGTCTGTTGTAAATTTGGACATAATTTTCAAACCTTTTCATAATCTTTTGTAATTTTATTATACTAATGTAGAGACAGATCTTAACTAGTTACTAGGCCTCGTGTACAACTCTGTGGTACATGAGATAGTCTTTATTCGTCAAACCCTTTAAACTAACAATTTTTTGTAATTTTATAATTCTTATTTTATAATACATCTTATCTAGTTACTAGACCTTGTGTTGTATTCTGTGGTACACGGAGAAAACTCTTTCTTGCAAAGTTTTATACATTTCATAATCCTTTGCAATTTTATTTTAATTTTGCAAAAGATCTTACCTAGTTACTAGGCTCTGTGTTGTTTTCTGTGGTACACGGAGATCTTTTTAAAGTAAACAAGAAGAAATGGGAATCCAAACATGTGAATACAATATTTTTTTAATCTGCTTCAGCTTTGTGTTTTCTTTTAAGCTACTTCTAGCTACTTTTAAAATCAGACTATTTTGCACATTTGGTGATCATACAGGACTCATTTATTGCATACCAGTGTAACTGAATAGGTGCATCCTTTCAAGAAATGAATCAGGGGCTGTTTCTCATCAAAAATTCGATACCAGCATTTAAGGTTCACCTTCTCGTGCATGTCCCCTGTATCGAAATGTAGACACGCGCAGTGAATAGCAGCAGTCTTGCAGCACAAAAAGGAACACAAAGCGTTCCGTGGATCGGGGACTGTCGCCATTGACGCGTCTTTTCAGATTGCGGTTGCTGCCATGGTCCTGCTCGCTCCCTTGTTATCTATTAGGTGACTTAGAAAAGGTCCGAACTCCCTTGCCCATTAGTTTTGTCAACTTTTAACCGGGCAAAGTGGAATTTATGTGGCCTGTCACAATGGGAAGGAACACGGCTCAAAAACAGGTGGGATCTCCGGCTGGGGTGTTTATTCCGTGGATTAAACCTTTTGGGTGCCTTCGGAATTGACTCTGAAACCACTATTCCACATTCTATTTCTCTACCAGTAAAATGGAATGGGTTTGTTAATCTTAGTAGGAAAATCAAATTATTTCTAATTCAAATTGCTCCTGCAGTGTTAATTTTTCTTTTAAGTTAAATTGCAGTCTCACCGATATATCGTGTTTCGTGGGGAACAGGAAAAAAGAGCGAGTATGAAGAAAACTTTCTTTATTTGTTATAAAAAAGGCACAAATTATTTAATTACGTAATTTTATTGAAAACTAAAAGTTTATCAAAATCGATGACTTTTTAAAGTAATACTAAATGCGGTTTAATTTGTTTGAAACGAGAAATCCCTTCTTATTCGTGCTTTCGAGACACCCAAATATGTCTTGTCAATCTAGTTTAGGTTTCATCGTTTTTTGCTACACGAGGCCTAATTAGACTAGGACTGAATCCAACTGGGTAACTGCATGAACAAGAGACCTCTGTTCCGAATTCAAAGAAACAGGTTGAGATTTTTTCTCTTTGTTCACAAACCAAAATTCCATCAGTGAACAAGTAAAAAGAGCGATATATCCGAATGCACGATATAACGATACGGGTACAGTGCTATTTCTAAGCTAAAGTTATATGTGAATAACCGCCAAGGGATCTATAAGCTGATATGGTATCTCGTTTGTCAACAGAATGCTAGGCGTCATTTAAATTTGAGTTCAAAGCTAATCTCTAAGGTTCTGTTAATGAGTCACTCTCAACTTGTCTCTAAAGTTTAGTAGATTGAAGAATTTACGTCGCACACACAGTGAAGTAACACAACGGGCTATTAGGTACGGTCCGGGATCAATCCCTAAGGCAAAGATCCGAGGACACCTCGTAGTAATTTTGAACCACGGTCAGATGACGAAATCAACACCTGAGTTGGCACCCCACTCTTCATCACCACAAACTTCCACACCACGATAACATAGAATATTAGAGGCCTCGACAGATTTAACGTGCACCAGCCATCACGTATTTGACTGTCTTTGGTTGGATCGATTTCGGCGTATATACCCTCCGGTTACTAATCTGCGACTCTACGAACTAGGACACCACGGCCCCACTATCTATAGAACTCCATTTTAACTAAATTTTTCTGGTGACGATATCAAGTTATTAGATATAATTGTCTGAATGCAAGAACTACGTAACTCACTTGTATAGGGTTTTGAGATAAAAGGAAAAGCATCTTGATGACAATCTCAGTTTAAAAATATATCTGCATTTTTCATCAGCTTATTGATAGATCTAAGGTGGTTGAAAAAGTTACTTAGCATTAAATTCTGCATATCATCTTTACGAATTTAAGTATAACTCAAAATGCACCATTTTTCTTGTTAACTAGCTTTTGTATGGTGGTGAAAATATAAACTAATCCTATAAATAGCAACAGCAGATGGTTTTGATAAAATTATACTTTACTTATATGTCATTCATTGACACTTGTCTTCTAAGTGATAAGTAACCTATTAATTGCTACAATTCTTAAATATGCTTAAAACAGTGAGTTCATATTTTGCTCTGCTGCATTTTTTTTACTGTAAATGCTTGTTAAATTTTAATAACAAACTAAATTAAATTTAGAAGATACCCAAAGAGAAAATTCTTGTGAAGTATTTGATATACTCCATCAGTATAACCTTGGAATTGGTGAACATCCCATTCCTTGTCTGTAACTTTTACCTGTATTTAGGTAATCAACTAGCAAATTACAAATCTTAAAATTGACGAATATAAAATATTTTATAACGATTAATTTGATTTCATCGTCTTAATTCTCATTCATAAAGCTTTGAGACATGTAAATAATTTAAATGGTTAATCGTTAAATAAGAGTTCTCTTTTCGAAAAGGTCAATTTTGTCCGTAGGATTTACTCTTAATTATTGATTAAACAGTAAATAATGTAATTGAATGGAATTCGCAATTTGGTGCTGAGAAACTGAATATTTTAAGTTTATAAAACTGACAAGCCAATAAAATCGTTATACGGCAGCCGTTTTCTTTTATTTTGGTTGTAAAACTTTCCGAGAACTCTTATTTAGGATTAGGTAGAATTTTATTATCAAACACTTGTCCATTGTTTCGGTTCACTAGAAAAGTTATACTGAACATATTTAAAGACCATTTTGTCCAGTTGCCTATTTAAATTTTTTATTTAAAATCTTCAGATTTAAGTGTGCACCTGAAATTTAATGAAGTATTGTAATCTATGAGAAAGCTCACAATTTGAAAATCGTAATAATAAAGCTATGCATGCTATGTTAAAGGAAATTCTTGCTAAAATATGATTTTTACTACAAGATGCAATAAATGAGATGATAGAATATGATGTCTTATTTCTTAATAAAGTGATAAATCCATGCATATTTATTATTATGCAACTCCCAGCTTAGACTATTAAATATATTATTTGTTATGAAAATGTAATAAATGACATAAGAGGTTTAGCAGATCTCCAAATTTATTTCCTGAATTGCAAAGATAAAATAAATCTCGGAGAATCAGTTTAATTTTAGATACTTTCAACATTTATTTCTAAAACACAGACACATTTTATGGTAACGACATATATACACTGAACACGTGGAAACAAAAATATATGGCAGCCGATAAATCAAATGCATTTTGACATTTAACAAACTCCAAATTTTTTGTACCTATAGTTTGACATTGTACTGCGGAATCTTTTCCATATTTTAAAGGAAAAATATTCCTTGAAAATGGTTAAAATCCTTTTAAAAAAGGTTCAGCATGAAACATGATAAATGTAATGACAGAATATATCATAATGAGCAAATCAAGCATTTAAATTGCAACTTTTTGAGACATTTTTTTCTCAGTTGAAAAATCAGCAAGCATATGTAATGACCAAAAAATTTTGCACCAAGCACAATTTAGCTAATGCACGAAACATTGTAACATGATTTACTAAATTCAACTAATATGGTTGGAGGCTTAAAATTAGAAAATTATTTTTTAAATAAATTATTAATTACAAGTGATGCTTTCGATTACTTCCTTTGATGGTTTATTAAAATCGAAATAAAATTAATTGTCATTTTAATTATATCACATTCTTTCTAAATTACAAATTAATGAACGGATATTATGCTATGCATAAAGAAAAAATTATAAGAAGTTAGAAAAATAAAAATTTAATTGCAAAGTATTTCTTATTGATCTTCCAAAGTATGAAACTATTCCCCATTTAGACATATGATGCATACAGGCTAACTATTGGTACATATTTTTCCTACTTTATAAAAATTTCTACCTAAGAATTTCTATTTTTATTCCTGCAACTTGAAAATATTTATTTTATGATTCATGATCAGTATCTCAAAAATAACAAGTGCTTTAAAATCATTTTTAGAATTTCAGTCCTGTTTCTATTTATAGAAGTCAATTATTCAAATTAAGTACTTGTTTTTGAAATTGGTTTAAAGTGCTTAGGTTGGAAATGTAGTTTGACCATTTTAGATGAACCAATAGTAAGCCTGTCGATTGTTTTTTTTTCAGTAACACATTCGGCTGCTCACCATAAGAAAACATTTCTTTGTAAACACAAATAAAATACAAAAACGATAGAACCGCGATGTATACATATCTATGCAACAAATAACAATGATCTGTACATCTTTAAGCAAGTACACGTAATAGAAAATGGAGGAATAGTGCGCTTGGAACGCACGTAACATTCAATTCCTAAGTCTAGACTATGTTACAAAGTCTTATGTGAGATTTTGCGTTTTTATTCCTACCTCTACTGTCAAAGAAAGGCAATAAATATAGCTAAGAACAATGTAGACACATCAGCATTTGTTCTGTATATCATCTATGTATAGTGGTATTTTCCTACAGTTTTAGACATATGATGCATTCACTCTCATGACGTCCTCATGTTTCTTCACACTTGCGTTACGTTTTTGCGTCAGAGTTTCTGTCATAGCAATTATTTTCCTTACCATATACACACATAATGCTGTCACGAACGCACATGCGCAACTATTTACAGTCTTTTTCTATAAGTACGATGGGTCAGATTCAATTCATAAAAGTCATTGATTTTTTTAAACTTGACTCCTCGAGATTAAAGTATGTCGTTCGGTTATGATGAATGCATTGAATAATTTAACACTTTCGTATTCTCCTAATTCAGACTTATTTTTCGGAAAATGAAGAAAATGTTGAATCATTTTCAAAATGCATTTTGATCAGCTTTATTTACAAAATGAATTTCTTAAAAGTGGCATCCATATATTGTCGACAATGAAACAATGAGTAATTACTGACTGAGATTCCATTCCATGAATTAATTTAATTGTTAAGAAACGAATGCATATCTCAACCCATACAATGAAGTCATACAGATGCTCTCTTTAAATATCATTCACACAAGAATTTAAATTCTATAAAAATTTAATCCGAAATAAATATTAACCGAATTTAACAAAGCCTTTCCATTCTAAATACTCACAAACCAGAAAATGTCTGATGGAAATAATGTCAGTTTTTTTGTTATGTCAGTAGGCATCTCAATATCAAATGTTGATATTTAACGTCTCATACCGATGCTGTATTGCAATGAATGTTTTGCACTACTGGAAAAGTAACAGAGCGTGTGTGAATTGAAGATCATCTCTCTCCTTGTAAAACTTTACACATATGATACAGATGCTTACTTGACCGACTGCGCGATCGTCTGTCCGTTGGCGTTGACCACCGTGTTGTTATTGTTTTGGTTATTCTCGCCATTTCTTTGGCTGTTCTTCTTGCTCTTCATGCGCCGGTTCTGGAACCAGATCTTGACCTGCCGCTCCGTGAGGTTCAAGTTGCGGGCCAACTCCCATCTCTTCTGTTTCGAGACGTAAGCGTTGAAAAGGAACTCTTTTTCCAACTCCAGCGTCTGGAATTTGGAGTAGGGTTTGCGCTTCTTGCGGACGGTCACGTTCCCTGTCCACTCCAAAGGGTTTGTCACCACCGTGTCGGACACTAAAAGAAAATAAAACATGCTGTTAGTAATCTATTTCTACTTGTTGCTTGGTCTAACTTGTCTAGACCTTGTGGGTTGGGGGACAATTTAGTTAACTTCACACTGGAGCGACACAACGGGCTATTGGTGACGGTTTGGGATCCATCCCGAAGGGAAAGATCTGAGGATAACACCTGGTAATTTTGAACCACACCATACCGTGTGGGAGACTTGTCTAGACAAGCTAGATTAAGTGCGTGGATTCATACACTTTCAAAAGATTCAAACCAAGCAAAGGATTAAAATTCAGAACCTCCCTAGACAGCCCGAGACAAGAAAGGAAGTGACCAGAAGAGGCCTACACCGTATTGTATTTCCTACAGGTCGGAAAAAAATAACCCTTGAGCTTAGCGAGATTTTGAGTAGTGTAGTATTGCTTTCCCCCGATAACATATATAACGACTAAATACCCATATTGATACCGTACCAGAAGTCAAATTGAACCATGAACAGAAAATACCGCTTTAGTTATTTTCAGAATTCCATCAGAATAAAGTTTGTCCCAAGGAACTTCACTTATATTCTGCAGTCGCAAGAATGGCTTGGCATGTGAAAATGTGTTCTGGGATAGGTTCAGTTTCAGGGCAATTTCTGCAGTTATAAGGTCTTGTTGCATCCCTATTTATTTCCATTCCTTTAAGATGGCGAGTTCTTTATCTTGAAATAAGTTTAGTGGTTGCTCTATTCGCATTTAAAATTACTCTTTTTAAGCAAAGATCAAATTAAATTGATTTTAAATGCCCACTGGCCAGTCTAGAGATGTCAGTCTGCGGACTTCTATCACCCCCCGAATTTTAGTGATGTTTTATTTGGTACCAGATATGGATGAGAGGAATTGTCGAAGATATGTTCTCATCCATAGCTGGTGTGAAGCTTCGCTTTCGCAAGAATTTTGTAATATGTAAGAACTATTTGATTGCAATGACTGAGATAGTCTATTTTCCCAAACGATCTGTCATTTAATTTCCGTTGATCTCCACATGTTAAGGACATCTGAGAGAGTGAAGTTCGTGAACTTCCGGTCTTTGGACCAACAAAAGTTGCATTTCCCCCCCTTTTACCGTGATTTCATTCCACTCATGAAAAAATTCTTCAATTTATTTAACCTGACTTGACAATATTTTTTAAAATTGTTTTACTCCAAAAAAGTATCAGATCAACATGGTAATTTAGTTCCTTTTGCTGCTTAGCAGTCTGCTAATCATGTGATTAGTGCTCTGGCAATTGATTTAACAGGATCTGTGTTCGAATGCTGGTCGGGGCAAAGATATTAGTGATTCGGACTCCCTTTTAAGCCTTAAGTGTCAGTCTAATTAGCCAACGTGTAGCAAAAACTGAACCGTAAAGAGACAAGCCTATCTTTTATTCTGTATGAATTTTTAATTCAATGCTGAAATTATAAAACACTTCGATTTAAAAATTAAAGGGCTTTGCATATCATAGCGATAAACCACACTTAAATTTTTTCAGGAAAGTAATTTTCAAATGTTAAAAAATTCCAAATGCAGAATGGTTTATAAACTATTCAAGAAGCAATGTTATCTTTAAATTTTAAGTGTTAAGAATTCATTCAGACGATCAGAAATTCTTTTGATCCTCTTTAATATTCTATTTCTTAATTTTTTTTTCTTTATTGAACAGATATTTTTGCCGCTTATCTCTATGTTGCTCGGTGCCTTTCAATTTGTTCTCCCATATTTGTATTTCAGAATTGGCAGAGGTCTTTAATTTATTCAGCTCATTTGATTCTAAACAGATCTTTAAAACATATTGCAAACTAAAAATGTTTTCGTGATCTTGCTGCAATACTCCTATAAAATTATTACATTTTTGTACATTTTTTGGTTGAATGCCGAAATTATAAAAAAAGGCTTCCATCTACAAATTTGTTTCCTCTTTCATACAGAATGGCAATTCATCTATACAGTCTTTCCAATATGTGATGGCTTTCAATTTTAAAGAGCACATCACCGGATTAGAGCAGAAACTCATTAACTGATAAAAAATTACAATACAGCCGTTTAAAACTATTAGTTTTTAGGTAAAAAATGCAAATATTCTAAGCAGTTTGATGAGGTTACATATCTTTTTAACAGATTAGAATATGATAATGTATTTCTTATCATCATGAAAGCAAGCATTTAGTGTTAAAAAAACGCAGTTTCCAAAAACGGCAGTTAATGAGTTTCTGCTCTAAACCGAAGATATGCATAACTAAAAGTTACGTGATTGTTTTCCCATGGCTTTCATTAACCCTCCTGGTGGGTGTCTCGATGAGACATCTCGTCACTAGAAGAAAACTGCTCAGATCTTGATGAACGAGATATCTCGTCATTAGAAAAAACTGACCTGATCTTGATCTCGTCATCATAGAAAAAATCGGCAATATCTTGATGACGAGATACCTTATCATTAACAAAATTGGTCAGATTTTACAGATACCTTATCATTAACAAAATTGGTCAGATCTTGACAGACGCGATACCTCGTCAAAACCACTTGGAGGGTTAAAAACACATCAATATTATGGATTCATTCAATTTGAATTTGTTCTTTGCTGCATAGTTGGTCGACTATGAATCAATATTTATATTTTCCACTTTAAAAAAATCCGGTTTTAAGGCGTTCACAAGAAAAGCAAAAACCCGAAAAGGAATCCCCTCATTTATGCCCCGTGTCCATCTTTCTAATGAGGAATCTGGTAAAAACGAGACACTTTTAGGAGGGGGTAACGGTTAGCCCGGGCATAAACAGCAGCACAATGAAAGTGACCTTTTAGCGGTCTCCGGAAGCCGTTAAGAGAGTAAAATCTCGCCACTTGTAGCTATGAGTCGTGGATCGGCGATGGCCGTAAAAGCCCCATAAAGCTGCCTCGACGCCCAAAACAAGTGCGAGGAGTAACTCTTCACAGCCGACTATAAAAATGGCGGCTCTTCGAAAGAAATCTTCCGACGCGAAAACTTCTCCAGATCAACCTGTTGTGTGTTGAATTCCCTCCCGGGTTGACTTGAGGTCAATATTGCACAAGGAGTCCTTTTTCGGCTTGCTTTTGAATTTGATTTTTTTTATATTTCCAATATCTCAACATCAGTAGGGTAGCTAGGATTCCATTTTGAAGGGGCCCAAAGTTAAGACTACTTTTTAAAAGAAGTAAAGATCTGGAGACCGAAAGAATATTAAATTTCACTAAAATTTATTGTTTAGTTTTCTTGATTATTTTTCACTTGATTGATTTCACTTGACTTATATCACTTGATTGATTTCACTTGACTTATATCACTTGATTAATTTTTAAAATAAGGGATGTTTGGTTGGTTAGTTATTTGTTTAGTTGGTTGGTTGTTTAGATTCGCTGGTTGGTTGTTTTTTGGTTCTATGGCACAATGGCCATATTTGGCCAAGCTGGTTCATTAGGGTTTCATGGCACATTTTACACAGTAGAGATTGAGTATAAAGTAACGCATCTTAGTTTATTTGTGTTCAGAAATTGTTTTTAAATGGTTGCGTTCAGTAAAATATTTTTACTATAATTAAGTAACTTAAAGTAAATATTCAAATCTTGTTTCTCTAAATTTGTTTTCTATTTAATGTCTCTTTTGAAGCGTTGGTGCTATATGTAGGTATAGGAATATCTCAGATTGTTGCCATCAGGTGAAAAAACAAATTGAGTCTTTCATATTTTAAAGCAAATGATTTATTTAATGAATTATTAACGTAAAAAGTGTTATTTCATTTTAATATCTCAAAAGATCTGTGTATTTTTAATATTTTATTTGTAAAAAGATATTTAAAAAATAAGAAATCCACACTTTAGGTGTTTTGTCCCGGAAGCTCTCTCCTCGTCTGGCTTCACCCCTGGTCTGTATTAGCAAGTATTGTTAGTGCAGTACTGATACAGAGTTTGTTTTTATAGTTTATGTGAATTATATATACTGTGAATTTTTTGTAACTAAACAATTTTAAATAGCTAACTATTTTTCAAATAACTTAATTTTGACTTCAAATATTATTTGTAAGATTTGTTGCACCTTTGTGCAATCTCAATCTATCAGGAATTGGAATTGGAATTATGAAACGAGTTATCCACTGCCGTCATGAAAATCGGTACATTAAAAATTTGTTTTTCTAATAAATATATTTAATAATTCTCTAAGGGATAGACAAACACTAACCTTAAATGCTGTACAATTTTCCCGAATTGAATAATCATGAAAACGGCGATAATATTTAGTATATTTTATGTTCCTTTTTAGCCAAAGGTAGATATGCATATGTGCACGGTAAAATAATTAATACATTTTAAACATCTTAACGAGAGGTCATATATAATGGAATAAATATAGTTTTATTTCTCAATCCAGTTAATTAAAATTCCATTCTTTATACAGCGGTGTAGCTTTAAATTTTGGACTGGTAGAGGTCTTTAATGGAATAATTTAGTCTGACAGCGGTCTTAAAAAGAATTTTTTTTTCACTTGGCTGAAGTCTTCGATAGAATAACTTATTGGCAGATATCTTTGATCGAATAATTTTTTGGCCTGGCAGAGATCTTTAACTGAATAACTTTTTATCTTGGCAGAGGTCTTCGATAGAACAACTTTTTGGTGAAGATCTTTAATAAAATAGTTTTTTTGGAAGCGTAGGGTCTTCAATAGAATAACTTTGTAGTCTGTCAGAGATCTTCGATAGAATAACTTTTCGGCAGAGATTTTTAATAGAATAACTTTTTGCCCCGGTATAGGTCTTTAATAGAATAACTTTTTGGCCTGGCTGAGATCTTTAATAGAATAACCTCTTGGCCTGGCAGAACAACGAGAATGGGATAATTTTTCAAAGTGTGCACACTAACTATAGGAACGAACGCCTTTTGATCTCTTTTAGGCCGATGATTTCAAAAACAGATTTTGCGACCCACCCTAATGTAAACTGAATTCCTCAAAAGCTAGATGATTTTCAAACTAAAAGTCTAAAACACGACCACAAAAAATAAAACAGGACGGAAGCATTTATATAAAATTTTGATTCTATGTGTATGTGTGTGAAGCGCATATAATCCTCAAATACTATGCATAGACCCGTCCAAAGATCATAGGACGATTTTATTCACCATTGACACGAAACCTTTGTCCGTACCTCTTTACATTGTAAAATTAGATAAAAGAGAGACGGGCGGCATAATTTCGGAGACATTATCTATTTAGTCGTTGAAATGGCGTATGAGGGCGAGGTGAATTAGGGACGGGAGCACCAAATAAGAAATTTGCTCAGGGGGAAACTGCAGCATTAAGATGGCGTCAGGGGGATTGAGTCCCTGCCCTGACATTTACTGACGTCACCTCCACTGACTCACCCCCTGTTCGTTTGCTCCCCCATTTCCCATAACGACCCCTGGTTTGCCGATATACAGTATCGTAGCGCCATCGGACGATAAAAAAAGAAAATAAGCAATTCAGGCTCGAATGGCGTATGAAAGTAAATTCTTATTTTCAGTTTGAAAGAGTAAAAAAGTGGAATGCACAATTATTTGGTATGACTCATTATTATGTAAAAAAAATTCGAAGTTGATGTTATTCTAATTTTGAATACCACGATTATTAGGTCAAAATTGTTTAAAGCAAGAATTGTGCGGAGAGGTTATTTCTTATCGGTTGCTAGCTTCTATAATTTACATGATTAAGAGCACGGAAAGATTTTATTTGAAATAAAGTTTAAGATATTTTGGGTTTCATAACTTTAAAATAATTCTTCCGAGTATGTTTAAACAATTTTAACAGGAGGTGTAGACTCAGGAAAGTGGTAAATCATAAATTAAATTAGAGTTTAGAAATTTATTAACACTACATTTCTAAGAGGAAAGATTAAAATTTATGCGAGCTTGAACTATTAGTTTTTATCATGGCACAAAACTTAAATAAAGATGTACATTACTTTGAATTTCATTTTTAAAATCATGAAAATAAATCAGTAGTACGAATAAAAGTTAACCATTACTTTTGTCATAAAATTAGATTGTAACATGAAGTATTCTGTAAGAACTAAAAATTCTTGTTTCTGCAGTATCATTGAACACCCTGCAGTTTTTTAAATCCATATTTAAATCCATATCCTAAGAATGATCATTACAATTAACGAGTGAATGTTTTTAATATTTTCATTTCGACGAAACTAGCTCTTGATTTTTATATCCATGTTAAAGTAAAATTTAAGTATTACATTTTTAAGAAATTACTGTGATTTTTTTATGGTGATCATTGCTTATATTACTGCATCTGGTTTCCAAAAGCTCTTTGAATGAAAAATGACACTACATAAAAGCATCTTTGAAAATCAATATCATTGGCATGTCCAGAATCTGAACGAAAACAGTTCAAATATTTTAATGGTAAAGTAATTCAAAAATTATCAATCTTAATTGAGCTGATTAAGTTGAGGATGGTAAAATAGGTTGGAATAAATTAACAAGGTATTTGAGCATCGAAAATTAGTTTTAAAAATCTCACAAGGTCCTTAAAACTAGTCCTTAAAAATCACCCTCTGTGTAAGTTATTTCATTTATATTTAGAAAAATATAATCAATAAATGTAACTGGAACACCAAATCTCACCTTATCTCCTATTTAGTCGTACACATCGGGTGTTCAGTCTGATTTTTCTTTAATAGCTCAATAGTTTGAAAACGTTGCTTCTTAGAAACTATTATAGGCGATGAATGTTTTATAATCGCATGAGTTAGTTTTTAAAAGACTACCATTAAATTGTGTTTGATTTACTCGAATATAAAATCAAAATTATTCAAAAAAGGCTTCTTGTTGAAAGTATGTGCAATTATTTTTTAAACATGGAACATCAGCTGATTTTTTAACTATAACTTTGGCAGCCTTATATCAACTTACAGTTTTAGACATTATAGTTTACTCTGTGTAAAATTTCCTGATAATTTTAGTTTATGATTGCTATGTCCATTTGCTGCGGATTTAAATTCTTTTACTTGATGAGATGAAATAAAGATGTGAAATCATGTCTCCTATTAGGGGATTCTAATTTCACTGAGAACTGTACAGTTTTATAGTGTTATTAATCGATAAGATTATAAAATCCACTTTAACAGCAGGAACTTTTTTCAACAAATGTAGAAGCCAGTTCGAGGAAGATTAATGAGATATTAGTATACTGTTATCTAATTCCACACAGGGCCGCGGTGGCCCGGTTGGAAGAGTAACGAACTAGCAACCGAAGGGTTGCGAGTTCGAATCCAGCCAAACACCGTCGTGTACAAAGGGGGCTGGTGCACGTTAAATCTGTCGTGGCCTCAAATGTCCTCACGTTGGCGTGGTGTGGAAGTTTGGAGAGTGGGGTGCCAGCTCAGGTGTTGCCTCGTCATCTGACCATGGTTCAAAATTACGTGGTGTTGTCCTCGGATCTTTCCCTTTGGGATTGATCCCGGACCGTCACCAATAGCCCATTGTGTTGCTCCAGTGTGACGTTAATTGAAATACCCCCCCCCATCTAATTCCACATAATTATATAGTCACCATTCTACATCAGTGGTACACCACTTCTGACAGGTAGCATATCCTGTCTCATTTATTTTGTATATAACTTGCTTGATAAAAACTTGATACAGATACTTTATGAATACAAGTACTTTTCAAACGCAAGTACAAGGGATCATGGTGGGATTCTCAAAATGTAAAATGCACTGTGATTGTCGCAGGGGTTTCCAGACAAGAATGTAGATGCAGGAAAAACTTATTCTCAACATTTTAAAAGCAAAACGAGACTTTCGAGTATGACTTTCATCATTGATTAACGTGTAAGTGTGTCATTCATTAAATTTTTAAAAAACTAAAAAATACCTTACTTTAATAATGTCTATCTCAATAACTTTATAATGATAGATACTAACAAAATATTTTTGTCAGGTTAAAATAAAGGATAATATATAACATATCTTTTAATGCGTTTTTAAAACACGGGGAAGAAAATATGCACACTTTCGTTTTACGCTCTACTTTAGACATATTTTTACCTATGCTCAGTATTATGCTAACATTTAGCATTTTTGAAATCATCCATCAAATAATAAAAAAAAATGGATTCATGCACTCATATTTTAAATTGTATAAAAAAATTTAAATTTAAGAATAATTATGAAAACGTTATTTATATTTAACTCAAAACATCTATTAAAGTCTTCAAAGTCTATCAACCTCTTAATTTTTTAACTCAGTCAGTTTTTAACATCGTATGAAATATTTAAAGTCTAAGATTAATTATGAAGAAATTAAAATATATTTATATTTAACGCAAAACGCGTATTAAAGTCTTCAGTCTACCAATCTGTTAATTCTTTTTGCTATAGATTCCTATCTTCTCACGTCTAATTTTCAAACGTTATATTTTCCAATGACTCAGCTCAGTGAAACGACACGACATATATTTTTCAGAAGAACATGACTTTTAGTAAATTTTATTTCATCAACCTATCAATCTACATTTACTCCTGTTTACTATCAACAGAGATGGTTCTTTATGATAATGGTCCTATTCGGTAATAACGGGCCAATCAACAAGGGTGACATCGAATCTTTTCAACCACAATTCTCAGCCATTAAACGAATCTTTTTGCAATAGCCTAACTGAATTTCAAACAGACGCCACCTAATCAAAATGCAGTACAGCCTCTTGAAACAACACTAAAAGAAATCGAACAATAAATATTTATAGCGACTGTTAGTTGTACCGATGGTGTTCGATGATTTCGAACTTTTATGCGCAGAAATTTGTTTTATGCCATTCAAATAAAGCAATAGATTAGAAAAGGGCCCATTTCACTTCTTTGCTTTTGATCATGTCTAATCTTTTCTACGTCTTATCGCAGTAATTGAAGCAAACACCTGTTACGCTCGGGTGAAACTTTACTTTTTTAACGTAGAAGTTTTCCAGGTAAAGAGAAAACCACGTGGTAACTGGGCGGCTGAACTACAATGTCTTTCGATTGGGCAATAAAGCTTTTATCTGGGCAGGCATCAGCCATTACATGAGTCGGTTTTCTGTGGACTATAGCGTGGGTATGAGAATGATCACGTGGCTTAATGCATACACTCAACTGCTTGCAATCGGGTTCTCTTGGCAGATGCCCAGCTTCATTTCGAGAAACAGTTTCCACTCTTAAGTTTAGTTTTGACCGAAAAAACTTTAAAATGCTTATTTTTATGCTTAGCTTTTTATGCCTTACTATAGTAATTTCCCGTAATAAAACATAAAAGCTTAAACATTTAAAAACCAGTATTTAAAATTTCAAGGGTGTGCCACAAGGGTCTTAAACAGTAAGCTCTGAGCTTTAAATTTGCTATAAATTTTAGGTACTTTTTTTATTTTCAATACCTTTGTAGTTTAAATAATTGATGTAAATTCGGTGAAAGCATCGACACAAATTTAACTAATTACCCTTTAATTACTTTCGAAGTTAGCTTCTATTACCTCTTATTTATATAAGGGGCCGTCGTAGCTCAGTGGGTATGTCCACTGCGCTAGCAACGTTCGAATTGCAGGCGGCGTAGGTTCGATTTATGTGAGGTGAATTCCTCCCTGGGTGTATTTCTCTCTTCTGTGTCAGTAAAATTTTCATTGTCTGTGTTTGTCTATTACTTGATATTGTATATCTTGTGTCTGGCGCAGCATGGTCAAATATGGTCCTTTCGCCATAAAACTCCAACAAACCAAACCAACCAAATCTTATTTATATGAATAAATCTTTTCATACCTTTTTCAGGTTAAATTTCTTAACTGAATTATTTACTTTTAAAGCGACTTTTGTAAGCGTATCACCCACAAATATATAGAACAAGACAAAATTAAGCTACGCTATTCGCAGAAACCCAAAATAATATCATGTGTTTCAATTAGAATTTATAAAAGTAGTGTTTTTATTAGTTTTTCTAATAATTTATTATGTTTCGGTAAGAATAACAGTTCTATATAAAACAATAATTTCACCCCGAAAAATTTTCGTACACAAAATATGGATATTCCTTAACATTAGAATTGAATTTATAATGGTTTGCAACTGTTATTTCAAAATCGAAAAAGTAAAAAATATATCCCCCCTCTCCATTCTCAGATTGCATATATTTAAATGTACTCCAAAACAATGCAGTACATATAAAATACTTTATCTGTGTGTAAATGTACCTATTTAATTACTGTTAGTTTTAGTTTAGAAGTAACTTTTTCTAACATAAAAACATAATACTTAATCTGTAAATGCTCAATCTGTTTTTAAGCCTAAATTAAGGATTATAAGGGAGGGAAACAAATAGTTACTTTTAAAAATTAATTCATTTAACGTAATTAATACCAAAATAACTAAAAGAAACAGCTGAAAGTAATATCTAAATTTTTTGGTGCCATTCTATGCCAAAATGGGTTTTGAAAAGTTAAAATTTGAACTCACTCTTTATTAGGGGGTAAGTATGTAGTTGAATTTACGTCGCACTGGAGCAGCTAAACGAGTTATTTCGACGGTTCGGTATCAATCCAGAAGGGAAAGATGAGGACAACACCTCGCAATTTTGAACCATGGTCCGGTGACGAGGTCTACACCTGAGATATCTACACCCCACTCTCCAAACTCACACCAAGCCAACGTGAGTTTTGAGGTTTGAAAATGTTACCATGAGAACATTTGGGGCAACGACTGATTTAACGTACACTAACCCCCACGTACACGACGGTCTTTGGTTGGGTCGAGTCTCGAACTCGTAACCCTCCGATTGCTACTTCGCGACTCCACCAACTGGGTTACCACAGCCCCCTCTTTTATCAACAAAATCTGTTCATTTCGATATTTGTTCTTAATTGTCAACAAATTTCCATTTTTTTAAGTCCGGGAATCCAAGGACCCCTTGACCCTCTGGTGGTTATCTCAACGAGGTAACTCACCATTAGCAAAACTGACCAGATATTGATGGATGAGATATCTCGTCATTAGAAGAAAACTGACCAGGTCTTGGTCTCGTCATCGCAAAAAACAATCGGCAATATCTTGATGACGAGATATCTGGCCATTAGCAAAATTGGTTGGAAGTTGATGGACGAGATATATCGTCGAAACCACTTGGAGGGTTAACTAACACTGCAGGTATGAGAGGTCGTGTGAAGCTGTTAGCCAACCTCGTAAAGCTGTGGAGAGCGTTTTGAAAAGATTTGTCGGCTTCCCCTTTCCCCGGGCAATAAAATCTCCCGTTTGGACCCCCATTCGGACTCTTCGGTATCCTTCAAATACTATTAGGAAGCCGTAAAACCTTTATAAAGCACAAAACGTTAAAGCAGCGTGAAATGACAACCACATCGTCTCCATTCACATAAAGATCCGACAATGTGCTTACTAAAATATTTAATGCTGCTGTAGCGATCCAAAATATGGGCGTTTAATTTTTTACTACCTAATGGGAAAGGTTTATGGTTTGAGATCACAATGCAAATATAATACCACTTATGGTCTTTTGAGGTAAGAATTTACTAATACTGTGACTTTATTTTCTCACTTCAAATTATTTCCAGAAACTTAATGCTAAATAGTAGCGTAACTGTGCGAAAACATTATAAAAATGGTTGACGGATATCAACTATTGAGGAATTTTAAAACGTTTTTTATGTGTTCTAGTTTTAGTATTTAAATGTATTGTGCGATTGTAAGTGTTTTTTTACTCGTATCACATTATCATATTTACGATTAAATGTTTTGTAATTTTTTAAAAATCACTGCAAAAATTCATTTTTTGGTACTGCATATTTTTCAAAGGTAAACTATTAAAATAAATCTCAAGAGGAACGAAAAGATTAATTGCTATTTTTTTTTCATTTCTACTCTTGATCAAAGAAATTGTTTTACTATTATAAAATCTATTGTACACCTTATAATTTTGTCTACTTAACTGGGGGTAGTTTTTGTCATTTAGTTCACATTTTGCATAAAACGCATACATGCATCAATCCTTGTTACTCATACATATGATACATTTCTATGTTACTTGTGTATAAAAACATGCAAAATATTTAAATAGGTATTCTGAGTTCTTTTCTTATAGAGAAATCTACGTGTTAGTTTAACAACTCAGCTTAAGTAGTTGAACATATTTCGCGATACTAGATTTATTAATTTTGTTCGTTACAAATTACATACCATATAATGTTAAAATTAACATTATGTATAATTTAATAAACAATAGACGTTTTGCTTCAAAATCATGAAAATGCTCTCATGAAGCATTGGCTGTGCAATTACATTTGCTCTGTTGACATTTTATGGTATGTAAAATTTAAAACTTCTGATATTATGTTGAAGTTGGAAAATGATGCTAAAAACTGAATTGCATTTGATTTTTCAATTTCTTTGCTGGTACCAAATCAATACAATAGTTATTTAAGAGTGCTTTTAAAAGGAATGTATACAACTTTAATTTATGGAGACTTGAACAATATATGACAAAAAGAATTTTATGATAGAGAAATCAGTGCTTAGATATTCTCAGTATTAAGCAATAATGCCTCTAATAAATTAAGTCAAATTATAAATCACAGATACTTATGTATAAAATTAAGCTGCCATTTGAAAGAAATTAATTAATTTAAATTACATTATTTCATTTTTATAAAACAAAATACTAGTGTATTAACTAGCTATCTATAGCACAGCAATGAATTTTATAAAATTAGTCGTAACTGCACATTAAAGCACATATTCCAGTCCATCAAAGCATTTTAGATTGGATTACTTTTTTGTTGATGACAAACTTTTGAAACTTTATATGATGCTTTTTCTAGACTGAGTCAGGCTGTGTCTAGGTATCACAGACAAATATTTATTTTCTACTCAAATAATTTTTATTGTTTAGTTTCCAGCTTATAAATCTAGAAATAAAGAAAACACACTTACCACTTCCTGCTGGTACATATGTAGGTTGCGGATGACTCTCAGCGGCTGCAAAAGTCCTCAGAGTATAGCCATCCGAGTGAGTGAACCCATCCATAGGGGCCCGTGCCCTGTCTTCCGTCGAGAGGTAGGTGACCGGCTGGGGCCCATGGTGGTCCATGTGCCGTCCGGAGTATGGGGCATAGTTGCACCAGGACTGGGGGGCGAAAGTTTGGCAAGTGTCTGTCGTGGCCACGGTGCTGGGCCCCGCACTGGGCAGGTCGTAGGTGTTGGACCAGAACTTGATGGGGGGCTTGCGATCCGTCCTCGCGTGGTGGTCGTTGTAGTAGTAGCTGGGCGTCATGCTCTCCCTGCACAGTGACGGCTGGTTGTACTGGGAAGGGTGGCTGTCGAACGCAGAGTGGTTCTCGTACGCGCCCCATGGCTGAGCGGCCGGGTGGTGGTGGCTGTGGCGTATGACGCCCCCGGCCGCCCCTGCTCCCCCCAGGGCCCCTCCGCCCCCGTCCACCACGCCTCCGCACTCGGAGTGACCGTAGGCCGAGACCGCCAGGCTGGACGCTTGCACGCGCTTGGCGGGGATGTGTAGAGGACCGGTGCTGGCCGGCTGGACGACTTCGACGCTGGACCGGCTGTTAGAGGTTTCCTCATACAAGCTACCATTCATCATACTCGAAGGCTCGGCCTGAAGAAGAGCAAGCATTTAGACGACATCTTAGGGAAACATGCGATCGTTATCAGATACAATTAAACACTGGCTGATCACGCTTGTAAGACAATGCTTCCCTCACAACCCCTCAACAGTTCACAGAGCCACTTGTACCAATCTCGATACTCAACAAAAACTACACAGGTTAGCGAGAATTGTGCAATCAACGTCTTCACTCCAGAAATTGGTATAATAATTCACACTTTGGCCCTGACCAGTTATGACTGTAGTGGTACAATTTAGACCAGAGGACTGACGGAGACTACACGGCAGAGTTGATGGGAGACAAAAATTGTTTTCATCAGATCTTATCAACCAGTCGCAAACTGTCTAATTCAAACTGTCCTCTTCAATGGTACCCTCGTCAAAAGCACAAGCAATTCAGGAAAGTAAGGAGTGCCTGTCAACAAGGGACGTAAAATTTAACGAATATGATCTGTCCAGTGGTTTCGAGATAAAGAAAATAACGACTGGCACTAAGATCGAGACTGTCTTCTTTGACTAATAGTCCCAGTCCTCAAGTCGTCAGAAGCACATGCGATTCAGGAAAGTAACGAGTGACGGTCAACACGGGGCGTAAAATTTAACGAATATGATCTGTCCAGTGGTTCCGATCTGAAGAAAATAACAACTGGCTCTGAGATCCAGACCGTCCTCTTTGGCTAGTAGTCCTCAAGTCGTCAGAAGCACCAGGTAGGCAACGAGTGACGGTTGATATGGAATCGGAATAAAACGAAACTGATCCGTCCAGAGTTAGCAAGCTGGAGAAAGCAGCAAGTTCCAGACTGTCCTATTGCACTGGATAATATCACAAAAGCGTCTGTCCCCCAAGTCAGATAGTTGAGAACACTCCGTATCACAGAGGAATGATCGGTCAGAGAGAGCGGAGTCGGTTCAACAAGTAGGCAGCGAGTGTTGTGCCGGTCGCTGGCGAGGCAAAGCTGCTGACATCGATTCGCCGGTCTCCCAAAATGCCCGAGGCGAGTCTCCGGAGCTCCTCATCAAGTCGCGGTCGCCATCTAAATATGGGAGATGTGAGAACGCGCACCGCGCGACTGGGATTCAGGGGCGCCCTCCACACTCTCCCATTGGATGGCGGCGATCACGTGGCTTCGCGGGGATCATTAGAAGTAATACATATATCCCTGAGTTTAGGGTGCCGCGGATCAGAGGGGATGGATGCCGCTGCTTTTTAAACTTCCTGTTGTTTGTTCTCGCCTCGACTTCGGATCGGCGGGCCTTTTTTTTTTTATTGGCGGCGTCTTCCCCTCCCCGCCTGAGTTTTCACCTTGCGGTAAATCGCCACACGGGCAATTTTTTTGTAATTTCCCTTTACTCGTATTTTTGAAGACAGTTTTTTACTTGTTTTCCTGTTCAGTAGGCAACTCGTATTAAGAGCTATTTTAATTTTCACAGCTTTTTTTATTTCTGTTTAATCTATTCAGTCCCGAGAGAAAAAAGCTTCTCAGAAAATGTTTTAAATATTTATTTAATTAATTTTTAAAATTCAGAGTGATTCATAATTTTTTTAAAATTTAATTTTTGAAAATCATGTCCCGTAATGGGTATATCACCCATTCTAACATACCCATACTAACCCCATGACTAATCCCCATGGGTCAAAACATTTGGGACATACATACAACATAAATAATTTGAAGGGGACAGCTGAAACTAAAAAATATTCACTAAGAGGTTTTGAAGGCAAAAAAAATGTTATTCTTTTAATATATCCAACCGAATATGTTAGATGTATTAAAAGAATCAGAAATGTGTGTAGTTGAACTATTGACGTTTTTTAGACGCAAGTAGTCGTAAATATATTTGAATTTTCAGACATTATCCAAAATATTCAGTTCTAAAACTGATAATGTATGTACCATCGTGGTATTAAATACAAAAATCAGAGAAAATAATTTCAGAGGCGCCGCGTATTATATATATATATATATATACGGCGCCTCTGTATATATATATATATATATACATATATATATATATATATATATATATTATATATATATATATATATATATATATATATATATATTATATTATATATATATATATTATATTATATATATATATATATATATATATATATATATATATATATATATATATACAGAGAGAGAATAATTCTTAATCATACAAAATTATTACATTTTTAAATAAGCAAATGCATATTTCGAAACAAATTATTGTTATATTTTTAAAAGTCAAAGGTTAGTTTCTGTGATTGTTACGATTTCGAAATAAGCAAATAACAATAAATATGTATTCCTCACCTTCGAATTTAAAACATAATGTATTTTATTAATATATTATTTCTGAATTATATGTTCGTAAGAGTTGGAGAATAATCTGGCACAAATATTGCAGATTTTTTCAATCCAATAAAATAACCAAGATAGATAGAATAAAGGGAATCAATGCTATTAGCAATGCAATAATGTTCAAGTAGATGTACTGTTTCCAAATCTTACTTAAATATCTTCCAATTTTATGTTACATACCACAAGCACATCTAAAAAGTTAATTCATTCGTATCGTTACAAAATTCTGAGCTTTTATAGTTGAAAATATTATTTATGCATACACTTCAAGCTTTGACAATACTTTTTTTAATGAGCGAGGAAAGATTTTGATTTTTGAGAAAATCTGTTTTATTTCGGGTACAAAATATAAAACATTCTGATAAGCTCTTTATTCAAAAGCTTTGACTCGCTTTAATAAAACAAAGAGTAAAGAAATCTTCTTAAAAATAGTTGTTTTATATTGCTCTCTTAATGTGATCCAAGTTAAATGCTCAGATTATGATTTTTTAAATAAATTAATCGTACACAAAAATTTAATATGATGCTATTAAACATCTTTTATATGATTAAGATGAAGTACAATTAAAAATGTTAGTAAATTGGTAATAAAATGGACATCTGTTTTTTAAGATTGTTGAAAAAGTAGTAATGAGCATTAAAGGCTTTTGTGCCACATTGTACTTGTGAGATCATAAATTTCAGACCACCTCCATTTTAAACCCGTGTGTTGCTAATTAAAATGAATTACTTAGGACAAAGGAAAAATGAATGATTTCGCAGAAATAAACAAATTAAAGAGATTGATTCTCAATTAATGTTTATTCGTGTCTTTGCACAACACCGACTTTCACAAACGTTAAAAAATATTTTAAGGCTAGTTTTCTATCAGAAACTATGCTTTCAAACATAACATAATAGGACTTTCTGCTGCAAAATTACGTTAAATGCCTAATGCTTTTACCCTCTTGAATAAGGGGATCTCAAATCACTACAATCTTAGTATATTAAGTAATATTTTTGCTATTCAAAAGAACTTTTGTCATTTTTTTATTTTAACCAAAATTATTATAAATTCCTTGTGTACTCAAATTAATGGATTTTCTTAGGATCCACACCTAGCTTTTTAACTTAAAAGGACTTCTTATTATAGCTTGGCTATTTAAATAGTCAAGCTATGCATCTGAGATATTTTATTTTTCATCTGAAATGTTTTATTTTGGGATGATCTCAGATGTCATGCGTAGCATTTATGTCGTATACAGCTTGGCTAATTAAAAAATGCAGTCTTAAAATTTAGGCCCTATAAAAGCTCTTTGTAGCAGGGGCTTTTGTTGCAGATTATAAGTATTTTAGGCTACGATAATTCTGAAAAAGTAGCATATTCTTAAGCAAATTTCCGTATAACGTGGCAAATACATCAGAAATATTTCTCATCGAATAATTGCTTCTTACTGTTAAATGTTTAACCCATCGATTCAATATATTTGTAAAAGAAACTAGAAAAAACTTGCTCTTTCAATGCTGGAAGGTTGCTTTAATGTTGTGTTCAAACGCATTTAGAGGATCGTTGTTTTTATCAATATCAAGCACTTACGATCAAATTTTTTCTTAAGCAAACGTGAAACAGAGTATCTTCGGTAGTTATTAAATCCTTCGAAGCATCACCTGTAGCCTTGTTATTACTCCACCAACAGGTGAAGAAACGATCTTGAATTCGCATGTACTGAGTTCATAAAAAAGGCAAGGGACTACATATCACTTTCAAGGACATTAAAACTTGAAATATTGGATTCTTTCATCAAAATGTTTTATTACTAATCTTAATATTTTTCTTGCCTACAACCTTCAAGTAAACTTTATAAATCTCTTAAAAGTCAACTTTGAATTATAATATATTTCCTTTCACTGCTTCATGGTTTTTAAAGTTTAAAATTAAGAATGTCCTTTAGCAATTTTGACTAAAGGCAAAACGACGTGGGTCAAGTATAATTTCGTATGAAACAATTTAAAATCTATAACAGTCTTAAACCTTTTATTTATCTCATAGCTATTTATTCCCATTTAACTCAATTTGGACTTTATAAATAAACCTTTTGCTTTGTTCGTAAAGTCAGTTTATCAATTTTACTGTAATATACTTTAAATATATGAAGTTTATTTGATACACAACATTCATTTCAAATATTTGTTACGTAATGATCAGGCTTTCATTTTTTATAGAATTGTTATCTTCACGTGAGAATTTGAATGATTCGATTCTTAAATCCATCCGTACAATTGTACAGAACCTGTCCTAAGAACTTGCATTTCAATTCACTTATATACCTATTACTATTCATATCTTTATTGAGATAAGGTAGAATTCAATTTTAAAGTAAAAGAAGATTGAGTCTCTCCTTTAGTTGCACAATGAACAGATTTGTCTCCTTTCCTTTTTCTTACATTCAATTCACACATGTTACGATGTAAAAGAACTATCTCAAATGTATTAATTGTTCGTTATCTTTTCCTTAGAAATGAAACTTGAAAAGTATGAAATAGACTTAATGAATCAGTTAATAATTTGATACTATTTATTGAGTAATCGTATAACATCGACACCACGTATGGACTATAAGCTCACAGGAAGAACATTAACCTACTTCTATGAATATAGATTTGAAAATTTGATTAATTACCATTTCCGGCAGACAATGAGACTAGATTTATTGTAAAACCTCTATTTACAGTAATGTTATTGTTACTGATTTTTTAAGATCAGTGGTATCAATATCAGACTATTAAGAGAGCTTATAAAGTAAATATTATAGTACAAGATTTTCACGGTTTTAGCATTGAGCCTATCGCATTATAAAAATATTGAAAAATATGTATACATATCCTTTCGCATGAGTTTACATATGAATCAATAAATATTGATAAAAATTCCATAAAACAAATAATTTAAGCAAAACGTGTTCTTAAAGTTTTACTGCATGAAAAAATATTTTTTTATTTTTGTATTCATAATTGTAGTTCTTGTATTCAAAAAACGGAATGGTTTGTTTCAAGTGCTTTAAAGATAGTATCTACAATGGAGTATAACGATCTCTTGCCAACCCAAACAGTAGCAGTCATTTTGAGGTTGTAAGACTGCTTCCATGCCTATAAATTAAAAAGGGTCCACTTAAGAGCCGGCTGTCGTATTATAATTGTCGTATTAAAACCGGTGTCGCGATTCATACGATGATTTAGATGTCCTTAACAGATATCTTCAGTGACGTACTTTCATTTTTCTCCATGACGGATTCCAGTTACTTTTCTAAGAAAGATAACCAGATAAAAGTGTCAGTGATATTGAACATGGTTTTTGTAAGAAATTTGTATCTTAAGATTGATTATTCGCTTTTCGTATTTTTGAATATAATTTAAATTTATCCCTCATAAAATAAAGATTTATTGAACAATTTCCTCGGTTTCTCCATTATTTGAAAATTGTGGTTAAAAAAATTTGTAAATTATATTGATTTATATCTTAATCGTCTGGTTTATATTTTGATGTTTTTTACTTATTGATGGGGATGATATGAAAAAGAATGAATTTTCAACATTTCCCTTTCAATTGCATAATAGAAATCAATACAAAAATTTTAGTTTGAAATTTTTTGGTTAAATCTAATCATAATCTGTCTGTCTTAGATTTTCGTTTATAAAAATTTGAATAAAAAAATAATAAATATAAAAATTTAAATAAAAAAAAATAATAAAAATAAAATTTAAATGAAAAAATTACTAAATATAAAAATTTAAATAAAAAATTTAAATAAAAAGAAAATAAAAATTTAAGTAGGAAACGAATTCAGTGTCCATATGGAAACTCGTCCCACTCAACTATACTATACTATAGAGTTCTATTTATAAAAAGTTTGACGCTTCTTTTAAAACATCTTTTTCATTCAGAAATGTTTTTATCCACGTACTTAACAAATATGACGTAGCACGTCTAAGAAAAAATTGTGTTCGTTTAAACATAATAAATGTTTTTAAAGCATTTTCCAACGTGTAATTTTATTTGATAGCGAATAACTGTTTGAAAGTTAGTGTTTTTTTAAGAGCAATTTTCTTTACACCAGGATTCACTACGATTCTAAACCTTTTATAACGATGTTAATATTAAAATAAGGAGGCTTCTCTGAAAGTCCTTTTCGTTTCAGATAAAAGAGCATGTTATTGTTTTATCTTAAGTGGAAACTGACCACCCAAATCGAGTAAGATAATCTTGCAAGAGATTATATCCCTACGCATTTTAAAGTTTGGACATGCCATATCTTTTTTGTTTATTTTCCTTTCGATATTAAATTCAAAAGTACAAAAAGTTTGGAAAACTTATTTTTCAAGTTGAATTAATCGGGATAAATCTTATTATTCAACTACAAATACATCTGAAGATATCAAGTTCTCATCCTAAGGTGATTAATACTTCTGTTATTGCAATCAGAAGTTAATCTCGCCATTAGCTCAACAGGATCTGGGTTTGAAACCCGGTTTAGGCAAGGATGATTGAAGTGGTTTGGAATCCACTTTAAGTAGTAAGTCTCTGTGTAATTAGCAAAAAATTACCGTAGAGCGATAAATAAAAAAATTAATTAGAATCACATTGGACGAAACCATGATTTTAGAGAAGGTATTCATTAGCTGTTTTTTCTCTGCTGATAGTGGTTTTAAGTGCATTATAAAGACAAACTATCTAAAATAAAATTATAGCTTTTCTTTTTTAATCTAGACGTTTGTACATTAGCACGAAATTGTCATTTTCTTAAGCCTTATCTATACAATAAGATTACATAATTATCCTGAAAGAAGGAGTTTAAAGCATTCTTCATTAAACTCTGCAATTTACAATATTTGGTGTGCCATAAATTGGCAGCATTACTTTATTAGTCATTTCAAATCCAGTCTATGAAAATAAATACTAAAAGGAATAACTAGAGTATTTCACCATCTTTATTTTTAAATTACCCGTGTATATAATTATTTAAATCCTTCATGCAATCAGAAATATGAAACATAATATGAAATATGATTTGACAGATAAGTCAGAAAAGTTGCAATTCTAAATTTTCTTACTGACCCCCAAAAGGTTGTTTGGAGGAAAAATTACACAACTTTCCTAGTTAAAGATGTGGGCATATTGAGTGAATGTTTTAGCATGTTTATGAAGGCAGTCAGTTGCATATATAGTTGCACATATGCTTAGAAACGTAACATAAGATAGAAAAAATTGTTTGAGCATTTTATAAATGTTTATTTGTACAATTACCTCATTCTACGATTACCATTCTCATAACTGAATACTTTTGTGTACGCCCATAAAATACAAGAATTCCATTTATTTCTCTTTCGAAGATGCTTCTTACTATGAAAAAACTGTTCTTAATTCGTGAATAACGAATATACATCCGTCACAGAGCAAGTTCAAGTCAGAAAAACTATCAGTCAGTCGGAAAACTTTTCTTATAGCCAATGTAGCGGCACCTGGTGGCGAAATTTGAAACTTTTAAACTGAAATCTGCCTAACCGACAATACTCACTAGCTTTGCAAAGAAAATATGTCGATTTGATTAATTGGCCTATTTTGTGTGAATGGATACAAGACTGAACGACTATTCAAAGCAATCGGAGTTCGTTCTTTTTGTTTAACCTTGAGTTGATAGCAGTTAAAGTTGTTCCAATAAATTATTTTCGCATGCATTTTTCCTTCAACATGAAAATTTGAAAAAAGGGCAAGTTTTATGTGCATTTTTTATACATCAATACCTTTTCCATTTATGTTTTTGCACATAATATAGCTCTGCAGAAAGGTTTCTGTCATTAAGGAAGTAAAAACAAATTATTAGCAAAGGTTCTGTTTCTGAAACGAATCAATTTTCCCCATTCGTGAGGTAGGTACAATGGTATGTCCATTAGTTGCTAAGGAACCAGTTTATTTGAGCAACAAGAACATTTCATTGCATAATGGTCGGAGCATATTCTCATTTTTACGACTATCTCTGTTGGAAATAAAATTCTACAAATTCGAAAAATCTTTGTGTCTCTTACACTCCTTTATATACTTTTCCTTCAATTACAGGTCTCTTCAATATTTTAATTTATAAAATGTCTAACTATTTTAAAGTAAAATCAAATTTTTTAAACGCAATATGTTAGGCATTAAAACCAGTTATTCAATTAAAAATCCGAAGGTAAACATGAAAGCACGAAAAAATAAGTTCTTGTAGTAATTGCACGCGTCCATTTCATCTAAGTGCGTATATTCGTAACTAAAATTGGTTGGGTTTTATGGCGCAAGGGACGGACGAAGCTACAAAAAAGACAAGAAAGACAAGTCAAGCAATGGACAAACACCCAAAAGGAAAGTTTCACTGATACAGAAGAGAGAAATATACCCTGGGTAAGTTATAAGAATCGAACCTGCCCTGTCTACAGCTCGCAACACAAATAAGGTAGATAATTGAATTACGTCACTCATGAGCAACACAACGGGTTATTGGCGACGGTCCGGGAATCAATCCTGAAGGAAAAGATCCGACGACAATACATTGGCCTCGGTATCCGTCGGAAGAGTAACGGATTAGCAACCGAAGGATTGCGAGTTCGAAACTGGGTCCAACCAAACACAGTCGTATACACGGGGGCTGGTGCATGTTATATCTGTCGTGTCTTCAAATGTCCTGACGTTGGCGTGGTGAGGAAGTTTGGAAAGTGGGGTGGGAGCTCAGGTACTGACCTCGTCATCTGATCGTGCTTCAAAATTGCGAGGTCCTGCAACCTCGGATATCTTCCTTCGGGAATGATCCCGGATCGTCACCAATAGCCTGTTGCGTGGTTCTAATCTGACGTTAATTAACTACCAATCGAGGACAATACCCCGTAATTTTGAACCACCACAACTTAGGAAAGGACAATTTGGTGAAAGCTTTGATTTCTCTCAAAACTACGAATTTACGTTACAGTAAGATTATTTGCAGTACAATTTTCTCAGCTCACATTTTCATTTCGTTATTTTGTAAAATTAATAATCTCCAGGTGGTTCATTTATTAGTTAGATTAGTGCTTTAAGTAAAATAATAAATCAATCAAAAATTTTTAACATATTAGAAATTTGAACTGCTGACTCAGAGGATGATGTTTTAAAATATAATACATTATCTTTTCTTCTTTTACTACAGTTTACATATTTGCATTAAAAAGCAAACTTCTATTATAGTATGCTTTTTATAAGAAACATAATTTTTTTCACCATTATCAGATTTCAAATAATAAGTGTGTGTTTCGGAAAACTGTAATCTCTTATTTTCTTAAAACACCGATTCATTTAAAAGTGTTCTCTGGTTTAGTTGATATCACACATTAAAATCACTCTTTTTGCCTTCCCATCGCTAACGATGTCTGATTGTTCCATTTATTGCACATTATACCATTGAACTGAAGCATAACAAAAGCAATTTTTTTCTTTTTCAAAAGGTGGTAAGAATCTTCCATTAACTCCAAAAGAGTGGATATGTTCTGAATATTGTAAGAAGACGATTTCTACAACTTTAACAGAAAACTTCAGTATCAAAATGCAACCGTAACGTTGAAAAAACATTGTTTCTAAACTAACGCGATCTTTAAATTCAAAGGATCATTGACTCACTAAGCTCTAATATTTACAATAGCTTAACTTTTTACGTGTAATCTAAAAGCAACTTCAAAACAAACGTGTAAAACACCATTGCTTATAATTTCAGGATTTTAACACTTTTTTGTGAAAAGGAACTGAAACGATTTGAAAAAATCTAAAAAAATTATAAATTAAATCTGCGAGTTCCTGCAGTCACAGCCCGAAGTTGTAAATTGATGTAGTTATTAAAAATTTTGTTTTTAATTAAAATTATGTACTCCATTTATATCCAACCGATGAAAATGCATTTGTGTAGTTGTGTAGTGTAATGTAATGCCGTCTATGTCATATCTACAGTTAAAATTAGGTACTGTAACAAATGAACTGCAAAACCGGCAGCAAAACCTTTAGTGTGTAGCAGGTGAGCGATTGGTGTGACGCCGGCTGGGTAGCAATAAACCTCCGCCATCTGTTGAACTTTCAAATTAAAAAAAACATCAGTTCCGATAGAGTTCCAAGGGCCGTCGTGGCTCAGTGGGTATACCTACTGCGCTAGCAATCTGTGAGTTGTAGGCCGCGCAGGTTCGATTCCTAACAGTTGCGGGTAAAGATGTCGAATCCGGGGCATGTTTGTCGCCAAGCAATTTTTGTCGCCAAATCAAGATGGCGTCCAAAGCCAGTATGTTCGTTAAAAAAAAACGCGGACTTTCTTACGTGAAAAACCTTTTGCATAGGGTTGCCATAAAGCTGGATCAAAACAGCAAGGTCACCATGTTTGGCGATAAATCGCTAGTGCCCCGGATTCGACATCTCCACCCAGTTGTGATTCCTTCCAGGGTGTACTTCTCTTTTCTCTCAGTAAAACTTTCATTGTGTGTGTATGTATATTATTTGATATCGTATGTCTTGCGTCTGGCGCAACATGGCCAAATATTGGTCCTTGCGTCATAAAACCCCCAAAAACCAACCATAAAATTTTGATCGTCAGCTGCGAGATTTGAGATATCAGACCATAAATTAATTATGATTTTATTTGTTAACTTCCGTAATTAAATTTGTGTATTTTCATGTTTTACATGGTCTTATTAGACTCTTGAAATTGGATTGATCGACTCCAATTTCTTCCAATGCAGGGCAAATGTATCTGAAAGTACGCTTCAAATTTTGTTCTTTGGTGACAGCTGAAAAGTTCGTACAAGAACATGTGTGTGTTTGTGTGAGTATGATACAAAGGAAGAAATATCTAAATAGCAACAGGAGCTCGGTTGGAAGAGTAGCGGATTGGCAACGCAACCTGGGAAACAGAGGGTTGCGAGTTTGAAACTAGATCCAACCAAAGATCGTCGTGTACGTGAGGCACGTTAAATCTATCGTGGCTTCAAATGTTCTCACGTTGGTGTGATGTGGTGTGGAAATTTGGAAAGTGGGGTGCCAGCTCAGGTTTGACCTCGTTATAACTGTGGTTCAAAATTACTAAGTGCTGGCTTCGGATCTTTCCCTTCGGGATAGATCCCGGACCGAATAGTCCGTTGTATTGCTCCAGTGCGAAGTTAATTCTACTACTTTACCCCTAAATAGCAACAACTTTGTTAAACATGTATATTTGATAGATTCTCATCACCTACCAATAAGACACAGGAATTCAAATTCTAAATAGATTATAAAAATATTTCACATTAGCAGCGTAGGTAATTGTATCACTTGTAATATCATCCAATAGGTCAGAAACCTTTTCCCGTTTTTGCATGTGACCTTCAACTTTCTTCCCCTGGACAAAGAGAACGTTTCTTTCTCCTTTGCTCCCCGAACTTTTCCCACCCCATTTCTTCGCTCAATTATGACTTTCTCTGTTCCTTATCAGTGGAAAGATTTTCGTTATCAATGTCGCCACAATTTTGAATTCCCGACCACAGTGACATGTACGTTGAAGTATCCTCTTGAACACCAACGGAAGAATAAAATATTGCACTTTTTTGATTGGACAAAGACGAAGGGAAAAGAATCGGTAGAGGGACATTCCACTGTCCAGCAAGTGTCAATCATATATTTTAGTCATAAAAATAGCTCTATCATTCTTTATTAATAAAAGAAGCTTTTTGAACTTAAACTATCTTTCCTTCAAGTAAGCTGTTGACGCTGTGTGGAAGTTTGGAGAGTGGGATGCCAGCTCTGATTTAACCTCGTCATCCGATCGTAGTTCAAAATGACTAAGTGTCCTCGGACCTTTCCCTTCAGGATTTATCCCGGACCGTAGCCAACAGACTGTTATGTTGCTGCAGTGCGACGTTAATTCAACTACTTACCTATCCTTCAAGTAAGCTTATCCCCAAATTTTGAATATACCTGTAATTTTGTTTTCCTCCACAAAGAAAGCTAATATCAAACCATTACGTATTGGATACTTTGGTCGCATTGAGATGTCCCATAATTAAATGCTCTAAATATTAATTCCTTTTTATCGAGAAAATTGACGGAGATGCACAAAAATTTGAGATAAGCTATCTTGAAGAGAAGGTAGCTTAAGGTCAAAAAGATGGGGGAGGGGATATTTAAAAAGGACAATAAACACATTTGGCCATTTTCACGACTAAAATCAATATGTGATTGTCTCATACTGGAATGTTTCTAGAGGGGTTGTGTCTGGAATATTTAGGAGAAAATTTGGGATAAGCTTGCTTGAAGAGAATATAGTTTAAGGTCAAAAAGATGGAAGGGGATATTTAAAAAGGATGCTAAGGGATGCAGCCATTTTCATGACTAAAACCTGTGTGTGATTGTCCCATACTGGAATGTCCCTTGAGAGGTTGGTGTCTTGGGGAAAAATAAAAAGGAGATCAGGGGACTGAAAAATATGATTCCAGGTATCATGGGTGGTTTCCTACAATGGCTTCATATAAGTGTATGAATATGTAGCCTCCAAATTATTTTGCTGTATAACCTTTTTTGTGATGGGATTGTATGTCCTCATTAAGTAATTAGATATCAGTTTATTTGTTTCACTGATAAGTATGTCACAACCAGCAATACTTATTTCCAGTAATGCCAAGGCAATTTATGCTGTTATATCTAATAGTTTGGTTTGTTGCTCCAAGAAATACTTAGTAAATAGTAATATTCATTTAACAAGTCGAAGTTTTAGGTTTGAATAACATAACTAGGAAAATAGAAATTTCGGCAGCTTACTTTTTACCTTACAAACTGCATAAAAATTCTTCACATTTTTTTTACTGAAAACGGTTAAGGTATTTTTCTTGCCCTTATTTATAATCAGCTACTCTTAAAAAATTGGTTGCTAGTTTTTTTATGGAAGGGCCATGTTTGGCCCAGAAGCGCCAAACACAGCAGGGTATGCCTTCAAGTAATGGACATACACACAAGGAAAGTTTTACACAAAAGAGAGAGAGATACACCCAGGATAAATTACTAGAATCAAATCTGTCGCTTACAACTTTCAACTATATAAAAGGTAGTTGGTAGTTAAACCAACGACGCACTGAAGAAACACAATGGGCTATTGGTGACGGTCTGGGATCAACCCCGAAGGGAAAGATCCGAGGAAAACGCCTAGTAATTTTGAACCACGGTCAGATGACGAAAATTACATAAAAGGAAGTTAAGATCTTTTACTTCATTTCATTTGTATGAGAAACTGAGTTTCTTATCATATTATCAATCTTTGACGAGGCGCTTGGCCAGGCTTGACCCTAGCGCCATAAACACTTGTCCATTTATCCAAATCTTTGAGTAGGAATAAAAACGAATCAATTCACTACTTTCCTGAAGAATGGCATTTTACTAAAAACATACATCTGCGTGTTTGAAAAAGGAAAACATGGACGATCCAGGAAGAAATTCAAACAAAAGACTCGCAGTTTTCCTAAGGGAAGCAAAGGAACAAATGAGTTGCAATTAGCTGAATGGGTAACCTTAAAAAACTGAATTCATACGAATGAGTATTCATTTCGTTCGCTACGGTTTGCACATGATGAATTATCAACAAAAGATTACTCATAAAATCCTTCCAAATCAGTTTCCTTTAAAGGTATGTCTTGAAACTGATATTGTGACCGATTTCCTAATCACGTAGACAAGAAAACCCAATTAGGTTAGTTGTTGAAATTCCTCTTTTGTTGCTACATTTTTAGACTGCGTGTATGACAAAAACATCTGTTGAAGAACAATATCCTTATTTAGGAGAAAGAATAGAAATATTTATTGTGATCGTGAATTTGAGTTATTGTCTCTAAACGACAAGACTGGACAATCATCAAAAATTTTCCTAAAAATGTGTTTATTCAGTGTTTTATTAGATTGATTAATTATACATAATGAATACTTTCTTCTCTGTATTTTCAGATGATAGAAAATAAGTGCAGAGGTACAAAAGTTAAACTTTAGTTTCCAGCACATAGCTTATTTTAGCGTTTCTTTTGCAGAAATATAGAACATCATTTCTTGATTAGCTTTGAAAACACGATAGCAAAAACTAAGTTACTTTTCATTAATAAAAATACTTATTCCTTAATAAACAATAATCAGCTGAATAATATCAGCTGTTCCAAAACTTCCTGTACAAACTTTAAGAGAAAATGAGAATACAAAATTTAACCGTTTCCACACAGAAATGTATGTCCTCAAGAGCTACCTAAATGTGCTAGAGTTGCAGGAATGAAAGACAGTGTGAAAAATACTTTCATATTTGCCCTAAATTTTCGCTTAGATAGGGATTTTATACAACATTCCGTCAGATACTCCTGCTTTACGCTGTCTAGAGGAAACACCCAAACCTTTGGTGATTCGGAACACGTTGGGGAACTCGTGTCGAGGTACCGTTCAATCAATCCTTCTCAGGCTCGTCCATTTCCTTAAGTTTCCACATATGCTAGGTGAGCTATAGTATGAGCATTTGTGATATGATACATGCTACCCGTGCGAAATCAGTGTCTTAATTGACGATTGCGCAAGCTGACAGGTGATCCAAACGTACAGAGCACTCACACCAGGTGGCGCTTGCGGACATACATCCCTGGTAAATACGAATTAATTTTGTATTCCCTGCCTCCCTTTAAAGTTTGCACAGGAAGCACATCTTGTATACTGTTACGAGATTTCCAAGTACTGTAGTGTTGCTTTTACCCCACAACATACTTATTGACTAAATAACCACATCTATTGGGTGATGTTAGTAACCCATGTTAGTAACGATACTTCGATTTTCACTGATTGAACTTATATGTAGGCATTTTTGTTTAAGGCCGTATTTATTTTCTCGATTTTTCACGAAAACGGTTTAGGTAGGTAGGTAATAACGTCGCACCGGAGTAACACACTGGGCTATTGGCAACGTTCCGGGACCAATCTCGAAGGGAAAGATCCTAGAACTACGCCTCGCAATTTCGAACCACAGTCAGACGACGAGAACACATGAGCTGGCATCCCACTCTCCAAACTTCCACACCATGTCAACGTGAGGACATTTGAGGTACGACAGATTTAACGTGCACCAGCCACCTTGTACGCGACGTTCTTTGGTTGGACCTAGTTTCGAACTCGCAACCCTCTGGTTGCTAATACGTTGCTCTTCCAACTGGGCTACCGCGGCTAGAAAACGGTTTAATTTATCATAATAAAAGTAGTATCTAGAAAGGTTTTTGGTACAAATTTTGAATGTAATTGAAATTTTAAAAACTAATTCTCCTGGGTGTACAGAGAGGTGGAAAAAGTACGTAATGACCATAGGAATAACATCAGGTGTCACTGTAGCGGTTGCAAACTCAGATTGTTCTTCCAGTATTGC
Source organism: Meta bourneti (assembly GCA_933210815.1). Lineage (NCBI taxonomy): Eukaryota > Metazoa > Arthropoda > Arachnida > Araneae > Tetragnathidae > Meta > Meta bourneti. Next base: position 49,476,220 of record OW119929.1, on the reverse strand, counting down.
TAGAAAAGCAATTTTTCTGAAAATAATTTCTGCTGAATTTAAATCCTAATTCTTATGTATGAAATTTTTTTTATTTCCATCCAAAAATGATTTCCGAATGTTTATGTCAGTGGTTGATTAGGTAAGATCAGGCAAGGGCCAGATCAGCCAAGCTGCAACAAGCAGATATTTGTAATAAATTATGTATAAATTCTGTTTGATGTAATAGATTATTTTAAATTTTGTTACTTGTTAAACACGTGTTCTGTAACAGTTAAATCATGTCTGAACAAAGTTCATATGAATGCAAATGCTTATCAGCATTAATCAATACACCAATTTTACGTGTTTAAGACCTTTTTAGAATACTAAAATGATATTTAAAAAAATTTCGTGCAAATTATTAGCACCTGTTCAGCTAGTATATGTCTTCAGTTTTTCAACATCAAAACTGTATCGGGAAGACCCATGTGCTAAACCCTGAAGATTGTGTGAAACCCTTCAAATATCAAAAGAATATAGTTCCTTTTAAGAAATTTCTTAAATAAGAGAAAAATAATAAAATAGTCCATAAATTTTATTTTAAACTGATAAAAGATAGACTTGTTAGAGGGCTCCCTCTTCGGATTGCAAATAACGTTTATTAAAACCTTTTTAAAAATGCATGACCCATGAAAATGAGGTGATAACTTAGTGTAGAATTTATACAAATCACTATGTAGTTATTTTAAATGTGTCAAACAGTGAGTTTCAATATTTTCAGCAAACGTATTTCTTTTCTGAATCATAGGAAGTTTATTTGCATTGATATTAAATGTTCGTGTTTTTTGTGAAAAATAATTTAACAACCAGAAAAGCTTGGTTTGAAGTTAAATCTTTTCAGGAAAATTCTGATTCTATGAAAATTGAGAATATTTGTCAAGAACATCTTTTTCCTAACTTCCGAGCGTTGTTTCGTAGAAAAGTTTAGTAGGGCGATGTGTGATGTGTTTTAGCAAACTGGGTAAACTCGCACTAGTAGTGCCATCTAGTAGAAGAATCGGGCAACAATTTAGAGAATGGCCTTTTAAATAGAATCCAATTTAAATACCTCTGTTCGTTAATTTTATGTTTTAAGCTCTTTATGAAATAAGTGATGTAGTCTCATACTACCGTATACTAAACTTTGTGTATTTGACAGATATTTTAAACTTAAATAATAATACCGTACCTTCAACAAGATAGATTAATTATAGTTGTTAATTGTAATTATTAATATAACGTTATGTGAACACACAACAAAATTCTATAAATTCGTTTAAAAATTGGATTGGTAGTTACAAATAGTTAAAACATCCATATTTATTACAAATTTACAAGATTCATCTTTTCAACAGTGCTTTCTGTTTCAAAAATAACTTTTTTTATAACTATTTCAAATAGATTCCTCGCTAATTTAATTCAAAAATATTATTTTCCAATACGTATAAATTTATCCAGCTGTATTTACTTTTTCAGGATGATTAGCTGTTTTAAGGTAGTTACACTAATATTCATTGATTAAGTTTAAAAAATATTTGGAAATATTTTCTTTGTGAATCGTAAAATGCTTCTTACTGCAGCCTACGTTATTGCTCAAGTGAAAAAAATATTTTCATTGTCACTCGTGTAAAACACTTCCTGTTGTGTTTATGTTTCAGATATGAAACAAAGTTAAGCCTGATTGGGTGTGGTCATCACATTTGAATGAGAGCGTCTGGGAATTCTCGTACAGCTGTTTCTTGTTTGCTGGTCTGATATGTGCATGTGAAATTCATAGGATGTTATGTCCTGCCAACTGAAGGATGGATAAAATATGATGGAATACGAGCTCACTGCGCTGCCTCTGAGATCTTCAAAGTAGAGCATGCAATTTTCAGAAATAGTTAACTATTCTGAACTATACTACTTCTTGAAAACTCAAAGACAATTTAAAAAATGGTGAAGATCTACGCCTGTAAGTCTATAACCCAAACACAACCAACCTAATCACAAAACATTTGGTAATATTTGAATTCTTTCAGAATGCAAAATTTATCCTACAATATTCAAGAGTGGGATGCCAGCTCAGGTCTTGTTCTCGTTATCTGACCGTGGTTCAAAATTACGATGCAATGTACTTGGATCTTTCCCTTCGAGAATGATCCCGGACAGTAGCCAATAGCCGTTGTGTTGCTCCAGGGGAGCGTTAATTAACGACCTTCCTTCCTTCCCTCCTACAATATTCACTTTTTATTTTAAAATATTTAATCGTTTTAGCGTTAATGTATAAGAACCAGATGCAGTTTTGAGGTTGAATTAACTTTGCACTGGAGCATTACAACGGGTTATTGGAGACGGCCTAGTAATTTTGAACCACGGTCAGATGACAAAGATGCAGTTTTTAATTAACGAAATTTGCATTAGGAACTCGTCTTAAGAAAGATTTCAAGAAATTGGGGAAATTTTTAATCAAAGTATGTAATGAAATATTTGGCTGTTTATACGATTCAGTAGGTAATTTAGTTTATACTAAAGAGCCTGAACTAAATTTATCCTATCATTCGTTACAAATCTGAAATCATAAGAATGCAAATTATAATCTCATGATATAATCTTATGACTTAAGTGATGTAAGTCCTTAAATTAATTAGATGATAAGAATAAATTAATTCTTCATGCGGGAATATGTGAATCTCATTTTTGACAAGGAAATATTTTATTCGATTTCAATTCTCAAAACCACTACAAATTCAAAATTATCTCCAAAGGATTTTTCAAAATACTGATTATAATTAAAATATGAATCAAGAAATGGATATAGAAAATAAAACATTTTAAATTTAAATAAATTAACTTCGCCTAATCTATTACCAATGAATTTTTGCAGCAACTCTAAATTACATCCTTTCCACAACTCAATGCCAACCAATCAATATCAAATCACATTTTGGTTTTGTTTTCAATTTTTTAATCTAAAAATAATTAACAAGTAACATTATGAAAAATGCGTTGTATATATTACCAATAGATGGCGCCTGTAGCGAACTATCAAGGAGAGTGATTATTTCCTTTAAAATAAAACTGAATCTCCATGTCTGTGTGTATGAAATCAAATAATTTAATCATTACAATTATTATTAACGCAATCCACATATTAGCTTTAAAGAAAGGTTTATGGACTCTTGGAACACTGATGAAATCTGGAATTTTTACTGATGAAAATACTTGGGGGGTGAAGATCTTTTCTTTTACAATTATTTGTATACTATGCATTTTCATCAAAAGGCTCGTGATTTTACAGTTACCCACCCACCAAGGGGGCTGTTATTAATAACTTTTAGTCTTGAAATTGTTTCATCCACATTGCATTTCAAGTAGTAACAAATGGTTAATAATAGGATCTGTGAAAGTGTTTCAAAATAAAAGTATCTGAAACAAACATAAAAGAGCCCGATTCAAGTTCAATTAACTGCTTGAAAGTATCTGGTTTGAATTATAGATTAAACTCAGAAATTGCTAATGAAGACTAATTCTTCATGGTGTAAGAAGATGAACCGAATTCCAATAGATACTCAGAAGACACTTGAAAGAAGAGAAACATTTTGCATGTCGTCTCGGTCAAGCTAGACCGGATAATATGCGTGCCTCTTTTAGCAAGGGCATCTACGCTTATTACAGGGGATAATATCTCACTATGGAATCCCCGATTTGTTATTGGGTTAATGATTTTACTCTTATTGTGAAGCCAATTTTTCCTTTTAATTCTGATTGTCGGAATGAAATTCGTGTCATTCCGGACATTTTCTAAAATGTTCGTTGAGTTCTGTCTAGCTATGATAAAGCAATATTTGGAATTCTCGGTTTCATTTTTTTTCAGAAATTCACTACGGTATCTTATGCGATAAAACAGATATAGTTATAAATTGGAAAATAGAAAACATTGTGCTGTAATGCACTTCAGAAAAATTGTCTTCTCCCTTCAATAGTTATCATCTTCTCGTGGAGCTATCTAAGGGGAAGGTAGTCTCACTAGATGCAGAGGTGTCATGAAATAATTCACTTAAATTTACTTCCGCGGGCCGCAAAACTATTTTATACCATCTAGTCACAAAGAAACCCCGATGAAAATAGAAATAAAACATATAACAGTATGAAAGAAATAAATCAATAGGGACTGTACATACACCAAAGCGCCTAACGTTAGAAATCTTAAGACAATCCAAAAAGTATTTTTATTTCATTGAATTTAGAAGCTGTTTTTCCAAATTACTTTGTCGATAACGCAGTATTTTCATGATTTTAACAAACAATCCATCTTCGCAACATTTTAGTTGAAATTGTTAGGTAACAGAAATGCTTAGATTAAAATTTAGTTTATACATAAGGGCATTCTACTAAAGTTCGGAGTTTTCAAACATATCTCAACTTACAGAGTAGTTATTCGTAGAGTTAATATGAATCTTTCTAAGAGACTCACGAAATGTTCCAACCTTGTTTGATAAATAGTACTGTAGGGGAATGTGTTTTCAAACCTCAGAATTTTTTCCGACAGTTTTCATTTAGAAGCACTTCGGTACTATAAAGATGAGAATTCGATTCGGTTAATAATATCCACCAACGCTTATTAAGCTATCTTTTCAAGAGTAATAAAGTGGATGTCAAACTCAAATGAAACTATCAAGCGTTTCGATAACAGGTGAAAAGTTGAAAATCGGCTTACGTGAAGTAGTTTAAAATGAAGTTAACCTAAAAATTTTTTATCACAAATAACATCAAATGCATTTACTTTATAAAATTAGTGAATGAAATTTTTTATATAATTGGATTTTTTATTATCCAAACACTACTTTTGATGTGGTCGACCTGGAAAATTGCAGCAAACCAAAGTGTACCCTGAACAATTTAGTTTGTCGTGGTCTGGTTTAAAGGATACAGGTTCCAAGAGTGGGAATAATGGCGTATTTTACTCAAATTTTTAAAGGAAACGACTTCTAAAGTAAAGTTAGCTTTAAAGTATTTTCTTACCATACTTATTGACATGATAGAATGTAATTACAATTACGCTAAAAAGGGGCTCCTTTTACTAAGTACACCAAGATTGAAGTTTGTTTTTGTTAAACAATTGTAAATTATGTGTTCAAATACTGATTTTAATACTTTTGCATTGATTTAGATGAAAATATGAACAGACGTGGCGCCATCTCTTGAATATATTCGTAAGAAAAACACGAGAAGAAATTTTATTTCATGCAGTAAACGGTAACTCTTGGGACTTATCAAATAGTGATTGTCAAGAACTTCATTTGTCTGTATGCCCTTCAATAATGAATAAGCACTCATTTGCTAATACCCATCTATTTCTACCATACATTATATATATTTTAATTCATAAGATTCTTGTCTTCATTTCGAGTTAGAAAGAATTAATTCTATAAGTACAGAAATACAATTTATAATACTATTAAAAATTTAAATTTAATCATACAATATTTGTGTAACTGGTGCCTTTAATTTTTTAAGCGTAATAAATTTTGACAATTATATGCCTACTATTCCTTTTATGTCTGTAATTAAGTAATACTTTATTACAAATTTTACTAGCTTTAACAGATCTCAATAACTTTAATTAGTTCTTTTTTCATGTATAATTTATCCGTCAAATGAAATTATAACTAGCCTTAAATTGTGCTTTCTAATTTTATTTTATTACTTTTTTTACATGCGTTGTTTCATTTTTTCAGGAGAATGCAAAAGACGATTCTTTTCCAAGTATATCCTTTTGAAGTACTCCTAATGGGAATGGTGAAAAATGAGAGTTGTGATTGGTTAATGACTTTATAACAGTCGATTAATTACGACTATGATCTTTTTTCATTCATGTTAGATTTTTATATTAAAGCTTAGTTTTTATTGTATATTGTAGTAGTCTTTATTTATGGTGAGAGATTCCTCAGGTTCGAGGTTCTTACACAGGACATACAATGTCAAATTGAAAGTGATAACTATGAAATAACTTTTAGATCGAGGAAAACTCTTCTATATTAAACTTGATAATCTTCCCGTATCAAAAAATTAAGAATTGTTAAAATAAGATGTTTACATTTAATTCTAATATTGAGAGAGAAAACTATTTTGTAAATAGTACTAGCTTGTCACATCTGTCACCTCTTGCCTCTTTTATATAGAAAGGGTAATTTTATTTATGGTGTGAATTAACGAAACAGTTGAATTGGATGAATATTTATGAATTCTTCAAAATTTAAGTTTCAAATATTTATTATACTAATATATTACTCTATTGCCCTTATTTGATGTCTACATATGTTTTGGGGTTATTCTGATTGCTTATCACGAAAGTATACATCAAGAAATCCTCAGCTCTTAGCTGTAGCAAATTCAGGCTCACAGCCTGAAAAATTGAAAATCACTGTGGTTCAGAATACTTTCTGATACGCTAAAATAATACTAAGTGAAACTGTGTAGTGAATCTAAGAAAATAGTTAAATGTAAGTGGTAAACTAAATTAATTTTAAAAGTTATTTATTTTTTAAATACAAGATTTCCAAACTATGTCGAATGAATACGAGTATTTAAAAATGACCTTTACTTGAGGTTTCGAGGAGGGAAATTTGAATCCAGACAATTTCATTAAAAGTTGAAATTTTATAAGGACAGTCATTTCAGTAATGTTTAAACTAACACAATACATTTTGAAGTTTTGTAGCTGAGGAAGTAAATAATAAGTGTTCAGTGTGCAAAATCAATTCATATGCAGATCTTGAACGTAATATAGAAAGATGAGTGATCGACTCTTTTGGAGCAGGTCTCTCACGTTGTTGATGACAGGAATTCAAGAGACTGAATTTTTAATTATCACCTAGTGAAACTTAATATTGACAGTAAAGATGTTTACAAAGTTAATCATTAAAGAAAAGTAGTTGTAGAGAGACTTAATTCTAGAATAGAAATTAAGTGTTACTTTTGTTGTATTGTAATCATTATTGTAGATTTAAATTCATGTATTCAAATGTTCTTGTTAAATGAATAGCTATTCTTGATTAAAATGTCCTCTTCATTTTATCATCCTTCATTTCCATTGCAGGATTTGTCAAGGGTAATGAGAAGATACAGTTTAGTGTGTGTTGTAACGGCACCGTCCAAAAGACCATACTTTAAGCGATGGTTATTTGACTGTGATTGGAAAAAAACAACAGAATATTACAGGTATTGTGAAACAAATTCAGCTCTATATGACTTATGAGATGACACCAGTTTTAGATTTTAAGATGTTTTTCAAAATTCATTTTCAAACTTGATCTGGTAATGTTGACGAATGAAAACAATACGAAGAATAAGATATTTTTAATAAATCGGAAAGGTGAAATAAGCTTTCACTCTTTCGCCGATTTTAAAATGTGATAATATGGGAAACAATTTCTCTTTAAATCAAATTCATTTATGAATTAGAAATGTTCCATAAAAATATTCTTATCAATGTAACTCAATTTTTTCTTCGGTAAAGGTTCATTTTGATTTTATAGACACTTTTTCGGACATTCCATTTCTTTCTTACTTGGAAGTACACCTTTTCATATTAATGTGAAACTCCATTGGGTTTTGTTTAAAAATTTCAAATAGATTCAAGAATTGGATTCATTAAAAAAATTCAAAAGCATCCCAGACATTCATTAATATTAGAAAAATTGGTTAAGATTGGTTACAAGTTAAAATTTTCTTATTTTATTAAATTTAAAACTGCAATAAATTTTTTCTTATGGGTGTCTTTCTGGGTGTGTAGGTTGTTGATTAAAGTTCCATTGTGGAGCAAGAACAAGGGCTATTGTGTCTTCTGGGAACAAAGGACAAGACAAAGTATTATTTTATATAGCATATTTTATCGCTAACACATAGTTAGGAAGAAAATACAATACTTTTATTGCGTGACAACATGATAGGATAACGATAAAAGTCGTGAAAAAAGTTGAACACGCCATAAAACCTTTAATAATTTCATCTATCAGTTTCTCACTTATAGATACGAAGTTAAGGAGAAATTTTACCACATCCTATACTCCATTCGAAGGATACACTCTTATATTCATGTTTATAAAATGGTTTCAATTTCTTAGAATTTATCTAATACCTCTAATATCTTTTCATTCCTACTTAGAATAAAATTAAAAACATGTTGCTCTTTATGAAAGAAATGTATATATCAATGAGAATTTGGTGAGTATATATAAATTTCACATCTATAATTTTTACAACTCACGAGTATGTACAAAAATTATTCTTTAGGGATTTAGGTTTTTCCAATTTTATGAAAAAAATGTAAATCCTTTATCAGTAAAAAATAAAACTATAAACACTATACAATAAAAGTATATTCTTACAAATATGAGCTTGAATATTTCGAAAACTCTCAGACTAGTAGTTTAATCATGTAGTATGCAAATATAGGATTTCTTTCGTTTAAAATTACCTTTTAATCTGAGGACTAACAGTATATTTACTTACGCATATTGTACTTGGAAACATTTCCTACAGATGGCAGCACCAAAATTTATACTGATTGATAAAATTGATGTCAACTTTTTTTTAAGAATTCGTAGACAATGCCTCTGTTTGGAGAGCAATTCCGTTTGCAATCTCCTGATTCTTAATATACACAGTGTAATTTTTTAAAACATTTTATGCACAATTATAACTTTCGTTTTCACAGTGGAACGAAATTGGAAAGTCGATCGACAACATTTACACTTATATACAAAATATTCTTTACAGGAAGTTTTTCTTAATAATTCAAAATTGTTTGTATGTGATAGTTACGTCAATTAATCCCAATTTTGAAAATAAAGTCTCATAGAAAGGTTGCTGTAAATCGTCTATAAATTTTCCAGAATTTTTTCTGATTAAATTATGTGAGAGCAAATTCAAAAAAGGAAAGTACTTTCTATAAATGATACTTATTTATATGCTGTTAGAAGGGACAGAACTGAAACTGATTATATTACAAACCATTTAAAATTACGTAGGCTGAGTTCTATGTCTTCAACAAAGAACGATTCTCTAAAAGAGGGTAGGCAAAAATTCCGAATTTCCAAAATGAATGATTTACCGTAAAAACGAATAAATATATTTTTCGCAGGAGAAAATGATCTATTATAATTCTTCAAACTGAACCTTTTGAGAGATGAAATTATTTTTGTTATAAAAGTACAGTTTAACCTGTTTTTTATTTTAATTCATTAAAGACATGAACTTTTCAATAAGGTATTCATGCTTAGCAGAATTCAGGCAGAGCAGTTCACTTAATTCTAAGTCCATTAAATGCTTGAACTTCACTTACGTTTTATATTACATTTTGCAATAGTATGTTCGCATATGTATTTACATGTGCATGCATCCTAAGAACGAGATTTTGTATTGGAAAATAAGAACTCAATTGAAACAGATCACGAATTAACAGTTCAAGAAGATTTTCGTGAATCACAAATGAGTAGCTGCCATAAAAATAAAGGATGTGTTCCAATTCAGAGCCTCTATGAATTGTAAAGAAAAATCCACTCGAACATGAAATAATATTGCACGACTTCATTGAATTAAATGGCTATTGATAACATTTTTTTTCTGTATTAAGTCTAGAAAGATATTTAAGATTGGCATGTAGGATTAATCGTAATTCAAACAAATGTGACGAAAAAATTACAAAACCTTATCCCACCATTATTTAAATGTAATAAAGAACGATTAAAATAGATATAATTTTTAAAAATCGTTCTTTTTAAAATGCATGCTAATTTTCTGTTCTTATTCTTTATCCTTTAGAAAGCTGTGTCTTTTTTGTATTATGTCAAACATTCCTCAATTGAATAATGCTGCATTATTTATTATTTTCTATCTTTATAATAGTGATTGCAAATAATAATTCCTTATATGTATGTCAATTTTGGATATTTTACATTTTCCAAAAATATCGTAATGAAGCAATCTTCAAACTTGCATTGTTTTTTAAGTTCAGAACCCTCATGAAACATTGCATAAACTTGAATCGTTGTCGGTAAAACGATTCAAATGCCATATGAAGACAGCCCCTCACAATGCAGTACTACCTTTCACAAAGAAAGGAGTTTCGCGCAGCATATCATTACAAGGAAGCCAATGATAAGAGTGTGTGAACACGATTGGTCAAAGTAGGGGACAATGTAGATACGTGATTGGTTTAACAGAAGAAAGTGGGTTCCAGTTATCTGTAAAAGCAACCGATTGGCTAGCTACTTAAAAATTAGTCTGCTGTCCTAGTTCAACAAAAAGCGATAAGATTACTTAAAATACTACGACAAAATGAACGAAAGATGAATCTCGATTTTAACCAAAATGTAGGATAGATTTTTTTCGCAAATACTTCCAAGCATCCCGGTTTTTGGAGAATTACGAATTGTTTCCAACAAAAAAGTTATTCCATTGAAGATATAGGAGTGTCTTGTTATTTTTACTTGATACTATTTTTTTTAAGTTAGAAATAAGGAAAAAGTATGCAAATTGTTTGAAATTTCTATTCAGAACTTTTGGAACTTTCGAAAAAATTTTAATTTTTAATTTTTCCTGATCTATTTAGTGGTTCAAAATTACGTGGTGTTTCCTCGGGTCTTTCCCTTTGGGATTAATCCCGGACCGTCACCAATAGCCCGTTGTGTTGTTCCAGTGTGACGTTAATTAAAATACCTACCTACCTTATCTAATTAAAATACACTTTTCCGTATTATACATTGAGATTTAAATTGCGCTCAAAATTGTCATTATTTTAAAAATAAACTAAGTTAATCTTCTTTTATAAACTTTTGGTGATAGACGAATTTTTTTATTATATTCCTTTGACTTTGCTTGTTTTCAACAATATATGATTGTCAAAATTAGAGAATGGATTATTGCATAGTACATTGGATTTCTCTGAAAATTAGTTCAGCATCAGCAATCTTTAAAGATTACTTTACATCTGAGTTAGTGATCTGAGAAGCGTTCGATCCCCGTTTAAGCCGTACTTTCTCTCCTCAATTTTTTAATCATACTAACTAATAAAGGTAATCTGCTTTATCCTACTATGCGATACAAATAAATTAGCTATATATTTCCTTTGAAGTGCTCTAGAAATTACAAGGCAATTGACCTAATGACCTGTAAATCCTTTCATAAGGGTATACCACTTCAAAAAAATATATTCAATATTGTTTTTATGACTAACCACTGACCTCATCGGCCTTACAAGTGGCGAATTTACGGATATTTGTGAGGGAGCAATCCAGTGGGTAAGATGTCGTTACTCCTACCAGAGACAATAACCAACATCCATGCGCAAACAAACCAAGATTCGAACTCAAGTCTAACTGGGTGGTAGACAAACGTTATACCTATTCACTATCTAAAATAACTTATTATTACCAGTAAACAATGTGACAAAAAGTACTTGAAGCCATACAAGACATAACAGGAGAGTTTTATTTTTTGATTTGAAAACCTACATTTATACACGCTATCTAACTATGCAAAAAACTATTATTCATCAACCGTGAGTGAGTAAACATCCTTCAGATAATCAAGGTAGGTAAGTAAGTATTTTAATTTACGTCGCACTGGAGTAACACAACGGGCTATTGCCGACGGTCCGGGATCAAACCCGAAGGGAAAGATCCGAGGCCATCACCACGTGAACCTTGAACCGTACTCAGATGACGTCAGATAACCAAGAAAATTCAATGTTAAATACATTTGTTGAAGAATAATACTTTCGTCGGCTCACAAGTCACAAAGTCAAAAAACATAGTTCTGCTAAGAAATGACGAGAAAAAATGCTATTCACTACGTGTGTTTCCAAAGAATAATTCTAGCCTCCTGCAGAGAAAATATGATCTAGTGGATTTCGCTACATTCTGGTCTAGAAAAACTAACAAACTAATAATATTGGAAATTTTGTCTCAGTGTGTTCAATTTGTGAGCCAACGAAACAATAATTATCCACAAATCTAGACAATTAAACGCCAACAATCAGACACAATCAGAAATAACGAGAAAATATATTTCTACGACCGATTATGACCCAAACACTCAGAGTATTTTCACGCCCCAACACCACTTATTTTATCAAATTATTTAAACCACCACCTGGTTGACATTAATAGAGGAATGCTTCATTAAGAAATTAGTATGTTTTTGTTAACACATCCAATTCGGGACGAAACAAAGGCTAAAGGATAGGAGGCTTATTAAAGTGAAATAAGCTTTTTTATGCGTTCCTTTTATGACAGGCGACGCGGTTTATAGGGGACCATTAAAAGTTGGCTACCGACTTTATTACTGATTAATGGAATCCTTTCCCGAAGTACACTTCCAAGCCTTTGGTCACGGCCATTTTGTTTTTAGGGGACTCGGAATGTAAACAGAAGATTGGGTCCCGTCTTATGGGTCTTTTACGCAGCGGCGTAACGGCTTTTTTTACTGCCTGACCACCGCACGGCCGGACTCGTAAAGGACTCCGAATGACCCAAACTTTATAATTTCCTTGGAATGTTTCGAGATTTTTTCCCCGCACGCGTCTGTATCTTTTTTACAGACACTGGACCGGCCTTTTCCCTTGCGCTCCTATTTTGGAATTTTGTGCTTCTTTTAAGGTGCTTGTGTTGTTCTTTTCCTGGTAGCAGTGAACTATGGTACTGGCCAAATTTCTCGGTTGGATATAGTATAGACTTGAGAGCATCTTACAAGCCCCATAAGGAGTTGTGTGTAGTAAAATTCAACTTTTTTTACTACGAAATAACATTTGGAAAAAAATTCCATAGGTTGAACCAACGGAGGAACGATAAGTAAAGGTCATAAACTCGAGTAGAGAAACTTTGCATATAAAAGTTATTCCTTGACTTGCAAACTTTGTTGATAGCGTATTGATGTGAAATAAAAGCTCACCTACTATTTGACTTTTGTAAAAGTAGTTTTGGTATATTGTACAAAGCGTACTTAAAATATCAAATACTTAAAAGTCAAAATAAAATATTTTGAACTGAATGTACAAATTATTTAACTGAGAGGTTCATACTCATACAGTGCAACTTGGATAAAACGAACGTCTCTAATTCGAAATCGTCGTTAATTCGAAGATTTCTCTTAGTCCCTTGAACTTCTCATGAAATCAATGTTAAAAAATCGTGGATAATTCGAAGTTCAACTTCCTTAATTCGAAGTTTAAGTACATGTAAAGTTAAGTAAGCTACAGTACATGTAATATGTACTGTGACGAATTAATCCAAACTTTTTTTGGACATTAAAAAAATAACATTTATTTTTACAGACAAAACATGGGTTGACAATGGACGCGCGAAACAAAATGCTTAATTTCATATTAAATTTTATCCGAATTGCTACGAAGACGTCTCAACTAGACGGAGTCCGTGAGCTAACTGTTTTTTATCCTCTTCACATGTGCAAGCGCAGTAGAGAAGGACTCTTAACAGGAAATTTCCGGTCTGCAGCCCGCCATCCTAGACTCTTGGGCGTTAAGATGTCACAGTACTGTAGCTTACGTAATGTAAATCTTATTTTGTTTACATACGTATAATGTTTAAGTCTTCTGAATAAATCTCTGAATAAATATTTACTTATTGACAGAATAATTTTTTCAAGCATTCAGTGGACCTGAAATTAAAGTTAAAAGATGTAACTTTTTTAATTCGAAGTTTTGGATAATTCGAATTTTTTAGTGGTTCCTTCAGCATCGAATTATCCAAGTTGCACTGTATATCCATTCTATAACTTGCAGTCTTCCCTGTATGACTTTTAACCAGTTTCTACTTTCTTGGCCTATTGAATCTTTCCTAGGATTTTTTCAACAAATAGGTATTATTATTTTGTTATTATGTGTTTTGTAGGGTAAAATGAATTCTATACTACTAGAAAATCTCCTGACGCTCCGAGTTAAATCACTACAACGTTTGAAACTTACCTGCATTTGACATGAGCGAAAGAGCCTTTAAAATTTGAATTAAATGCTTTACTGTTTTTACAAATTATAGGTACAACCATATATTCATTACAGACTTTTAACCGGTTTTCAGCTCTGAAACAATATAAGCACATTTCGGCAGGAAAACAAAATTTTTTTAGATTCAGGCATGACATAGTTCCATCACCAGACTGATTTAATCTTGCTATAGATTCATGACAAGCATTTGTAGAGCTAAAATGCACGGTTGATATTTTTCATCTTTCATTTCTAAGATCTTAAATTTTAATTAAATACAGAGATTTGTCTTTTAATTCGTATAAAATTTGAGTGAAATATTATTCTTTTGGAAAGCGAATACTATGATCCTTATTCATTCCTTTTACCATTTACTATTTCACCCGTGGTTTACACATATAACATAATAGTATCTCTCCCAGGTCAAATTAATTATAATTTACTATTTTCCTAACAAAACAGCATTGAAATACCATATATTATCTAGCGTAAAAAGATAATAAATTCAGTTAAAATAATATTATACAAAACTTTGAAAAATCTTTCTGTATGGTTCAAAATCAAAATATTTATTTCCCATAGTAAAGAAATAACTACATAGTGGAATAGATTATTAACAATAATAAATTGAAGTAAAATATTATTTATTGTTACGGTAAAACAATAGTTTTTGTTCTCTTTTTTACTTTCGCAGTTCCATAGTCATAACTATGAGAAGTAGAACTACGAAGCAGTTGTCAGGTTAATCGTTATATTTTCCATCACTTTTTTATCGTACTTGAGTATGTTAAAAAAGTGTTGATTTATTACGCACTAAATAACTCATTTAGCCTATCTCTTTTCGATATTTCTGTAATTCAATGGAGGGAAAATCATAACCTTAATTCAATAGTACATTTAAATTGCGAATTTTAGTATACTTAAATGTGAAAATTATTACAGCGTTTTGCAATTATTAGTTCAGTTGAGACCGTTCCTGGGGCATTAACCTCCTACCTTTAAATCTCAATAAGACATCCCTTCTTCACAAAAACGTTTCATTTCACCTTAAATAAATTGATATTACTGCGTATTGTAAAATAAGTTTTGTTGCATACTGATAAAAAAATTATCTTTTAGGTATGTTAATCTTTGGACAACATCAAACTTATCTATTGTGACCAGGTGATCAAATATGTTAAAATTATTTTTACAAGCGATTCTTGTTTAACAAATACATTACATTTTATATGTGCAAGTAGGTAGTTGTCGGTAGTTGAATTAACGTCGTATTGGAGCACCGCAACGGGCTATTGGCGACGGTCAGTCCCGAAGGGAAATATCCGAGTGCAACAAATCGTAATTTTGAACCACGGTCAGATGACGAGGTCAACTCCAGAGCTGCCACCCCACTCCAAACTTCCACATCATCACGCAAACGTGAGAAGATTTGAGTCCACGAACGATTTAAAGTGCACAAGCCCTCACATATACAGTTGGATCGAGTTTTGAACTCACATCCCCGGTTGCTAATCAGCGACTCTACCAATTGGCCTACCGCGGCCCCTTATATATGATATTTAGTTCATTGTTCATTGGCCGTGGTCATGTTTTAGTGTCCTCAAACATTTTTTGACAACGTACGAGTGCACGTACAAAACACCACTTGGGAAAAGTCATGATTTCATTTATTTTTATGCATTTTAACTAGAATATATCGTTTGTTGATAAACATATATGTAACCTAATCAGCATGAAATAGCAATAGTTTAGTAATGTTTCACTCACTAAACAGGGTAGTATCAAACATAACATACGAAGACATTTTCCTCTTTAGAACAAATACAAAAATATTTTACGTACATTAGTTTCTCTGCGGTTGGAAAAGCTTGTAACAGTTTGTTTATAAAATTATCATTAATTTTTACATAAAATTTCTATAATCTTCTGCATTTCCTTTAGTTAAAGCATTTGAAAAATGTTCTCATGTTCAATGAATCATTTTTACATAAACATTTAGCATGCTTGAATTTCCTTTTCCAATTTACGTGAAAAATAAGGCCAGTTTGTAGAATCATTAGTGTACATTTTGATAACCCAAAAAATAACTTATTACTAAATTATGTAATTGAATTATTTAAAGAAAAAAATTGCAATTCTATTGCAAAATATCCCGTGCTAAACGACAATATCAGTTCCAATTATCAAAAGATTCCTACAGTGTTCCTGCTTCCAGCTAAAAGCAGCCCCCAATTTTCTTCCACCTACTCAGGGAAGGCTCCTGGAACCTGGTAATCTCTTTAACAACGACACACATGGTCATTTTGCAATCAATCTCCCGACAATTAAATGACACTTGTAAGTAAGTGATTGGTTGCTCTAAAGGCATATTTGAAACTCAAATGCTTCAAGGACTGGGGTTGGCTTCGCAGCCGATCAATTAAGCTATTTTACCCCGTGAAAAAACAACTTGATACTCCTCGATAATTTCAGTTTGGATTACAGATGCTCTCTCTCTCCTACAAAATCTCATCTGTATATAATCTCATCCTACTAGAGCTCAGTATTATGTCATTCTCTTAAATAATTATTGAGCCGTGGGAACCCGTTCGGAAAAGTAGCAGATTAGCAATCGGAGGGTTGTGAGTTCGAAACTAGATCCAATCAAAGACTACCGTGTACGTGGGGTCTGGTGCTCGTTAAATCTGTCGTGGCCTCAAATGTCCTCACGTTAGCGTGGTGTGGAAGTTCCGAGAATGGGGTGCGAACTCAGGTATTGATCTTGTCATCTGATCATAGCTCAAAATTACGAGGTCTTGTCTTTGATCTTCCTTCAGGATTGATCCTGGACCGTTGACAATAACACGTTGTGTTGCTCCAGTGTGACGTTGATTCTACTACCTTCCAGCCTCTACCATTAATTATATTTTTACATTATACTTTTCTCATTTCAGCTAAAAAGGTGACCTATTCATTTTATAATACAATCATATCTTTTAAATCACTTTATTGAAACACTGTTCTGTGTTATTTGATCTATTAAAGAATACGTGTATTTATGAGAGAATGGTTAGAGTGTCTTTAATTGCAAATACCATATCTGTAGTATCCTTTTACTAAAGTAAATGTTATCAGTGTGCATCAACACACCGATAAAATCATTTTATGCTTTCCCATTCAATAGATCTGCGTCTAATATTGATTGTGGTAGTGGTAATGGGTTAGTTCAAGTTCCATTGAAAACTTATTCCAGAATTTCCGAAGTAGTGGTCACAATGCTGTGTGTGACCTCTCATGAATTATTACCGAAAAATTTACCTAAGTAAATACTAGAAAAATGCGCTACAATGTCGTTTAAAATGCTTTTAACTATGTCTGAAATATTTATTTTTCGCTACAAGCATTCCAAAATACCGCTTACAAATTTAATTGATGAATTTTTTTGGCATGTGAATTAAAAAGCGAATTAAATTGTTTTATTAGATACGTTGTTTTTAAACCTTTTCGGTACTCACCCCAATATAGATATTTATTAGATGACATCTAAGGAATCATTTAATTCTAATTCAAATTTAATTAACTTTAATGATTTAAAGAAAAATGGAGGATAATAGGAACATAATTATTTTATAGTTAAAATTTACTGATTTAAATCTAAATATAATTAAATTAATCATTCTTACTTTAAAGTTCTGAATTATTGTAGTAAACATTATATGTTGATTTTAGTGTTTGATTAATTATAAAACTGTATATTCTTTTGAAAAAATATTTTTTATTTTGTTCATTAAATCCTACATTTTTGAGCAAGAGGCCTCCACGTCACCTGCGCCTAGGGTGAGAGTTAGATTCCCTCAAAATGGCTTAATACAACACATTGCACATCTCAATTAAAATTCAAAATTGACTCCAAATAGACATATTAGAACGGATTTTAAAACGAATACGTTATTTTACAACTAAATTAAAACTATCTGATTAGCAATAACAATAAATGGTAATAACTAACTAGAATGGAAAGATAAAGACATCGAAATAGTCACAGCGAATTAGGAATGTTTCTACATGTTCAGAAATCACTGGTGCATTTACCGAAAAGTTATGGTAACTGTGACAGAAGTGATGCTTATCCTTGATAAATCAATCTTCTACATTCATCACGAATTTTCTAAATCGAAGATCACCGATGACACGAATTACAGAAATATTACAAATTTTTATTCAAATAACAATTTGTTAATCATTATAGCTTTACTACAAGAAATGAGAAGCGATAAGTTATGAAATGCAATCAAGAAATATGAGAATAATTATTAATAAAATATCGTGAGTGATGTAAGTGAATACATAAAGAAACTACATAGAAAATATAAAAATATTAAATAAAAACAAACACTTCACTTAAAATGAATGAATATGGAATTAAAGAATTTTAACTTAGCATGCTTCGTTTTCTGCTAATGGTAACTGAATTATAGGAATTTTTAGTAATGATCTTGTGAACTACCAAAAATCTCATACGTGTAATTTTTGCTAAGTCATTTCTTTGACAATTCTTTCTAGACCAATTTTTTCCCTTAAATTAAATATAAACCAAACATATTCAAAATTTCTTACCAGAAATTCAGAGAAAAAGCAACTCGCAACTCAAATACACAAATAGCCATAAGAAACCAAATCTTACCTGCCATCTCCATAGAGTCTTAAGCACAGCCATCTTTTAAAAACTCATGACCATCCGCAAGACACTGTAAATTCAAAAACGTGATCCCCAGACAATCGTCGGTGGTTCTGAAGCTCGTCTTGTCAACCCACGTTTCTTTCCGACTGTCACCACAATTCCTTCTCAGCAGTGACAGTCCACAAGGACATGTCCACCTACCCGAGCACATATTGAAATTTCAGTCAACTTGCCCCTAGCTGAAGCCTCTCGGCGATGTTCAAAGCTGATATCAGAGGTACTTCGAAGTTTTAGACAAACGACCAAAAATTCTGCGAGCGTTTCTGCGTCCCCCCTAGTCGACCGACTGTGTCCCCCTTTCCCATCAAAAAGTGACGCTCTTATCAGGGGAATAAATTCAGCAGCATTCTAATTGGTCGGATGGTTGGACTCGGTCGTAAATCATTTGCGGAAAACGTGACTCCGTTGTTGAGAGGAATGCCATTGGTCGATAGTTGCGCAATTCAAGGTCATCTGGTTGCTGAAGAAAATTGCATCTGTCGAGAGGAAGTTGAAGTTGCATTGAAACACATTATTTTTCAGAAGTCTGTATCGGAAACTTTTATAGTATACTAAAAGTTAAGAGCGCTTCTCAGGAAAATATCCATCCTGAATTGCTAATTAATTACAAGATAAAGATTTCCTGATATTGCCACAGAACTTAAGAAATCAATGTCTAAGTTTTTTACCGATTAACTAATGATTCATAAATTGATACGATCTATGCTAAATACAAGCCTTTATACTTATGTGTAGATTGGTAGGTAGATGAATTAATGTCACACTGCAGCAACATAAATGGCTATTGGCGACGGTCCGGGATCAATCCCGAAAGCAAAGATCCAAGGACAACACGTTGTAATTTTGAACCACGGTCAGATGATGAAGTCAATACCTGAGCTGGCACTCTCCAAGCTTCCACACCAACGTGAGGACATGTGAGGTCACGGCATATTTAACATGCACCAGCCCCCACATACACGAAGGTCTTTGGTTTAAGCCCGGTTGGAAGAGAAGCGGATTGGCAACCTTCCAGTTACCAATTCGCTACTCTTCGACCGGGCTACGGCGGACCCAAGTGCAAATCATCCTCTGTGAATTAGCGGGATACATCGGTTTGAATTTCAACTTAAACAAAAGGGCGATTCATATTTCGAATCTCTATGCACTTTTATAACAAAGATTTTACACAACCCAATATTGGGAACTCCTTACAAAGGAAACGATAAAGGATAATTTTCATAATTCTCGATTTCATCTGTAAAACTAGTTTTTTTGCAATGGTAGTGTCGATGCTGTAAATACCATACTGGATTTAAGGGGCTGAAAATCTTTAACCTATTTGAGTTGTAGAGATTTCTTTCACTGCTATTCTATATGAAATAATGGATCTATCAAGTACATAAAGTATAAATTCTAGTATAAATTTATTTTTCAATAGATTAAATCTATGAGCCTATGTACAATGTACTGTTTCTCTCTGAATAATGGGGGCCCGGTAGCCCAGTTGGAAGAGCAACGGATTAGCAGCCGGAGTGTTGTGAGTTTTAAACTCGGTTCAGCCAAAGACTGTCGTGTACACAGGGGCTGGTACAAGTTAAATCTGTTTTGACCTCAACTGTTCTCACGTTGGTGTGGTGTAGAAGCTTGGAGAGTGGGATGCCAGCTCAAATGTTGACCTCGTCATCTGACCTTGGTTTAAAATTATGAGTTTTCCTTGGATTATCTTTCCCTTTGGGATTGATCCCGGACCGTTGCCAATAGCCCATTGTGTTGCTTCAGTGCGACGTTAATTAACTACCTACCTACTCAGAATAATAATTGCACATTCGCTTTTCACATAGGAATTGAAAGATAGTTGATGTTTAATCTCACTGACATGACCATAGACGTTTTAAAACTATTTAGAGAATATTGGCATTTATAATACTTAAAAGTATCGTGTCTCTTGATAGGATAAACAGACTTCTAAATGTTGATTTGGTGAAATTTACTATATTCATTGAAAAGGAAAACAATTCTTTAATTTTTGTACATAATCATTTGCTAAGTCACTATTTATATTTACTATTTAAAATCTACTCTAGAAGCAATTTATGGTGCCATTTTAACTACTTGCTTTATAGTTAATCGCTATATTTTTCTTTTTAATAAATTTTCACTGAAAGTGTGTTTTTAATTGCACTAAAACTATGTTTAAAAATCCTAAAAAGTTTTATAAATATTTATCTTTAAAGTTCAATTTGGTTAGAACTCACATACAGCATTGTATACCGCACTGAAAGTATTATGTTTAAGAAATCCTAAAAACTTTTATTGGTATTTTTATCTTTAAACTTCAATTTGATTAGAAGTAACTACATTGTAACGCTTGCGCGTTCAAAGCGCATTGATAAAGAATATAGTCCCTATACATGGTAAAAAGTTGTGAACACATTTTAAACATCTTGTACAATAATCGAATTATCAATGTTTTTGACTGATGTTATCATTGTCAGCAAAGGTCTGGATTCTCGAACAATTAAAAAAAATTATTATGCCGACTTCAAAAACTACTCTATGCAGATACTAAATATATTTTTGAGTATGTGCTATTATGTGATTGTTTTGAAAATGTATAACTTCAAATAGATTACTCTTTGAAGTTTAAGTGAGGAAGCGGATAAGGGTCGATCATTTTAATTGCTTCTATTGATATCAGTTGATACAGATAACTATTTTATTTCTAAGATAATCAATTTTCAGGTTTGACAATGATTGTGCAAAAATAAATATACAACTGCGAGTATATATGAATTAATTTAATTTTTTCCAGGGACTTCATATATTTTGAACCTGACTGGGAGTCTTCATATTTTAAAAGTAGATAGGCTCAAATGGGAAATAAAAAGCTGGATATAAGACTTATCAGTAAGTATGCGTAGAAAGTATTATTCTTAAAAATATTGTCTGTCTTTATAACCCCAAAATATTTCCAAGTCGAATTTTCCCTCATACTAATTTTAACATTGATTTATAGATTTTAGATATTCAGAGTTTTTTTATAATTTCTGTTTACTGCTAGAAGTATCCAAAATGTTTATTTCGGATATTTCTAACAGAAAGTTATTCCTTCTCTTGGAATCACAATTTGAACATACTAAAGCGACGTCGATTATTTTATTTTTAAAAAGCTTTTGAGAATATCGATATTGTTTAGTAAAATTATAAATGGTATACCTATAAAACACAAATGCAAACTATATTTTGCTTCGTCTATTAAGTTTGAAGAATTTTTTATGAAGTTCAAATTTGTTTCTTTAGCCGGGGACCATGCAAATAGAGGTTACTCAAGACATCCACAATATTTCGAAACTCTAATGACCCAATCCAAAATTCAATTACGTATCTTTATTGAGATTTCGAAGGTCTACAAATTATTCCTAGAAGCTTAATAGTAGCTAGCATACTTAGTTTCTAATATTTAAGCTCTTTTTATTAAAAACCATTTAAGTCTACTTCAACTCCATACGACTATTGATCGAAACTAAAAGATGGGGTTAAAACAAATTATTGATCTAGATTCCAATATTCACACCGGATATTTTTCTTACTGGTTATATCAATATTTTTATTTTAAAGATACTTTGAAACATAAGCAAAGTGGAATCAAATCTCTTTTTGTTCTAAAATTATTAATAAAATTTTAAAAATCAAAAAACCTAATTGCTTCCATATATTAATAAATGGTAAAATATTTCTGGAAAAACAAGTTTGTGTTATCTAAATTTTTGTCTCTTAGGTTCTGAGTTAGGTTCAAACTGTTTGTAATTTTCCCAACGCTCCAATTTCGGTCGGATATCCTGAACGCACTAGTTGTTATTCACATCAAAGAATCGTTAAAAAAATATTGGAACTATTGGGTGTGAAAACTTTTTTTACTTTGAATTTAAAAGTTTACCACCAGATTTTTGCGATATAAAATCTTAAAATTAAAATCGGACAACAGTCTGCTATTTTAAAATTCCTAATATTTGGTTTTTTTCGATATTATTGCATAGAACAAATAAAAATTTGACTTCTAAGTGACACTATTTACTTTATTGCTGTTTTTAGATTCTTCGAATACACTGTAGCGTCACATTATATTGGTATCTTAAGTTAAATATACTTCACTATAAAGCTAAAACATTGTTAATGTTGTACTAGAAATCCATCAACTGCATTCGACATTTGACTCTATTAGTTTTAAAGATATAACGCTCAAAAATAATAGAATCAAGAACAAGACAAAAATTTAAAAAATCGAAAAATTTAACGTTTTAGATAAAAGTTATATTAAGAGGAGAAAAAAATGTTTAAGTATTCCAAAACTTATTAATCTTTAATTTTGAAAAAAAAATGGGGTGAGTTGTATACGAAAAGAAATCCACATCAAAACTGCATTCGACATTTACTCTATAAGTTTTGAACATATAGCACTTAAAAGTAATAGAATCAAGAGCAAGACAAAAAGAAAAAGGAAAAAATAATTAATGTTTTGAGTAAAAGTTAAATTGAAAGAAGAAAAAAATGTTTTTTGTTTTTCCAAAATTTAATAAAGTTTTTAATTTTGAAAAAATGGGGTGGGTTGCTTACATGGTGACAATTGCAATCGCTTAAGGCATGAATCCGGTTTTTTGTGTTATTAGAGGAAGGGTAAGATGAAAATGAATAAAGTGGTGTTTATGAGTAAAGTATAATTTTATTTATTAAAAGCCAATAATAGGAGAAGTAAGATACATATGGCGTGCTATTCACATCTATAGTGGACGATGTAGAATTGAACTTTAAGTTGAACTCACGTTGCTTATAGTCTATAAGCGATTTGTTTTAAGTAACATTGACTTTGAAAACATCTGTAAGCATAATGAGTACTGGGTACAATTTTTCTGATAGATTCTTATAAAGCTATCACATTCTAAGTAAATATCCATCGGTTCAGGCGGCCGCACATTCTCCACGGCGTTGACGCTCTCGGCTTTCTTACTCTCACCATACAGTCTACATCATTCAGCGTTAATCAGTTTGGGCTTTTCTGATACCTTTTGAATTTTTCTATCCTATTATATACGTTTCTCACTTTTCTGCTCAAATATTTTGAATTTATGAAAATTTTTAACTCGGCACATTTATCAGCTTATAATTTTACAAATTTTATTTTATCGGTTATTATTGTTACATAATATTGTATATCCTGTTATTTTCTACAAATCAAAACTAATTTGAACGTTCTATCTCTTTGCAATACAAAGTTATAGAGCCCAAAATAATTATATCAGACAGAAACAGTGTTTTCATATTTTACTAACAATAGTTCATACAATTTAAAAGCAGTCTTCATACTAAAAGTAATAAAGGTAAAATAAGTTTCGTCCATATTCCAATTAAAGTATAATTGTTAAAAAGAAGAAAGTAAAGGGCAAGTGAAATTTATTTCCTTGATTTTAAATTTTGCATGTTTCATGTTTTAAAAAAATACTATTCTTTCTGATAAATATAATTTTATCCAGTGTCTAATAAAACAGAAAACGGGTCTTTTTCTCTTCTTCTGAAAGCATAATGAAATATTCTAGTGAAATGCTAATAATTTTCTGTAATATAGAGCTTTTAAAAATTTCTGATTATTTTTTCAAACAAAAAGGTCAACTCAAATGAATTATTACTTATAAAAATTTTATGGATGCAGTAATGTTCTCAGAAGTTGAATAACTAGTTTTTTAAAAACTAATTTGATAGCATTGTGAAAAATCAAAACAAATTAAATAAATTGAAATTTAGATGGAAGTTCTGTTGATTATAAATATAAATAATTTCCTTAACATAATTGAATACTTTTATACCTCCATTTATTTTAATACTTTTAGTAGATGAGTGCTGCTGCATCATCCACAATTTAGTTACGAAAGTACCAGAAACAATGTTTATTTTCGATGCATTATGCTTTTTGTATGTTATGTACTTTACTCTTTAATCCCTTTCTTTCTTAAAGAGTGTGTCATGTTTTTCTATTCGCAACACTAAAAGCATTTTTTAATGTCGAATTCAAAGTAATTATTTTTAATCAAAACCTTTTATTTAGTTTTTTAATATAGTTACAGTACCTTATACTATAATATTTTATACTTCTATTCATTCCATGTTTTCAAGGTTTAGCACTAAACCTTGAAAACATGGAAACGTAAACTTACCAGTATCGGAATTTATCTTTTTGTAAATATCAAACAGCAAAATGAAAAGATTTCTTTCGAATAATTATTTTGAATTCCAGTTGCCCACATAACCTGCGTTACTTATACTACGATTTTATTCTTTTTGTTAAACAGCATTGCAGTTAGAAAACTGATAAACATCCTATTGTTATGTTACATAATTTATTTTTCTTATGGCTGTTTTGACATTAAAATTCCCTAAAATACGATGGAAAATATATATGCCCTTATTTCAGAAACTTTACCAAATACGACATTTGTAGACAGATAAAAATAATTCAATTGCAAACAAAATAATCCAGTGGTTGATAATCCAGTGATTCAGATCATAATCTGCCTCTCGCATACAGTTAATAACGTCTTTTGTTCTTTGCGGGAATAGTAAAGTACAAAACTTGTTTACCCGAAGCTGAAAAACTGAAATTGCTCATAAACTACTGCAATGTATCCATAAAAGAATCCACTTTGAAAAGAACTTTGATGGAGACTGAATGTTACTTAAACTCAATTAGATAGTTTACTTGCGTAGATTATTTACTTAGATAGAATTTAATGTATTCCACTCAATAAAAGTCGCAGATTTGTAGCTATTTAGGAAAATCTTTTTGAAAGTACGTTTAAAAATTCTGAAAACATTTGTTGCTATCTCATAAAGAGATTTTTTTCCCATACATTTTAAAAATGTGTCAAAGAGCACTCTGTATTGGTGCCCTACTTTGGTACTTGTACAAAAATACTTAATGATTGTCAGAAGGATTTAAATTACTATAATTTAAAACCATCATTTAAATAAGAAACAAGCGAATGTTTTCGAAATAAAACTTTTATAATGTCAATAATCATCTTCGATCTTGTCTTGCATATGTTTAAATATATCCCTTTTTAGGTTACATCGCTGCTTGATAAAGGAAATTTATCTTCTGATGACCATGATCATTCATGAAAAAGATGTCAACCATACAATATGGATACAATGAGATGTGGATAATTTTCGATTCGCTCTCAATGCAAAAAGAGTTTTCTCGGAATAATTTCACAATATGTTTTCACTATCAGTTATAATGGAAGTATTAAATGTGCATAGTTATATGAATTACTTTGAAAAATACTACTACAAACACACAGTATCAATGAAACATTGCACTATGGAAAAACATAGCTGTAGCGAAAAATTATTATTTTGTGTGTTTCTGAGAAACTATTTACAGTCCAACTATATTCTCTTTCAAGGGCATTTAAAATTTCTTTATTCATATACATTATATTTTTATTGAAAACACTTCCTTAGAATTCAACAGAATGCAATTCTAAAGAAATATAGTACTCATTTTTACTTGTAAACATTTTATACCTTTCGTGTATTCAGTGTTCTTCGAAGAATACATGGAAGTTTCTAAAAAATTTGGAAACTAAAATAACCTAATAGTTCCATTGTGTACTCATAAAATTTTCTTTGTTGTGTAATTTCTTTGAAAAATTTCATGTCAACTAATCTTTGATTATATGATGAACAAGATTGAATTACATGTCCCGTAATTTTATATTTTTAGACCATCACCAGTAATACTGTGGTACCTAGTAATCTTTAAATCTGTAGAACATAAATATCTACCTTCACGTGTTATGCTAGGGGAACATATATATCAATTTAAATATCGAGTTTGAAATAATTATCTGATACTTTTATTTAAATTATAATAGACTCACCACAAAAGCATATATAGTCTTATGCGTATTGTTTTATTTTTGTTTTACAATTTGAATGTAATTAGTACGGTAAATTCTACACTTAAAATTTAACGATTTCTTTGAAATGTAGACGTAAGACTAGTTTTAATACTGATGCCGTATGTTTTTACTTATGCTTACAACCAAGTTTCCTCTATTAGAAAAATAAGCTAAAGTACCTAAATGTTTCAACAAAAAAATCAGTTATTTTCAGTCCATTAAATCAACACCAATTAACAGTAATGAACGTTTAAAAATTGCAACGAACCTACAACAGGGAATTGTAAACTCATGTTTTGGCAAATTGTCCTATTTGTGAAGAGTTAAAAATGTTTTTAAAATCACATTCATTTATATATTTCTAACCCTGAATCTTTTCTCAAGTTGTGAGACTTTTAAAAGTAGATTCATATCTAAATGGGTCGGTTGGAAAAACCCAGTTGGAAGAGCAATGGATTAGAATCCGGACGGTTGCGAATTCGAAACTTAGTGCAGCCTAAGACCGTCATGTACACGGGGGCTGGGGCACATTAAATCTGCCATGGCCTCAAATGTTCTCACGTTGGCGTGGTGTGGAAGTTTGGAGAGTGGGGTTCTAGCTCAGGTGTTGACTTCGTCATGTGACCGTGGTTCAAAATTACGAGGCGTTGTCCTTCGATCTTTCCTTTCTGGATTGATCCCGGACCGTCGTTTGTGTTGCCTCAGTGCGACGTTAATTAATTACCATTACCATTATCATTATATCTAAATATTTTCAATACAAACTACTTGGGTTAGTAAATCTAGTTTATTTATAATCCAATCCATTTATTTAATAGTAAGCATGCAAATAGTATTTCTTAATTAATTGGCTCCTCTATCACCAACTTGTGAATTATGACGCTTGAAGAACCCACAACTTGGTGTACGAGTTCTCGGTATTTTTAACGAAGAAAAGAGAATCTGTAAACTGCAGTCGTATGCCTGACTTTTTTTAGCATTGTGAAGTTAGGTGAAATGGAAATTGGCTTTTTCCATGCAAAAATTTGTTTTAGAGAAGAATTGCATTCCTTTTCATGTGACGTGACACGTAAAAAATAGAATTTTTTTTACCTATTGTTATTGTTTAAGTATTTTAATTATCCGTAAAGGCATTCTTGAATCCTTGAAACAGCATCCCAAAATCAGGACACCATTTTGTCTGGTCAATGAACCATAAAGTTCAAGACATCCATTGCATCGATTATACTGTCGCAAACCTCCGTCGTTAGAACCTCGTAAAACTATCAGGATAAACAAAAACACCGTTTCCGTAAACGACAAACAATGCACGGATTATTCTAGGATTTACTACTTGTCTGCTGTTGACATTGTCATTCGGTTAGGAGACGACAATGGTCTTAAACGCTTAAGTTTCTGAGGTCTTCTGTTGCTTCAGATGTAAAATAATCTCCCTTAGGAAAAAACAAAATAACTCGTCAAATGGACTATTGTGTTAGGAGACAACTACATTTTGTTTGGATGAAATTATTTTTAAGATTTGTATTTTACTTTTTAGAATACTTTTAGGCAATAGGAATCCGGAATTTCCTTATTTGAAAGTAAAAGGAACTTTTTAAATAAATGTATATCTACTTTTCATAATCTACGAACTCATTAAAAGCAATGAAATGCTTCAGATTTCTAATTACAATCCGTCAATATTCCCTCTTGATCTCAGGGGATCAATGAGCGCAGACCAGCTCAAAAATCTTAGCCCTCTATTATGTTATAATTAAGAGAGTCAAATTTTTTTATAGCAGAAAACTTTTTATGAAATTTAATTACATTGTAAATATTGAGTAATATGATATAGAAAATAAATAAGCATATACATAAAACCTGTAGAACTTCACATCATATTTGTACAGATTTCGAGAAGTACGCTAAACCCTAAATGATAAATATGATTTATTTAATGTTCGAGGTGATATTATTGCTATCACCTTTACAACAAATATATATTGAAATATAATAAATTTACCTTTTAGGGGTTAAAACAGGAACCACACTAAAAGATACGATAAAATATGGCAAAATTCTTCTGTCAGTGAGTACTAAGTTCATTTTCGTAAGTTGTCAACACTTACATTATGATTTTTAGTAAAAACATTTTATGCTTCTAGATACCGCAGATTGAAGTTCATGTGTTTTTAAATAATCCTCTGTAACTGCTAAAAACTTTACAGCCATTTCCATTTGTGTTACCTTACTTTTCTATTTAAGAATATACCATTTTGCGTAGCTCTAATTTGCAACTCCATTTTCGTCGACTAAATATATATTTCTTCGCAATTAAAGTAGTTCTACGAAACAGACACAACTACATTGCACCTCTGATCTATAAATTAGTTATATTTAACTTCAATTCATTCACAATAATTTTTTAACCTATCCTTACGATACACGGTAAAATATTTCACCCATTCAAGTGAAAACTACTTTCAGTTAGTAAATGGAAAATCAAGTATGCTTCAGCACAAATTTAATTTTTTACTCGGATATTTCAAAAACTATGTTGAGTCGTCGGAGAAGTTTAATATTGAGTCCCGTTCTCTATCTAAACAAAGCGTACACCAACAAACAGCCCCAAAATGTACTAAGGAAATGATAGAATTCGCTTAGAAAAGATAGAATTAGCTTAGGATTACACAACACAAAATAAATCTCATGAAATACAAATTTATGAATTCAATTAACGACCCTTCCTGGCTTCGCACGGGAGCTATTTTGAATTTTCGATTTTTAAATTTTTTGAGGCGATAGGCTTCTTTTAATCAAGGTATACAAAATTTCTCTGTTGATGACATTAGTCGTTTGTCTCCCTGATGTCAACACGAAAATATTTCGTGTTGACGTAACATGCAAAGGGGCCACGTAAATTTGACCATGAGCATCGAAATCAGTCCAGTAGTTCTCGAGATTAGCCCAAACAGAGTGAAGCCTACCGGGGACTTTATTTTATACATCTAGAGATATAAGAAGTATTGATTCTATTTTTATTTCTTCTCTTTTTGTATCTAAAATTTCTACTACAAATTGATTTTATCAAATTTATAACATAGGTTGCCTGTCCATCCATTGTTTTAAAGTTTTAATTCCGTAAACAAAACGACAGGCTAAAAGGTAGTGCAAAATATTTCCATCAGACAGCTGTTCTTCAAACATATTTTCCCTTAGGAGATCTAGCATTTATTGCGCATCAACGTTTTCCACACTCTTAGCCAATCTTATCTGAAATCTACCAATTATTTACCATGCATGCAAAAAAGACCGAAAAGGCGCTAGAAGCAAATTTCAAGAACAAATTTTACGATCATTGATCCTTCATGAAAATAAGCGCCATTTCTAAAGCCCAAACGCTAAATGTATCTCTTAAAAGGAATTCCTTCACAGATTTCGCGTGAGCTTCGCCATTTCGGTCTTTCCTGGTCTCAAAAGAGACGGATACCGCCTCTCTGCTGTGCTGGGAGCTGGTAGGCCGAAATCTCTCCCGAAACAAATGCCGGTCGAGTAATGGTCCATCGAAACGAATTTGATGAGGGGGTCAAGAGCCGAAATGCTCTTAAGATTTCGGACGCGGAACAATACGAAATGGGATCGTAAAAAAAGCATCGTAAATGTATCGTCTCGTCATTTAGTGGAAATTGTGATTGGACTCTTCGCCGTGCATTATCGAGGGCGACAAATTGCTAGGGCTCAGATTCCTTGGCTGGCCGACGCCCATAAAATGCCCTGGGGATTAGAAGGGGAGTGTTGACGGGATTTGGAACGTGATGCTAACTGCCCATAATCTCGTGTCCTAGTCCCATGTGGGAGTCTTGAAATTTCAACCTTTCATTTTGAACAAAATTCTGCCAAAAATAATTAACTAAATGGGTAACATTTTAAAGAGAAAATTGGGTAAGTTAGCATACTTTTAGTTTACTCATTTTTAAATAGACCAAAATATATAACTAGTTAGATCTAAAAAAATTGAGAATTTAAATATTTAAGTAATAAGCTACGTATCATCACGATTTTCTGAATATCTATTATAAAATTTTATGTGAAATCGTTTACACCATTAAATTTTAGTGATAATTTAGATTAAGTAAAACCCTCTCTAAAAACAGTGTAACTAAAAACGCAACTTTCCTGAAGATGTATTACTTTATTTATAGTGAATACTAATTTTCAAATAAAACGTTCAAGATTCGTAGGTATTATTTTTATGTTGGAGTAAAATTATATGAATGAAAAAAGAATGGGTACGGCTATCATAAAATTCTTATGTTGCTGATTTAAAAAAAGCATAATAATTTTAAGTAGCAATATAGATATAAAATTTAAAAAAATTATTTCTTTGGGTTATATATATCTATATTGCTACTTAAAATTGTTATGCTTTTATAATATATAAAATCAAAAATAAAAGAATTTTATATGATAGTAATACCTATTTTTTCAATATCAAAATAATGCAATGTAATTTTATTCCAGTATAAAAATAATTCAATATAATTTTACCTTAGTAAATGTATTGAACAACAAAACAATTGATCCCCATGTAATATATTGTATCAAAAAGTTTTAATTGCTATGTAAAACTAAATATTGTTTATGAGATGTTCTTGTGCAACTCTAAAATTTCAGAATATGTTCGTCACAGTATTAATGTAGCTATAGAAAGAAAAAATTGTTTTTAAAATCTGACTATATGAAGTTGCTATATATAGTTTACGTGAATGTCTAAATTTCGTTTCAAATAATTTCAAAAAGAAAACTTAAACGTTTCTTAACATTTTATTCAATGTCACAAAAACTAACAAACTGTTTTCACTATCTAGTCATTCTGATCTATCATTGTTTTGCTTTAAACAATAGGATTTTTGTTAAATTTTGTTACCTGCATTCTACTTTTTGTTAAAATACCGCGTTCAGATAATAACATTCTGTATTATTGTTGAATATTGAAAGGTTATTCTTGCGTGAGACACATTCTTAATTTTATTTAACCATAAAACTAGGTTTTATACATCATTGTCAACATTATTACAGGTATTTTGCTCTAAATGTGTTTACTAGGGTTAGATTTCTAATAACCATAAAATATGTGAAACTTTGTATAAAACTGCTAGGAAAACGAGCAGCTTTAACTTTATGCAAGACATTTCAAACAAATGGGTACAAAATATGCTAATTTTATAATCTATTTTATCCCGATACCCATATACACAATAGACTGTTAATATATAATGCTTCTTAATTTGTTTATATTTTAATTATTTAGAATTTCATTTACCACATTTAAATATCTTTTTGACGGTGGAATAAAATGTATCATGTTTTCTATGAGATAAATATTTATTAGTTTCTTACATACGTGATTATTTATGGTTTTTAAGATGTATCACTTGGTCGTTTTGTTATTTTGTACGAAAATATTTCTTTCAATAGTTCGTGTTACAGTTTGCTTAAAGTATGTATATTGGATTGCCTTTAACACTGTTCATTGATCTTGCTCAAAATGTCACAAGTTCTGTTTTTCTTATGTATGTTCTCGAACAAAAAACATTATTTTACTACATTTCAATTCAGTACAAAAATATTTCTACGATTCCAATTGAAAAAAAAACTGAAAAGCAATACTACTTTAGAGATCAGTCATTTTTTGATTAATAAACTAAAATATTAAAATATTGCTAAAACTTTATATATAAGAATTACAGTTTTTATTTTACAAATGCACAAAATGTGTTAGTGTCTCAGTTGAATTGGAAAAGATGCTCTCTAATTTTCTGAAATAAAGAAATCTAAAATTATGTATGAGTAGAGCGAAAAGAGTGGGGGGAAGAGAGTGTTCGTAAAAATAAAATAAAATTGTTAAGTGGCAATTAAAAATTATCCTTTATACACTGATTGCATTCTCTCAATCAAAATGTATTGTATTCTTATATTTTACAAACTTTAAAGTTTTCTTAGTCTTATTCGTTTGGACATCGAAAATAAGTTTAACCATTGCATTCGTCGCGTATTTGTATGCATTACCTGCATACGTCTTATAATCTTTTCGTTTAATCAGAGTTAAATGTAAAGTATGTCTAAAAGGCTGTTTAATTACCTTCAACTTTAATGTTTGACCGTTATTAGCGATTTCAAAGAATATGCTTGCACAAGTACCGAAATAGAAAAAGAAACTTTATTAATTCTACTTCATTCTGCAACACTATATTTTTCGCTAAACATATTCTCTTATTAATGATAATAATTTCTACTCTTAAATCTAATGAAGATTCAAACGTAAATTGAAATGTTTTGACAGTTATTAACCCTCCTGGTGGTTGTCTTGACGAGGTATCTCGCCATTAGTAAAACTGACCAGACCTTGATAGATAAGATATCTCGTCATTAGAAGAAGACTGACCAGATCTAGATATTTTCATCATAAAAAAATGGTCAATATCTTGATGATAAGTTATCTCGTCATTAGCAAGATTGGTCAGATCTTAATGAACGAGATATCTCGTCGAAACTACTTGGTGGGTTAAAGCTATTTGAGCAAAGCAAATTACTAACTCTTGTTTCTTAACAAATCAAGTTCATGACCATTATTTTACAGCTGAGATTAAACATAAATATTTTTTTGAATATTCATCCGTGATTAAAACTTAATTCAAAGACTCCTTAAACAAAAACGCACACCATACCTGATATCTTCTATCTTCTTGAGATGCGTGGAGATTTTCAAAATGAGCCAGGCATGTGAAAAAATGTTCTATATATAGATACCAACTCTCCTCCATACGATCCGGGTACTCCATTCTATCCCAACCAAATTCTTCAGATTTTATTGATCCCTCTCAGAGAAACTTGCGCGCGCTTTTTCCAGGGTGCGCACGCGCTTCAGCAAACACAAAAATCCCGTCATTTCCATCCCTTCTCTACGTACTCCTAAAAGCTTTTCCTAACCCCTCTCTAATACCTATTGAATACCTTAAAATATCGATTGTTACAATGACAGCGACAATTACCATTGTTATCGTTACAATCGAGGGATTGGGTGCTATAAAGCTCCAGATGCGTTTATTAAAGGACGAAAGGGACCTATAAGAAATAAAGATATCGCTTTGGTTGTACGATCTTAAAATTCAGCCTATCGCTCCATTTCTAAGCTTCTCTTGTTTGTTGAGTGGCAATCATTGTTATAAAAGGTCTTTCTTCTGGTGGTCTCCATCGACATTGACGTGTTGGGGTGGCTGACGTATGATACAGTTTATGTCATTTTGCGCGTTGATTTATCACTTAAGGTCTTACATTAATATTCAAGGGCTTTCAAGCATTGTATTCGTCGATGGTATTCTATTGTATTGTTGGATCTTAAAGTAACAGCGGGAGGGTGACATTTGAAGGATCCCGGGTTTAGTATTTGGATGTAGCGATTTTCTTTTTCTAACAGCTGCAAGAATAAGAATGGTATTACACATTATGTGCCAGTTTATACACCATTTAATATGAATTTTAAAATAATTTTATGATCCAAATGACTTTTTCAAGCTCCATATGGCTATCAACATTTAATATATTTATTTTGGCTGTCCGTATTTCTTATTTTCCAGTGAGATACTAAAATAATCAGAAAAATGACATCTTAGACAGTGTATGAATGAGGAGTAGGACATTACAAAGCCTTTGAAAATGGTTTTTTTTTAGTAATGTACATTTTTAGCAGCTACCTTCGTCACTTTCATTAATAAATATGTCACATAACCTTTACTTTGTATTCTGTTTCATGCTTACGTATTCTTCTATAGATGAATAATGTAACATGTACAAGCACCTTGTACCATCATACTACCTTGAAATCAATCATTCTCAGTCTACAGTGAGTATAAGCCTATTGAACTAATTTGAAAAAAATGCTACACCGGTACGGTAATTTTGTGTTTTGCTGTTGGGTAGGTAGTTGAATTTACTAGTCACACTGGAGTAACACAACGGTGTCTGTCCGGGATCAATCCCGAAGGGAAATATCCTAGGGCAGCGCATCTTAATGTTGGACTACGGTCAGATGAAGGGGTCAGTACCTGAGCTGACACCCCACTATCCACTATTCAAACTATCCACACCCCACTATCCAAACTTGCACACCACACCAAAGTGAGTTTTGAGATTCGAAAACGTTGCCTAAATATTCAGCTGAACTCAATTCTGGTAATATCCAAATTCAGCGTATGCAATATCATTTTTCTACAAGAGGTATCTATGTACATATTTATGCTGGTTTACCGTGGTTCTGCTTAGAGTTCTGCTTAGTTTCACGGGTAGAGTTTAATAGTAGGGTTACTATATTATTTTACTTTTAAGTCGGGGATATTTTAAAGTAGGTTTGCCATATTTTTTATTCAAATCGGAGCACCTTTATACATTGGTGTGATCAAAGAGTACTCCAGTCCTGGGTTTTGTTCCATTACTTTAAACAGTAGATCTTGATATAATTTGGCCTCGTGTAGTAAAGATGACAGTACAGCGATACACCAAATTACTATAATGATTGAAGTTCTCAGTTTTCCATGTATTACAATCTGAAGACAATTAGCTCATTAAACAATCTATTAGCAGAATTATTACCGACGTAATGAATTTTCATGTAAATTTTAATTTTGGAACCAATAATACTGTTGTTTACTGGAATTAACATCAGCACCCACCCCATGTTCCTGGGGCTTTCTACAGCCATTTTGATTGATAGGGTAAATTTCGGCAGACAAAAGCAAATTCCACAGTGCTTCCAAATGATCTGTGTCAGTGTTACGCTCAAAGCACATTCAAAACGGGCAAATTTCGTCGCACTATTGGAAGCTATTACAGATGCATCTAAAAGAACATTAGACCATCGTGTAAGTTGGGGCTGGTGTACTCTAAACCTGCGATTGCCTCAAATGTCCTCACGTTGGCGTGGTTGGGTAATTTGCAGAGTAGGGTGCCCACTCAGGTATTGACCACATCATTTGACCGTTATTCCAAAAACAACAACCAATCTACCTACAGTCACATGCCCGATTCTGATAATGGTATTTGGGTTTTATGGCGCAAGAGGTCATATTTGGTTAAGTTACGGCAAGTACAACGTCAAGTAATGGACATTCACAATAACAAAAGTTTTACTGACACAGAAGAAAGAAATACGCCCAAAGTAAGTTATAGGAATCTAACTTAATCCACCTACAACTTACCGACTTCTAGCGTAGTGGGCAAACCCGATAAAACACAGCGGCCAGATCTGATTGTGGAGACTTCTTCATATTTGTAGTGATCTTAATTGAATCAGGACAGTGGAGTTATTCTCCCATACAAGAAGACTCCTTAGAGTAAAACGTAAATAATTTATCATTGCTCTATGATTGAGAAAACCACGCGCGGGCCGCAACATTAATTTATTAACACGTTATTTTAGTCTTTGAACTATTTTTAAAGCTGAATTAAATTACACTAGAATTGAATTTAATCAAAGAACTTTATTTCTGATAATTAACAAGAAATTTTTGACTGATATATATAATAATGTTTTTAATAGAGAAATATATGTTTACTGCCTTTTTATCATAAACAAAATAAAAATAAATATGCTACCTATTTATCACTTTACACAAATCATGAATAATTAGACAAGTAAAACACGAGTTAATTAAATTAATTAAACTATCAAAAAGATACAGCCATAATCACGCTTTGGGAGAAAATCCATAAAACATCGGCTCTGGCTGTAAGAATTTTACTGATAATAATGTTTAATGGTTGCAAAACACCTTCCTCTCCATAAAATGAAAGCAACACTTTTAAAGACGTCAAAAATTGTAACGATACTATTTAGAGCGTGAATCGCCCACTACTGCATTTAACGCACAAAAAGCACGGGATAAACCGAAGACGATTGAGGTTGATACATCATGAAAATTACGCTCAGTGGTACTTTTTATGCTTTATTTATTAGGAAATAAACACTGGGACTGCGTTTCAATTGACGAGTCATCTGCCTCAAACTTATCGAGCATAAAAAAGGCACTAAGAAATCAAGCAATGGGCACTGAAAGCAACACATTTCGCTAGGCTAATTTCTTTTTAAATAGCTCTAATGATGTATCGTAAATCGTATTGCTAGAGTATCTGTAGTTATAAAGCCTCATGCAACATGTGGCATCTTGAAGTGGTTAAAGTGTTTTATTTTTAATACTATTGACTACTTCAATATATAATTTTGCCAGAATGATTTATTTATTTTTTATTCACATAGTATTTTATTCCACATTTCTAGCATTATTATATCAGTAGATTAAATTTAATTTTGGTAATGTTAGAAAAATTTGCGAGGAGCAATTTTAAAATTGAATTTTTTATTTATGCTACTCTATTTTCTTGTAGCACTGTTTTGATATGAAATCAAAGTTTATTGATATTTTGATCACCATAATAGTAATCTGAGAACGCTTATAGGCAATTTTAAGAATACATTAAAATCAACCTTTACAAATTGTTATATATGATTCACGAATAAATGAATCGCAATTTTACCTCACACAATACAATTTTATATTGTAAACATGTTAAATACTTGAAAATAGTATATTTTAAACAGGTCTGGGATATAATAATTGGAATACCTTTGGGTATTGACTTAAAGTAATTTTCTGGCTCTTAATCAAAAATAGAAAATCGTCAATTTTCTTGCAGGATGTAGAGGAGTGTTTGTAGTATTTTTAGCAGTGAATAAGAGCTGCAATAAATGGTTTGTAACAGGATATAGATAAATGTTCCATGCTGTGATTTCGAATATGAATGTTCAGTCTTGTACGTTCTGAACTCATTTGTTAGTCTGAAATGTTTAATTTACTTTAATTTTTATTTACGAAGACATTTTTTATTTCATTTACTAAGGACATGAGTTTGTTCAGAACTGGTGAATTTTTAAACCCATAAAGAACTGGTGAATTTTTTGTTTCGAACCAAACGGGTACAAATCAAAACAATATTTTTCAGCTGTTATCGGTCATTTGTTTTAGAAGATTCTTTTAGAATACTCTTAAAACTATCACTTTTTTAAAGAACCTCACAACATGGTCAAAAGTATCGGGATATAAGTATTCATGATTCAGTTGAAAGAGGAAGTGTCTTTTACTTCACGAAACCAATACATTGTATTTTCACCCTTGGCCTCAGTGTCTAAATAGGTTTTTCATCGCTTCCCGGTATATCTTCGGTAACACGTCAGGGGGCTTACTTCACCACGATTACCATTCCTTCCTGAAGTCGTTTCTGAGGAAGTCAACAAGAAAGGCTTTTAGTATCTTGGCTCGTTAATTCAGATTGAATTTAAATACCTTGAACAGAGCAAACTAAATTCTGCTTTTTAAATTAGATTTACTTAGAACTTAGAACTGGAACTACTTGGTACTGGAGACCGAGAAATATGAAGATTTTTTAGTACTGCAGGCCGAGAAATGTGGAAGGTTTTCTCTTTTGGTACTGTGGACCTAGAAATGTGGAAGGTTTTCTCTTCTTTTGGTACTGTGGACCTAGAAATGTGGAAGGTTTTCTCTTCTTTTGGTACTGGGGACCTAGAAATGTGAAAGTTATTTAGGCACTGAGAATCGAGAAATGTGAAAGGTTTTTTTAGTGCTGGAGACCAAGAAAGGTAAAAGGTTTTCTCTTTTTTTGGTATTGGGCACGAGAAATGTGAAAGATATTTTTAGTACTGGAGACCAAGAAATGTGAAAAGGGTTTTTTTGGTACAGGAACCGAGAAACGTGAAAGATTTTTTTCTTGCAATGAACTGTGCAGTTTGTTTCTAAGCTGTGCAGTATGTTTCTAAGTTTAAAAATTCACAAATATTTTCATTGTATTTTTTTGGTACTGGGAACAGAGAAATGTGAAGGGTTTTTAGTACTGGAGACCGAGAAACGTGAAAGGTATTCTCTCTTTGGTACTGGGGATCGAGAAATGTGAAGGATTTTTTTCACTGCAATGTGCAGTCTGTTTCTAAGTTCAAAAACTCAAGAATATTTTCATTGTATTTATAAAGTTGCAAATGTACCACAACATTACATTACATCTTGGCACATGAGTCCAGTGCATTTTGCACAGACATCACGGTGTCTTCTATGAACACAATACACATAAAAAAAGGATTTAAAAAATAGTAACTATTGATATATATTGTGAGTCACATAGTCCAGTCAAAATTTCCTTAAAATACACTGCTGGCCACCGTAAATGCAACACCCTGAAGGAAGCATGCAAATAATATGAAATTTACAACATGCATTAGCGGAGGTGAGATATGCAAATGATTAGAATTTCAGCGCAGACGCACATCACGCGCTCCTGTGGCGCCACTTCAAAGCG
This sequence comes from Meta bourneti, assembly GCA_933210815.1. Classification (NCBI taxonomy): domain Eukaryota; kingdom Metazoa; phylum Arthropoda; class Arachnida; order Araneae; family Tetragnathidae; genus Meta; species Meta bourneti. The sequence goes on along the minus strand of OW119929.1, from coordinate 49,437,177 downwards.
CTATTTAAGGCTTGGAGATTTCGACGATTTCAAGTACGGCAATTGTGTTTTTCTTGTGGTTTTTTCAAAAAAACGATCAATTATGCCTCGTAGAAAACAGCGATCATCTTTTGATCAAGTATCCGAGTTCGACAGAGGAAGGATAGTGGCCTACCGAGATTGTGGATTATCTTTCAGGGAAATCGGTAGTCGTGTTGGACGAAACCAAACAACTGTAATGCGGATATGTGATCGTTGGATGCAGGAGGGTACGACGGACCGACGTGTTCGATCGCATCCACCTCAGTGCACCACTTCACGTGATGACAGGCATATTGTGCGTATGGCAGTGACGGATCGCTCAGCCACATCACGAACCATAGCACAGCACATTCAGTCTGTACCGCATCATCCAGTGTCTGCGCGTACCATTCGACGTCGTTTACAGCAGAGTGGTCTGTCCGCAAGACGTCCATTGCTTCGTCTACCCTTGACGCAGAACCACAGACGTTTCCGCCGCCAATGGTGCGATGAAAGAAGGATGTGGACGGCAGAATGGAATGAAATTGTCTTTACTGACGAGTCACGCTTCTGTCTGCAACACCACGATGGTCGGATTCGAGTCTGGAGACACCGTGGAGAGAGGATGCTGAACAGTTGCTTTATGCACCGCCACACTGGTCCTGCACCAGGTATTATGGTATGGGGCGGTATTGGATATCACTCTCGCACTCCTCTAGTACGCATTGCCGGTATTTTAAACAGCCAGCGCTACATCTCCGAGGTGTTGGAGCCAGTTGTCCTTCCTTACCTTCAGGGCTTGCCCACAGCCATATTTCAACAGGATAATGCGCGACCACACGTGGCACGCATTGTCCAAGGGTTCTTCGTCAATCGCCAGATTGAATTGCTTCCCTGGCCAGCTCGCTCTCCGGATCTTTCGCCGATAGAAAACATGTGGTCCATGGTTGCTCAACGATTGACCCAGAATACATCCCCAGCTGCCACACCAGATCAACTTTGGCAACGTGTGGAAGCTGCTTGGTCTGCTGTACCCCAAGAACACATCCAAAGTCTCTTTGAATCAATGCCGAGGCGTGTGGCAGCGGTGATCTCCAACAATGGCGGCTACTCTGGCTACTGATTTTGGCAGGAACCACACTTCACAGAAGTCTATAAATTTAATCATTTGATACTTGGTCAACATGTTATCTACAAAATAAATTTTGTTGTGATATCTCTTGTCTTTCTTGGTGTTGCAATTTGGGTGGCCAGCAGTGTAGTTCACTCCAGTGTAGAAAACAAGATGTGTTCCAAAGTATCTCTGTTCTGACAAACAAGACAGAAAGGTGGTATCTGTACAAGTAGGCTTGAGTGAAAATGTGACCTATTCTAGCTTTGTACATATATCGCAGAAAAGGTAAATATATATTCTTTGGTGTCGTTGTCGTTACTAATTATTGAGCATTTATAATACATGAATACATTTGTGACATAAATGAAACATTCATGGAACTTGTAGTTAAGACTTGGAAAAGCTGATTTATTAAGATATAATGTAACAAGATTATGAACATGAATTTCGAATACCGGACCCAGGGGTAAGACGTCTGAGCAAAATGGATGTCATCGCAGAAGAGAAAAAGTATGTGCGAAACGACAAGCAAAGAGTGGAAAAAGTGGTGCACAATCAGCAAATTTAGATAGGGAGTCATGCTTCAGAGAGAGGAATGAAACAGCATTCCATTAATTAGCCTGTGCCTGTGAACTGCATCGAAAATTAATAACAGATATAAACAGAGTATGTTAAAGGGAAGAGTTTTGGAATTTCATCACATATATTTATTTCATGAAAGGCCTCTCACCTAACCTGATGCTGGGGCCTAAATTCTTAAATATGAGGCCTTCAAACATTTATGAATTTCCTTCGATTTTCGCAAAGTAATAGAGTTTCTGCAGGCAGAAGAGCTTTATGAAACACTATCAGAAGAGCGTAATAGCGTAAAAGAAAAGTATCCCTATACCGGAACCACATTTTATATAGACTGAGTACATTGCAACCTAGAGGGAAGTTTTTGGATATTTTGCAACGTAATACACTTTTAAATAATTTAAATTGTATTCAGAGTGCACTAAAATCACCGTTTAAAAATCACTAACCGTTGTTTTGCTCCAGTGAGACGTAAATTCAACTACCTGCCTACCTTATCAGATCTGAATTAAGGACGGCAAGTTTTGGGTTCGACAAAGGGTTAAGTCCTGCCTTGCCCACAACTATACCCCTTGGAAATCCAAAGTAAAGCGTTGCAAAGTTGATTCCAATGAAATCGCAAGATCTATTTGTCATGCTGTCATGACAAGGTGCGAGAAATTTCGATCATGAAAATTTACCATTTTTCATCCCTGGATGTTTTAAAGTACGCTAACGATGTAGTGAAGAAAAACCTTTATCTGATATGCAGTTTGAATCCTCTAATAAATTTGACACAGAGATAAAATATTCGAACGAAAAATAATAAATTCAGCCCAAAGACTCTTTAAAAACGTTTTGATTAATTTGATACCCGTGAGTAATTGATATTGTCGGTGTATTTGATTAGTTTGTTATTCTACTGTCCTTTTCTACTAAACAGTGGTTAATTAGATCGAGTCCTACAATTAAAAGGGGATTCCGAATCACTACAAACATCTATACCCAAACTGGGATTCTACAACGGATGAAGACAACATGTACTACTTGTTGTACATGTTGTCTTCATCCGTTATAGATTCCACACATATAGATCCACACATATAGATTTTTCTGCCATTCAAGGACACACTCAGACATTTAGAAATGATCTCTGTAAATCATTTTCATGTTTGATAGAATTCTAAACAATGATTTTTTAAATATTTATTAACTTTTCAATGAGTACTCTTTTATATTTGACTATGATAAACTTTATTAAAAGCATCTATGCACAATGCACAACACATAGGTAGTTTTCTGACAGTTTCTCAAAATATATGTTGTTACATCTGAAATAGATCTATGAAAGTTTCTTAGGAAAGTCATTAATTTCAAGTGAATGAACAGCCACTGTTATCCAAATATGTTATCAAATATTATTTCAATTATTAAAGCGTAATAGGCATCACAAAACATTATTAACCCCACGAGGTAAGTAACAGCATAACAAAGTTCAAATATAACAGCAATGGTCATTCTACTGACAACAATCTGCATTCTAAAACACGGCGATGCTCTAGGAGTTTGTGAAGATTTGAAGTATTTATACGCTATGTGCCTTTAATTTCCAAGATGAGAATATTTCAAGAAATTTAACTGACAAATCTGGCTGAGTGCAAGAACTATATATATTTCTGGAGGTAGGAAATGTGAAAACGTGTAAAACTTATATCGTGAATTCCTTTAAAAACATTCATGGAAATTTTTAAATTTGTAACTAATTTTAGTACGCATGCAACTTCATATTTTCAGTGAACAAAAAAGTACACATTTTGTGTATTTAAATTCATCTGACTGAACTGATTTCTTAAAATTTTTAAAATTAAATTCGTATGAAAAAAATCAATATGTTTTTATTTTCGAAATAAAATTTGGTATTTTGTTGCATAATCTCTGTAAAAATATAAGAATTAATTTAGCCATAAAACAAGGTTGCGTCAACGCCTAATATATTATACTCCCAAATGTTTCAAAATCTTTTATTTCGTTATTATTCGTCCCAGAAGAAATTTTGTACACGAAAATCTCTATAAAATTCCAAACCATCAAGAAAAGAGAAAAACAAAATCAGTAATATGACACCCTCAACGTGAAGATGAACCAACCTCATTAAATATTAACGTTCCAATAATATATATGTTTATATAATATATAACTATTTTCCAAAAGGAGTCAGTTCATCGGAACAAATATAGTCAAGTAGAAAAAAATAGGGTTTAAACCTTACCATCAAATGCTTCTTGAATGCATTAATAAAGAAACTCAAAACAACCATCCTGAATTCGCAGCATAACTTTCCAGAATGACGGAATTCTGGGGGTGGCCATCTTTGAGCAGCATCAGAATCTATAATGCTCTCTTTTCAGCAATTGGAAGGTGAAGCTTAACTCCGCCTACTGCAGAAGCAGTCAGCATAAGGAGTCGTGATAGGGCCAATCAGATCAACTGAATATGTGCAGTCCAATAGTATTTCTGTAGATCGTAGAAAATCCATTCCTTTGGTTTCTCTTAAGTATAAATTATAAGAGTTGCATATCATGGGTCGAAAAAACTCTGGCGTTTTTGAAATTATATTTTACGAAACTTTTTTCAAAAACAAGACAACAACGACAGACAAGCTTGGAAAAAATTGAATAGAGAAATGGAAAGTTCGGTTTTATAAGAATTTTCTCTTGAAAATAATTTCTAACTTTTCAATTGAAAAAGAAAAGTCGAAAGCATATTGGAAATTGTGACGCTTGTAATATTAGATATTTTCTTTTACATTTTCCTGTTGATGTAAAGAAGCAGAAAAGCCGAAAAATGTTTGTGTTAATACTGTTTCTTCACTTAACTGTTTCTTTCTTTAAAAAAGCGTAAAAATCACACATATACCGCATTTCATAGAAAAACGCAGTTTTCAAGAGTCAAAAATTGAATATTTTGATTTTAAGGAGAACTCTAGGTGCAAGAAACTCAGTAAATATAAAAGCGAGACAAACACTACTGGAACAGATTTATTTCATCTTTTGGGGTCAAAAATCAGGTTCTCAAAATCTTTAGTTCTGTACCTGTGACTTGCTAAAATTTTGAGAGAAATTGACCTGGATGAAAATGTTCAGTAAGTTCGAAACCCTATTGTGACAAAAGTGTTCTATTATGAACTCCATTTTTGTGTTCAAAGCATAAAATTGAATTAAAATAGCTATTTCTATAGTTCTAGCTGTTTTGTGTTTGGAGCAGCGAAGAATCAAAGTTGATAAGATTTTCAGCTGCGAAACTGTGAAGATCTCGAAAATAGAGCTGACGCCTGAACCAGGGTATGTAAGGAGTTTAAACTTTGCAGAAGATAATACACGTACCTAAGGTAGTCTGAGAAAGTTTCAGCAAAATTAAAGAAGTAGAGCATCATGGAGTGACCCACATTTCTTCGTATTTTAACTGAATTGAAAGAGTAATCGTCATCAATGCACAATGTTTCATCATCGCAAAAAGTTTTTCATAGATATCGGATTATGATGAATACACGGTAAAACGAATTAGTCCCTTGCAGGCTTTCTTATTTAAAAAAAAAATCTGTTTTTTTTCCTCCATATATCTTTAATTTTGAAGACTTTTCATTCAATAAAATTATAATTTTTCTTTTTTTCTCTTCTATATTTCTCTGGTTGCCATTTTCACCTTTTCGTCTCTTTGAGAACTTCCTGCCCGTGTCAGAATCAGCATCCTTCAGGTTAAATTTTGTTTTGAATCTCTTTGTCATGTCAGCGATTAGGACAGGTGAAGTCAGATTAATTTGAAAGAAATCTATAAAAAATCAGGAGTCTGATTAGGATTTGGAATATTCGATACAAGGTCCAAGACAAACTGCTCCAGAGACAAGATTATAAAATTAAACTAGAGAAAGTAGCGTATAAAGCTGAAGGTTAAAAATAATACATGAAGGATTTGTCACAGATGTGGAAATTTAATATACGATCTTTTTCTAATCCGGGGTTGAAGCATGAGGTAAGGTCAAAGATGAGGGTTTGCGAATTTTTAAATAGATATATACAAGTGTTAATAGGTAGTAGATAGATAGATAGGTAGTTTAATTTACTTCCCACTGGAGCAACACAGCTATTGGTGACGGTCCGGGATCAGTCCGGATAGGAAAGATCCGTGGACAACACCTCGTAATTTTGAACCACGGTCAGATGACGAAGTCAACACCAGAGCTGGCACCCCACAAATGTTGGAGGGCTTGCTATCAAATTAGGTAGACTTACGTGGTTTCATTTTTCCCAAACCAGTTACGTACTATGAAATTGCCCGAGTTGTAATAAAATAGTCTTTTGTGAATTTACTGGTCTATAGTGAAAAAATTCAAAGAATCAAACATATAAAAAGTTAAGGGGTTATACCATAACTATGACGATAATGTAAAAAGAGGCGGACGATAATGGACATAAAGTAACATGTTATTTTTACTTTTCATCCCACGCTGTCAACTAACACAATTATGTGGAGAGGTAGATGAATTTGCATACTTTGTAACTATTCATAGAGCTTTATGCAAAAAGATGCTTAAAATATACCTATTAGAGAATAATTACAACTAAAAAGTTAGATGAAAAAGATGGAATTTTAATTGTAAAGGAAATCTGAAATCAGAAAAACCTCCTGTGCTGAGCTCTGGTACCAGGAAATTTACATAGCTAACAATGTGGTAGAAACATGGAAGAAAAATTTAATGTAAAACATTACGTAAAAAGAGGCTAATCAATACAAAACGTCAAAAGCTATCACGAGACGAACAATCGCAAGAGGGTAAAATAAAAGCACGTGAAGCGGACAAGCTCAAAAAGCTTTTCGTTTATGCAACGAAACTATTGAGGAAACAAATGGGCAACTTGATTTGTCTGAAGTAGCATAAACTCTCTGGTGAAGCTGAATAGTAAAACTAGTCTCATGTAAATTTGTTGATTCATTAAAATCACAGCTTGTAAGCATTTACACAATGGCACTGTGTTTTCTTTGCTAACGGCTAGGTATCAGCAACTCTGCTTATTTCTACTGTACTAGAAGAAACTTGAGAAATAATACATTTCGGTGTTTTCATGTGAAGCAGGAATATTCAGACCTTCTAGTGCGTTTAGAATGTGAAACTTTCACCTACAAAAACCAATTAATATCGACTTACAAGAACGATATTAATATCATTGGAATTCATGCAAAAGATAAAAATTTTGCAATTTTCAATCAAATATTTTCATGTAATTCTACTGAATCGTATTAACAGTTGAAATTTGTCACGACTAAAAATGAGTACATAAATTTTGAGATTTTTGAATGAATTCGATAGTTAACTATTTTGTTTTAAATAAAGTAATAAAAAATAATCTGATTTATGAAGCCAAGAGAATTTTAAATTGCAATAAAAAAAGGTTTATTTAATGGCTGCCGCATATGTTAACCTCTTTTGTATCCACGAACTTATTTTATATTTACTGATTTTAAATAAAAAATATTTCATCCACATTTTTTAAAATAACTAAAAGGAATATTTTTTATTCATTCATACTGTCATGCAGGAAAAGAAATTTACTTACAATGGAGAAATGCATAGAATTTAACAGGAGGCAAAGCACAATGCAGAATACACCCAAAGAAATAAATAAGCACAAAACATGAAAATGAACCGATGAGTAAAATATGCAATGAATAAAACTCAGGAAATGTAGTTTAAAAACTTCTGAACTGCCAAAGAAAATGCCCCAACTTAATAGTAAACTATTTGTAGATCTTCCTAAATTGGAAAATCAGTTGATTTTTAAGCAAGTCAGCATAAAATGTTTCTTAAAAAATTATTTTTTTACACACACACACACACACATATATATATATATATATATATATATATATATATATATATATATATATATAAATATATATATATATATATATATATATATATATATATATATATAAATATATATATATATATATATATATATGGCACTGTGTTTTCTTATATAAACTTATTATTATTATTATTTCTTATATATATATATATATATATATATATATATATATATATATGATATCATCATTTGAATTCAAAACCTTCTAACTCATGCGGGTTTTTCTTTTCTGGTTTTTGAGAAAAGGGGGAAAACAATTTTCCATCAATCCCAGTTTCATATATAAATACATTTTTCATTAGATAGAGCTTAAATGGTAAAAAGTTGCCTAGTGCTTGCATTAAAGTCTGTATGATATAAGCTTTACTAAATTAACTCAAAATATTTAAGTAACTTAGTTCTTACACTCAGTTGACGATACGAAGACAGATTAATATTTATCTCGTCATATAAGCTATGTTACTGTTAAATACGTTTTTGTTTCATAAAAGTAGTAAAAAATAATTTAATTTGTAGAGTTAGCTCTGTAACAAATTCAATGTTTGTTCAATAGCAAGCATTTATTATTTCTTTAACCACTTCTTTTCATTATTCATATTCTTGATTTTTAAGTATAACCTCACATATATATTTTTCAATATTTTAGGAAGAAGTAAAGAGCAGTATTCAATATATCTTTCCATCGGAGAATCAGGTTGCAAACTATAGTATCGCCATCTGCATTTCACTGAATTACCGTCTTACATTTTGAAAACAAATTTCATCGAGATATTAAGAGATAACTGATTGAAGATCGGTGATTTAGAGAGATAATAAACCTTTGGAAAGGGGAAGTAAGCTTGATTGAGTAGAAATTTTTTATAGAATGCCGAAAGTACACGGACTAATTAAGAAAGTAAAAGCTTTTGAAATATGTATAAACAATTCAAATAAACTTAACTTATAAAAAGATGCTTTTGTTCATAAATATATAAGATGCTATATCAAAACAATTGTATGCAACTGAAATTTTTGCCAAAGAAAAAATATTCACCCGAATTATCCGTCTTAGGTGCTTATTAAGATTTTCTTCTAATATTTAACTACCATTGATTCTTCGCAATAAACGTAACAATAAATACTTCGAATTATGTGTAGTTAAGCAACAGTTGACAGTGCATATAAATTGACTGAAAAGTACTCAAATTAAACTTTTCGAAATAAGAGTTGATGCAATATAAATAGAAGTATAAGCAATAATTACAGTGTGCTCCCACTGGTATTTTTTATTGAGTTATAGTAACAAACTATAAAAATGAAAGTAAATCTTATAATTTATGATATTTTCGTTTAAAATTTCTTCTATTGAGACTAAATTAAAATTTAATGCAAAAATTTGTTTTAAAATTATTCTTAGCTCTTTAAAATTATTTTTCATGAAAAATTTTATCATTGTCAGATGTTTGCAGTGCTGACTTTGTTTATTTTTCTTTTGTATTTCTAGGAACTTTTAAATTGAAAAGCTGAACTTGAAACAAAATGGGTTGATTTCATTTTACTCCTTTCAAAACAAGAAATCTACAAGAAAAAACAAGAATCGAAATAGGAAGATTGCATGAAGCTGTTCAGGTACACATGTATGGGCTCTAAAATTAATACATAAGGTAATTCAATAATTATTTTTAAGATTTTGTCTGTTCTTGCAAATAATATTGCATGCCCTGATTTTTCGTTCTGATATGATGTGTTCCTCTGATTCAATCTGTCAACAGGTGGTTACTTCTTTCCTGCAAAATTTCTAAGGACAAGACAAGTTTCAAAAGGATTGCCTGGTTTTGGATTTACAGCGCAAAGACCATATTTGGTCAAGCTATTACCAGTAAATGGACACAAGGAAAGTTTTATTGACACTGAAGAAATAAACCCAGGGAGGAATTGAACCTGCGACCCCTACAATTCACAGGTTGTTGGTGCAATGGGCAAACCCACTGAGACAAGGCGACCACATTTCAAAAAGGACTTTCTAAGGACAAGTAACAAAACTTTAGTTTCTGATAAAACATGACAATTTGGGAATAATATTGAACATTATCATTAAAAATAAACACTTAACTTCACAAAATTGACTTGAATTTCCAATCATACCATTCACATTTTATTTTATTGTTAAACTGATCATTTCCATTTAAAAGAATACTCAAGAAACTTCACAGCTAACTTCGAAATGGTAACAGGATATGGCTATTTACAGGTAGACTTGTTAAATTTGGAATTTGATACACTATTATAATCACTCAGTGACTTCGATGTAATTATGGAGGTATTAATCTGAGAGTAAAAAAATTTCCCCTTTTGCTCTGAAACTTGCTTTACAGAAATTCAAGTCTTGATTGAGTGACTAGAAGAGAAATAGATAATCTCCTGTGATCTCATGTTATAAGACTGATTAAAACTACTAAGAAACATGAAACCCAGAACGGGATTTATAATAGCACTCTAAATTATTTTCGCTAATTCTCAAAAGCTTTCAAATGTCAAATTTATTTCAATTGTGATTATCAAATACTGAGGATGAGTTAATAAAGGAAATCAGAGTCGGATTCGTAGACCAATTGTAATGCTTGGATTCATTCTGAGAACTTTATTTGAGACTAAAACTTATGAAGGAATTTCGATATGAAAAGCTAAATTGGTTCTGGAAAATAGATCATAAAAATGTTTAATATCATTCATCTAAATAATGTAATGATTTTGCACCTTATTTCCAAGTATTTGTTCCACCACTTATGATAAATGAAGTGTAAAGTCACTGAATCCTGAGGAATAAAACATGAAAACAGCGGAGAACTGATTTTAAATTATGTATTTACTTTCTTAAATACTGAAACGTGTTTATTTACTTAACTTTAATCAGTTGAATGATGGTGTTCAAAATCCAATTCTACATTTACATAACATGACAAAAATTTGCAAAATAGAAAAACTATCAAAAGACGCATTGTGAAAACTGTGGGGTCGAATAAGATCTGTATATGTTTCATAATTTTCATGGTCATAAATTAATAAAAACCGTTAGTATTATAATGCGTATACTAATACATCGTCAACACCAAGCTAAAAGTACGAATCTGCTAATTCATTATTTCGAGAAAAGCGTGTAGCTTTGCTGAGATAGGAATAAATTAATTTGAAAGTATATGAATTGATTTATATTATTTAAGAAAAGGTACATTATAAAACATCCAATAACCCTATAGAAATGGCACTTAGGTGAAGACATCCAAAATTAAAGATTCGTGTCTCAAATCGTAACAATTGTCAAATTTATGATGAATAGCCTTGAACTTCTGATTAAACGGATAAATAACTTGAAATGAGATGAAAATATTAAATAAAAAACACTCCGTTCTAATTTGTACTAGCAGAGCCGCCATAGCATCTAAAATTTCGTAATTGGTAACATCTGTTGATTGCAGTGTAGTTACTCACATTTTATGCCTTATTTAAATCCATTTTTAATAAATGTAAAAGCAAATATATTTCATACATCCAAATTTAATAAAATTATACAAAAATATAGAACAGCATTTCATCTACTTATTACTGGTGTCAATTTTTTATTTCCAATAGAGTATGGGAAAAAGTTCAAAACCTCATGTTACCCCAATTAGCACCTGAATGTCCATTTAAATTTTATCACATTCACTTGTTCACCGGAGATTCGATATTTTTTTACCTCTAACCCTATTTTCGGGTTGGCGCAGATTTGATTTTTATTTTTATCTTCCAGATTTCTTATTGCCTTTTGTCATGAGACTGCTGAAGAACATTATAACGGCGAGAGCTCTTCCGTTCAGGTTTAGCAGTATTACACAGCTCCATACTCAAATCAAGCATAGTTAAACTAAGCGGCAAAATTGGCGAATTAATCCCGTACGGTTGATTTTATATTTTTATCTGATATTGCCATTCTCCAATTCCCAAAGAACGTCGATTTCTGTACCACGTACGTTAGTGAAATATGTATAGAAACTAGCAGACCTGTGCATATATAGCATCTGCCTTAAAGTCTCTTAGTTTCTTATATCCATTGATGACAGAGTTACTCACATTTAATATCTTATATCAATCCATTTATAGTGAATATAGCATCCATATTCAATAAATGGATTTCATGACTCTAAATGAAATAAAATTATTCCAAATATAAAATAGCATTTCGTGTATATCTTACTGTTTATTCTTATTCCTAATACAATGTAAGAGGAAAAGCACACCTCGGTCGTGTTACCACAATTAGTCTACTTCAATTTCATCTCATTCATTCCATTGTTCAAGGCGATTCGTCATATCCTGACGCTAAATCTATTTTCATTCATATCTTCATTATAATCACGATCTCTTCAGTACAGTTTTATCAATATTATACAGCTACATAGTTCAAGCGTGTTTAAGCTAAACGGTAAAATTGGCCATAGCGATCGATTTTAAAGTGTTTATATCCCTTATTGCCATTCGACAATAAGCGAATAATGTCGATCTCTGTGCCATTTACGTTAATGAAATATATATAAAAAGAGATAGCCATTATACTTTTGAAAAAAGCCTTTAACACTTACTTTCAGGCTTCTAAAGTGGAGTCGATGCATTTGGCCACAGCAAAGTCCAACCATCAGATGAGTTTGAGCACGGAAATCTCTTGCCCCCGTCAATTTTATCAGGTGACTCTCTCCTGATTGTCTTCCTCTGTCCTTTTGAATATGAGAGACCTCCCACATGGGCGGTTGGAGAAACCAATCCCTTTACGTGATGTGTATAAACCATTATTCCTGGAGGCATCCTTGAGCACATTAAACATTCAATACTGGTAGCCTAACCCCTCTGAAATAACCTGAGGAGATAACCCAATGCATCTTAACCCTCCTCGTTTCAGTGACGTTGAGGGGGCAGTCTCAATTTACCTTTGCTCTACAAGGTCTTGTTCGCTTTTAATGACTCGTCTTTGATCACAGAATCTGCTTATTAAATTCTGCAGAAATAAGAGTGATAAGTAATGAAAAAATCTATTAACTACTCATTTCTACATAAAGTGTAAAAGACCAAATGATGAAAGATATCTTAAAATAAAGTGCATTCGGGAACTCTGGAGATGTGTAGTTTTGACTTAATGTTTAAGCTTTGGAATAAAAAGTTTTATTAGAAAATCAATTTTACTTGTACAATCAAAAAAAATTCGTGTTTTCATAGAAGCTAATACTCGAATTATAAATCTAATGTATTCATAGTAAAGAACTTTTAGTTTATATGAATTGCAAACTTTTTGAATTGTTGATTAATACAACACTTTATTGTGTTTTCAGAGCTGTTAACTCCGATTTCATGGTATCTTCTAAATACATGTTATTCAATAATCATAAAATAAAAATTGGATAAAAAAACAATGGTCTGTGAAACAATCGCTTATTGCCAGATACAATTAAAAGCTTTCACATCTGAAATTGCGGATACTTTTAAAATACGCGTAATTGAACAATCTAAATAATCAATAAATAGGTTATCCTTTTTAAAATATTTAAGTAATAAAGAGTAATATTTTTCTAACGGGATAGTTCAATTAAATTGTCGTATTCCTCGATATTCCTAGATATTTTTTGACAAAATCAATATTTGATATTATTAGTTTCGCATTCTTTCGTGAATCCTGTTTTGTTTTCTTTGCTTTATTAGAAACTAGTTAAAATGTTATCAGAGGAAAGGGAAAAGGATACTCTAAATATACGTCTCATAACTTTACAACTTGCATACCACCCATAACTTCCAAAAAGGCTTTACGGCTTGTGGATGATAAATTTAATATTGGTTAAAGTAATTTCAATTTTCAAACCATTTTTACAGCATATTCAATATCAAATTCATGTCTTCTCAATGAATTCAATCTGAATAACTATTTTTCTGATGGAAGAGATGTAAAGAAGGATAAAGAATGGCGTTGTATTTCTAAAACCGGTATTTCATTCGTTCCAAAACTCATAACATCAAATTGTTTAAACTTATCGTTAATAGTATTAACGTAGTTGACAATTTTCAAAAATAACTTTTCTGCCGTTAAATGTACCGCTTGAAGTCTGAATTCTAGTTTTGTTTACAAATTTCATTGTTAGTCACATTGGTGACTTTCAAAGCTGACTTCAATTAACTCTGAGGAATGTTAAATGATAACTCTGTTACAAATTATATCTTCTATTAAATTTGTAGGGACACTGTATTATTTTAAAAGATGAATTAAAACAAATTTAAGGGAATCAAGTGTGAAACATGTGTGAAAATTGCCTTGCCTTTCATTATTTCTTCTGTTTTCACTTGGTTTTACCTGAAGTTTGTTTAAAATATCATATGCCTAGTAATAAAGGTATTATTTTAGATATATAAAACAGAAATTTGTTCTTTATATTTATTATCCATTTCTAAACCCCAGCTTCCATAAATTGTGTGTTACAATAGTTTTGCAGTTACTAAAAATATTTCTTCTTTTAGGAACTTAAATTTGATGCATGGACAATATTTGTCACCTGAAAGGAGGAGGTCTAGCATCCGGAAATAGTTATGATATTAAGAAAAATAATGGTTTACACAAATGGACAAACTGAATTAGCAAAAATATTATCATCTGATACTGGATTTTATTTGCTTTACTTAATAGAAAATATGTTTTCACTTCGAATAAACAGCTTATTTCACGCACATCATTTAAGATGTTTCTGAAACGATAGTGATAATGCTTGGTTAAAAAAAGAGGTAACCTTTTAGAAACTCTAAACTCTAAAAGTAATAAGTATAATATTTTTACTTTTCAAATAAAAAAACAATTTTTTTTCTATAAATACACTTTTTAATAAAAACACTTACCTTTAAAAATAATTTTAATTTTTTTTACAATTTCTTTGCTTCCCAAAAGGTATGGGATGAACGCAAAATAGTTGTAAAATTGTGTAGTTGTGTAACGTAAGTTATTTGAATTAGGAAACATTAGAATTATTTAAGTGTAACGGTTGTAATATCTAAAAATTTGCTATCCTTAATTTTAAAAACCCTTCTAGAAAGCAGTCCTTAATACTTATAAATTTCAATTTTAATTAATTGCCAGTATGTCCATTTTAAACCATAAAACCCCAAATTCAATCCAATAAATCTTTATTAAAATTTTATTCATGCCCGATCCCCGAGAAATCAATTTCAAACTTTATTTTACTTTAACTAAAGTTATCTAAATCTTCTTTTGAAATTACTTTAGCTACCATTTAAAATATAAAAAGATACAACCAAAATAAGAGTTAATTTGAAAACAGAAATAGACGGTTAATTTCTTGTTTACGTTTATGTCAGATTTTAATGTATCATTTAACATGAACATAAAGCTTTGTTTTCACCTTAAGGCATGTCTTCAGAGAATAAAATTAGCAGATAGTCCCTAATGTCATTCCAGCATTTGATTAACGTATCTGAGACTCGGCGTCACCTAAGCAGACAGGATGCTTAATGGTTCATAGAAAAAGCTTATGAAATCACGGGGCTGTGTTCCTTTCCGTCAATTCCCATAAATTAGGTCCCTCCTGTCAAAGCAATGATTTACAAGACACGAGATATCAGTGGAATAAAAGAGAAAGCTTGTCGTTAATTCGATTTAATAGCACTGCAAAAAATGTGTATGCTTTTGAAAAGAGTTTAGAAATTCTCCCTTGAATGTGAGTACTGAGCTTAATGGCGCTTAAACTTAATTGGAGTTGTAAAAGATTTTGAAATTCGAGAACTTTTCTACTTGTGTGGTGATAGGGTTTTCTTATTCAAAGAATTAAACAATAATTTTGTGCGTGTTGTAATGAAAACCTCGTGTTTCATAACTAAAGTAATTGAATAACAATATGCTAATACATATTGCATACAACTATCAACAAATTAAAGCAATTACTGCAAATCTGATATTTTTTGTAATTTTCTCAAAAAGATAAATAATGAAACAATCATGAAAATCTAAACTATAAATATCAGTTTAGATTTTTATCTGTGTTTCTGTTCTTATGAAACCATAAAAAGTTTCTGACTGAATATGTAAAATTACTTTTCTAATAAAACTATTTATTAAACATAAACATTAAGTAAAAAACTGCACATCTTCAGAGTTCCCGAATGTAACTTATTTTAAGATACATTTCATCATTTGTTGTTTTACATGTTACTTAGAAATGAGTTGCCTTACGAAGTGAAACTCTTCCATACAATCCTTTACACAATACTTCTTATAGAACAGATGTATAGAGATTTTCATGCCTAAAGGTGGGCTCATGATACAACATGCATTCATAGTTAAAACCAGGAATGTTTTAGGACGAGCATTGTTAAATTCTTTTCATTTTAGAATTCTGAAATACAAAGCATCTAAAAATAGAGAGGTTAAGTAAGTTAAAAAATATGTAACGCTTTGTGCAATATTAAAACAACAATATGATCATATCATATTTAATAATTTTGAAAGAATATTGTAGTAATTCATTAATCTCGAATGCTACGCTTTGGTGACATAATAATAATTACAGTAACGGTGGAAAATTAAACTAATTATAAGCAAAAGATTGAATTGTTTATGTAAGATATTTAAGAAACTCTTCCTTTATATAATAGACCGTATACGTATAGATTAATTTGAAATATGAAAATGAAAATACGGATATTTTAATTATTCGGTATCCTCATGTTTCCCTGAACATAAAATTGTCTGGTTTTTAACCTAAGAGACCTTAAAATGTGTTTTCATAATTTGTATATCACTTAAAATCAATGTTCTTTTGAAGGAATATTCATAATTTTGTTCCATATCAAATTAAAATTAAATGTTTAGATTTAGGAATTACAGATAAGTTATAAGTTTTAAGATTTTCCAAGGTAAAAAGCTGGCATGAAGAAATGTAATCGATTTTATTAGTTTGTGTTAAACCACTAAAAGGTCTTTACATTATGATGTCCTTTTTGCAAAAAAAAATATTTGGATTTACTTTACTCACGCAAACAATATATTTTTGCAAACTATTGAAACACATTGAAGCAAGATAGTTCAAAATTTAAAAATTCAACAGAGACACCTACATTTTAAGTGATACATAACGAAAATAATAAAGAACCTGCCAAAGTAATTATACATGAGCTGATGCAATTCGTTTTTTTAAATTGAATACCTCTTAAGTTTTGTCTTTTCTCATTTAAATTTGAATGTATTTTTAAGATTCGATAAAAAAAAACTGTGTGTCATTTTATGACACACAGTTTTATTAAGTATATTAAGTGGATATTAAGTATTTGTACTTTACTGGTATACTTTAAAGATTTGAAAAGAAGCTTTTAAGCATCAATTAAACTTTCATTAAGCATTTCCATGTGAAATAATTTCTTCTGAAAGTTATGAAAATGTAGGAAGTTTAATCTCACAATATCTTTTTCATGATCTTCTTTATAATGTTTGATAGTCGACAATGATCACCGTACATTTAGATTTGTAGTTTAAAAACAGTTTTTTGTCCAAATATGCATTAGTATTACATCAAAATACACGATTATACAAATTTGAAAATTTGTAATAGCAACAATTTCTTATGGCAAAGCAGCCATAGCATGAAAATAAATAATATTTTATAGGCATTTTATTACAAACGCATCCTTATAAAAATTATTTCATGTTTTACTTTACCGATAATCATTGAATGAAATACATAGTTTCTTTTATAATTTTGCAACAACGCTTTTAAAAAGACAGCAAAAAAATTTGTCTCCACTTAAGATTTTGATAGTTTTTCTTGAATAAAATTTTTTATTAAAATTTATTTTCATGAAAGAAATTTGCTGCTCTTGGTGAAGAGAAATTAGTATAGTTATAAAAAACAAGCACAAACTTTAAAGGGACACACTTATTGAAGCTTTAAAATGAGTAATGTGTTGCCGTTTCAGCATTGATGGGCCATCCAAAAATGTCGTAAACACAACTGCTCAACGAAATGTGCCTAATAATTACTTAAGCATCAGAGATTAAACAGTTTTATGGAATTCGTTATGACGGTGTGGAAGCAGTAGACGGATTCTCAGTTGAACAGCAGACACTGAGCATTACGTATGTTGACTATGCTTAGCTTGGTATTGGAATAGTCGCTAAGCATCGTCACATAAGCCAATGGTTAATGTGATCGCCAGTGTTCTATCTTGCATCGAGAGTGTATTGTTAAAAAACTTTGTTGTTAGAACTTTGTGTTGTTTCAGTATTTCATTTGTGTATGTTTTCTTCAGACTACTCTGGGTAAACAGAGAAAAGAGCAACCGATGTATTAAGAAATGGATATGGTAAAACGCAGTGCCTTTGAAGCGTGAAGTGACAGATGAAATGATATTAGAGAAAAGAAAAATTAAACTAGCTTCTGCATTATACAAGGTATTCGGTAAGTTAAATCATTATTCATTTAAAAAAAAAGAATCGTGCTCTTTTACTTCTTTTAGTACATGCATTATGCAGCTATTTATAGAATATAAAGAATTTTTAACATTGTGGTTCTCTGCTTTTTCACATAAAAATGTTTTTAACAACATGAAAACGATTAATGTGCTTGTAATGAAAACTAAGTAATGTACAAAGGTCATAATGAATATGTAGTTCAAAATAATTATAATATAATTCATATTAAATCTATCTGGTTTCTCTTCAGAAAATAATCAAGTTTGAAAAGCATTTAATCACAAGAATCGTAATCATTGGAGTAGTTTTTTAATAAATTTTAAAATTATGTTTTTCATAACCCTACTTTTTCCTGCAGTTACTTACTCAATGTGTTTTAACATTAAATTCTAAAAAGAATTTCAGGTAAACAACATCTTATACTTTGAAAAGCACTATTATCAATTTAATGATTTATGCTCACTTTACATTTCACTATTCCTTTATATATTATAATAGGATCAATCATCCAGTAATTGACCAGTTAGTGCTTGTTTTGCATGAAAATCAGTGAACCATGAAAAACAGTTCATGAAATCAGTTTCCCTGGAGCTAATTCAAGACTTTCCTACTTAGTATTTTGTAAAGATGGTATGGAATATAGAGACTCTACTTACTAAAACTTCACTGTTTGTGAATTTATCCCCAGTGCTTAATCACCTCTTCCATTAATTGAACACCTGGTGAAATATAGTTTTGGTGTTTCAATAATAGTTCACATTTTCTTTTTATAATAATTATATCCCACATAAATATATATTGAAAGCGTAATTTTACAAAAATATAATTTCATTTATTAGATTCTGAAATCATAATTCCTAAAACCATCGTGGAAAAGAAAATATCCTGGTATACTCCAGAGAGTATTGCCAATGAGCCCTGGGACTACTACATTTTGGATAAAGCTTGTTTCCACAAATCTGTTCATCCTATGATGGAACGTTCTTCGTAAATGTACACAAACTTGATGATGGACACTGACTATCTATGGTATTTAAGGATTGTCCAGTGAGAGTTGTGAAAAAATCAGACCATATTGCATCTAAGCCTGTATCCTGTGTTCGTCTCTAAACTGCGTTTAAGGAATTTTCGTCAAAAATTGAAGCAACTAATTTAATCTCCTTATTTGAATGTAATGATTTATAGATATATCAGAAAGGTTGGAGGACTGAAATTAATCAGCGTTAAATTAAAAAAGAGGCATTTTTTATTGACTAAAGGGATGGCATTTTTAGATAGGTATTGTACTTTATCCTAAATATTCCAGATAAGAAAAATGAATATAACTTTGTGTACATGCTATTCAAATACAAGTAAAAACAAGCGGTTTAATTCGAATTAAGTTCTTAATAGTTCAATTTGAACCATATTAAACCATATTAAACCCGATCTAACTCGGGTTGAATTGGTTAATTGTAGATTGAAAAATTAAAAACAATAATCAATTTTCTCATTCGTAGAAAGTACCAACATCATTTAAGTGACAGGAAAAAAGTTTCAACACTCTTTCGACATTTTTATAATTTCAATGAAGAAAAGGTAACCGATTACCATTTTTAAAAAATGGTAGTTCGATTTGACAGCGTTCCTTTTAAAGGAAATCACTGTTTTCAACGAAATTTTGAAAGATGTAATAAGTTGCTTAAATATATCTTCAACTCGCAAAGTAGGCAGTATTGAGCTATTGTCACAACAAAGAATTTTTAATGTTTCAAAAGTCCAAGTTCGAAGTTTTTCTAACGTTAATCTTTTACTAGTGGCAAATTTCCATTTAAAATGTGTTTTGTTTTAACTTGCATGCAGTTTCAAATCAAAACTTTTGTGTGGTTGTTGTTGGGTGTGATGAATAGGAATTAAAATTTATTAAAAAAATAAATATTTATTAAATTTAAACCACAGGACATCAAAACGAAATAAAACTAAAGCAAAGTCAGTGGAACAAAGTTGTTCTGAAGATGATTTTTCATGATTGTCGTCTTTCTCGTGATCTAGCATAGTTGCCACAATTTACAACTAAAAATTTAACAAATTTTAAAATGCAACAGAGCGAAAAAAACATTATTACTGTACCTGGTGAACAAACAAGAGTTTCCTTTTCTTTGAGCACGCGCTAAACTTTAACCCTCTCGCTGCGTAATTTTTTTTTATCAAAATAGGTTCAAAAATTGCGTATTTTTTATTACATATTTCAAATCTACATATATTTTAGAGTTAAAATATACAAAAAATTTTTGTAAAAGAGTCTTTTTCAATATAGAATTAGATCATAAAAAAAGGTTGTCGGAATATTGAAAATGGAAGAATAATCATATAAAAGCAAAATTTTGAAAATTAATCTTGGTTAAATTACGATTTATTTTATGAAATACAAAGGTAAAACGTGTATACTAATGAAAATATGCAAAATACTTACAAAACATTTATTAGAAATGAAGAATTATTAGAAATCACTATCCGCAGAGGAATCCAAGAAATTCTCATCAGTTTCGCTATAACTATCTTCAATATACTTGATATCAGAGTCAGAACTGCTATCAGTGTCAAAAATATTGTCAGGAATGTAGGTTCTATCACTCGCGAAACGCTTCCTGCCAGACATCTTTGAGCTTTGAAAAGAGCGCGCAAAATGTTGTAAAAAATGCTTGTATATTTCGCAGAAATGTGGACATCTAAAGTCATCTGTTAACCCAGATTTGAATAAACAATTAAACATCACAGAAAAGCCAAAATGAAACCATGAATGGGGAAATAGCGGGTTGCACAGTTAAATAGACGGCAAAAATGCATCCCCGCGGAAATCGCGGGATGCGCAGCGAGAGGGTTAAAGCACATTCTTCAATTCAGATATTTTGTTTTGAATGGAAGCCACGTACCTGTTTAGAATGAGAATGATGATGTTACTTGCCTATTAAGTGCAGTTTTTAATAAAACCAAGTAATTTTATTTGAAACGGAAAAGAAATGCAAGTATTAATGAGTTTAAAAAGGAAATTTATGCCAAAATTTTAAAATACTTTGAATAAATTCGATTAGCTACCGTACTTGGTTCAAAAGGTTTTGCGCTATATGTTTTACTTCTTTTTATAAAAGAAATTCCACGAAATCTGGGGAAACTTAACGAAATGCATGCATGACGTCCAGAAAATGAACACAAGTCTTTAGCAATATTGGGCACAAAATAATTTATTTCTACCTTGCACTCGTGTAAAATTGAATGTTTCATTCTCTTTATATCATCTGTCTTAAATATTTGGAAATAATTTATATTTTGAAAAGAAAATAAGTGAAGTATTATAATTTAAATTCCGTAAAAATAATTTTTGCGAAAATAATTGCTTTTTCAGCAATTATTTTCCCCAAAATTACTGTAGTACTGGTAAAACAATCCAAGTAATCGCAATGCTCAATATACATTCCAGTTTCTCAGAAACTATCAAACTATGGTTGATTTAAGTATCAGATTAGTACTCAGAGAATTTAACACTAAGAGATTTAGTACTCAGATGTTTTAGCATTAAACTTACCTAAAGATATAATAAAAGGAAATTTAAATAATGTGTTTTAACTTAAATATGTTCTATAAAAAAAATTACTAAATTTTATTGTACTACATTTAATAAAATTTATGTGATACTTACACAAACACAAAAGCAGACATTAAACGGAAGACGGAGAGAGATTAACTCAATGAAGTTGTCGCTAAATGAATATGAGTATCCACAGTATGCAAAGTTTCATGAAAATATACCCAGGCGTTTTGTCGTAGTGTGGGAACACAGACATATACCATACACCAAACGTGGTAACCCTTTATTTTTCATCAGAATGACCCCAAACGGAAAAATAACTTGAAATGGAGCAAAAATATTCAATGTCCAAACACTCTATTTTATATAGAGATTATAATTCAATTCAAGCAGACTCTAAATATTCATAAAATTTAGGAAGTCTCAGAAACTTTCAGGAGAGACTGCATTATCAATTTTAGATGCTACAATTAAAACATAAATTTGACTTGATTGCATTTATTTTCAATTGGATATTATGCGAATTATTTCTGTAATATCACCATAAATGTGTAATATTAAAAGTATCAAAGATCAATAGTTATGAATCATATTAATTAAGGTTATGCAATATCCACCTTAAACTCAAATTATTTATCAAAATTTTACACGTTCAGCAACACGATTGTCATAATAATATCTTTGTATTCGTGCATAAGTTTAAATATAGAGTAAAGGTACATAATAGGAACACATAATTTTAAAATATTGCCAACAGTAAAGAAATGGGTGTTTTAGAATCAATCAAGCTCCAAATCATGAAAAAATTAACTTAGATTTCAATGTGAATGAAAAATTTATCAAACAAGAAATTTTTGAGTTCGCACACAAGCACTTAAAAACAACTTTTTAAAAAGAAAAAATATATTTAATTAGTGCTTAAGTACAAAGAAAAATCTTTCCTCCTGAAACTTAAAAACCTCTTAATAGCATCATTTCCAGATTCAATCAGCTTTGTATTGGGACTCGGGTAATGTAGGTTTCTTTCCTAATGGTGTATTTGCCGATTTTGGATGTTCGATTTTCCCTTCCTATCTTAGACTGCACAGCGGCATACACACTATGTCTTACGATTTTCTTTTCACTTGCAAGGAGAGCTTCCTCAAGTGCAAACAATTATAGCAACATTAACACTCTAAACTGCATAATATAATTATAATTCAATAATGTAATGTAGTTTAATCGACATTACAAGTTAGTTGGTTGAATTTATGTCGCACTGGAGCAAATACAACGAGCTATTACCGACGGTCGGGATCAATCCCGAAGAGAAAGATCCGACGACGACACAATTTTGAACCACTGACGATTTTAACACCTGAACTGGCAGCCCAGTATCCAAACTTCCGCACCACATTGACTTGTGGACATTTGAGGCCATGACAGATTAAACGTGCACCAGCCCCCATGTACACGACGGTCTTTGGTTAGATCGAGTTTCGAACTATCTACATTACTAAAAGACAATAAACGCATTGCAGTTGTATTCCCACAGATGAAACTACTGGACGGTGTCTTGAAATTTTCCATGGATATAGTATTTCAACCACACTCAATTATCCGATTTTGCGATTTATAAAATACTGATTAGTTAATTTCCATATTGCGTGTAGTCGGGTTGTTCCACAATATATACACATGTACTTGGACAGAAAAGTTACACTTCTGTCTTTAGAAATTGTTTTAAGAAAACATAAATTTTTAACAGAAAATCAGTTTAGAATATTTCCAAACAAATGTATTTTATGAGAAATCAAGTAATAAAATATTTTTGGATCTATTTTCTCTTAAATAATTTGCCTTTTAAGCCTCGGAATATTTTCAGCACTTCGAAATACAAAAATGCTTCTCTTTAAGAAACGAATTCTCGAATGATTATCAAAACAGAAAATGGGTGCAATCTACTTACGAGTACACAGCATTATTTCATTTAGATTTTTATAGATTTTGATAATTACCTTTCGAGATATCGCTGTGTTCCTTGTTATGTGCTGTTCCATATTGCGTGCACTACCCTATCTTTCAAATACAGTTTTAAAACTCTATCAATTTCAGGTTCCAAACTATGCTTTGCCAATTGTAGACTCCTAACATATGCAAATGATGATGCTCCTATGTCTATGCAAATTTAGTATATTTTTCTTTATCCATAATATATTCCTAAATTGATTTGTTTTCATTGAAACTAAGGCAATTCTAAATCCATCCCCTTAATCCAAATATAATTTTTAATGAAACATGCATATATTTATAAAATATACTTAGAAAACCTTTTCTTTGTGTAAGTTGAAATAGTAAATAGAGAATAGATAAAGAGGTTCAAATGATGGTCTAACCCAGCAATTTCATAAATATATCCTGTCCAGTCATGAAACTTTTAATTGCAAAAATAAGCCTTCTTAAATGAATTTTTCGAACTTAGGTATCAAAATTTTTCTAAAACATAATTTTATGCTTTGAGTAAATTGCTTTGTTTAACCTCTTCCACGAATCCGTTCGCATCTTCACATTAAATAAGTTGCTAAATGAGTATAAGATTCTCATAATTCCTTCTGTTCTCCGAAATGGACTACCACTACTGTAGTCTATAAATTGTGATATTCATCTGTTAAATTAGATTTAATTTACTTTGTAATTGTTAAACAACAGATATCTAATGATCTATAAGAGATCAAGAAGTTCTATATTCATATTCAAATTCTTATTTAGCATCTTTATATTGTAAGGATATATAAGGGCAATTCCACGAAACATGGGACATGCAAGTGAAAAAAATTTAGAAAATTAACTCACATTTTCTTTAGTTCTTTTCTAGATAGTTTAAAGTTTTTAAACTTGAATTTGGCAACACCTTACGCATTTATTCTATCAGTACATGGTCAGCTGTTCTAAAACCTTAGATGTGAAGATTTTTTTACAGTGAACTAGGCTGTCTTTGCAGGCAATTTTTCTAATATTATTGAGTATTTTCGTTTAATTTTTATGCATAACAGACGATTTCAGTAGACGAAATTATGTCTAATTTTGTAATAGATATCCATTACTATATTTATGGAATAATTTCCGATAAAGTACTTGCTATAATGTAACGTGAGTCAAAATCATTTTTAACTTTTAAATTCTTTTAAAATATTATGTTTAAAATTAAAATTTTCACTTTTCCTCTTACTTAGTATGAAGAGTAAAAGTAAATTACAAATTTTATTTTTATTCAGGCTTTCTTAAAAGGCAGAACACATTTAATTTTGTATAGTGAGTCACTCTAAGTTAAATGTTGTACACAAATAATTGGCTTAAATTTTTCTATTAAAATTTGAAGTGCAAACGACTTTGTGATAGATTTCTTTAAAATTTGTTCTTTTTCTTTTATAATATAAAAATTGTATTACGGCACCTACTGCAGCTGCAGAGAATCCAAGAAAGCACAGAGAGAAACTAAAGAAATTATGACGAATGTAAAGAAAAGTACCGTATTACAATGAAATACTGATTTAGAAAGGAAAAGAGTTAGAAATAGAGTTAAAAAGTATCGCGTTTTAAGGAACAAAGAGAATTAAAAAAACTATAACTCAATTGTACAAAAATGCGAACACTTTTGGCGAAGCTATGACCCAAGCAAAACGAGGCTTACCTAGCACACCACATCGAAATGAAGTTGTGGTGAAAAAATTGTTTAGCAGCATTTGTAATGTGACTTTAAATGCATGTTTTGATTCAATTAGTAATCATTCGAAGTCATCAGCTTTGAGTAGAGATAAAATAGACAAAATTACATTATTTTATGAACGAGATATTAGCCGAATGGCTCCTGGCATAAAGATGTTACAATTTGGGAAAATGGACTTAAAATAAAAAAAACAAGCTCATCATCTTTTGTGCTCACTGAAGGAAGTGTTTGAAATGTTCAAACTGGAAAATCCATCAGAATTTGGTAAGAGCAAGATTTTTGAATTGCGCCCAAAGCATGTTCTTTTGAATGAGATCTGAGAAATAAGATTCTATATAATGTTGCTTATGTGTATACTATGAGAATTTCATATAGGTGCTGTAAATACATTACCTTTCTATATTTAAAGTGTTCCCGCTTACTACCATTCATTTCAAGAAAAATATTGTGCAGTCCTAGAAATTGTTGACTAAGCCAATATAACATTTGCAAAGATGCACAAGACTTAAAAAAAAATTTATCCATTGCCTGGAACAGAAGAATTTGGCCTTACATGGTATTTTTGGAAACGAGATGAAGAAAACAATTATCAAAAGATAGAAGGTTCAGGGTCATATTTGGATTTGTATCGAATTATTTCGTGTCTCATTCCGCAATTTCTGGAGCATTGTTACTTTAAGGACCATCAAGTTAAGGCATATCACTGCAAGTAGACTTTTTTAAAAACTACACTTGTACCTTTCAGGATGAGATCCAAGGTGCACATTGGAAACAGAAACAAGCGAGCTTTTTTACAGCTGTTATTTATTAGTGGTCACCCAGTGGTCGAAATTCGACCATAATTCATTTAATTTTTAAGTTTGAATGTTAATAAGGTTCTTTTGTCAAAGAGTATACCTCTATATTCATTGCATATAATTTTTTGAATTTTGTTCTATTACGTAAGCTGCGAGCATGTACAGATACGTCATAGGAAAAATGCGGTATAACTTGGTTAAGCCATGTCTTAAAAACTATAACGCGTTGTTTGACATTTTCTTGGGGTTTTTTTATTGCTATACTGGCCACAGGTTTCGCCAAGGCTACACAGTTAATTTGCCTATCTTTTTCAAATTATATAAAATTTAAATAAAAAATAAATCCAAAAAATGAAAAATGAAATAAGGAATACGTGCTTCGTATTTTTTACATATTTTTTATTGAAACAAAAAAACCGGGTGGTTAAAAAATAAATGTTGTCCATTGAACTTGAAATAGTTCGACAATGAATTTAATGATTCAAAACTTCTGTGTAGACGATGTTTTTTGTAAAAACTCTTTCATCGTTTGCTAAATGCCCTTGACCGTTATATTCTGAAATATAAAATCTCAAACCATAAATGATCGAACTCTACTTGCTGCGACGTACAATTGACCATGTGTAAAAACTGACTGCCTCAATAAAATTCCAATTTTTTTTAATGTTTGTCCTTGAGACTTATTGTCATCGCAAATGCAGGTATAATTAGAAATTGAATTCTTTGAAAGTTAAATGGTAAAATAGTTCCGGAATATGTTAAATTTATACGTGGAATCAAAATTCTCTTATTGCGTGCGGTTCCAGTTAAAACTTCGCAATCAATAGAATTACGATGCATAAATTTGATGCGCATTCTTGTTGATTGACTAATGCTTCCTTTCTATTTAAGTTTCTGATCAGCAAAACGATGCAATTAACTTTCAATACTAACTTATGTGGTGGCAAATTATGGCAAATCCCATACTCCTCCGTGTGCGCAATGTGCTTAAAAAGGGGTACAAAGTTTTTTCTTCACGTATTAATATATAGATTACAGTATATGAACGTAAACAATGAATGTTTTATTTTGTTTAATTTAATATATTTGTAACGCATATTATACATTAATTTTATCTTTCTGCACTCCTTCTCCATATGAACTTTAATTATGCCAAATCTCATACTCCTCCGTGCGCGCAATGTGCTTAAAAAGGGGTACAAAGTTTTTCTTCACGTATTAATATATAGATTTGCGTTCCATCCATCCTGTAGTAATAGCATCAGATTATTAGGATCATACAATGAGGTCCTTATTGAATACATCTTTTTTATTACAAAGTCTTTGAACTGCAATGTTGCAAATGTTGAAATTTGGTCTGACAGTCCATATGGGGGGGACAGTTTAAAAATACACAGAGTAGCCTTTCTTAACACACTGGAACAAAGGTACAAAGTATCCATTACGTGGAACTATTTTGCAAAGTCACATGGTAAGGGTCCAGTAGATGGAATTTGAGGCAGTGTATGACGATATGTTTTCTACCATGTGGAAAAAAAATAAATGTTTAGTAAATAATGCGCACGAATTCGTAGAAGGTGCTGAAGAATAGTGAAGATTAATGTTTTTGATACATAGGAATAGCAAAATTCAGATCTAAACACAATTTTGAATCAAAATGATAACTTGCTTCACATTTTTACTGCACATAAGTATGTTTATTCAATATTGTGTTCAATATTGTGTATGTTTATTCAATGTCAATTATTCAATTTTTTAAAATTGCAATTCCTTTCATCAATAAGCAATTATTCTCAAATATATATAAGAAAGTTAATTTTAGCACCGATTAAAATTTCAAAAATATTATTAAGCATTCAGTTCTCAGAATTCACAAATGTAACGTGTGTCACGAAAGTATGTAACGTGAGTCACAAAAAAATGTCAATTTATTTTATTAATTAAAACAGTAATTTAATTTTTCTTAGGTTTAACATGACCTACTACTCTTAGTGAAGCATCCTAATTATTTTTTCCAATTAACTTCTGTTAGAAGAGAAAAACTGTAATTTTTGGAAGTCTAAAAAATTTATGCCCCTTTTTTTGCAACGTGAGTCAGTCCGAAATGTTGCCATTGAGGAACTAAATTTACACTCAAATTCTAAATTATGACATAGATGCTTTAGGAACATATCAATGAGTTTATAAATCAATTTTTGTTGATTAATATTCATCCATTCTTTATTTACATTAAATTTAATATTGAAAATTGACGTCTGATTGTAACGTGTCACATGGAATTTCCCATATTTTATTAGTGGATATGGTAATGCACGAATGAAATGAGAGCTATGAAAACTAAAATTTTTGATGGGACACACATATATTTAATATAATGTTTTCAGTTGTTCTTTCCCCACTGTTCTTCAACTCTTAACCCTCCTGATGGTTGTTATTCAATATTCAACGTACAAACACTATTTATATACATGAGTACTCTATTGTTTCACCAACAGAAACGTTGAGAAATGTCAATTTAATTTATGATACCTTAAGTTGTCATAGATGCCAGTTTTGAAGAGCTTAAGTAATGTCTTGGCATTCTGGGGATTGTCAGCTTTCGTATTCACCTGCGACATTCTTTGTAATAGACATTTTCAGATATCCAGGGAAAATCATTTTGGAAACGTTTATGCGTTTAGATATTGCTTGATGGTTTTACCTATGACGTGATGGGAAAAATCTATTTTAGAATTTTCTATTTAATTTTTCCTGCGTTTTATCATTTCTGAGAGATGCTCCATAATATTTGTAATTCTTCAGTAAGAAACAAACATTTATCCTTTTAAATAGGGGCAATATGGTGGCCGATTGATAAGAGTTCTTGGTCCTGGGTTCGATAGGGACTTTCTGATCCGGACAAGGTTTAATTATTCGTTACGAAATATCGAATAATTATGGAATTCATTTTTCTGCGGTGACGCAACAATCTTTTAATATGTTTATTCATAGCATCCCTCTCAATAGTGACTCAAAAGTAAAAATTAAATTTCGAGAGAATCAAGTTTGGGATTTTTTTAAATGCACTTGCGAAACAACCATTTTTAAGTCATTATTAAACCTTATAAAATTAATTTCGTGTTGAAGTATATCATGACTTTTGGGGGCCGCTGTAACCCGGTTGGAAGAGTAACGGATTAGCAACCGGAGGGTTGCGAGTTCGAATCCAACCAAAGGGGATGGATGCAAGTTAAATCTGTCGTGGCCTCAGATGTCCTCACGTTGGCGTGGTATGGAAGTTTGGAGAGTGGGGTGGCCATCCAGGTGTGACCTCGTCATCTGACCGTGGTTCAAAATTACGTGGGGCTGTCCTCGGATATTTCCCTTCGGATTTGATCCCGGACCGTCACCAATAGCCCGTTTTGTTGCTCCAGTGCGACGTTAATTAAAATACCTACCTACCATGACTATTTGTTGATCTACTTTTTGGAAATGTATTCAAATTTTTCTCTTCAGTCACACCGTTTTAAAAAGCATGAATTAGAAAAGCTATTATATTAGTGTCAAAAACTGACCAATTCGGAGAAAATTTTTGAAAACAATTTTGTGTCTCAACCCTATTTGTTACAACTATGACAATTTCAATAACTAAAATTCCATAAAATGTCTTATTTCATGTTGGTACAATACAGAACAAAATTCATTGGATA
The DNA here is from genome assembly GCA_933210815.1 of Meta bourneti. Lineage (NCBI taxonomy): Eukaryota > Metazoa > Arthropoda > Arachnida > Araneae > Tetragnathidae > Meta > Meta bourneti. The sequence continues at coordinate 49,407,359 of OW119929.1, read as the reverse complement.
ACAATTTTCCCTTATTATTAGCCCGCCAAACACTAGCACTATTCCATTGCATTATTTATTTGCTTACCTATTCTAAATATTAGTTTGGGTTTCGGACGTATTTAAAATACAATAGTCTGGTAGTTTGTTGGTAAAAATTAGCTTCATTCGAGGTTACGCATGTGTGTATTGATAACTTTAAATGACTTTCTAAAAGAATTCTTTAACGCTTGAAAGATCTTTCGCGTGACTTCAAAGTAGCTAAGTTCAATTTTCTTTAAGAGAAGACGAATTCACTGTACGTTCTAAAAGGAAGTTAACAATACTTAAAACAAATTGTTCTTTCTAAGAGCTGCCGGAATCATGCACAATGAATTTGAAATAATTTCTCGGATGAATGAATCCTTTTTGTCTGCAAGCACTGAAAACTGTATGCATTTGATAGAGAGAAAATATCTTGAAAAAATGTGAGATCATGAGCTTATAAGATAGATGATTGTTCTGAAAGTGTGTGGAGCATAGTTTTATAACTTTGAATATGCATCGAATATCTATGGTGAGTATTTCTCAAGTGTCCAGCGATACTGTGGTGTCTAAGGGAATGAACAGGCGAACCTATTTGCGGTCTTACATTCTCTGACATCTGGAGATTCAGTCTAACACCGCTGCAACAACTTTCCATACGGTTAAACTGTTAGCAAAAATCGCTTTGATTCCAAAAACGAATGATGCATCATGAACGATGAATGATGACAAAATGAATGATGACATGATGCATCACCAAGTTGAATCAATATTCTCTAGCTTCTGTAACTACTTACTTTGCCCGAAGGACATGGCTCTATTTAGACTCTTAACAGGATAAAATTGCCTTGGATTTTTTGTCTGAAATTTTCCCCGAATTATTTTCGTATATTCCGTTAAACTTTCTGAACTAATTTACAGATACCACCTCCTCAGTTGCATTACTCTGCGTAAGACCTCGGTATAAGTCCGTTATAGAGGAGCAAGACGTCTTCTTAAGGGTCTAATGCCACCCCTTAATTTCCCTTGTTCTTACCTTTTTTGTTTAAATTCTTTCAGCTCGTTGCCATTGGTAAAAAGTATTTATATTGTAGTGCACCGTCCCTAAATAATCAGAAAATGTGATGATAATAATAGGCAATTGGTGTAAATTGAATAAAACATTTTTATCCCCAGATTTGATTCTGCGTGTGTGTTTGCTCAGATAATTTAAAACTTATTGCATTCAATAACAACTCCTCAATAGTTCTCTACTTTTATTCGATGAAAGTAAAACTATACGAAACTTTTACGTCAATGAATAACCATAGAAATAGTTTTCATAGTATGCCTAATCAAATAAAATTTCTGTTCTTTATATCGTGTTACTCTCAAAGAGCAATGTTATACATACTATGACCAGGTATCAAGCAAGAATATGCTTTTTCATGTATTATGACTACATTTATGCAAAGAGCAATGTTTGGTTCTTACATGAAAATCTCTGCGTGGCTCATATAGTATTGAACAATTTATTTACATTTAATTTTAATTATCATTTACGTTTCATCAAAAAGGAATTAATAAAAGCACTTTAAATTTATATTATCAAAAAATTTCATTAAACAAAGTTCTAAAATTCTAAGGTTCGATTCTTCACTGGGTGTATTTCTCTCTTCTGCATCTGTAAAGCTTTCCTTGTGTGTGTATGTCCATTTACTTGACGTTGTTTAGCAAGCCAATCAACCAATCAAAAATCAAATTCCTCAATATCTACTTTTTGTAGTCTGCTAAACTTACATATCCAACCTCATCTAAATAACTGCTAAACTTAGTCTACCGACCTATTGTATATAAATTGTATATCATTCGAGATCGATATAAATTTTAACTTCTTTAAAACGTTACATTTTCTCGAAATTCTCAGATTGTGCTTCAAACCTGATTAGATACACCCTATGTCTACCTGAGAAACTTACCTCCTACGTTGGTAAGCCATTCTGAATACTTGGTTGATTTTTCTCTTCCATGGTTGGTCCCCTTATTTCTGTATTATGCTAATACTACAGATGAGGCCCCCAATAGGGACTCATCCTACACTAAGAGAGGGGTCAGCAATGGGAGGGAGGCCACTGGTTCATCGGCATTCCAAACTTTACGACCCGAAACGAGAGGCCCATAAAACGGCATTAAAACTTCTTTTACGACCTTTCATACCGCGCTGAGATCCATTACGCTGATATCTTTTAGCCCTAGTCATACAATTTGCAGAAAATAAATTGATTTATTTCTACCACTGCAACAAATTGCTAACCCGTCTTTTTCTGGAATACATTGTTGGGCAAGGGGAGTTTTTGTAAGTGATTGTGTTCTCTGGCTTATATATATATATAATGTAGATTCACTCTTTTCTTGACATTGAAAAGTCTGAACACTTAAATGAAAGAACATGATTTTGATGTTGTTTACAGTTCCATACAAGAAAGTCGTATTTGCTGGTGATAGTTCTTCAATGTGAAACTATTATTATACTTTATATGAAAATATTGCTACATGTTCCTCCATTAACGTAAATGTTAGATCACTCTAAAACATTTTAGGTGTTGGTGAATTTTATGTTTTACTTTCTCAAAAGGCTACTGTATTGTCCGAAATGAAAAATTATATATATATATGTATATATTTATATATATATGCATATATGTATATATATATATATATATATATATATATATATATATATATATATATATATATATATATATATATATATATATATATATATATATATATATATATATATATATATATATATATATATATATATATATATATATATATATATATATATATATATATATATATATATATATATATATATGAGTGTTTCTTATTTTTCTAATAGTGAGTATTTTCTTACTTCCCATTTCAATTTTCAAAATGTTCAGCTTGTTTCCTAGCTTGTCTGTTAAAGTAACATTTGACTGATTCCGAAATTAAATCCCATACCAGATATTGCTTATTGTTTTAAGCAATTTGATAGTAGACAAAGACCCAATAATTTGAAAATCTACGTAATAGATGTTACTAATGATAAATTAATTATATAATACCACAAAAACAAGAAACGATTACTAAAATACTTCAAAATACCCTATTTTCTTTTGTGTGTTTAAGACCGAGCATTTAATTGATTGGATTTTGTGGCGGAACGGCCATGTTTTGCCAAGCTTTGCGGAACAACGTCAAATAAATGGACATACACACACAAGGTCTAGGTCTACGTCTCATTCGGAAAGTTTAACTGACGCAAAAGAGAGAGAAATGCAGCAAGGAAGAATCGCATATGAGCCGCCTAGAACTCGCAGGTAGTAATGGTTCAGTGAGCAATCCACTGAGCCACTGCGAACCCCCGTAACATTTGAATTCACTGCACAGCAAGTTCTAAAAGAACATCTAACAGATACATGCACCCATTGGAACTACAAATTACAAGATAAATAGAAGCTAAGCTGATTTACAACTCTTTCAACAGAATTCCTAACAATGTAAGCTTTCGCTCTTACAATCGTGCCTCATACTATATTGAGCTCACTAATAAATTTTCTTTTGATGAAAGATAGGAACTTGTTACAATTTGATGCATCCCCAAAATTATTTTCAGTGTATTCGTAAAATAGTTGTAGGGTATTCAAAGTTTCTACAATTAAATATCATAATCAATCGGTGATGTGAGGGAACCAAAAAATTAATTCGAAGACTATATATGACTAGCAGAATTACCCGACGTTGTTCGGATTGAATTAATTAAATGCTGATTGAAAAGTGATTGGACTAATTACTTCTCTTTCATAAAAGAATGCAAGCATCATTTAAGTGTACTGAAAATAATTGTTTAACATCGTTTTAGCTTTTCATAGCTCCTACAATTTACTTCGGACTCAAATATGTATACATGATATATCCATCCATATAATCCATTTCATATGCATCGCACTTCTGCTGTAAGACAAACTACAAAAGTTTTTTTCTAAGGTGACTATTACAGAAGTCGATTTTGAGTATTGGAGTGATTACGAATTTTCAGAAATTACAAAGCTTACTTAAAAATGTCTTGTTTTGTACATTTTATTTATTTTTATGAAACAGCATTCTACATACCATTACGTATTCAACCAGACTTAAAGAAAGTTAGTCGAACTATGCATATACCGGCAAGAAACTACGTGTCTAGTGATATTTTTGCAGAAAATAAATAATTCATTAAAATTTAACTCGGAAATAATATATCTGCAATATGTAAAATACTGGAACACATAAATACAAACAGAAACGAACTTCTGATCCTTGAAAAAATGAAGAATTCTGAAAAAAGAAAGATATGTGCAAACGTGTCAAATTTCGACTTGCTTAATATATTCTGATAAAGAACAATCGACAAAAGACTTTTGAATAATATTGATGTAAACAATGTAATAATTTATTTACAAAAAGAACACATATTTATAATACTTGGAAATGCTCAAATATGATCGCAATATTTCGCTGTCAGTAGTATACGGGCCCGTATAGTAGGCGGAAGTGACGTCATACCACGTGACCGGAAGTGGGCGGTGCCAAGTGACGTCATACCACGTGACCGGAAGTGAGCGGTGCCAAGTGACGTCACACCACGTGACCTGAAGTGGGCGTGTCCGAATGACGTGACGTATTGTTTGTTTACATTTTGGACTCGGAATTTTTTTTGTCATCGTGTTGTTTCAAGATGGCGTCGTTTCGTTGCCATGGTGATGAATCACTCGCGTAGTGCCATCTGGTGGAGAAATTCGAAACCCTATTATTTTTAATTAAAAAGCAATTTCGTGGATTCGAACCGAGGACCATAGGATCCGAAGTCGAGTGCGCTATCCGTTAGGCTGTAAGAGAGTTAACTATGGGCGGTGAATTAATGTAGTGTTGGATTTTTTTTTCTCTTTTGGACTTGTATTTTTTCTTAGTATTAGGAATGGGTTATTTTTAGAAAATGGTTTGAATAATTGCATAGGGGTTTTAATAAATGCTTTTTCAAAATGACTTATGGCGCCATCTGGTGATTTTAAAAGTAATTAATCTAAGGAACGAATTGATTTCTTAATGTTTTTACTTTATTCATGACCGGTGACGTCAGTGTGTTTACGTTTGGGACTTGGATTTTTTTTCCTTCTGAGATTTCGATGTGACGTCACGATTATGTCCATCGAGCAAGTCTGAACTTGAAAAAGTCTACTCACAATTCTTTATGTTATGAGTATGGTAAATTGTTTACAGATCGTGAAGACTGGGCATACTTCCGTCGATTGGAAAACGAATTAACGTATTAAAAAAAGACGAAATTTAGAAATTTTAGGTCAAAAATATACTGTGCCTTGTCAACTTGTAGCATACGAAGACGAAGGAATAAGCTATACTTTTAGTGGGTCTTCTATTGCAGCCAAGCCTTGATCTCCTTAAGTATTGGAAATAAAGGGAGAAATGGAGCGAATAATTGGTGCAAGATTTAATTTTGAGTTGGTGAACCGTTATAAAGATGGTAAGGACTGCATAGTTGCCCATAAAAACAACGAGAAGGACTTGGAACTTTATGCACCCATAGCGTCTGTTTCATTTGGGCAGAAAAGACAATTTGTGTTTTCTAACTACAATTGTTTAAAAATTGTTCTGGAAAATGGAAGTTTTCTTGGAATGAAGTATCCAACAAACCAATTTTGGTTTCACAAGTTTCGTAAAATTCTAGCGTAAATAAGCAATAATCCACTTATGTGCCCCCGAACTGGAACACATATACTGTATTTTGGATTGTTTGTTTTTTATTACATAGTTTTATAAATTGTCTTAAAATGCAAGATCTGAAATGAAATTTTTCTATGCTATAAAGATTTATGGTTTTTTTTAAGTTAGATGTTTTTACTCAAAAATTAATTATACATTAGATGCTATAAGACCTATTTTTTTAACAGAAATTTTGTTTTAATTAATATACACTTAAGTAAGAGTAAAATTTTTGAAACTTTATAAGACCCATACTATGAATACGTTTTCTTGTACATTTGAAGAAGTTTTAGTATAAAAACCATTTATCCTATAAATCTAAATTAAATGTTATTTTTTAAATTCTCTTTCCTTGCATATTATTTTTTTACTTTGAATAAATCTTCATAAATTTTAGTGATTTAATTTATATTATATAGATTTACAAACCTGTTTTTGGATGAAATATAAGGATTTTATATTTTAAAAGTTAATGTTTTTACTCAAAAATTAATTATATATTAAATACTATTACACATATTTTTAATGTTGAAGATTTTAGAAAACATTTTACAATTGAAACATATGCATTACATATTATGACAAACACTTAAATGGAGATCCATAAGGGAATATTGGAAATCTTTTTAATGCTTACACCTTTCTATTTTAAATAAACTTTTGCTTGTCTTACCACATACACTGTATTTTGGATTATTTGATTTTTATTACCCATGGTCTTATAAATTTTCTTTTAAAATACAAGATCTGAAATGAAATTTTCCTTGATTTTAAGATTTATGTTTTACTCAAAAATTAATTATACATTAGATGCTATAGCACATATTTTATTACAGAATTTTTTAATATTATACACTTAAGTGAGCGTAAAATTTTTGAAACTTTACAAGACCCATATTATGAACATGTTTCCTTACACATTTGAAGTAGTGAAAAATAGTATTAAAACCCTTTATCCTGTAAAATCTAAATTAAATATTATTTTTAATTAATCTTTCCTTGCATATTATTGTTTACTTTAAATACATTTTCATTAATTTTAGTGATTTTATTTATATTATAAAGATTTACAAATTGTTTTTAACAAAATTTTCTTTGATATAAGGATTTTATATTTTAAAAGTTAGATGTTTTTTACACAAAAATTAATTATATATCAAATACTATTGCACGTATTATAACATTGAAGATTTTTAGAAAACGTTTAACAATTGAAATATATACTTTAAATATTATTACAAACATTTAAATGCAATTTGCTTTTTATTTTTAATTTTACAATTGAGACATTTTTAAAAGTTTGGTTCTTAAAGTGTGTGTTTTATGCATAGTAAAAAAATTATTATAAAAAACCTGTAAGAGTAAAAAGAATTTTATGCATTAATTTCAAACTTTACAAGACCCATACCATGTTTCCGTGCACATTTGAAGTAGTGAAATATAGAATTAAAAACCATTTGTCCTTGAAGTTCTAAATTAAAAGTTATTTTTCTTTAATGCTTTTTCAAACCACACATTTTACTAAATATGAACTTTTATTTATTTGAAAACCTTATGCACATCGTACAATTAAATTGCACAGCAAAATACCAATACTGTACGAAGCTATGAAGTATTTTACAAGATACTTTGGTACTGTTTTCTTAATTTTAAGTGTTCTACATTGCTATGTTAAATGGATAGTAAGTAGTTTTTCTGTTTTTGAAAATAATGTGTGCACATCTGTGCTGCTAAGCAAATTAACTTTTGCCCTTTTCTTGATATTTAATGCATAATCTAAATATTTACTGACACCGCTGATAGTTTTACCCATGAGTAAAATTAAATAATAACTGAAAATTTTAAGTATTAATGTGAATTTTAAAATGAACAAATATTATTAAAATAATGGATTAAATCTGAATTTTATGTATTCTTAAAACAATCTCTGCAAAAACCAGCACAGACAATTCTTAAACAGATTGAAGGAAGCCACATGGAAACAAAGTTAATGGAAGCACTTTTTATAGAAAAAAACATAGTTCATATATTTTACACAAGTAATACATTGTAGTGTAAAAAATAACTTTAGTTTTTTACATACTTGCACAGACGCATATTTCCGACAAGCCAATTATTCGATGCCGCCACCTAAACTTTTGGGCAATGCAAATTATTTTTGTGATGACCACATGATAGTTTTTGGAAATCAAGTTGATATTCGGAAGTAATACATCTAAGCGTTTCTTTTCCATATGACCACCTTTGTAAGCAACTAGGTACTGAGTGGCCCTCTTGGTCTGATCGTACAATTCTAAAAGCTTAGAGTCTAAACTTTCTAAGGGAGCACAATTTGCTATGTCATGAGACTGAAATGAAGAGTACATACGTAATTTTTAACATATCACACAGTTGTACGATCTTTGCACTAAGTTTATGCTCAGACGATAAGTTAAAACGAATACTTGAAGCTACTTGCGATTTTTTTACAGCGATGTATGCATATTTACGTACTAAGAAACTTTCTTGAGTCTGAAATCCATCAAAATCCACAATTTCACAAATATTAAGCATTGCTATTGAAAAGCGTTAGCTGTTCTTGGAAAAATAATTGTAAACTGGAGGCCACGAAGAACTGGACTATATAACACCATGCACTTACTAATCATACTAATCAGTAAAGTTAAAATTTATCTTTTGCGTTCCATAGTTACTCACAAAAGATAAGACTAAGTGAAGAATGTACATACTCAGAAAACATGGTGTTTGTGATAATGCGCGAAATAAAATTTTGTGTTATAATACAAGAAGATTTTAACGAAAGGATATACTTAAATGTGCGTTTGATTTTTTTTTACTCTACCACGTTTATGCGCCTAATGCAATTCAATTCTACGACTAAACTTGAGCAAGAAAAAAATATAACCAAATATAATTTATAAGAGAAACGCATTTTGACTTTCTTTAAAACGAGAACTTTAAAGTATACTGAATTCTCTTTTTATGTTTCTGCAGTTTTATGTTTTTTCTAAAATTACATCAACGAATTGAATTATTTATTTGTGGGCACACACAAGTCTTTGCCCTTGTTGAAAGGAAACTAGTATCTTTGACAAGTATCAGATTTTTAAAAATTGATTAAGAGAAGAACCTTTTTTCATGGAATTTAATTCAATCTGCACCATAATTTTACACTTAAGAGTAATAGAGCATAATATAGTTTTAAGGAAAATGAATAACCATTATGCAAATTTGAAGCCAAAAGTTCCAAACATGTCTATGCGCCTATCTACGTTTAGAGATTGGCCAACGCACAGAACCACGCATTCATTTTCCGTGCGATTTGCAACGCACGGAAAATGAATGCTACTTTACAGCCTTGCGGCCATTTGGTGACATGCATGAATTTTTCAAAGTCGTTCGTCCTTGTCGTTGTATAAGGGGTAAAGCTATACATCGGGTTTTTTATAAAATCATTGGTATTATTGTTGTTGATTTCATCCAGCACCTGTACAATTTCATCTATGGGCTACCAAACATTTTGGATAAAACTTTGTGTTTGTGTCTCACTACATCTTCTTTTTACCAATTTTCAAGCCCCTTCGCCACACCAATAGCACCTGATCACGTCCAAGACACCAGTATAATACAATCCGTTTTCGGCTAGGTCTCTAAGGTCAACGTCTGTGCGTTGGCCAATCTCTAAACGTAGATAGGCGCATAGACATGTTTGGAACTTTTGGCTTCAAATTTGCATAATGGTTATTCATTTTCCTTAAAACTATATTATGCTCTATTACTCTTAAGTGTAAAATTATGGTGCAGATTGAATTAAATTCCATGAAAAAAGGTTCTTCTCTTAATCAATTTTTAAAAATCTGATACTTGTCAAAGATACTAGTTTCCTTTCAACAAGGGCAAAGACTTGTGTGTGCCCACAAATAAATAATTCAATTCGTTGATGTAATTTTAGAAAAAACATAAAACTGCAGAAACATAAAAAGAGAATTCAGTATACTTTAAAGTTCTCGTTTTAAAGAAAGTCAAAATGCGTTTCTCTTATAAATTATATTTGGTTATATTTTTTTCTTGCTCAAGTTTAGTCGTAGAATTGAATTGCATTAGGCGCATAAACGTGGTAGAGTAAAAAAAAATCAAACGCACATTTAAGTATATCCTTTCGTTAAAATCTTCTTGTATTATAACACAAAATTTTATTTCGCGCATTATCACAAACACCATGTTTTCTGAGTATGTACATTCTTCACTTAGTCTTATCTTTTGTGAGTAACTATGGAACGCAAAAGATAAATTTTAACTTTACTGATTAGTATGATTAGTAAGTGCATGGTGTTATATAGTCCAGTTCTTCGTGGCCTCCAGTTTACAATTATTTTTCCAAGAACAGCTAACACTTTTCAATAGCAATGCTTAATATTTGTGAAATTGTGGATTTTGATGGATTTCAGACTCAAGAAAGTTTCTTAGTACGTAAATATGCATACATCGCTGTAAAAAAATCGCAAGTAGCTTCAAGTATTCGTTTTAACTTATCGTCTGAGCATAAACTTAGTGCAAAGATCGTACAACTGTGTGATATGTTAAAAATTACGTATGTACTCTTCATTTCAGTCTCATGACATAAGTCGATGGAAAAGGCGGGTTCTGGAACAGCGGTGCCGCGGTACCGGAAGTGACGTCACGTGGAGTTGAGTTGTTTTCTCCTGCTGCCGGAAGTGACGTCATAGACCGGAAGTTGAGTTGAGTTGTTTTCTATTGCTGCCGGAAGTGACGTCATAAACCGGAAGTTGAGTTTAGTTGTTTTCTATTGCTGCCGGAAGTGACGTCATAAACCGGAAGTTGAGTTTAGTTGTTTACTCCTGCTGCTAAAAATGACGTCATAAACCGGAAGTTGAGTTTAGTTGTTTACTCCTGCTGCTAAAAATGACGTCATAGGCTATAGGTTGAGTTTAGTTGTTTTCTTTTTAGTTTTTTTGGGATCTGGCAACACGAATATATATCTTTCGCAGAATGGCAACGAATTTATCATGGGAAGTGCATGTTATGAGCAAATTGCGGTGCCGTGAGTGACGTCACAGTCTGGATTGAACAAATTGCGGTGCCTTGTGTGACGGCAGACTCGGTATACGAGAAAGGACTCGTTCTTACATGTTTGATCATGTTCTCAATGCTGCTATGACGTCATCATGGGAAGTGCATGTTATGAGCAAATTGCGGTGCCTTGGTATTTTTTTTTTTTTTTTTTTTTTTGCGTGTCAGATCATGTCCCCTGATACAAGTTCCTGTGTAGAAGCCTGTTTTCATTTCATTTCCAATATAAGTACTGCGGTGAGTTGTAATAGTCCTGCTTGCAGTTTTTTCATTGGTTGTCAACCGGTTTTCTGTTTGGAATAAACGACGTTCTCATCTGACCATCGCATTTTAAACTCTGAGGTCCTTTAGTGAACAGTGACTCTATCTCTTGCTTTACTGAAAACCTTTTCGTGAAAAAAAAAAAAAACTTTCAACCTAAAAGCTAAGGGGAAAAAATATGAAGCGTTTCAGCAATCAACCTAAAGTGTGTAAAAGAGTTCATTTTGATGATCAAGTGGTTCAATCTGAAGTTTCTAAATTAACGATGCAGTCACTTCCAGACACCATGTTTCATCTTGGAAACTATTCATTTATGTTGATTAACAACTTCATCGGCTCTACTCGAGTGCATGTGCGAAAATTTGCTTTGAATGGAAATGGTGACTTGCAACCAACAAAGGAAGGTATCTCCCTACATCCAAAAACATGGGATATTCTGATGAGAAAGGTAAGCAATTTTTTTGCACATGCTGCTGACTCTGACGTTAAAGTTTTACAGAAAGAAGTCTGTCTTTCGAAAGTGTGTGATAACGGAAAAATGGACTTGGTTTTACAAAGAGTATTTCAAAAAAGAGACCACTCCTTACAATTCCTACCCAACTCTATTTTTCTGAATTCTGATCAGTATTTTAAACTGTGTGAACACTATGAGAATGTATCGGATATACTGAAAATATCGCTTTTGAAATATTCCCTACCATATTATGTGAAAATGGAAGTGCAAAAGAACTTTCCCAGTGAGATTTACAAACTCTACTATGGTGATCCTGATAACCCTGAGGGTTGGAGAGAAGTTACAACTTCATTGTGTAAGTGCCTAAAGGATATTATAGCGCTTAACATTACTCTTCTTTTGGACTGTTTAAGTTGTAAAAATGAAATTATCGATCAATCTGTACATACATGCATGAACATGAGTGTTGATGAACGCTTTTGCGAATTCTTTACTCCAGCCTTATATTCTATAAACTGGAAAGATTTTGCTTTTAACTTTGTGAAAGAAAACCATGGAATTATAAACTTTTTTTATATAATATTTGAGGGTGACTTTTTTGAATGCTTGAATACAACTGATGTTTTCAATAATATCAGAAATATGTATGTAAAAGATCTGTAAAAATAAGTATAATATATTCTCTAACAAATGTAACTGAGTAACATCTTACGTGCTTTTAATAAATGTTGATGTTTTTCAATGGTGTGTTATTAAAATTATTCTTTAACAATCATGAATTACTGTGAGAAGTTTCAAAGAATTTTTACCATTTTTTTTAATTATCTAATTTAAAGAACATAAACTAAAATTAAGTTTAATTTAATTACTAGAAATAGAAATTCTTTTAAGCAAAATGTTTTACTCAGAAATTAGAATATTAATTCAGATATTAGAAACACTATTTCTTTTTTATTCTTAAAAATTATTTCCCATGAAAATTTCTATTAAAAGTCATCAATAATCACATCAAATGCTTCAAAATGAAAATGTCTTTAAGTCTAATTTTTAGAACATATTAACATAAGAATTACATTACTAGGTCTTTAAGCAAAACATTTTAAGCAATATAATAGAAGCTATTTCAGAAAAAAGACAGGTTTTATAAATTAAACACAATAAAAATTCATAAGTGTTTAAAATAACGAATTTTATTTCACCATATACTTTCAAGAAAAAAGTTACATAAATTCCTCCTGTTATAAGCAACAGTAATTTTCAGAAAAATTTTCATTTTCAAAGTTCTGCATAAAATATCTAATTTTAAGAAATAAAGCAAAGCTACATTTTTTTTATTAAATTGTTAATTAAACTTTTAACAAAAAAAATTGTTTAAATCAACCACAAGAGAGTTCCTATAGTTAAGATTAATCAACAATGAATGGTTTAATGCGAGATTGTTTTAAACGAACTCAGATCTCAATGCTTTTTTTCAGTCTAATTTTCAGAATACATAAATCCTGTAAATTTTTTTTTAGCTTTACTGCATTACTAGAATATTTATTTAATCAAAACATTTTTTTAAGCAAATATATTAGAAACACTACAAACAAATATAACATTTAATAAAAATATGTAACTAACTACAAAATTGATAATATACAGAAATAGTTACGTGCAGTTTCATATCAGTTAAATAGTAATTGATAACATTCTTTACAATATTTAATTAAAATGAGGTTACCTCTCGCAGTTCATGATGCCCCCAAGCGTATGTTGAAATACCGTCCTCGGAGACGAATCTTTTTTCATCACCCGGGGACAGTGCAAGTTTATTCATCTTTGAAGTAAATACCTCGTGTCCCACACTTCGAATGCTTTGCATCGTTGTGTATCTCTCATTTCCAGCAAATACACAATTTTTATAATCCTCGAAGGTTATTCGATTCTTCAAGGCCGGTTTCCTCACACCTTTTAATTTTTTTACAAGGTCTCCTCCTTCCACTCTGTAGCAGTACACTTTGCTGCGGAGTGCTGCAAATTCGATCATAATACGACCTCCACATTCATCTTTCATGAGCCCTAATTTCTTTTTGTTGAGTAGGGGCAAACCAAACACATTGTTTTGAGGATAATCTGATGTGTCGAAGAGATGAAGAGAATCTTTCATATCCTCATACACATCATGTGTTTCTACTTTGAGAATTAAAGAGTCTGTGTCGGTATACATCAGACGAATGTTTCTTCCATACCTCGCTTTCAGGTGGTTGTAAAAAAAGTCATACATAAGTATTTTCGAATTATCTAAAATAGCCATTCCAATTGTGATTGCTTTGTTGAATACTATCTCGGATTTTCGGAGGTGAATTGCCGCCAATTGAGGAGTAAAAATTGTTCGATCAACAAAATTCGGCTTCGCAATCAATTTTTCAGCTTGTCTTGTGCTGCAGCATAAGCGGATATCTTTTCTTCTCCTCACATCCTCCATACATTTTCCGAAAACACTGTTGTTCATCAATTTATAAAAATCCTTTTCGAAGGCATTTAAGGCCGCTGTTCTTAGATTGGTATTATGTTCTATATAGGGCTTTAAAAAGGGCATTTGTTTAAAACGAAGAATTCTGTGTATTTTACTGAGCTTTAGTCCATTCTGAATATAAAACTTCAAATTTCTGTAATGAACAATATAATTTTTCTTGTCTTCTAATGTGAGGAGAAGCCGTTTTTCCTTGCAGCCGGGAGGAACTTGACTGGAAGGAGCTAATGGATAATCATTATGATTTTCATGCAACTCATGAGGATAGTCCAGATCGACTTCTAAAATGAAGCCAAATTCGTCTTCGTCGGATGTCTTTAATATATCGGGTGTATAATCCACCCATTCGAAAGTGTTGAGTGGAAGTGGCTGGCTCATGGCCCAACCATACAGATTATTTGCATCTAAGTAAAGCAGGTATGAGTCGGGCTCACAAGCATCATACTCGGACATATATTTGTTATTCGATCGGGCATAACGGTGACTGCATTGGGACACACCACCTCTTATCCCTTTTTCAATAAAAAGCAATTGTTCGTAATCGTGAAGAAGCTCAATTTGAACTCCAGTAAACTTTAACATAGCATCGAATGAAAGTCCAGGGGCAGTATAGTACCATGCCATATCCAAACCATACGTCCGGAAACAATTTCTCCTAAAGGCTTCTAGCACATCGGCTAGTAGCAAAACATCTGTTTTTACGTACAGGTCGGTGTATTCACCCAAGTCCTTTAGTTGAAATTCTTTCCAGACGTGTTGGGCATGTAAGTATTCCTCGTCGCTGATGTTACATTCGTTCAGAAAGCTGTAAAAAACTTCATGGCTGGGAAGAGACGTTTCATTGAATTTGCACATGTCGTCCATGTAATCATAAGGATAAACACCCTTCCGCAGCAGCATATCCACTTTCGAAGAAGGAAAGAAGGTTTTCATATGCTTGAATTCCTCTTTGTGCAAATTGGAAACCAAAGTTTCTAAACTACTCGGCATGAAACGGTAGGAATCCAGGAAGCGCAATCGAATCTTTCCTACTTGCTTGCTGAACGAAATGTATTTTTCCTCATTCTCAGCAATCAACTGGATTTCCTTTTCGTCTAGACCAAGTTCTTTAACTATGAAATGCGAATCGTATCCCGACAAGTTGTGCAGAAAAACCGGGATAAAATTCGGCATTTGATGCTTTAAATTGCAGTTATTGCATGCTGCTCCTCTATAAGCCCCTGTGACGTGGTCGTGATCGAAGACTTTGTAATTTGTTACTGAAAATTCACAATTACATAGATAACACAAAGTTTTTGTGAAATGTTCCAATTTTTTCTCTTCGTTGAGGCGTTCCATTGGAACTGTAGCCTTGTATATTTCAGCAATTTCTTTAGCTTCTTCCACCAGCATCTCCATAAATTTTTTAGGCGCTGCAGCTCCTCGGTAAACAACAGGTGCCTTATATTGTCCATGGGAATATAAAATATAGTAACAAAAGGAGATACACTTATGCTTTTGATATGGCATGGAGAAGGAGGCTCTTAGGTTCGGCTCACACACATCAATTTTTTCTGTAAGCGCTTCAAAATCAGCAACAATGATAAAAGGAATTTTTTGCTGATGTTTTGTGTTTTTAAATGAAATAAAATCACCTTTCAGGGGCATTTTTACTTTCGCCACATCATGCTCGGAGCACAACACTTGATGCTTTGACAAAAGTTCTGACGACCCGAAAGCATTGAGGCAGCGACGGCAAATGTACTTTCTATTTTTGTGATTTGAAATTTGAGATGACACCAAACGCGAAAGATCTTTAATCCACGCGTAATGGGCAGTGCCTTCAGTTTTCAAGTATAGAAGGTCGATGTGTGAGGAATTACATACTTTGCTTATACACAGAGGATAGATTTTAAATTGATCATTGTAGGAAAACACATTTATAGAAATATTATTGCGCTTTTCAAATTTTGGAATATCAGAGAGACTCACCGGAAATAGTATTCCATCAAAGTTCAACGAATCAGCATGCGATTCGTAGTGTGATTGTCTATGAGCATTTTCATCAACGGGATGCAGGGCTGACAAAACGGCCCATTTGAAGCACTTATTGTCATCATTTTTAACATTTATCACCGCATGTTTTTGCTGAATCAATGGTGGCAAAGGAATATAGGATGTGGCTTTTAAAGGATTGTAACTATTTACTCGCAATTCCAAATACAAAATTTCCATCAGCCGCCATCCAGACTCTTTTTGCTCAAATTCCGATGCTTCTCGACACAACTTGTCAGCAGCTTTGGCATAAAAATTTGCCAATTCTGTGGTTCGAAGCACTACATCGGTTTTTGTTTTGAAGTATTTAACTTCGTCAATATATCCACCGTCCACAGTTTTTTCATATCCGCAAAACAAGCGAAAATTGACTTTTAGTTCACGTTGCGGTAAAATGTCATTCAGATGATCACACACATCGACTTCCACCGAATTCAGGAATCTCTGAATGTCCAAGAACCCAAGAGAGTTTTCTATTCGGTATGTCTCCAGCACACCGTCAAAAGCACGTTCACTTTGTTGCAGGTTGACACGTCTCAAACGAGGCCTCTTCTCTTTCGGTTGCACAATATTCGATTCAGATCGCTTTTTCGATGACCCAGGAACAGGTTTGTTATGAATCTTACGATGACGTTGTAGAATATCTTTGCGATTAAACACAGACTCACAAATATCACATGAGAATGAGGATGTTCCGCTATGCTTTACTCTGTTATGCCGCAACAAACTTTTCTTAACCGTGAAAGAAACGCCACAAACTTCACAAGAAATCATATCGAAGTTATATTCAGCAGTAATCTCAATTAAAACGTTTCAGCAAACTCAGATAATGGTGCTCACCAAAGGCTGAGAAAAAAAGCAAGTAAAATGCAATGATCCACCTAAAACGTCTTTATATCTGCTGGTTAAAACTTATTTCTATTGCCACTAAACATGGAATAAATAGTTGACAACCAATGAAAATATTCCAAGAAGCACTAATACTACTCAATGCGTTATCTAAACTTGAAATGAAATGAAGACATGTTTTTGCTGGAACGCCACGTGGTGTTGACAATGCATGGAGGAATGTTGTTAGAACATGTTTTGCAGGAAAGTCGCGCGGTGTTAACAATGCGTGGATTGTCGCAGATGCATATCAGTGACTAGACTTATTATCTTGAAGTGAGAGGGTCCCTTCCAGTGTAGATAAAACTATTTACCATACAAATGTGAAAGATTACTTTTAAGATTAACTTACTAAACAAGACATTAGCATATGGCATTATGTCAAAAGGATCTCTAGATGAGCTTCGTCTAAGTTAATGTAATTTTATAAAATAAAAAAAAAAGAAACAAGTCAATGTAGTTAGATAAATAAAACATTTTTTTATTAATAAGGTATCCATGACATAATTTTCATATTAGATCTTGTTCTACGCTTAGGATTAACAAAAACCTTCGGAATATTCAGTTCGTGAATGGCATTCAAAAATTGAGAAAATCCATTTATTTCTTCTTTGTTAGATGCATCATTTACAACCGATTGAATCAAGTCGATCACATTAGAGTGTGGAATCAGCTTTCCCTTATGAATGATTTCTCCTCTCTCATTCCAGTTTATGACGTGTTTGTGCTGTTTTAAAAATGATAAAATGTTTCTAGTCATAGTCTTTTTATTTCTGGGCGCTGCATTTAATATCAGCTGATCAAGAATTTCAGTTGAAGGTTCCGTTTTGATAGAGATTTCCTCGGACGATTCATGAACCGGAAGTCTTTCTCTCTGTTTCTGACCAGGAGTAGTTGTGTATATTTCTTCAACAGGTTTCTTAATAGAGGGATTATGTGTTTCAACATGAATACGCTTTTGAAGAACTTGATGGTAAAGCTTCACTTTTTCATCGTCAGAAAGCATGCGTTTCAGTATTGCAGACATTTCTTTGTCCAGATTCGATAAGTTTTCTTCGGTAGGTACATGTTTTGAAAGTTGATCATGAGGTACCAGAACAAATTTTTTCGCAAACTCCATTACTTAGCAATAAGACTTGTTAAAACACTCAATGCGGCTGGAATCAGCAAATTTAAAAACCCTCCTTTTTGTACTAAAAGCTTGCGCTTCACATACAACGGTGTTTTTTTATCAGCCAATTTTCTGAATGTTGTTTTGTATTGACGGAATCGAGCTTTTTGAGCTGGTCTTAAAGACACATTGCCTTTTATAAGATTTAAACAATATTCACAGATGCATTTCAAAGTTGATTTCGGAACTTTCCTTATCAAGGATTTCCTCAATTCAGGTTTGCTTGCACTAATGGCCAGCAGTTTTTGAACGTCTTTCTTATTCGGTGGCATACTTCAAACTAAATTGATACAACTAATGTCGTGGTTGATAAACATACGTTGTTTCTCCTGGTAATATATTGGTTCGCAAACGCATGGACTCCTCGGTATCAGGTTTTAAATCAATCAATAAATAACTGTAAGGTCTCATTGTTGCGTCTTGAAAAGCTTCCATGAAAAATTTTGTATTATGAGGATACAATTGTCTTCCAAGATGCGTAATTTGATTGATATCTCTACGTGACTTGAATAAAAACATATAATGGCTGTTTAGCGATACTTCTCTGAACTCTTTACCTTTATGAAAAATATTTTGAGTCACTGTGATGATTGATAGATTGAGATGATGTGAGCCTTTAGTATACAAATTTGTTAAACGTTTATCGTTTCCGCATTCAACCATTAGATCATCGATAATGAAGAGTGTATTTCCATCCAAATAATTTTTAAAATTCTCTGGGAATCCCTCCACAAAGGTCACATTTGTTATCTTTTCATACAAATCCTGATAGATACCGTAAAACCATACAACTTTGTTGATATTTGCATGAATCACCTCTGTTCGGTGTTCGAGAAGTTTTTTTAAAAAGTATGACTTTCCACATGAAGTCGGGCCTGAAACTAGAGCAGTAAAAGGATGTCGTAGCACTAAAGGATTCATTGTGTCAAATGAAGAAAGAAAAGTCATTTCATCTAATTTATAATATTTTTTTTTATTGAAACAATTTCACATATAAATTATGGTTTCTTTTAACATAATTATACATAATAATATCATTATTCATTGAATCATGTCCAAACTTAGATAGAATTTGCTTAAAAGAATTATTTCTACATCGCTGTTTAAGGTAATATATGCAGTATTGTCCACAAACAGCTGTTCTGAAGTTTTGTAGCGGGAAATCGTTGTACGTCACATTGGAAAATTTTTTAAAATAATAGCGGATGTAATTGTTGAAAACTTGAGGGGAACGTCCAAAGGAGTCAAAGAATTCTATATTTCTCGACGATCTCAGAAAAACTGCTAACCAGTGAGTACCTTCTTCGTGAGCAGGATCTGTGTTAATAACCATGGCTGCTGGATAATGATTCAATCGCATTGGAATATTATCACAGGCAAACACGCCAATGAAACAATGTCTTGTGTAAGCATCTCTTTTCAGAATTTCATTTATTTGAATTGAATTCATATTGAAAAATCACATAATACATTGCGCGACTTGGTTATTTCAATAACACTTTGAAATTCGGCATATACCAACACTGAAATGGTCTTTGGTAGAGCAGATGCGAATTTCAATTCTATGCGTAAATTTCCTTGTTGTATCAAATTAAGGTGGTTTCCATCGCAAAGATCCGGAGTCAAGTCGAAGGAATATAATGAATATCCTTTTGCAAACTCATCCCTATTTATGTATATTCCTTTGTCTGATATCAATTTTCCACTTCCTAACAGTAGACTGTTATATGCTCTTATATATTGATCGCTAGAAAAATCCGGTGTGATAGGTTTGAAAGCGATTGGATTTCCATCCACATACACACCGATGAAGTTTAAATCATAGTGTTTGAATTCCAAAGGGTTCTTCTCAAAATTTCCATTGAAAGCTTCATTGTCTATGGTGGCGATAATTAGTTTATTTGGCATAGCACCGAGAAAAACATTATCCTGCTGGAAACTATAACTTCCACCTGAGACGGCGTACATTTTACATAAAATTCGATCAATGGATATTTAGCGTTTGATTTCTCAAGAGCCTTTGCATGTCCTATTAGAACACCTGGGGACAATTTTTGTTTCCTTATAAAAATAGAAGCATGATCAATACTGATGGTGTAATTTGCTTTCTGCAAAGCCATCAGACAGAATTCCGGCTTGTTTCGTATCAGTCTAATCTTCAAATCCACCAAGTTCAGTAAAAGTCTATCTTGGTGGAATATATCGCAATGCAAGTTTCCAATCATATCTAAAACTTTGCTTTGGGCAGTCATTGATGTCCTTTTCTTTAAACCTTCGTTTCCTTTCGATGGATCATTTTCCCCAATATGATCGGCAGTGTCTTTATAAAAACCTTCCGAGGTGAGAAAACTTTTCTTGTAATCCGAACCGTAATTTAGCAAAGTTTCGATGTAAGCTCTGTATGGATACGTATTACTGGACGATGAAATCAGACGATCATTCAAACTCACATCTACTTGAGAAAACAGGGAATGCAAGAACAAATTTATAGGACCTACAGGTTCAGTATCGGGTAAGTCGGCGCCGTTCTTTAAAATGCGTACTTTTAAATAAAGCTGTGTGGCTGATAAATCAATGTATTCCTCGCCGCTCCCCGAAATATTAAATTCTATGGGTGACTCATCTTGTATATTTGCAATTGGGTAGTATTCCAACCATTGTCCTTTTTCTATTGATGTTTGTGTCGGAGGAGTTAAAAACAAATCAAGCTCGCTCTTTACTGAGGGATAGGAATCATTACGTATTAGAGCCATGTTATGGATAGTCGAAAATATCTGACGTGCTCTGCTTGCGAGATTTCTTTCGAATGAAGCGTTTCTTAGTAAGACGTTTCCTTTTATGTCCACCAACCATCGATTTCACTTTGGTTGCTGCTTTATCAGATAGAACACTTGCTGCCTCTTTTGCTCTTTCTTTTGCTGACGCCTTCAGATTTTTCCCTTGTACGTAGTCGTTGGCAATATCCACCCCAGTCTTGAAGGCCTGTTTTCCAAAAACCTTTGCACCAGATTTGAATAACGGCAGAATCATTCGGTACATACTTCTAAAAATACCTCCAATACCGCTACCTCTTTGTAAAGAAACTCCCTTGTAGAAAGATAAACCATTTCCAGCTTGATTTGAATAGTATTCCTCGTAAGAACGAGTGCAGCAATGATATGGTTGATACATGACTTACAAATGCTTTAGACGAAAATGTAGTTTCACGATCACTTTCCCACGTTCAAATGACACGTATCGTCCTGTGTGCGTCTTTATAACTATTTCGATGGTCTGAAAATTTTTTCTAGAAATCGAATAATAATGAGGTCTATCGAATAATTCATGTACCATCTGACCGTCTATACCTCGAACTGTAACGATGCGTAATAGGGGAGCAACGACACCACCGACCACTTGAGACTCAATTATATCTGTATACACGTACAGCAATTGTAAGTCAACATTAGGATCTGCCACAAAAGGACTCTCAATGCTCAAGGTTTCAGAAACATTATTTTCCCCAATTATATTATTGGGCTCAAAACCCAAACATTGCGCTAATCCATCACTCAGTTTCAACTTTGAACCTTTAAACAACTGAAGTTTAACTTTCTTATTATGTTTATTGCAATTCATTTGTATTTGAATGCGTTTTTCAAAAGCGTTTATAATGTCTTGCGGTGTTTCATAATAACCGCATGGAATACTGTAGTTCATTTTTCCACCAGAACCTAAATCATACTCATATTTATTGTTACCGTGAGTAACATTATTCCACATTTTTGGATAGATCAATTCAACTATGCCGCATTCCCATTCTCCAGACAGTTCAAAATTCTTCGGAAGTCTCGTTATGTAATGAGACAGAGCATTATCAGTGAAAACATCAATGCTTCCATCACTAGGAAGAGTTATGTAGAAACTCATTTTTCTTTATACAAATGATTGCTTTCTTACTCTCACACGTCTTTTATAGGGAAAACAAATTTCTGGAAGGTATCCAATCATTAAATTTATTCGAATATCCCTTAAACTTTACGAAGTACTCTATCACGTTTTTCCTCTTCCTCTTCTTCAGAACTTTATCCACTGGAAATTTTTCACTGTTCGCTACTTGTTGCAATTCTTCAGCATAAAATGTACCTTGAATGTCTTCATGTAACAAATCCTTAATTTTATACACGGGTATAGGGTTGGACACTAATTCGCGTATTACAAATAATTCTTCTGACCAATTACTTTCATATCCTTTTTCGAACGTTATTTTCTGCTTTGAAACTCTTACAATATCTCCCACTTTAAATTTGAAAATAGGTTTCTTACGCATCTGAAGTGCATCCCCATAAAGTTTTTTACGGACTTCATTTTCATTATCAATATTTACGCTAGATGGTTTTCTACCGATGCTCGAGTGAACGGTATTGTTGTAGCTGTGAACCAACTTTTTCAAAACATTAATGTAATTGAAAGTGTTAGCATGAGTAAAATATCGCCACATACGGGTTTTAAGTGTGCGATTGTAACGCTCAACAACGCTTGCTTTTGTCTCATTAAATGTAGAAAAGAAGTGAACTCCCTGAGATTTTAAAAAGGACTGAAATCGTGTATTCAAAAATTCTGAACCGCGATCGCTTTGCAATTTCAAAGGTTTGCGTTCCTCAAATATAATTTTAAAAGCTTCCACTATACTTTTACCAGTTTTATATTTCAAAGGTATAGCCCATGCATATTTCGAAAATACGTCAATCACAGTTAACAAATAGCAATATCCTTGGTTGAATTTGGAAAGACTTCTTAAGTCAACTAGATCTGCTTGATACTGCACTTGTGCACCTGAAACGTAAACGCGGTTACGGGGAAATACTTTTCTAATTGGTTTATGTAAAGTATATGCACGTTCCTTTTGAAGCATAGATCTTATGTCTTTAGCAGGGACTTTAAAAAATTTCTTTAAGGTTTGAACATTTCCCAATCCAGCAGGATGAGCAACGTCGTTGAATACTTTCTTCACCTCTTCCATGACTGATTATTTTTTGTGGAAGACTAATACATTTATATAGCTAAGATCGGTTGATATTCGTGGCCGAGTGGTTTAGTTGATCAAATACTCGGAGACGAGTATCTTTTGTCACGCGTTCAAGTCCTGAAAAAGTAGATAATTTTTCTCTATATAAAATTTAAAAAATTGTCTCTTCATTTTAAAAGTGATCGCCAGATGGCCCCACGGGTACCGAAGGTATCACTAAGTCATGACGTCACACAAGGCACCGCAATTTGCCGAACACGCCAGACTGTGACGTCATAGCAGCATTGAGAACATGATCAAACATGTAAGAACGAGTCCTTTCTCGTATACCGAGTCTGCCGTCACACAAGGCACCGCAATTTGTTCAATCCAGACTGTGACGTCACTCACGGCACCGCAATTTGCTCATAACATGCACTTCCCATGATAAATTCGTTGCCATTCTGCGAAAGATATATATTCGTGTTGCCAGATCCCAAAAAAAACTAAAAAGAAAACAACTAAACTCAACCTATAGCCTATGACGTCATTTTTAGCAGCAGGAGTAAACAACTAAACTCAACTTCCGGTTTATGACGTCACTTCCGGCAGCAATAGAAAACAACTCAACTCAACTTCCGGTTTACGACGTCACTTCCGGCAGCAATAGAAAACAACTCAACTCAACTTCCGGTCTATGACGTCACTTCCGGCAGCAGGAGAAAACAACTCAACTCCACGTGACGTCACTTCCGGTACCGCGGCACCGCTGTTCCAGAACCCGCCTTTTCCATCTACTGACATAGCAAATTGTGCTCCCTTAGAAAGTTTAGACTCTAAGCTTTTAGAATTGTACGATCAGACCAAGAGGGCCACTCAGTACCTAGTTGCTTACAAAGGTGGTCATATGGAAAAGAAACGCTTAGATGTATTACTTCCGAATATCAACTTGATTTCCAAAAACTATCATGTGGTCATCACAAAAATAATTTGCATTGCCCAAAAGTTTAGGTGGCGGCATCGAATAATTGGCTTGTCGGAAATATGCGTCTGTGCAAGTATGTAAAAAACTAAAGTTATTTTTTACACTACAATGTATTACTTGTGTAAAATATATGAACTATGTTTTTTTCTATAAAAAGTGCTTCCATTAACTTTGTTTCCATGTGGCTTCCTTCAATCTGTTTAAGAATTGTCTGTGCTGGTTTTTGCAGAGATTGTTTTAAGAATACATAGAATTCAGATTTAATCCATTATTTCAATAATTTTTGTTCATTTTAAAATTCACATTAATACTTAAAATTTTCAGCTATTATTTAATTTTACTCATAGGTAAAACTATCAGCGGTGTGAGTAAATATTTAGATTATGCATTTAATATCAAGAAAAGGGCAAAAGTTAATTTGCTTAGCAGCACAGATGTGCACACATTATTTTCAAAAACAGAAAAACCACTTACTATCCATTTAACATAGCAATGTAGAACACTTAAAATTAAGAAAACAGTACCAAAGTATCTTGTAAAATACTTCATAGCTTCGTACAGTATTGGTATTTTGCTGTGCAATTTAATTGTACGATGTGCATAAGGTTTCAAATAAATAAAAGTTCATATTTAGTAAAATGTGTGGTTTGAAAAAGCATTAAAGAAAAATAACTTTTAATTTAGAACTTCAAGGACAAATGGTTTTTAATTCTATATTTCACTACTTCAAATGTGCACGGAAACATGGTATGGGTCTTGTAAAGTTTGAAATTAATGCATAAAATTCTTTTTACTCTTACAGGTTTTTTATAATAATTTTTTTACTATGCATAAAACACACACTTTAAGAACCAAACTTTTAAAAATGTCTCAATTGTAAAATTAAAAATAAAAAGCAAATTGCATTTAAATGTTTGTAATAATATTTAAAGTATATATTTCAATTGTTAAACGTTTTCTAAAAATCTTCAATGTTATAATACGTGCAATAGTATTTGATATATAATTAATTTTTGTGTAAAAAACATCTAACTTTTAAAATATAAAATCCTTATATCAAAGAAAATTTTGTTAAAAACAATTTGTAAATCTTTATAATATAAATAAAATCACTAAAATTAATGAAAATGTATTTAAAGTAAACAATAATATGCAAGGAAAGATTAATTAAAAATAATATTTAATTTAGATTTTACAGGATAAAGGGTTTTAATACTATTTTTCACTACTTCAAATGTGTAAGGAAACATGTTCATAATATGGGTCTTGTAAAGTTTCAAAAATTTTACGCTCACTTAAGTGTATAATATTAAAAAATTCTGTAATAAAATATGTGCTATAGCATCTAATGTATAATTAATTTTTGAGTAAAACATAAATCTTAAAATCAAGGAAAATTTCATTTCAGATCTTGTATTTTAAAAGAAAATTTATAAGACCATGGGTAATAAAAATCAAATAATCCAAAATACAGTGTATGTGGTAAGACAAGCAAAAGTTTATTTAAAATAGAAAGGTGTAAGCATTAAAAAGATTTCCAATATTCCCTTATGGATCTCCATTTAAGTGTTTGTCATAATATGTAATGCATATGTTTCAATTGTAAAATGTTTTCTAAAATCTTCAACATTAAAAATATGTGTAATAGTATTTAATATATAATTAATTTTTGAGTAAAAACATTAACTTTTAAAATATAAAATCCTTATATTTCATCCAAAAACAGGTTTGTAAATCTATATAATATAAATTAAATCACTAAAATTTATGAAGATTTATTCAAAGTAAAAAAATAATATGCAAGGAAAGAGAATTTAAAAAATAACATTTAATTTAGATTTATAGGATAAATGGTTTTTATACTAAAACTTCTTCAAATGTACAAGAAAACGTATTCATAGTATGGGTCTTATAAAGTTTCAAAAATTTTACTCTTACTTAAGTGTATATTAATTAAAACAAAATTTCTGTTAAAAAAATAGGTCTTATAGCATCTAATGTATAATTAATTTTTGAGTAAAAACATCTAACTTAAAAAAAACCATAAATCTTTATAGCATAGAAAAATTTCATTTCAGATCTTGCATTTTAAGACAATTTATAAAACTATGTAATAAAAAACAAACAATCCAAAATACAGTATATGTGTTCCAGTTCGGGGGCACATAAGTGGATTATTGCTTATTTACGCTAGAATTTTACGAAACTTGTGAAACCAAAATTGGCTTGTTGGATACTTCATTCCAAGCAAACTTCCATTTTCCAGAACAATTTTTAAACAATTGTAGTTAGAAAACACAAATTGTCTTTTCTGCCCAAATGAAACAGACGCTATGGGTGCATAAAGTTCCAAGTCCTTCTCGTTGTTTTTATGGGCAACTATGCAGTCCTTACCATCTTTATAACGGTTCACCAACTCAAAATTAAATCTTGCACCAATTATTCGCTCCATTTCTCCCTTTATTTCCAATACTTAAGGAGATCAAGGCTTGGCTGCAATAGAAGACCCACTAAAAGTATAGCTTATTCCTTCGTCTTCGTATGCTACAAGTTGACAAGGCACAGTATATTTTTGACCTAAAATTTCTAAATTTCGTCTTTTTTTAATACGTTAATTCGTTTTCCAATCGACGGAAGTATGCCCAGTCTTCACGATCTGTAAACAATTTACCATACTCATAACATAAAGAATTGTGAGTAGACTTTTTCAAGTTCAGACTTGCTCGATGGACATAATCGTGACGTCACATCGAAATCTCAGAAGGAAAAAAAATCCAAGTCCCAAACGTAAACACACTGACGTCACCGGTCATGAATAAAGTAAAAACATTAAGAAATCAATTCGTTCCTTAGATTAATTACTTTTAAAATCACCAGATGGCGCCATAAGTCATTTTGAAAAAGCATTTATTAAAACCCCTATGCAATTATTCAAACCATTTTCTAAAAATAACCCATTCCTAATACTAAGAAAAAATACAAGTCCAAAAGAGAAAAAAAAATCCAACACTACATTAATTCACCGCCCATAGTTAACTCTCTTACAGCCTAACGGATAGCGCACTCGACTTCGGATCCTATGGTCCTCGGTTCGAATCCACGAAATTGCTTTTTAATTAAAAATAATAGGGTTTCGAATTTCTCCACCAGATGGCACTACGCGAGTGATTCATCACCATGGCAACGAAACGACGCCATCTTGAAACAACACGATGACAAAAAAAAATTCCGAGTCCAAAATGTAAACAAACAATACGTCACGTCATTCGGACACGCCCACTTCAGGTCACGTGGTGTGACGTCACTTGGCACCGCTCACTTCCGGTCACGTGGTATGACGTCACTTGGCACCGCCCACTTCCGGTCACGTGGTATGACGTCACTTCCGCCTACTATACGGGCCCGTATACTACTGCTGTCTTAACTCAAATACACAAACACAGAATTCTAAATCAAATTTTAAAAGTAAACATCAATTCTGGCGTTGCCAGATACCTAGTAGTAAAATTACGCTCAATTCTATATGTTATTTATTTATTTATTTATTTATTTCAATTAACGTCACACTGGAGCAACACAACGGGCTATTGGTGACGGTCCGGGATCAATCCCAAAGGGAAAGATCCGAGGACAACACCACGTAATTTTGAACCACGGTCAGATGACGAGGCAACACCTGAGCTGGCACCCCACTCTCCAAACTTCCACACCACGCCAACGTGAGGACATTTGAGGCCACGACAGATTTAACGTGCACCAGCCCCCTTTGTACACGACGGTGTTTGGCTGGATTCGAACTCGCAACCCTTCGGTTGCTAGTCCGTTACTCTTCCAACCGGGCCACCGCGGCCCCAATTCTATATGGAAACAACGTACCTATTTAGAATGATAGGTGTAGTTATTTGACTATGGAGTACAGCTTTCACAATAATACCCATGAAACATGACAAACAAATGTAAATTAAATTGATTTTAATCGTCTTGTAATGAAAATATGTCAAAATTTAGAAATATCTTTGAACTACAACGTATGGCTACCCGTTTTGATTTAACGTAACATATCTTATTTTTAGAATAACTTTATTTTAACTTTACCAATCATTTTAAAATAAGAAGATACACACCTTACTTAAAAAGGTTTCTATTTATTTTTATAAAACATAATTCTACAAACTATAACGTATTTAACCAAAGACTTGAGGAAAGTTCGTAGAAATATACATATACAACCAAGAAATTACCCATGTCTAGTGGTATTTCGCAGAAAATAAAAATAATTCATTACAATTGAACTCCTAAATAATATATCTGTAATATGGAAAGTAATTGAACACATAAATACAAACACAAACGAAATTCTGGTCATTGAAAAATGTCGAATTTTGAAAAACGAAAGATCTGAGCAAGCGTGTCGAATTTCGACGGCATGAGAATATTCTGAAATAGAGTAATTCGAAAAAGACGCTTGAAAAATATTGATAGGCAATAGTGAATTATTAAAAAAACCCACAAATTTACAAAATTTAGAAATGCTCAAATATGACCGCAACATTTCTGTCTTAACTCAAATACACAAACACGGAATTCTAAATCTAATTTATAAAATAAAACCTTCTTTGCACACCCAGGTTAAAGAGAACGGGGGTTAATATGTAGCTTTCGTTACTCGCAGGGTTCCAAAGTATAAGTGTACCAAATTTGGTGTGGATTGGTCAAACGGTATAGATTTGTATAGAGAACATGCAGACAGACGCTAACTCTGTTTTATTTGTATAGATTTGAGAATTATCCTTTTTACAAATGCTCCAGACTTATTACACGTAAATATTTAAATATTTAGGTTTATTGAAATCATAAACTGCAGTCGGTGTTCGATTAGAAGTAATCCTCTATTACACATTTTTAAAACTAGTTCCACCAAATACAACTGAAATAAATTTAGATTTTTTTTAAAGTTTTCAGTGATTCAGTGTTTGTCCATAGCGCAAGCAATCTAGGAGTTGTAGGCGACACAGGTTTCATTCTTGTAATTTACTCTGGGCGTATTTCTCTCTTTTCTGTGTCAGTAAAACTTTCTTTGTGCGTCCGTTACTTGTTATTTGTCATGTATTTGGCGCAGCTTGGTCAAATTGTGGCCCTTGTGCCATAAAACTCAACCAACTTTAGTTACGAATAATATACACATTTATATAGATAAAATGGACGCCTATAAATACTACACGAACTTTAGTAACTTAGTTTTTACTGCTTTCATGTTTACCTTAAAATTTTTAACGGAATGATAACTGGTTTTAATGCGTAACGCATTGAGTTTAATTATAACTTTAATTTTATTTTAAATTAATTAGAGACATTTATGACTTAAAATATTGAAGAGGCCGCCTAATTGGAGAAAAGTACATACTAAAGGGGAATAAGAGACACAGAGTTTTTCGAATTTATAGAAATTTATTTCCAGAAAGTTGTAGAAATGAGAATGTACTCCAACCATTATGAAATAAAAGTTCTTGTTGGTCAAATATAACCCTTGCCGCGTAAAACCCAATCAACCAAGCGAATTTTTTCTCAGTTCAGTATGGTTCTAACGAATTCATGCCATTATCTTGTTTTCTGTATAGAAATGGAACGGAATACGCTCGACAGATTTCGTGGGCCAGTGTTCACTTGCTCAGGACGGCATACTTAACAAGTGATTGATAATTTGCTAATCAACCATTCGACTTTCATATTCAAACGTAGGAAAATAAATTTATTAAAAATTGCGGAAAGTAAAGGAATATATTTACAATTTCAAGAAGGGATATATTTTAATCATTGCTTCATGTGTCAGCCAAAGGATTGGAAGTATAAAAAGTGTGTTCAAGCAGCCATCTGAAACACTGGAAATCGAAATTTACAGTTATTGTCTCTCGATATCATTATACATATCACTCCTCTGTCATAAAGAAAGTATAAATGAAGTTGAAGATGCGCAAATTGGTCCAACTTCGAAAGTTTTTAAAACGAATTTGAAGAGTTAATAACAGAAGGTTCCGTTCTTATACTTTAAGAATCCAAAATGAATTATTTTTACTGTGTTCGTTGCAACCAAAGTAATATATTATTTTGGTTACTAAAGTGTAGAGTAATAGAAACTAATTAAGTTCAATACAGTTTTGTGAATTATCTGCAGTATCTCAGTATAACATTTGGATGGTAGTAGTAACTTAGAAGGTCATTTAAAAGATCGCGCGCGAAATGAATAAATTTCAAAAATGTCTGAGTTAGTCTTGTGACTGAGAATTAGTGCTATGACACTTGTTTAGGTCAATCACGGATTCTAACTCTGGTCTGAGCATGAATGTTTGTAATAGTGATTATTTAGAATAATTTTAGTCTTAGGCCGGTCTGGTTCTCCAAGCGGTTATCATTTCAAACGGCCCTCGTTTAATAGGTTATAAGTTCGAATCTTCGTCTGGACATGGATGTTCTCAGTGGTTTAGAATTTACTATAAGCCATAGTCTACAGAGTTATTCCTTAGCCTTAGTCTACAGAATATTCAATCCATCTCCGAAAGTCAGCTTCGGATAATTCCCCTTTGAGTTTGATCCTGGTCAGTCGCCAATAGCCCGTTGTGTTGCTCCAGTGCGGCGTTAATTAAATACCTACCTACCTACCAAAAGTCTGCTTGTGAATATAAAATTAAGTAAAATGTAATGATTTTTTCGATGAATACAACATACTTTATTTGCTTTCCATTTCTTAGATATTTGAAGAATCAAACATTAAAATTGATGATAAAACGCACTGATAAAGATTTTGAATTAATAATCAGCTCATAATTTGCTCATGATTTGAGCTAAATCACTTGTTAAGGTATTTCCAAAAATCTGTTAGAATAATTAATTTTTTCAACAGGATAAGATTCTTGGAGATGAGGGGGAGGGGAATTTCAATTAACGTCACACTGGAGCAACACAATGGGCTATTGGTGACGGTCCGGGATCAATCCCAAAGGGAAAGATCCGAGGACAACACCACGTAATTTTGAACCACGGTCAGATGACGAGGCAACACCTGAGCTGGCACCCCACTCTCCAAACTTCCACACCACGCCAACGTGAGGACATTTGAGGCCACGACAGATTTAACGTGCACCAGCCCCCTTTGTACACGACGGTGTTTGGCTGGATTCGAACTCGCAACCCTTCGGTTGCAAGTCCGTTACTCTTCCAACCAGGCCACCGCGGCCCCTTGGAGATGAGGAATGGAGTCAAAACGGTTTTATATGAACTGCTTACAACAAGCAATTTTAGCCTTCAAGATATAAGAATTACTCATTATAAAAACGAAAAAATTCCTTTTTTTTTTCAACCCCATAATAATTGGTCGAAAACTGTTCGAATAAGGGAAAAGCGAATAACGGTGGAACAAACCAAATTTGCAACTCAATATTGTTTTGCTGTCTCTTGACACTTGCCTTTGTAAACAAAAAATATGTTGATAGAAAATCAGCGTAGTGTTGATAGAAAATCAGCGTAGCGCTCGGACAAAACCTATTCAGGCTTTTTGAAAAACGAATTTCAATAAATAGCACTGTATGAAAGGCATTTTAGTGAAAATTAGAAAAATTATACGGAATGCGTAGATTTTACTTCCGGAACTCAAATTCTCTCCTATGATAGATATTGGGATTACCTTAAAATGTAGTTTACCGCCGTTTTAGCAATGTTCAGCGTTTTGTCACATAACTATCCATATCAATTCGAAATTCATTCTTGATATTTTTGTTTTGGGAAGTGCTAAAAATGGTACTCCAACAAAAAACCAAGTGACGTCACATTCGGAATATTTACAGGGAACACGTTCCACCGCAGGAAAGCTATTGCCATCCACAGTTAGTTTGACAAAAAGTGTCGTTCATACAGATTCTATTGATTGAACACAAGAGGGCACTAGTGATTTGGCAATCTTTTTATGAACTTGTTGGTGCATATTAGTAGAGTGCAATTTCAGCATTTCGCTTGTGCTATAAAACAAATTAGCTATTATGTGGAAGTATGTTCTTTTCTCAGCGGTAGTTTATGTTTACACTGAAAGTCATACAAATATAAATCATTCATAACACAAATTCTGAAGGTGTGATTCCAATGTGACGACTGAAACGACTACAGCCGAGATCCGAGTCTCTTGTTCAACTTCCAATCCACGAGTTTCAGTCACTACGTGAACGTCTTGGAGGATACATCGCTGTCGGTATCTTATCTTCTTGAGGAAGAAGAGTTATTAACTGAGCTAAAGCAGTTAAAAAGAATTTAACCTCATTTGATGTGTTTAGCCAGGGGACAGAGAGGGTTTTCAGGATATTCTTATACAGAGATATCTTTTGAAGGATGATTCAGTGTTTAGAAAAATTTTGCGTTTGAATATTGACCAGTTTAATTGCGTTTTGTCAATCATTGAAAGTGAATAAGACAGTCTTGTGGTAATGTGAAACAGCCTATAAGTCCTGCTGAAAAACTGGGACTAACGCTCAGGTTAGCAATTTAATCGTAATAATAATAATTAATATATTTTCAAAAATACTACAAAGCAAAGGTTGCTTGTTTTTCAAATTACATAGAATAAGAGAACGTATAACACTCAACTAAAATTATGGCCAGATGTGTTTGTCATGAACTGCAATTCATTTTCAGGCAGGAAGCTGGTGAGGTTTGAGAAGAAAAAAAATGTAGTCCGTCTGGGTGTATGTAGATCATAGTTTGTTGACACCGAAGCTGATGAAGATCAGGAAGAGATTTCATCTAATTCGAGTTGACCAACAATCTGACTTATCCATTTCAAGCTGAAAAAGGCAAATTACAACAAAAACACTTCCAATCGCGTCGGCTGTTACTACTCGAGCCTTCTCACTGGAGTCGTTACTGGGATAGTTTACAGGAATTGAACTAGGACCTCGCACGGAGCGCTAGATCCACATAGAGACCTGTCCTTTGAAATGTAGCTAATATTCGATGTATCGTTTCAGTGCGACGTTAATTAATTACCCTCACCATCGAAATGTAGTTACGTGTCAAGGTTTGTAGAAAGGGAACGAGTGAACAGGCTTAGAATAGTCCTGTTGGAAGAGTAACGGATTAGCAACCGGGGTTGCGAGTTCGAATCCAACCAAAGACCGTCGTGTACAAAGGGGGCTGGTGCACTATAAATCTATCATGGCCTTAAACGTCCACGTTGGTGTGGGGTGCCAGCCAGGTGTGACCTCGTCATCTGATCGTGGTTCAAAATTACGTGGTATTGTCCTAGGATCTTGCCCTTTGGGATTGAACCTGGACCGTCACCACTAGCCCGTTATATTGCTCCACTGTTATGTTGATTAAAATACCTACCTACCTACCCGGATCATCGCCAGTGGTCCGTTATGTTGCCTCAGTGTGACGTTAATTAAATACCTACCTACCAACCTAGGCTTAGAATGTACTACTACTTTCACTATTTATTTATATTTACATTTAATCGCAGCTGCCGAAGGCAGTTAGCGATAACAATTTTTCGATAGCAATGGATTTTAAGCTATTAATTATTTACAGAAACTGAAAAAAAATATTTTCTTCAATGAATTTTCAAGTTTCTTGTACTGATCATTTGGTTTCAGTCGTTTTTCTTGTTTGACTTGTATGTTTTTGTGAAATTTTTTTACTCTTTTCTCATTCAGAAATTCATTATGAGCACTTTTGATGGTGTTGTAAAGGAATATCCCTTGATATCCATTGACAATTTTGTGGAACAATGCCACAATTTTAAATCCACCGTTTTCTTTCTCTCTCATTGTCATTCAGGTGAGGAAACACTTTGCTTTGTTCCTTGCAGCACATTTAAAATGTTTGAAATTATTGCATTTGCCCATTTTTGTTATCAATGCTCAGCTTTTTTTATTTTGATTGATCAATTGTTCTCGATCAAAAAAATCTCATTTACTTTGTTCAATGATTTGTTGCTGTGGAACATATTAACATTTCTTAAACTATATACACTTATGTCCAAAAATTAAGAATACTGAAATGGTGTGTGTCTCAAGCTAGATCACCTGATCTCAATTTATAGAGTACACCAAGGACTGGACAAGAGCAAATTTGTGCTCTTGTAAGCGAATGGGATTACTTGCCACAATAACTCTTGGACAATCATGGACCTTGTCCATAAAACCACAAAATTCAATCCAATCCTTGCAAAATCTTGTGGAAGGCATGTCTACAACCTGCATTAGGGTCAGAGGCTAGCACATTCCTGATTAGATTGTCTTTAAGAGCAAAATATGTTTTTTCACAATACTAAGACATGCAATGCATTATAAGCTTTCCCTCTTTAATTTCCAATAGCATTACTAGGCATGTGAATGTTCTTATTTTATTCCACATAGCTTGTGGAATTTTCATTTGTCAATTGCTGTTCTTCGGTGAGTCACTTGCCACAGCTCTCATCTCAGATTGCATTATCCTTAATTTTTGGACATGTTTGTACCATGTGTTTGTTTTAACATTTTGGGTAATATATTTTTAATTTTAAAAGTCACTCCCTGAAAGCAGGGGTCGTGGTGGCCTAGTGGAAGAGCATCGGATTAGCGACCAGAGGGTTGCGAGTTCGAAACTCAATCCAGCCAAAAACTGCCTTGTAAAAAGGCTGGTGCACATTAAATCTGTTGTGGCCTCAAATGTCCTCACATTAGGGCAGTGTGGAAGTTTGGAAAGTGAGGTGTCAGCGCAGGTGCTGTCTTGTCATCTGACCATTGTTCAAAATTACAAGGCATCTCCTTGATAATTTGAATTTTGATAGGTAGATAGTTAACTACCTACCCTGAATGCAATTTGTATTTCGCCAACCTTAAGATTAACCAGGATCTCATTGTAATTCTCATCTGTCATTGTCCTGTATTAAGTTTATTAATATTGAAAATGAATAACTATGAACAAGATGCATGTTATTTTATTCAAATAAGTTAAGAACTATATCAAATAAGTTAAGTAGTCTGTTTATGAAAAAGTAGACGCTTAGTCACAATGAAAAAGTTTTCTGCAGTATCACAAAAGCATACCAGTTTTGCACGTAAATCTTTATAATTGGGAATTTTAATATTTTCATTTTGTTTTCTGTAATATATTGGTTAATTTTTATTTAAATTTAATTGGGAAATTTTGTGCATTAAGCTCTAGGAATTCTTTCACTGCTATAATAACTATAACGTCATCCAGATGGTTTCTTGTAGCCATATTGCATGTACGAACTCACTTGAACTTGCAACGAATGCCTTTAATAGTGCCTTTCGTCCTACTTTTTAGTGTAGTCTTGCACTTCACACGTTTTGCATGCCCTCACGTCACCTGTGACATCTTGTTCCTGATATTTGCATATAAATCACCTTTCTACTGAATTGGGTGTTCATTGTACTGAACGCAACAAGCCCCTTTTGTACAATTTCATGGCTGTCTGGTTAAAAATTACATTGTTGCTTAAGTTTTGCACTGCAGTGTAGATTATGGATTGAAGCGGAAAGCTATTTTAATGATTATGATTATTTTTAGTGCAAACTCAGAATTCCACTTATTTAGCATGTTCTGGAGAAATGGTATTATACTGACTATGCTGTTCATTGAGAAAAGCTTCATTTTCTTGTATGTTATGTATAAACCCTTTTTGTGTGTGCTTGGAATATAACTTTGAAATACTTTTCAATGCTCAGAGAAAATTTGAAAAATAGGCATATTTGATTTCAATTTATGTATATTTCTTGTCTTTTACTATTTACTTACAAATAACATTGTTTCACAAATAAGTACTTTTTGCAAGCTAAATATTAATGAGAAGTAGGAATTTTTTTTAATGAATTTTGTTACAAGTTCCTTTTATTTTATTTTCTATTGGTGACATGATTTTTTCTCAAAAAACAAGTCTTTAACTAATTAATTTTATATAAAAAACTAAAAAAATTATAAATTTTATTCCTATATAATTGAAAAAAATTCTGAAATTTGTCTGATTTTTGAATAATTTTATGCTGAAATTTATAACATGGTGTTTGGAATCCCATAACATTATTCATCTCAGTCCAAAAATTTCATGACACTGGTTATGGGTTAAAATCAAACTAATCTAAACTACTCAAGAACCCGGTGGGAAAATATTGCTTATTCATGGCATTTGTTGTACTGTTCTATTTACTCTATCATGTGATTAACTTTGCGAATTCATATATCGCATTTAATTTTTCAAAAATTTGGCCTGCTATGTTTCTGATACATTAATGGTTTTCATCATAAATATTAGTGTTAAGCATAAATCATAACTATCTTGAAACTACTCTGAGTTGTGTCTCATATCCTACATGTTTAAACTTGTATGGCTAAAGGGATTAATTAAAATCATAAAAATCCTATTGAAATCAAAAAAGTCTGATGTAAATAAAATAAATCTGATTTTTATGATTTTTTAAAAAATTCATGATTTTTTCATGCCCTGCAAATAAATGTATTATCTTCAAAATTTAGAGAAGGAAGTGGGTTTCCATTGAGAAATGTAAGAATGTGAGAAATATTAGTAATGACCAGGGACAAAATGCCTGGAAATGCATATAAAAAATTTGATTTGGTTATTTAAACTTTATTATATTGTATATTTAAATGACTTGTTTGATATTTTGCATATTTCATCAAAACCTTATTTCACAGATCACATGAGAGGCCTTGGAAGTGAAAATTTTTTTGAACTTCTTGAAACCAGGTATGATTAATTCTCGAGACCTTATGTAAATTTCAGTAAATAAAATTATGGTTTTTGCTGTGAAATTAATGAAATATTAAGGATCTGTTTTAAGTTTCAGAAACTAAACAACTATTGAATAATCATAATAACTTTTATTTTGAAAGACTGGAATAATCTTTGCATTCAAATCATAATTTATTGCATGTTTTATGCACCACTTATACCATTGTCATATTTTCCAAAACCTATGCTATGTCTAGTTTATGAAATTTTAAGTCCGACAAGATTAGAATAACCTTTGCTAAAATCAAAATTTTTGCTTTTTCAATAGTGAAAGACCATTTTCTGATTCAATCCTTTAAATTTTAATGAGTTATTTGGAAATGGAAGGTTGTTTTATCCCTTAAAACGTAAGCTGTTTTCAACTTTGCTTTTGCATCCCTGCAGTTGTAGCATTCCTGTAGTTATTAGCTTGTTATGCACAAAACAAATGAAAGAAGGCTTATAGTAAAAATTCTGTGTCAGCTCATATGCTACAGAGCAGGCTTCAGTATCAAAAATTATTATTTTGTTTTCATATAAAATTAACTTTTTAGAACTCGTCATTTAATTTCATCTGGTTATACTGCATTACATTATTGATTAAGTGATAATTTTTCTAAATTGATATTGAGATCAGAAAAGTTGTAAGCATTTTAGAGGAATAGAACAAATGTATATGTTTTTTACAATGCCCAGCCAATGACATTAGTCATCGTGACATGACAAGGGTGGAATTGTGAACCACTTGGCATTACCCTGGTGCTCCACCGGGGTTGGTTTCCCGTTTCACCTCACATATATACCATACCTTCAAAGCACAACCTGTTCACAGAGAGGCCACATTCACTCAAGGTAGAGAAGCAACTATGCCTTGTCCCAGATTCAAACCAGTAACCCTTCGATCTTGAAGCCAGCACCTTAACCATCAGCCTGATTGGTTGGCAAATACTACAAATATGACCTTGGATATTTCATGTGATAAATTGAATCTGTACGATATGTAAATTCAGTTTTTTTATGACACTAGTAGTTGTGATGATTGTAAACCTATTTTTACCAAAAGCACATAAAAGTAAATAACTTTATCCAGAGAGTAATTATAGTGTAATATTAGTGTACTGTTGGTAGTTTTGTAAATCATGTCATAAATATTTTATTTTTAATTGTCACTTTATTCAAACTTAAATGGAAGCTAAGAAACACAAAATTGAACAGGGATATGTGTTAGCGAGTACCACCTGGATATCCTAGAGGGTGTTTGGGAGAACATCATTTGGCCAACTTGTATGGCATTCCATGCGTCAACAATGTTGGGTATACATTACAGTTCATGGTTGCAACTTTGAGCACCTACTGTGAAACTAAGTGTACAACTACTGTCAAACTGTAAAATACTGTCAAACTGTAAAATTAGAGTTAATAAAAATGTTCACAGACTTGCTGTCTTTCGTTTCTTCACCTTAGTGTCCTTTAGCATATCCTGGTGACACTTGCAGATATACATCCCTATGTGAATACAATTTAAGTTTCTGTTCCCTACCTCTCCTTAAAATTTTTACAAGTTTTTAATCATCCTGTGTATACATAACACAAATCAAAAACATTTCCCATTAACACTCAATTTATAGTCACTATTCATTTCTCAATAGAGTTCCTAGGTAGACTAATTATTAATTCAATGCAACTATATTCGTCTCTCAGAAGCCTGGGAACCAACATCCAAATTTGATGATTCAGCACCTTTTTGCACAGCACTCCACTTGTTTTGCACATATTTTCCTTTCTGACTTTTGACTACCAGATCAAACATCTTATCCCTGAGTAGTCTGCTGTCCACAATTTGTAATTCATGTTTATAATGCTACAGTAGTGTCTGTCTTAATAGAAATTTTTTTTATTGATTAACCACTAGGCACATGACTGTGTCATTCTAATGTGAATGTAATAAAATTGTAATTTTTTTTATCACTTTTCTCTTTTTTAAAACTAAAAACAAAGGTGTATTTCATTCTGTTTAATGTACTAATGTAATGTTTCACTTTCTCATTATTTAGAGGTTTTAGCAACATATACCTTTCTGATGTATCAGAGCATTTATTGAAAAATGATGACCGTTATTCTCATTTATCAAGTTATTTAGTAAGTAAAGTCATGTATTAAAGTTAAAATCATTACTCACTTATCTGTTTTTCTGTGATGAAGGAATAAAAGTTTATTAATTGACATACAAAAATCATACTTCAAATTGAATATAAGCCAATCTAATTACATAATATGTATGCATACAGTGTATATCAAAAGTTCTTGATACACTTTAAATATTTATAGGGGAAAATATGGAGTTATATGTTTTAAGATTTTGTTAACATCAGAAATTTTATCACAACTTCAAATGTAATATAAAACTTCAAATTGCACACCTTTCATGTATGTAGTGCATCAAGCCAATGTTTTACTTCTGTCTGTTCCAAAATCAATCTTGCAATGGATGCAAGCAGCTTTGCAAGTTTTTCTATCAATACTTTAAACATTTTATGAATAAATTTTGTCTTTTACATATCTCTACCAGAAATCAAGGAGCAAAATATTTAGAGATTGTTACACCTGATTCAAGAAATGGATCTGCTGAGAATGGAAGTGCTTTTAAGTTGTGTTGCTTGAAACTGTTTACAATTGTTTTCACATTATGCAAAACAGGTTCTGTTATTTAGATGAATTCTAGAGAAACAATTATAATATATTGCATTTTTAGATTCAAACTAAAGCATGCAACCTAATAGAAATAAATAATTTATCAATTGAGAAAAACTTGCCTGTGTTGATATGTAAGCAAAATAATTTCTTTTGAAAAAGGAGAAATTCTACAAAAATATCAGATCTCAGCTCTGCTTGACAATGTATTGGTAAATGCTATAGTTGGAATCATTAACATTTTTTTTTGTAAATATTAACTATTCTTCCTCTGAGAAAACAAGCACATCAGAAGAGCCAGCAAGTGTTTAGTGCCAATGTAGGTGTTGATAATTATGCATTTCATACTTTGATCATACGTATATTATGTGGAAACAGTCAACACCTATTCTAATTCTCATTTTCTGAACAGTTTCAGTTCCTTGGGGCCTGAAAAGGAGCATCAATTGTATTTTATTAATTTTTTCACCAATAGATGGTGCTAGCTGTCCTTTTTTGACAAACTACATGCAGGCT
Source organism: Meta bourneti (assembly GCA_933210815.1). NCBI lineage: Eukaryota > Metazoa > Arthropoda > Arachnida > Araneae > Tetragnathidae > Meta > Meta bourneti. The sequence goes on along the minus strand of OW119929.1, from coordinate 49,367,198 downwards.
CTTTATTGACTGTTAAAACTATGTTATAAGATTTTTGTAAAAATATTGGCACTTTTAAGCACATCAGTAACAATGCATCAATCAAGTGGGTAAGAGATGATTGATATATTCAGATCATAAACGATAAAGGTTGGCACTGTACAATTGCTGTTGGGAAGATTTCTGTTTTTACTTAATGGTAGAGCTGTTACTTTTGAATTATCTGAATTATCCTTACCTGAAATATCCTTCATGAATTATATTTATTATAAAAAATTAACATAACATTTTTTCAGTGTATAGTTTTAAATGAATTTTTATTTTACATTTTATTACAGATATGCATAGTAATCCTCTGAGTGTTATGCAATTTTCAATTTTTTTACCCTATTATAAATTTTAATAGCCATGTTTATTGGTTGAAAGAATCTTGGAGAAATTTCATTTTGATTAGGCATGGAGGCTAAACCCATATAGAAAATTACAGGCTACTGAATCGAATAATGCATAATTCTAAGAAGGTTAAGCAATTACTTGTAATATTATTCATCTAAACTTTTTCTTTTCTTTCTCAAACCTTTTTTAGGTGAGTTTGCCTTTAGAAGAACCAACAATTATTGTAATACCAGATGACCATGGAAGCTTTGTAAGTATTGCAGTCATTATACAGGGAGAAAAATAAAGTGAGATCTTTTATGAAAATTTAGCTTCAATACTTTTTCTAATGATCTAACTTTGCTGAATGATCAAAATTCTGACAAGGTTTATTGATTTTTAAAATTTGATCCCCACATACAAATTTAAGAAACCTTTATAAAGTTAACATGTAAATATTTCTTTTCTGTATTTTAAATTTTGTTTCCAGTGTTTTAAGAATTTTAGAATTGATTTACAATACAACTCCAATCATTTGGTGACAGCTATGTATATACACTTTCTGAAAAAAAGTCACCTGACGTAGAAACGAAACAGCATTTATTAAGGTATTGATCTACCGTTAGCCTTAATACATGTATTGACCCTTCTAGATATGCTTCCGACAAGATTTTAGAATAGCTATAGGTATGCACTTCCATTCAGTACATAATGCTATTGCTAACTGTTGCTTTGTAGTAGGCTTTGGTTTCAAACTTTGTATTATGTGCTCTATTTCATCCCGTAGGTGCTCGATAAGATTCAGATCAGGGCTCTGCTGGTCAGTCCAAAAATGATATGTTGTTATCATCAAATCACTATACAACAGCCATGCTTTGTGGCTGTGTTATGTTGGTACCAACAAGGCTCAGTCCCAAGGAATTTCCACAGTTGGTAGGTCATAATTGTCAAGAATATCTAGGTAAACGTGCTGGTTAACGTTTTGGCCATGATAACCAATGGACTAGGATCATGAAAAACACCCCCACATGAGTGCACTGACTTGACAGTAGGAACAGTACAGTGGTAAATAGCAATCCCTGGCTGCTGCCATACTCACACTAGACCATCAGTCTGGTCTATCTTGTATCTGGATTCGTCAGTCCACAGGACCCGTTTCTATTTCTCTATTGTCCAAGATAAATGTTCTTTACACTATGCTAAATGACAAGTAACATTTTGAGTTGAGATGAAAGGTCTATGAGCAGCCTCATGATGACGAAAACCCATGGAATGCAGTTCTCTGTGAATGGTATGTGTATATACTAAAGTTCCAGCATATTGACTCACATGTGCCTTGAGGACTTGTGCAGCAGTATGTAGATTAGATGTAATGACTGCTGGAAACTTCTACATCCTCTATCACTGATTTTTTTGGTCTGGCGTATGTTTTGCTGCTTCAGGTGCACCATGCTTCTTCCAGTTATTCAGTACATCTCATTTTTGATCAACCTCACAGTGTGATATGATCGAGGTAAGCCTGAGGCTTGTCTTTATACCTTTTACATATGTACAGTGCATGTGTTAAGCACGGCAGATCAATTCATTTCATTTTACAGGGGTGTCTGATAACTTTTGTCAGTACAGTGTATATATGAGAAGATTTTTAGATAAAACAGTGTTATACATATATCTAATAATTAAGAGTAATTGACAGTTTATTTCATTACAGAGTATAAAATTCTAACAGTAGGAATAATTGACCTCTGCCTGCTCGATATAATGAATCCATGTTTAATTTGGATACATGTAAGAAGGAGTAGCAACTTTACTTTTGTATATTCCTAAAAAAACCTAAATTCCCAAGAAACTCAAACTAGCTACTTGGATCTTCTACTTATTTCTTTTTCAAATATATATCTACAAAATTTCTTCAATATATTTCAAGTAGCAGAATCCAAAAATGTTTGTAATTTTGGCAAATGTAAATTTAGTATTTTTTAAATATTTTATTCCTGAGACTTAAAATGTAAGGTATAAGATAGTAAGATTTTTTTGGTTTTAGTTGTAGGTCAATATTTACTTACTACCTGTTCTTTTACATATGTTTATAAATTTTAAAAGTAAAATAATACCCAAGTTTTCTCTGAACTAGGTTTCCAGGCAGTTTAACTATCTTAGTAATATTCTGAAAAAGGAAAAATGTAATAACAAAATACAGGTTATTCATCAAATGCACTAAGAAAAAATTATTCAGGACTCCTTTTTGGTTAAATTTTCCCTTCCTATTTGTTACTCTTATGAAGTTATGTTTATTTAAAGTATATACATTTTTGTAGCATTCTAGAGTGGTTATCACCTTACTTTCTGCTGGACATTGTCCTGGATCAGTTATGTAAGTATTATTTCTGTATAATTTAAACATTGCATTATAAAATATTCATTTATATTTGCATAAACTTGTATTAATTATTGAAATAGAACGATTAATGTTTCTATTTTACTTAAATCCTTTTTCAGAAAGAAATTTTAATAAATTAAAAATAAATAGAGTTTGAAATATTTGTGGAAAATGTTATTACATTTCCACATAGATCTGTAATTTTAATATATTTCATCGGCTTACAATATACTGTCAAAAATTCAAGATATGAGTTTTTTAGCTTTTCTAAACCACAATGTGGTGATCTTTAGACTGATGAAGTTCATTAAGTCATTTTTTTCTTTGCATGAAGGTTAGATTTCTTCTTAGGAAACACATTTTGCGAGCAAAGCTTAGAACTATATTTATTAACTAGTGTGTTTCCCTGGTAAGCCAACTATTTAATATATTATTTTTCAAAGCATTTTCAAGTGAACTTTTAAAAAATGCACTTCAGATACACAATAGAACTAGTATTTTAAGACAAAATATTTTAGTAAGAATTATATTTCTGTTTTATTACACTTTTTACATTACTTGTCTTTATAGTATTCAAACTAATATTACTTACTCATGCATTAATTTCTTTCATAAATACAGAAATAGTTTTTAGGTAAATGCATGTGTATATCATAAGAGAAAACTGAAAAAAATAAGCATAACATGTAACCATGGTTGAGAATTCCAATTGTTATGCTGATGTCCTTTCGTCAGTTTTAAAAAATCAGCAGCTAAATACCATTGCATAAAAATTGCACAAAGACAAAAACTTATTGTTATTTGGCTAAATAAAAGTAGTGACAGTACCCATAAAAAATATGCATACAGGTGGGTGGATATATAAGGAAAAATATTTTTAGCATGAATTTTGTGCCTGAATTTGTCAGGAAATTGTGTTTAAGAAGGGATTGCAGTATAGACGGCGACCCTTGTTCATTCATATAAGCTTAGATAAAAAATAAATCATATAACAAAGAATATGCTTACCTTATGTTAAAATAGGAACTTAGTAGGTGATGATTGAATGTATATTATACCAAGTCACAGAATTGCATTTTATTTTACAAGGATCTTGATGGAAGGCGAAAATGGTAGAGTGCTTTATACTGGTGATTTTAGACTTCCAATTGGTGGATCTGCAAGACTAACTAACCTGCATGATGAAAATGGAGGGTAAATAAATATCAATACTCAAATTTATAAGTATAACATAGATTTAAATGTATTGATGTTCATATCTTTATTTTAAAATATGTAGCATAAAGCATCGTTATGTGCTGTGAAATGATTCTGGCTGTTCCACCAATCAGTATAATCAAAGTGGAAATGTTGTGTTGAATCCATCTTTGCTAAAATTCCATAAAAGTTGAATTAGAAATAAAGATCATAGGTTGAAAGTGTCTTTGGGTGAAGGAACAGGGAAGGAACAGCAAGCTTATCAATTAAAAAAAGATGTTGATAATCAGGGAATGCGTTTCTTCCAACTTCTACATAATATCTGTAATTTCATTAGCTGAGACTTCAGAACCATGGAAAGCATTAGTAGTTCCGTGGATTGTGACACTCAAGCAAATGATTGTTTCACCTATTCATTGATTAACATTTTGTCTTTTCCCTTAAATTTTATAAAATTATTCTGTTAGTCACATTATCAATACTTTGTTGTATAGTGAATGATAAAAATAGAAGTATATAAGTTACACGAGTTTATCAGGTTTCAATCATGATAAAAATTTTTTGTAATGTTTGTTTTCTGTGCTTTTACTTAAAGTTTAACTCATTAATGTTTTTACTTTGAAAAAGTCAATTTAGAAGATGGCTTTTTGTGTGTGGGTTATGTAATGTGATGCAGGATGTTATGCATGTGCTAGAAATTTAAACAATATCTTTAAATTTTTATTTGTTGAAACTGAATTAGCTTTGTCTCTGTTTTCTTTTAAAATGCCCATTATTCTTGTAGAAATTTAACAAAAATAAAAATGTGTACTTAAAAGTATTGTCATAAAAATATTAGCATAGCCTCTAGTACTTTGCAATCCAATTAATTTATTAGACAATAGAATTTTATCCCTGTAAGTAGCATTAAAGAAGTACAATTTATAATTTTGATTTGTGTAGCGAAGGAGTATTAAAATTCATATCAATATATTATACTGAATTTTCATTCATGAAAAGAGTATACATTTAAAAAACTTTTCTTCGAGATTTTAAAGTATACTTTTATCCAGAGATGGGTGCACTTTTTGATATTACAGTCCATACATTTTTTCACTGTACTGATTTAATAAAAATTTCATGTAACTACTAGCTATAAAGTGAAGTTATTTTAATTTTAAAAGATAAGTTTTGAGCAGTACTTGAAACTAAAATGTTGCTAAAAATGTGTACTTTCATAAAACAAATGTCTGGGGCAAAATCTTTGGATCACCCACAAAGATAAACACACTTGTTTGAAAAACTCTAAAACTTATGAAGAATTGAAATATTTTTCACTAGATGGATATTTATTCACTAACCTGAACTTCTATTCATTTCAGAATTCTTTCAAATAAAGAGTGCATATTTTAAACCTAAATGCTTTCAGGCTTTCCACATAAATAGGATCACTGGTACTAGGACCTGGGAGATATAAAAAGGCATTTGTGCTGTAATATGCAGCACAAATGTCTCTAATATGCAGCATAATTGTCTCCTAAGTTTGAAAGATAAATTTTTTCATTCTATTTATACAAGATTATAACTTCATATTACCATACAAAAACTTTTGCATTTCCCAGGCCCTAATACTGGTATATATAGGATTATTTACTTTGAAGAATTCTTTAATGAATATAAATTCAGTTTTGTTTTTAATGCTAGATAACAAGGAAATGTGTAAAGAAAAGAAATCAAAAATCTTATATATTTCCAAGTTAAATATTGAGTGGATTTTAATATTGATGTTTCACAAGGGGCTCGCCAAATCTGGTACTGAGGCTCAAAGTACAAATATGGAGGTCCCATTGCATTATTTGAGCATTATCAAATTTTTCACTACAAAGTATCAACAATTAAGTGACACTAAATATAAGATTGATAAGATGAACACAAAAATAAAATAGTTATATTAGTCAAAGAATATTTTTTTCTTTTCTAATCTTTTTACATGAATATATTTTTTGGGATGAGTGAAAGTAATGTTTACAAATTTATTAAACATGCAATACAATAAAATAACTAAAATTAGCATTATAACCACTTTTATTTTAAATTGCTGTATAAAGTAATGAGCACCATTTATCCCTTTAAGTAGTGCAAAGAATACATGGAATAAAAAGTTTGTAAAACGAATATTCCCCAGAGGGAAACGAGGGGAAAAAATAGTAAGAAATGAGTATTTTAAAATATGAAATCAATATATAAACTTCAAAATAATAGTTTGTAAAGGAAAAAACAGGAGTCTCTCAATCCAGTTACAAAAGTTTACTAAAACATTTAAAAAAAAATAGATACACAATCACCACCGTAGACATTAACAAATAAAAATAATATCTTGGGGAAAATTTAGGGTTTGAAGTTTCAAGGTCTCAGCCAATGATTGTAACTGATATGCTTTTAAATTTCAAAGTTTGATAGATAGTGGAGGCTAATAGCTTTGAAGTTGGTCGATCGCCTGCTTCAGATTAAAGTTTTCTCAACCGATTTCACAGTTCATTCATTACAAGATTTTATAAAATTCAAAATTGTTCATATTTGACTTCTAACAGTTTCTTGTTTCAGTAATTGTTCGTGAATTCTATTCATAAGCCATTTATATCTGAAAATTTATATACAACTCTAACTTTTTAGGTTAAAGCCTTTGGATAGTCTTTATATTGACACAACTTTTTGCCAAAGAAAATGTTTGTATATTCCAACAAGAGAGCAATGTCTTGATGCTATTTTTTCACTGGTTGAACCATGGCTTGCTAATGGACCCAATCATATTGTATGCTTTTCCTGTCCAGCACAGTATGCCTATGAATTTGTATTTGTTGAACTGTACAGAAAACTGGGAGAAAAGGTAACTCAATTGATTATTTGAATTTCCTATAGTTTATAGGATTTTTGTTTGAGATAAATTTTCCTTTCTAAATTTATTTACAAAATTAAAATGTTTATTACATGTATTGGAGTTAGTTTTTATTTAAATTTATTTTATTACTCTACCCAAATAAATTTTTTGTTGTAAAGTAGTAGGTAAAGGTTGGTAAAGTTGAGTTGGGGAGACATGGGAAGAATGGGACACTTTTGAATAAATATTTTCTTCATTTTTTATCTATACAAATCCTTAATTATCATGATAATTTATTGACTTTTCACAAAAGAAAAACTATTTACTGATCTTAAATTATTTGGTTACCAAAATATTCATTTTTTTTCTAATTGTGGAAAATGTAAAATGTCCCATATCATAGGGAGGAATAGGGCATAAGGAAAGAAGAATGGGATAACTTTGAAAACAAATAATTAGAAAAAATATGGTTATTTATTAATAGAAATGTTAAGATATTCAGAAAAATACTTACATTTTGTAGCTATTAACATCATTATTAATTTCAATTCATTGTATTAATAACAATTGTGGCAAAAGAACTAATGACTTGCAGACAGAGCTGGTAACTTGAACAGAATGTGCTACTGCCAGGTACATTTTTATACAAAAATTGAACTTCTACTTCATGTCACATTTGACAACTTTGCCTGTATAACATACAACCAATTTGTTTTGTGCAAAAATTTAATCAAGAAAGTCTTCAACTTCAATCTTCACAAAATTCATTAGCCAATCTATTTGTACTATTTCAGACTCCTCAGAACTAGGAAATGTTTCCAATTCATTGTCAGTCTCTTGATAAGGGATGTTTGCTTCTTTACTTGAAAATGCATCTGTCTCCACACACTTTTTTTAAGAAACTAGACCTCAGAACTTGATTCAATGGCTCGTTTTCTTTCCCTTTGCAGCAAGTCTTCCTGATTTTGCTTTCTGATACATGCTGGTTAAGATTCTGCTTTTGTCCTTATTTTTACTGTTAATTCCTTCATTATATTGCTGAGCATTTGGAATGGATGGGCTTGCTCTGATGTTGCAGCAACAGGCCTTGGAAGTCTTTGCTTCTTGTGATTCAATATACTCATTTGATGCTGTGATTTCTTCAACTGAAGAGGGTGGAAGTGAGAGACAGTGGTGGGGAAGAAGTGACAGAAGACATTGGGAAATTATCTCCAGTTAACAGCATTCTATCAAAGGGATATATTATTAAAAACTGAAGGCCAGATGTGATATTCTTTTACATCACAGCCAATGTATAAGCCTATCCTACAAGTTCAATGATGGAATCTATGGAAATTGGTTTGCCCCAGTTCAATAATTCTTATAGTGTTTTAAATAGCCCAGAGACTAACAAACACATTTAGCAGCTGTAGTCAATAGCTGCAATAGGGTGGAAATATGATCATGATTATTCCATTGTTCTTTAGTTATGACCTCCATGCTTACTTGACTGTCATGATTATCTAAAGTCAGTATTGACTGATCTTTCATGCATTTTGTGTGATGTGAAATGACCCAAACATTGTAAGAAAAGATCACTCAACATCCACCCAGTCCTGCTAGTCAAGACGAGATTACCTGGAGGTGCTCCTTTGAGCCTGTCCGCTATTGGACCTTCTACCATAAAACCCAAACCAACCAACAAACCTTTAACAAAAATATTTATACTTATTACAAGGGAAGACATACAAGAGGGATAGCATTCCTATTCTCATTGATTGTGAAAAGAAGTTATTTGTTCCCCTCTTTTTCAGCAAACATCACCTGACCTATTTGTTTTCCTCCTCACTTCGCAACAACTTTATGTGTATATTAATATTAGGACATCAGTTTCATAACAGTTAAATGTACAATCTGGTGTAAGTTTGACCTGCTCATAAACTGACTTTTAGTTATTTAAGAAGACATCCACATTAGCTTTGCTAAAACAGCTCTTTACAAACTTATTCCTTCTGGTGACCTTAGTAATGAATTTGTCAAGCTATAAAACCCTTCAACTACTTATATCCAACTAGGGCCATGGCAGCCCGGTTGGAAGAATAATTGATTAGCAACCGGAGGTTGTGAGTTTGGATCGAACCAAAGAACCGCCGTGTACATGGTGCACATTAAATCTGTCTTGGCCTCAAATGTCCTCATGTTGGCATGGTGTTGAAGTTTGGAGAGTGGAATATCAGCTCAGGTGTTGGTCCCCTTCATCTGACCGTGGTTAAAAATTACGTGGTGGTGTTCTTGAATCTTTCCCTTCGGGTTTGATCCTGGACTGTCACCAATAACCCATTGTGTTGCTCCAGTGCAAAGTTAGATAAAATACCTACCTACCTATCCAAGAATTTTTTTTGTCTTCCCATGAATATGGAAATTTATTTTTAGAGCACTGGCATATTGGGGGGTAAGCAAGGATTCTCACTTGCATTGTCGTCAAACCATAGTGCATTTCTACTGTCAAGAGATATTCAATAAGTGATATTTCCTGTTTAGATGAGAAAACCATATCTCAGATTGAATTTCCATGAAATATATCCTAGCTAGGAGTCTCTGGATACTTCACTTGATGTGGAAAAGCAGGTTTTGAAAATGAAAATATTTAGCTCCTGTCTTAAACTCTCCCCTTCATTGATCAATTTAATAGCTTCTGAAATATGATTATTTGTAAGAGTAATAAGAAGTGGGTGGTTTGAAGGAGGACTTCCCTAGATTTTTCTTCCATGTGTGTGGCATTTTTTCACTACAACAAAAATAGTTATTATTTTATTCGAATTTTCCAAAAAAAACTAGGGGAGGTGTGAAGCAGTGTCGTATACCTCCCTTAGAGCTGTGTCCCACTCCTCCCACAATAGTCGTTTTGAAAATATTGTGCTTGTAAGGAACTAAAGGAAGAGGAAGTATAGTATTATGTGTTAAGGCAGGTTTTATCAGCTAAAATTTAATTTAAGGCGAGATATTTAAAATAATTCCCCATACCTCCCATTGTCCCACATCTCCCTACATTAAATGTTATCCTTAAGCAATATCAATATTGCACAATCCAATGTAAGTACACATTTAATATATACTGAAAGAGAAATCTGATTAGAAAGGGTACATATAATAGAAAAAATGTGTTATGGTTTTTCTCCTTTCAAAGAATACCATCCAAAGGTATATTATATACCTAGGATTAGATGTAACTACTCAGCTTTCAAATAAACAACCAGTCTCTATAAACTGCAAAAGAAAGAATAGGAATTAATTTTAGGAATCTGACTATATCTGGCAACTTTATCCTTGTCTTTTTAAACGTTTTTCAAAATAACAATCAACATGCTGAAAATGCAACAAACCAATAGGTAAAAGGCAAATAAAAGAATATTTAAAATGTTTATCTGCCATACTCTTATATCCTACTAAAATATCATTAGCTGTGCGAAAGGAGACAGCCCTCCCTCACATAATAAACTTTTATTATGTTTGTAATTGGGATTTTATGATGTTTCTTAGGATGTTCCCTGTTGAGGTTGCAAGTTGATTAACACCTTTAAGTGCAATACATATTCTGGAAACAATTTCAGTAAGGGCACTGTTTTCTCTCCCAGACTCTGAATTCACGCTGTTCATTGATTGGTTTTAGACTTGTGAATACTATTTTTCTGTGCAATGCCATCAATTTATGTTGATTTAACTAGCTTGAGTACTTATTTTTGATTGCTTTTAACACCAAAAATGCTTCTCTTGGGGATTGCTCTAGCCCTGTTAGCCAACTCCTGAATTCCTTCCTGCTTTGTTATGAGAGGTCTGAGTAGTGTGCTATTGCTTTTACATATAAACCCATTTCATAATTAAATCAATTTATAAGAATTTTTTAAAACTTTTAATTGGTTGAAAAGGCAAATACTAGTGTTAATATCAGACAGGGTAACTACCACTTGCAGTGTGGAATGTGTGCATGACCTTTAGAGAGTTAAACCATTGAGCACTTGTGTTTCTGAAAAATAATTTTCTATTTCTCCACTTCTACTTCAGAAATGTTTGATTTGTTATCCTTTGGGAACTCTGATAGAGGTTGCTTTATGATGACCATGCACTTCAATGGAATGGGGATAAAGTGTCCTTGTTGAATTAAGGCAGAATTTGTCCATTCGCTTTAATTGTTTAAATTGGTGCTAGTTATGTTGCAGTTTTTTCTTCTAAACATTAGCGCTTAAATTTTAAGTAGGTCCTTTCCTATTAGTACATTGCTGCAAATGCTACATTCAAGTTATGCAATACACATACAAGGAGCTCTACTTTTTAGACTCCAAGCTGAATATCAGAATAACCTCAATATGCCCACTTTACAAACTCAAAAATGAATTTACTGTTAGTGTAGAATTTCAATCAATGCAGCAAGACATGGTTGAGTCAAGTAACTTCTTTATGCTGAAGCCATGGTTTTTACTCCATTTGAAAAAAAAATTATCTAAGCCAATGATATTTCAAAGATCCTCTAGTACAGTGGTTCTTAACCTTTTTAGTGATCAGCACCCCCTTGAATCTAAAAATAATTTCTTGCACCCCTTGAAAAATGTGTTTCTATTTCTTTATTTAGGAAATTACTTCTATTGCAAGATAATTTATTTATTGAAAAATAAACACATATATTTACACATGCATACAAAACAATATCAATTTTTAATCGCTACTTTGTTTATTCATAATAATACTCTTGAAGCAGGGCTCCCTTTTTGAAAGAGCTATGAATAAGTCATCACTTGCATTTAAGCAATTTCTGGCTTTTGTTTTTATGTGCAAAAGTGATGAAAATCCCTTTCACGCAAGTAGGTGGTGGCAAATGGTAAAAGTGTCTGCAATGCTGCTTTTACCAGCTGCGTATAAGGTTCTAACTGTGTACATGAATTGTTCTAAGTCCAGTTTTTCAAAATCCATTTGAATATGTGCATTGGTATTTCAATAAGACCAATGCTTGGAAATGCTTTCTGAACACTCCCAGGGGTGCGCACACCCCAGGTTAAGAACCACTGCTCTAGTAGTATAAGTATTAAAATTCTCTGCTAAACTATTCTTCTCTAATTCAAAAAGAATCATCAAAATCAGTTTTGATGAAGTTCTGCATCTTCAAAGTCCAGTCAGCTCTAATTTTAATTACAAGAAAGAAGCATGTTAATATTACTGGGTAGACAGCTGATTTTGCATTAATCTATTACAGTTGGGCATTCATGCTTAGAATATTTTCAGCTCATTTGACATGATGACCAAAATAACACTCCATCCATTCTCACTGTAGTCTTGCTTATTTCTCTGTGTGTGAGAAGAGAGCTTCATTTTATGAGATCACTGCTGAACATAGTATTTATCAAACAATCATTTTGTCTATTTTGTAAAAAAGGATATGGCAGCGATTCAATTGTGTAGTAGTTTAATATTTGTGATTCAGAAAACTGATTGGCATTGAGCTTTTTAAATTCTAGTTTATAGCAAATAATTAATTAAATTTTATTTCAAATATTTTTATTTTATTATTTTCGTTTCGTCACAAAGAATAAAATCATGGAGTTCGTGTGAGTTTGTTTAGCTGTCGCCTGCTTTTATATAGAAGAACCGATAACTTAAAGACTTAAGTATAACTTAAACTCTAGTATTCAAAATTAAAAAAAAATTCCTTTTAAACTTATGCATCCAAAACTAAAATTTAGGGACAAACTGATGCTGTTTTTGGATCAGATCCTAACTTTTTTAAAGAGAATATTTTCTCTTTGAAAGCTAGGCTTCTTATGGTAGATATGTATTTTATAAATAGTTTTGTTCTAGTTTATTAAGACTTTCTTTTTCTAGACACATGTGACTGAAGAAAAGCTAAGAAAATATAAAGGCATCAAGTTTATTGAAGATGCAGTAACAAGCATTCCAACTGAAGCTCGGATACATGAGTGCTCCCAAGGAAATGCTAGTTTATTTCAACAAAGAATTTATATAGCTGAAACACCATGTGGATTTCATACCTCAGATCTAAGTCCTGTAAGTATTTGTTGTGTTGGGTTCTTATACAAATTTAAAACTTCAGTCCTTAGTGTCCTATATATATTCTACTTTTCTCCCTATTACAACTTTCCTCTAATGCAATAAATACTTGGAGGGAAATTTTTTTTAATGCAATCAATTGGAGATTTTGAATAAAAATATTTTTTTCCTGAATTGCTTTAAGCACCTGTTCACATAATTTTAATATTATTGAACAAAATAAATAGATCGAAGTCCAAGTTACTTTTTTTGGTAAAACATCTCATTTGAAAGTATGTTATATTCTATTCAACCGAGCATCAAACTGTTCTTTGAGATATAAATCATTTTAGAAAGATTGACTTTTCATTTTATTTTTATGACCATCCATAAGAATTTTAGTCTTTATTTATAGTTAAAACTTTTGAAAAAATAAAGCTATGTCATTAACTTACAAGTGAAACACTGGGTCAAAATTTTCAAGACATGAGTTTTTTAGTTTTACCAGAATGTGGTGATCTTTAGGCTATTGAAGTGTGTGTTCACTGAGTCATTTTTCTTTGTATGAAGGTTAGATTTCTTCTCGAGAAACAATTAAATTAATAGATGTATCTTGTTATTTTAATGAGTTGCTATAGCAATACATAATCATAATTAAAGTACTTTTCTCTGAATAATTGATAAATTGGGTAATACAAAATACAATACATAACTCTTAAATGATAAAATTACAATTTTCACACATTGGTGAAATTAGAATTATTTTCCCTTTGTTTTCTCAGAACTATGTTTTTGATTTAGTCTGTTTCATTTGTAAGTTGTAAGTCAATGATATTTTCTGTATGGGAAGTTATTTTAATACATCTTTTTCTTTAACAGCAGTTTCTTGTAGAATTAATTTGATTTCCAACCCTTTATAAGAACATATCATATTTTTCTATTTTCTGAGTTTATTCTATTTAAATTAAAATGTACGAAATTTGTAAATTAATGGGAGTATATAATAGATATATATATAAAACTAAATTTCATACACTTTCAGCCCATTCCTTTTCATGGGCTTCAAATATCAAATCACTTTAATAAGCATTTTTAAAATACCAGAATTATGACTGGCCTATATGTTTCCCTCAATTTTTAACTTTAAAGCAGTAGCTCAAATCTAATTAACCTTTATGCAGCAAAAATATGAGTAACAAAAAAACCTCTCCATTTTTCTTTGATTTGAAGTATTTAATACAATATGTTTATTATTTTGCTGCAAACAATTGTAATACTTTAACAACTTTTACTTCCTTATCAATGACTTTTTGCAAAGCCTTTTTTATATTTCCTCTGAGTAACTATATTTTTTATAAACTAACATATTTTCCTTGTGATATGCATAGTTCAGGGGTCAGTATCCTAGTGAAAAACCATAAGGACTGAATATAGCCACACCTATAACAAATATTAAGAATTTTATATTAGATATGCATAATTTAACCTTTAAGTAAATCAACACATTTGAGTTGTAACCCTCCAAGCAACACCCCTGAATATATATTGGAGGGGTTTCTGTGGTGGGCAACATAATCGAAATATTTTAAGGAGCAGGATGCCCGAGAAAGATATCTGAATATTACATGTCTGCCGTTTACTGTGCAGGAATTTTTTCGTATTCTATTCAAGCTGTGTTCAGGCATGCTATTTGGAGAGTTAACAGGTATTTCTCTGTAGTGCATGATTATTGTGAGATATTTTTTTGGTTACAAGATGATCTTTTCACGTACATTTCATAAATACAAAAACTCAGGTACTGTTTCTATATCAGCATTTTTAAGGTTAAGGTTCTGTGTTGTATTTTTGTTTTCAAGACTAACTTGAATAGTGAGCCACTCCTTGGTAAATTTTATATTTGTCATAGTTTATATTTAACAATAGTTTCTTAAAAATAGTAATAATTAAGTAACTATTGAGTAGTAATTAACTTACTTATTACTATATTACTACTGCCGACTAATTGGTCTAGTATCCGTCTTGAATGAATGTGTGACTTCTCTCTAAACGGGTTGTGCCTAGAATGTGTGGATGTGAGTGAGGTGTAATGGGAACCCACCCCCTGTGGTGAACAAGGATAACACTGTCGTTCCCAAATCAGCCCTCGTAATGCCATAATGATTGAGTTCAATGATGTCATTATATGAAATCTATCTGCTCTAGTCAAATTTTTTCCACAAACAAAATATGATCCTCCAATATGTCTTACTTTATGAAGGAGTAACTGTATTTAATTTATTTACTGCTCTGTTCTATATTTAAAAAAATCATCTGTTGCAGATCAAGGTTATGCTCATCAGACCAAGTGCCATGTTTTTTGGACAAAATAATTTTGCTGAAATAATTCAGTTTGACCATTCCAGACAAATGCATAGAGTATGTTATTCCACTCATTCATCACTTGCTGAAATCAGAGATATGGTCAAGTACTTAAAACCAAAGATAGTTTATCCAAATGTTGTCTGGGGGCAGTCTGTTGAAGAGGTAAGAATTGTTACTTGTTTATTTCATTATTAGAAGAGCTTATATGGTGAAACAATTATATTTTGAAGTGTCCTTAAATGACAAGCATGAATGACAAGAATAATGAGCTTTGAAACTGCTTTATTTGTAGCCTATATATATATAATCTAATAGAAACATTCACTTGATAATACACTTTTGTTCATTGTTTTGTGATATGTTTAGAACAGTCTTTTCTCATGTGTTGCAATTTTAAAGTTATAGTTATAATTTTTGGTATTCAGGTAGATTTTTAGTATACAAAATGTGAATTCAAAATTTTAAACTAAAAACAATTAATTTAAAAAAATTAAAATTTCAAAAAGTTTTCTTTTTGATATAAGTAGAAAAATAATTTGGCTAAAATTTTAATTTGAACATTTTTTAACATAAAAAATGTATGAAATAAATTGTCTTCACAGTTTTTGTAAATATGAATCAGAAAAAATTTAATAAAAATAATGTAAGGAAACGTGATTTACACCAGAAATATTGTTTTCAAAAATCATAATAAAAAAAAACACATATTTCAGCAATTGCTGAAGACAAATTAAAGAAAGGTATATATATATAAGAATTGTTCCAAATTTCATTCATATCTGTGCAGTAGAATTTGACTTATATCAATTTAAATTTATAAAAATGTCAAAAATAACTTTGAGAAAGAGGCATTAAAGATTTAAAATTATGCAAAATAGCTGTTTATGAAGATATTCATCTGAAATTTTTTTTCAGTAATCTTTCTGACACAAGAAGTGTATTTCAAGTTTAAATTTTAATAAAATGTTAATGTGTTCAAAATATAAATTTTAAAAATTGAAAAAAGATAAAAAATTTCATCAAAATTTTTACATACGGAGAAAAATATTAAAATTGCTGCTGTTGGACCATAATATATTATAACATAAAATATAGATCTATTAACAACAAAATATATTTAACAGCATATTCAACAACAATAGCCGTTTTCGAAATTGAAACTAACGTCAAATTTTTCACATCAAATATCCAATTTACATTCAAAATAAGCAATCCAAAATATACTATTACTTCACTTCAGTTCAAACAAGTGTTAGCTAATATATTTTACTTCGCTTCTTTCATCCTACAAAAAGAAACATTATTTTCAACTGAGAGAAATAGATATGTGGAGGTTTAACTTTCGTTTGTTTATGTTATAGTAGGGGACGAAAATGGGTGTGGCTGGTGACAACTTCAGTAGTTCAATTTTTAACATAGCAATATAATCGGTTCTATTTAACGTAACAAGATGAATTTGGTGTCATTGGAATCAGAAAATTCTGAATTTTTTTTAAAACAATAAAAAAATATTGTGATTTTTCAGGATTTTTTGAGTACCATACCCCCTTAAGTTGTTTGTCGGAATCGGTTAGGTTCAGCGTTAAGACTTTTTAAAAGTAAAGCGATATTTAAAGATGCCACAGCCTCCCAGAAAAAGAAATGTCTACAAACACAACAGTGAGAGGACAGAGAAAGAAAACAAAGAAGAGAAGCTGAATCCACCCCAGAAAGAGAAACAAGACAAGCAAGTTAGAACCGGAAGGAGTGCTGCTCGAATGCGCATCTGTAGAAATTTAGAGAATGCAGCTTTTAATTACGACCCATCCGCAGATTATGTATCTCATCCTTCGTGCGTCATTGGATCAATGTCTAGCATGTCAACACTGTAAAGCAAAGAAGTGGAAGGGTGAAGTCCCAGGTAATGTGCTGCAACAGAGGAAAGGTTCAACTGACACGGTTAATGGACCCAGCCGAGCCCTTACGTTCTTTACTGATTGGAGATTCAGCAGAAGCTAAACATTTCCTGGCAAATATTGGAAGGCATAATTCCTGTTTCCAGATAACCTCTTTTGGCACGATAGAAGAAATTTGAGTCCGGAGACATGCCGACATTTAAGGTTCAGGATGAAATTTATCACCGCATCAGGAGTCTACACCCTCTACCAAACGAAGAACCTAAATTTCTGCAAATATATTTTGTTGGAGATGGTACACTACAAGCAGAGAGCGTTGCAAACACGTTCCGCAGACAGGACAAGACATAGTACTTCAGTTACAATGTAAGCTGTATCATCAACTCTTACATCCACAGCTTCAAATCGGCATGGATAAGATCAGCCCTGAATTCAAAGTGGTAATCTTAGCAGACAAAACCCCACATGTGGTGAACATGAGAGGCGGTTCAATGCACCAGCAACAGGAGAAGTGGCTTTAATCATGGTGGGAGAACAACATGGTGCAAGAGACAGAGTTTTAGAAGAAAGAAGTGGCACCATCAAGAGAATTCCCAATATGCACAGGTTCTACGATGCACTACAGTATCCATTCATGTTTTGGCAGGGGGAGGATGGATATAATTTTGAACTGTGACAAACCCAACTACAGGAATGCCGCAAACTAGAAGATTTCTGCTATGCAGTTCTATTCTCACAGGATGATACGATCTTCAAATTTCAACATTTTATTGAGAAGCAAAGACCTGTTCCATTAATTTATCGTTGACATGTATGCCAAGATTGAATCGGAAAGGCTGTTGTACATACAACTAAATCAGAGGACGCTGAGAGTGGAACAGTATCCACATTTGAGGGATGCAGTCATGAATGATGGAAATGTTGCAGACTTTGGCCAGTTGATCATCTTGACTTCCAGCTTTACTAGGGGTCCCAGATACATGCTGGAGCATGCTCAAGATGCCATGACCTACGTGAGAAACATGGTAGATCGGACCTCTTCATCACTTTTACATGCAATCCAAACTGGACAGAGATATAGCAAGAACTATTTGTTGGGCAAAAACCATAATATCGTCATGATTTGTTGGCAAGAGTCTTTCATCAAAAGCAAAAAACACTAATGAATCTCATCACAAAGGCAAAGATTTTTGGAGAAGTGAAGTGTCATGTACACGATAGTGGCAGAAGCGAGGACTTCCTCATACCTATATTCTGATTTGGCTCAAAGACTCATTACATGTTCACAGAATGGATGACTTTATCAGTGCAGAAATCCCTAACCCTCAAGAAGACCCAGAACATTTTTGCATTGTAACGAAGCAGATGGTGCACGGACCCTGCGGATGCATAAATCTACTCTCTCCATGCATGACGGATGGAATTTTCATTAAGCAATTCCTACGCCGTGTATTGAGAGACGCAAACAGAACAAGACGGATATCCACTTTATCGTTGTAGATCATCACAAGCTTTCAAGTTACCCTTAAATCTTGCAAACGTGGAGTCCTACATGTAACATTTCAAGAAACTCAAGAAAGACAGGTTCTACAGAATTGCAAGCTCATTGTCTCGGATGAATGTACTATGTCCCACAAAGCCGCATTCGAAGCACTTGATGTCACGTTGAAGGACATCAGACTTAACAATGACAGAATGGGAAGCTTCACTATGGTGTTAGCTAGCAACTTTCGACAGAAACTTCCGGTTATTCCCCTTGGAACCAAGGTGGATGAAATTAGGCCTGCTTAAAATCATTTTACATTTGGAATGGCATTCATAGATTTGGACTATCAACAAATATGTGAGTTCATGTCAATGGTGATCCCTCTGTCCAGCAATTTGCAGATAACCTACTTCAGCTAGGAAATGGTGCCTTTAGTTCAGATAATCAAGATGGATGTATAGCAATGCAAAGCATTGGGAGGATTGTGAAAACTCAACGAGAGCTGAAATAGGCGGTGTTTCCAAATGTGGCGCAGCACTTTACTGATCACGTATGGCTGTGCCAAAGAACAATTCTTGCCCCAAGAAACGAAGATGTCAATGTCATCAATAAGCAACTTTTACAAGAATTGCCTGACAGTGTTCAAATTTACAAATCTATCGACACTACATGTGACACAGATGAGGATGTGAACTACACAACAGAGTTTTTGAACACATTGGAGCCATCTGGAGTACCCTCGCACATTAGAGCTGAAGATTGGGGCACCGATTATGCTTTGCACAATTCTGCATCCACCTTCACTCTGCAATGGAACAAGACGATCAAGAAACTGATGCAAAATATTATTGAGGCCACCATCATGACTGGACATACCGCATGGCAAATGGAAGAACATTCATTCAACAGTGTATCATGAAGCTCTAAGCAAGAATCAGTAAGGTGGAAGGAATGAGGCAACATGGCCGTGTCATGTCGGGTGGTGGTGGGACTCATTCTTAAAATTATTGTTTTTCTTTTTAATGTTTTCAGAATCAGTGAGGACATAACTAAAACGATGTCATGAGCAATGCCGTGAGGGTACTGCTAGTATTTGTATATTTATCAACAAGAAAAAATTTTTGCAAAACTTTTTGTAGGCTCAATCCAGTTAGCAAGTGCCCATGAGTAAAATTTGTCTTTCTTTTACAGAAAACAAATAACAACTTTTTGTCTTTAAAATATATTTATATTTTCTTATATTTCTATATTATATCTCTTAGATTCTGAGCTTAATACATGCTTCAGTATTAAGCGAAGATTCTCCATATTCAACTCAATCACTCTTAGGCTCCCTTAAAAATTTATGTGACCAAGGTAGGTGCAACTTTGCTGTAATCATTTTTAATATTTATCTACTCAACATTCCGCTTTAAGAATTTTTAGAGCTTCATTACTAGGACTAGGATTTTGATGATTTTGCATCTTTTTTTGTCTTAACTGAATCATTATTTGAGTGAATAGAAATGTTTCATACAAAACTGCTAATTTGAAGAGCCTTTTGAGGGGTAATTTTTTGTAGCTTTTGGGTGGGTTTTTAAATGGTGGGGTCATTTTAACTTAGCATTATCTGGAAATGTTTTGGTCTTAAAAATTCTAGCTCTAGTTATTGCATTCTAAATTGTGTATGAAGTAAATTAATCTAAATCTTGAGCTGAAGTTGAAATGGGTTGAACAAACGGTAAATGGAAACGTGTTATTTTAAATGCCTTCTGATCCATTAATCTCAGCAGTGTGATGAGATTTGGTATTGCACAAGAGTGTTATGTTTGCAGTAATTTATATATTTTATTTTACTCTTTCATTGTTCCAGCCAGAATATTTATCCATTCTCTAAAATGTATGAGGTGAATAGTAAAACATTGTTTTCTGTAAAAGTACTTTTATTAAATTTTATCAATCGTTATTTCATGTAAATAGTGGCTTCTTGCTGCGAAGTAGGAACTTTGAATTTGTCTTGATGCATAATGCTATAACTAAGGGACTAAGTTTTATAAATTACATTTCAATTGATATATTTATGCCAAAAAGAGAGAACATTAGGAAAGATGAATTTCAACAAATCTCACGCAAAAATTGAAACCTTTTCATTTTAGGATTGAAAATCCTTTGCATCCTCCGCCCTCAGGGGCACATCTTCATTAGGTGTGTGTGCACATCTTCATATGGGCATTACAAACCCCGAGATACCTGAGTGATCTTTTCTTCCCTTTCATTTTTACCCCCCGTCTACCCTTCTGCCACCAGAGGGTTTGTTTTATGCTTGGTGCAGCTGGACCAAATATGGTTCTTGCACCATAGAATAGCAAACCAACCCACCCGAGAGTTGGTTTGTTACTACATATTGGATATTTTTATGTCATGTAATCTTTCTACAGTGTTAAGTTACTGCTTTGTACATTTATATTGAAAGAAATGGGTTGACTAGACTTGTTCATTTTCTATTTCATGGTGCATTATCCTATCAGTTTTTAATTTTTTAAACTTCGTTTTTAAAATTTTGCAATCGAAGAATTTTTATTTTGACCATTTAAAATCCATTTAAGCCCCTTATCTTTAAGATTTAAATTTTTTGATTGAGCTTTTCAGTTTGTGAATTAGTAAACTTTCGAAAATGAAATGTATGATGAAATAGTATTTTAAAGGGGATACATGATAAAAGTGGGCGATTCAATGTAATTTTTTTTCAAATCAAGTCTTGTTAACATGAGCTCCATAGGACAAAATTTGTTCACAGATCGTAGTTCATGTCAGGGTATGCTGATTTAAATCATCTTGATTTAAATTGTGTTTTTATTTTTTTTTTAAATCATGATTTAAATCAAACTTTAAATTTTCTTTTCTTAATTGAAATTTAATGATATTCAAAATGAAATAACCTGGTATAGAATGTGTTTTTTATTCAAATAAGTTTAAAAATTTTCTTATACTCAGTAACATCTGATGAATAACTTTTGAACTGAAAATAACTGGATTCTCTATTAGAGATGGTAGTATTAATTGGGATGCAGTGGTGTCAACTTGGAGAAATTATTGGGGGAAGTAAAACACCTTGTTTCATTATAATAGTGTTTCAAAACTATATCTTTTGTTAATATAAATAATTACTTATATTATCCCTATATTTGTAATATTTATCCCTCATATAGGAGGGGGACCAGGTACGAGCCAAAAAAATTTTAGGACCCATGAAGTTTGGGTCTGTAGAACTTTGTGCCCCTTCCAATAAAGTGATATGTTGCAAAAATCAGATTACTCTGTATATTTGTTTTTTAACTACTCATTTGGTTTTTCATTAGCAATATTTACTTTTACCTTTTATGGGGACACATGGGGTTCTGGCTCCTAGAAGTTGGCAGCCACGTTGCGATGACAACTGACCAACAAGTATTTTTTGCTCACTAAAAATAGACAGGATGAGTTTGGGGCAAATTCATACATTGCAAAAAGTATTTTCCATTAATTTTGATATTCTTTCCTGTGGAAAGGTTGCATAGGCTTGAACTGATTCCCTTCAAAGGAGGAATTTGCTATTTCTGATAAGGAAATCAGCACTGTTGAGCATTTGCTTTTAGTTTGTTAAAAGTGAATAGTGGCCTTTACTTCCTAGCTTATTTAGATTGGGATTGATCTCAGACCATCACCAATAGCCCATTGTGTTGCTTCAGTGCGACGTTAATTTAACTACCTACCTAGCTTATCTAGTAAACTCTCGGGAAGAAAATTGACTGTGCTTAAATAGAAAACCTTCATATTTGCAAAAGCAAAATATTCATCTAGTACCATGCTTGTAATTTAGAAAATTCAAGAGAAATTCTATCTTTCCATAGTTGGCATAAAGATCTACTTAGCCAAATGTAAGCATATAAATTTCAAATCATGAATGAAACTTTTCACAGATTTATTTAAAGTGCATCTTTTCTTTGTAGCCTTGTCAAACTATATGGAAAATTTCCATAAGCAATACATAGATTTTCCTACATACCTTTTGTTTATAATCAATATTTATTTCTCTTTATATCTATTTTAGATAATTCTGTAACATCTAGTGATGATTTACCATTCTATGATGAATGCTATGAAGTTCCTAGAAAACTTCAACCTGCTGATATTGTGGCTCTGACAACAGTAAATCCAGTTAACCAAATTCTGTCTGACATTTTAGGTAGTGAAAAATCCAAAAGTTCTGAAACATCAATGCTTCATTGTGAAAATGTACAAAATGATTGCATATTAGAAAGCCAAATGCTAAAATATAAGGGTGCTTCAAAGCTGGAATGGGATTTCCCATTATTTTCGTCTGATGACGAAAATTTGGATCCAAATTCTTTTAACAGCTCAAAGGAGAAGTCTGATTCTGATATTACTCCTGGAAATTCAGAGGAACAAAATTTAAAAGTTGGAGGTACTCTACTTACTAGTCCCGAATCGAAAATTTTAGAAACTGCCCCATCGCCAAACTTTCAAAATACAAAAAATGAAGTTCTTCGATATGTCCATAAAATCAACAAAGAAACAACTAGTTGTGATTTTGTAAATGAATCTAAAGAATCTGTAACAACTAAAGTTACTGAAATGGATGCTGGAGAATTGCATCCATCAAATATAGAAACATCTGAAAATCCTTTGAATCAAATTGTTGAATCGTATAAAAAGTGCCATGACAAAATTAAAACTTTTTGCAACGACATAAATAATTATGATTCTCAAAATAAAATGCTCAGCCATAAATCTTCAAATTATATGCCTTGTGAAAAACCTACAGGTGGTTCACAATTAGCATCTACAGTTGCCAATAATTATGTGAATACATTTCCTATTAATCATGGAGATATGTTGCACAAAAATCAATCATCCAGTTACAGTACTGTAATAGTCAGTCGCTCTGATGTGAAAGATAATCAAGAGACTTCAGGCACTCCTGACTCAATAGCTCAGTATCCTCAATACAAAAGTAATTCAATGGCATCATGGCGTAATAATAAGCTATTGCTGGATGCTATTGAAATAGAAAATTCCAGTCCATCACCTTTTCCAGAAATAGAACCATTATTTGTTAATCGTAAATTAAATGTGATAGGAAAATGCACAAAAGATGACTTCAATGAAGAATATCAGTCTTCTGACTATCTTTTATTTTTTAGTAAGACATCTAAATGTGTTGCTGAGCAACATCAAAAATCAAGTGTGAATTACAATGCTTTCAGAAAATCTGATAATTTAACTGAAAGTTTAGTTTCTGAAAAACCAGTAGACAATAATGTTCATTCAAGTCATTCACTGAACAAGGCACCAATTTTAAATTATGTTTGTAAACAAAATAAAATCTTAAGATCTAAAGCAGGAATTACAACTGTAAATCAGAAGTCTGAGCTTCCCTTTGGAAGCAAAATACAAAACAAAGCAAGTTTACTAACAAAATATGATACCCCTGTTTCTAGTTTGTTTATTGACAATAGTTTCAAAACAAGTTCAAGTTTACAGATCAGTAACACAATTGACATGCATTCTTCCCAAAATATATTTTTTCCGAACCCTCATCGAGATGTTTCTGCATCTAAGTTTGAGAAAAGTTTGGCAAAGGTTAAGAAAATATTTTCTGATTTGAAATTTAACACTAAAGAAACTGATGATGTTCTTGTGTTAAATTCTCAATATAATAAACGAAATTCAGATATTAAAGCAATAGATGTAATAGATTTGTCTTCAGATGACTCATTTGAGGAGATATATTTCCTTGGAGAAATTTCTGCATCTAGCAAGAAAACACCCGGGTGCTCTAATAAAGTACATTCAAATGTCAAGCATCCTCAAGAAGTCTGCTCTAGAGATTTAAGTGATTCAGAAATATTAGATGATAGTCCCAGTCTTCTTACGTTAAAAGATATTCCGAAAGACTTACTACCTTCAGCAAAGCTTTCCAGCGACAAGTTATGTTCGGGAACATTAAAAAGAAAATCAGATGAAAATGAATTTTTGTTCCGAAAATTTGTAAGGACAGAAACTTCGTCAGATCTCCCTGTTGAATGTTGCGACGATTTGGGAATTGATAGTACTCCGGAAGATCTGTTTCCAATTAGAAAATCTCAAGGATCGTATTCAAAAACTGCTCATGATGATATCTTATGTATTTCTGATGATTCGTAACAGTAATTTGCTTTGGGAGATTATTTTTTATAAACTGTGATATGTGCATCAAATTTTGTGATAAACAAAGATTTGTGTATTTTTGTAACAAACATTGGAACATTTTACTTTTATATTTGAGATCCTTTGACCTTAAATATTTACTTAAATATAACAGAATTATTAAGAACAATTTTTGCAATGAATTATAATATTTTTTAATTTTATAATGTATTATGAATTTTAGTGCATGTTTTTATAATTTATTGTACTTTTAGTAAGTTATTTCTTTTAGACGTGTTTGAAAATGTCAGAGTGAAGATATTTTGATTATTTTGAATTTTAATCAATGCTACTACATAACTACAAAACAAGACTCAGTATAAAATATTGTTGCTGTATGGGATGATGTAAATTGACTGTAGTAGACTACACAATTATAGTAATAAGTGTTACGTGCACTTCATATGTAACCCTCTGAGCATCCAGAGAAAGCTAATGCTTTGAAAAACACTTCTACTTTTATAGAACATTTCAAAAATGCTTAGGTTCTGAAATTCCTCCCCCTTCAACTTGCAACACAGTGGAATGATTTACAGTTTTACCATACAACACATTTCAAAATCCACTTATGCTAGCCAGTTTGTTCGAGTCAAACACTTGGAGGGTTAATTGATAATCTCTTTCTAGTCTACTCTTAAACAGGGTGAGTCTAAATTGTTTTTACAAAATAAGAGGGGTGATAGTACCCATCCAGACGAGCAATAATTGCCATGGAACATAGGGTCGCATTCCACTCTGAGAGGCAGAAAAGAGTAAAGTCGAAACGCGTCGAGCATGAACAAGTCATCGCCTCTGACGTCGTTTTGTACCTGCCTACACAGCATATCTCCTAAGCAAGATGGATTGGACGTGGCGGACCTGTGACTTGGCCTCCTCGCTCACCGGACCTCAACCCACTGGATTTTTTCTTCTGGGGGCACATGAAATCTTTAGTGTACCAGACGCCTGTGGACTCGACTGAAGATCTCGTAGCGAGAATCGGTGTTGCCGCAGACAAAATTAACACAACACCTGGAATCTTCGAGAGGGTGCGCCACTCATTCCTTCGCCGGTGTGAACTGTGCAACGACATGCGTGGCCGCCACTTTGAGCAATTGCTTTGAGTTTTTCTCTGATCAATAAATCAGATTGTGCAACTTTTGGTATCATTCATTCGCTTTCCCAACACTGTTGTAAGTTCATGTTGAAATTTTAATTTTACTCTTTTCTGCCTCTCAGAGTGGAATGCGACCCTATGTCCCATGGTAATTATTGCTCGTCTGGATGGGTACTATCACCCCTCTTATTTTGTAAAAACAATCGGAGTTTGACCAGTTTTGTATTAAATGAGTTTATGGCTATTTTAAAGTTTATATTTAACTATATAAAATGTGATACATTCATTGGGTCTGTATAATCAATTTTATACTGTCAACAATTATTTATTATTTATTCTGCTGTCAGATGATATCAACAAAATTGATTTTAAATGGAAAACTTATTTATGAAACATGAATGTTACATTAAAAAAAATGTAATGTATAATGAACTTTTTTAAATTATGTTTTAGAATGGTTTCACTTTATACTGCTTTTATTTTCAAAGCTTTTGGCTTATACATTGTTTTTCAAAAGTTATGCTCAAAGAAATAAATCAGGTGTAATGTATGAAATTCTGAATCCAAATTTCACAGGAAAGTACTTTACAGCTATGTAGTTATACAAAATTTAATGTAACGAAACATTTACATTTAGGGTTTTTACAATAAATGATGCATGGGAAGGTTAGATTCTCCAAATTATGTTTAACCCTTCATTAGTTGCAGGTCTTTTTAACAAATGAGATCGGGATGCACCTGTGAAATGCTCAACATTCTTTAGTTACTTACGCATTGATTATTTCTTTTTTACATATGTAATAGTATGTGTTTTAGGGCATACTAAAAAACAAATAACTAAAAAACGTATGATTTAAATTTACTAATGATAACATTTTTTAGTTATTCTTCTCATTGTGTAACATTGAAAAACGTCCCCATGCACCTGTCGGGATCAGTGCAACTAAAGGAGGGTTAACGTGAAATCTATTTATCTAAATCCCACTTTGGGAGCTAGAACCTTTACATTTGATTCATCTCCTTAATTAAGTGCACAGATTGCCACTGCAATATTAAGAGGAAGATGGTAAATAAAGACAAAAAAACGATAGTCCAGCTGCATAATTTTCTAACAGCTTTGTTGAGAATCTTCCATATATTTGTGTAATTGAGGTGAGGCCCATTGACTGTTTGCTCATGTGATATTTGTACTCTATTTAAGACTGCAAGCTTTTGCACAATGAAATTCATGCTTGCGACTTCCATTTGAGAATTTGCATTTGAGGCTTAACTTTTAAAATGTTCTGTATATCTAAAAAGAGTTGACTAATGTAGATCTTTATTATACTTTTTATTCTGATTTTTATGTCATATTATATTTTAATTGTGTATCCTGTTACAGAATTAAAAAGTGAGCTCATGAAATATTTTGTAAATAAAAAATATGACAGAACTTCTCTTTCACTGAGTTACTAGTATAAATATGTATGGAATATTTCAAAAAGAGTATAATTGTTGCTTTCACTTAGAAAGAACAATAATCAAATAAATCTTAATTTTCAAGAAAGTTTAAAAGTTTTTCTATGGTTAGTCCCTTGCATAATTAGTTATTCACTTGAGAAGGGAAGAAATATTTCAAGAATATAATTGTTACTTTCACTTGGCATGAACAATCATCCAATAAATTTAATTTTCAAGAAAGTTTTCCCATGGTCAGTCCCTTGTATAATTAGCTATTCCTTTGAGAAGAGTCAGATGATGGAGGCTATATACAATATTATTTCCAATTACTCAACTTCAGATTTATCCCTTATGCTGTGTGATTTCTTTTTTATTTTACACTTATTACTTTTCACATATTTTAATAACATTGACGAGTTAAAATTTCTGTTCTATCAGTTTTGTAATGTATTACTGAAATTCCTATGATTTCAAAATAGCTGCCTAACTGATATAGTGGTCATAATTTTTTGTCTTCCAGCTAATAGGTTCTGGGTTCGTTAGAATTCTGGTCTGTAAGTGCATGGATGTTGGTGACTGTCCCTGTTTGAAATATCAGTGGCTTACTTACAAATAGCCATCAGTTCACCCCTTGTAGTGGCCGAAGAATTCAGGCATTAAAAGCAATTTCAAAAGAAGTGTATTGTATATTATAAAATACTATATAGTTGAAGCTTTATGTGATCAAGTGTGACAAGACTCAATTAATTTACTGTTGCAATGAGTGTTTTGAATTGCTTGGTAATAGATAAAATCGGTTGACGTGTTAATAGATTAAATCGGTTTGCTTCTTAATAGATAAAATCGAAACTCAGCTTGAACGTTTCAGTTTTTGTTCTGTTATTTTAATTTACATTAACCATTTTGAGTATAATAGAAAGTAATAATCAATTTGAAAATAAGCATTTAGTGTCAGAAAAAGATTACAAATTTCAAAAATCGTCGAAAAATAAAAATTTCTAATTTCCTTGCCATATTATTTCTAATATCAATTGCTACTTTTCTTTTTCCCCCACAAGTTTTTAAAATGTAAGCGACGGATGTCAATTATTAAAATGATTGAATGTCAATGCATTATTTTGTAACATGAGGCACCATTGGATTCTACTCCCTCATCCATGAAGTACTTATTGCCTGTACACTCAACTGACACCGCCATGTCTTAAATTTTGGAGCCTGTCGTTCTCCCTTATTTTTAGTTGCCTGTGACCAGTTTTCAACAGGACAATGCGCGACCACATGTGTCATGCAACGTACAACAATTCTTGAATGTTTATCGGGTTTCACTTTCCAGGGCCGCCGGTTTACCAGATCTGTCGCTAATCGAACACGTCTGGTCGATGATCGATTGGCACACTACAGGCCAGCTGCGGCTAAGCCAGATATACTTTGGCACCGTATGGAAGAAGCATGAACTACTTACCCCAAACACACGTGCAAAGCCTCTTTCCTTCAATGCCAAGATGTGTACAAAATATTGATTGCGTTCTGCAATTCGAACGGAGTTGCAATTTCAATCATTTCATCCTTGCGCCTTATGTTATTTGTATAATAAACATTGCTTTGATATCTTGTCCTTCATGATGTTGCAATTTTGATGCCCAGATGTGAATAATCATTTTACATTCCTAAGCATGATTTGATATTGCGATTTGAAAAATAATAATTTTTTTAATTAGCCCCTTTTTTGCAGTTTCAAATTTATAAGGATTATATTCGTCATTTGCAATAAGTGTAAAATAATTTCCTACTCAAATCAAATGTGTAATATTTCCCCTTTTTATGGCTTCAAAATGTCGGCAATTTCATTCTATAGTTATCCAGTTGTCATTTTCGTTACCAACTACTCTGTACCAAAATATCAACTGTAAAAGACAATATCGGCATATAACGTTTGATCATTAGCTTACGTAAGTAATAAGAATTCGTTACATGCAATAAAGAATGGATGTAGTGATTGTAAAATGACAATTATTGTTTAATCGTGCTTTGAATGAACATCATGTTTTCACTACGTCATTTTTAACTCGTTTAAATATTGAAAGTAATTTTGTAAATATTTACTCCAGTGTGAATATACTCATCCTCTTTGGTTGGGATTGAGATACATGTATCTAGCGTATTATACATATATTGTTAGTGACGACTCGTGTATACTATATCACAAGTTCCTCATTAAAATATTTCCCAAACGTGGGATATATCTTATCAACAGTACACGGTTTGAAATTCATTACGCTGATTGAATACATCCTGTTCCACTGTTGTATATATAGTGACGGAGATACAATTTAAATCCGGTTTCATTTCATCTGTCGACAAAGATGGATATAGAATTGAAACCATCTCATTACTACAATCTCTCAGCACAAATATCGATAAAAGGTTTTCTTTGTTGTATATAGGTTTTATCCTACCATCTATAAAATATCGAGGTAAAGCTAGACTTTTTGGGACCTGGGGCAAATGTGTCTGATGCCCTCATTCCAGAACCAAATTTACGTATTTGAAAAATGATGCTAAAGTATATTTAATTAGGTAAAAATATACTAATCAGTACTGCATTTATTTGCAGTACTGATTGGTATATCTTTACATAAATTATGTTTAAAATTAGCAATATTAATTTGTATTGATGCCCCCTTGTCTTGCTTTTTACTCTCCAGACTGAAAAGAGGAAATTGTTGCTTTCTCTCCTCTTTTCTGAATAGTTATGCCCGGGACTACAAGGAAGAATTGACTTTTAAACTGTATTTTATAGATGTATTCAATGAACTGTGCAATTATGAAAGCTTTTCTTTTATTACCAGAAATGAATTTGTTTTCTTTTCGAAAACAAAAATTGTTAAACATAAGAATAAAGTCATATTCGTTTATATCTTAATTTAATTTCAAAAAGCTGAAAAAAAAAACGGAAATTGTCTCATTAGCTATGAATTTGGTGAAAATTGGCGAATTTTTTTTATTTTGCATTTTATTCATTTTCCTACAATTAAACGTTACTGCATTTTACATCATTATATTTTTATAACCATCAAATTACATTTTTACTAATATATTTTGAGATAATTTACTTACTATGAAAATTATTTTCTTAGTACGAGTCTAAAAAATCTCATTCTTTATGAGTTTCATATAGAATTTTAAACTGATTAATTAAAATGATCATGCAACTAAGTAAACTATTTCAATCAGTGCACTAATAGCTATAATATTGAAAATGTGGCAGTACGAAAGTCTTTAAATCAGCATATCAACCTTTAATTTGAAATTAATACGGATGGATAAAAATATTTTATAAAACTACTCAATAGAAATATTTTGACGCTATAACTTGTGATCTATCATAAAACAAATGTATCTCGAAAAACCTAGATATTAAAATTCCAAAGTGCGCTAAATTCAAGTTGCGAGAAGTATGAGACCTGAATGTCCAATTTCAAACGCAAACCGAACATTTTTCGCGTTTAAGTGCTTTTTTTTATTATTTTATCGAGGACAACTAGGAAGGAAGGTAGTTGAATTTACGTCGCACTGAGGCAACAACGGGCTACTGGCGATGGCCGAACTAAGAATCACGATAAGCTTGTGTTACTTTTTCTAAATAATGAATGGGAAAGTAACTGAACAAAGCTTTTATTGTAATGGTAAAAAGAAAGTTAATAAGAGTATGAAACAGAATTACACTTATTCATTGAGTCCATTTTAAATTAAAATGTCATTTTAAAAATTATTTACAGTGATTTTCTAATTTTTCATTATAAGATTAGTGGTGAAGGTTATTTTGCAATAAATTATATTTATTTTAGGATGAATTTTAAGATAGGTATTTTAATTATAATTAACATCGCAATGGAGCAACACAACGGGCTATTGGCGACGGTCCGCGATCAAACCCGAAGGGAAAGATCCTAGGACAACACGTAATTTTTAACCACGGTCAGGTGACAAGATCTGTCCTGAGCCGGCACCCCCCTCTTCAAACTTCCACACCACGCCAACGTGAGGACATTTGAGGCCGCGACAGATTTAACTTGCACCAGCTCCCTTTGGACACGAGTGTCTTTGGTTGGATAGTCGAACTCGAAACCCTCCGGTTGCTAGTCCGTTACTCCTCCAACCGGGTTACCGCGGCCTTAAGTTATGAAGGAAAAATAATTGTTTAAGTACATTATTTCCTTCTTAAAATGAGAAGAGGAACAGAGAATCGAATCCTTTTGATTTCATGAATTGATTGACGAAGCTCCAAATCATTTCAATAAAACAAGTAATTTTTGAAAATTATTAAAGTTGCGAAATAAAAATACTAATTGATTTATTTATGGGCATATGCTTTCGAGAGAAATCTTGTTCTTCAATTCTACTTTGGTTTTCGGTTCAACAAGCTTTGGGTTCGAGTCCTGATCATGGCATGGATGTTCGTAGTGATTCGGAATCGACTTTAAGCCGTACGCCTCCGATCTAATAAGCCCTTGTATAGCTAAAAATGACCGTAGAGCGACAAACCAACTTTCACAGAGGCGAACAGTTAGCTTAGTCATTGTACAACTATTCATATACTATGAATAGCTTAAAAAGAGATGTTTTAAACGCTATCAAAGCCTATTAAATTTGATGTTTCAAGATAAACATGATCGTAGCTGACAATTCGGATCCCTTGTTTTATCCCTTCCACATAAAAGTTAAGGCGAATGTTTTTAGCTTTGCTCATTATTTTCTGATTGTTTCCGATTTCTCAATCATCTCAGTGACGGATTGGCGGAACAGCTGCAGTATAGACCCCCCAATCCATTTGGCGACTTTTTTTGTCGCCAAGCCTGACGTTACTTGGCGACATTTTTTAACAGACGTATTACATAAAAATGTACATAAGTTGAATATAAGTTATTCTAATCTTTTAACAGATTTCACTGTAAATTAGGGTTTCCTGTTTAAACTGGGCTTCCAGTTGTGAACTGAACCCTCAGTCGCGCCCCATTCGATTTTTTTGTAAAATGGAAAACGAAATTTCAAAGCAACCATTATAGAAACCCTGGCGTTTTTTTATGTGCAAAGAAATTGCACATTCGCCATAATAAATAATGTTAATCTTGATTATATATAAAAATACAGTTATCACAGTCAATATATAAGTCTGGGTTAAATATGTCTATATATACAGAGCGTAGGGACGCTGTAGGGTTGCTAGAATGGAGTGGAAAAAAGTAGAGGGTTACCAAAAACAACAAATCGCAATTGAAGGTTGGCGACAAAAAAAGTCGCCAAATGGATTGGGGGTCTATACTGCAGCTGTTCCGGATTGGCTAAGATGATCGGACCAGGAAACCGTATGGAGAAGCTTTAAATGTTAAAAGTGAAACTTTCCACCGAAACATTGCTCCAGTGTGACGTTAATTAAAATACCTACCTCCACCGAAACAGACCCTCGAAAGCAGAACTATAATCGCTCAATGAAAGATAAAGTAAAATTTAAATAGTGAAAAAATCTTACGTAAAGTGCGAATGAAAATATGACCTGCAATCGTTGTTTTTCAGAAAGAATGCAACGACACTAGTTTTACAAACGCTCCATCCCCACCCGGGAGAAATAAAGTTTCGAGGAAACTACCCCCATCCCACAGATTTAAAAAAGGGACGAGGTTTTTACCTCCCCCAAACAATCCTTAGAAACACAGTAAAGTGCGAAATTTTTCCAACAGATGCCGCTGCATGTACAGGTAGGCCAAAGTAAATCTTGCCTGTGAACGACTTTTGAACGGATCTTTTTACTGACTTAACTGAAACGAATCGAATCTTTCAAAAGAATCGATTTGTCCATTCATCAGTGTAAGAGGATACTAGTGTGTTTTTCTGTGTTGATAAAGTATAGCTCAATTAATCATAGTCATGCTTGCTTTCGATTATCATTCTGTGGATTTAAATTGTTGGGGTTATTACTACAGTAGGAACCTTTGGATGACAGGAAACCAAAATGACCGTGGTACCCCATCCCACTGATTGAAATAATTAGGGTCTTCCGGTACTGCGTGATCACTACTCGGTCCCTGATAAGGAACCCCTGGCAAGTTTGGAGGTAAATAATCCAAATACAAAGGAAGATCTTATCTAGATAGTCGTGGTCCTCGCCGGATCTGTAATCTGTCTCACAGCTGCAAGGAAATGTGAATAATGATATCCGACAAAAGTAATTATCATTAATTTAACTATTCTATGAAGTCAGGAGAGAAGATTTAAAAAAATGTTTTTTGGAAAACATTTTTCCAAGAGAAATAACAAGCTTAAATCAATATTTCTGAAATGCCACCCCTCTAGATATTGGCACCCTAGGCCGCTGCCCTTGTCCCCCCCCCCCCCTAAGCTACGCCTCTGATGAAATCAATACTTAATGTGGTGATATTTTTACCAGTTTACAAATGAGGAATTCTAGTTTTTCTTTGTCACTTTAGTGCAACACATCAAGAACAAGGCACGATAGCCCAGTTGGAAGTCCTCTTATAGAAGTTATCCCTTGTAGGGACGCCTGGCTTCCCATTTTGAAACGGTTAGAGCTAGACACATAAATGTTCTAGGCACATTAAGGCTCCTAAAGTGCATGCATTTTCTCTCATTCGATGTTCTGATACTTTCTTAATGTTCTAGATGGGCAGTGAAACGTAATAGGGCCAATCCCAACCTTTAAAACACTAAGTATACTTAATTTGTTATGAGTAGAATACTTTCATGTAGGCTGATAGGTCATAGGTGATTCACCAAGTTTTTGTTTCTCAAAACAACATTTTTTAAGCTTACTTTTCCTCTGAGCGTCACGAGATTTCCGAATAATGTCGATGAGCCTTTGCTCCACGACACACATAATGACGAACTAACCTCATAAATTTGTTTTAAAAATCCTATGAAAGATTCATTGATCAAGAAGATCAAAAATGTTTAATGTTGCAGAACGAAAACATGCATGTAAGCCCTTCAGAAAGTTAGAGTTAATTTAAGGATTGGAAAATTTTGTATCAAACTACTCATAATAGAATATATGCTACCAGAAAAGTCACTGCTAGAAATATTAAACTACAGATTTTCCGGATGGATACTAAAATTTGTAACGAAATTTAGAAAGATTACGATTTAGATATTTTCTTAAAATAGGGGTTAAAATCTAAAACATTAGCAATATTTAATTTTTGTAGCAATCAAAGTACACCAAAAGGCCTATCTATTAAAGTCGAAGTACCGGTACACCTGCTTCCCCAAGTTACATTTCCGAATAGTTTAACATTTTGGTTATATTACGAGAGTTTATTTTACTCTCCGAGGCTACTCAAGAACGTGTAGAGAGCTCGTTTAGGGACATGAACTGAAATGGAAAAGGGCATCGGTTTTCGGAGGAAGGCTAATATTCTCTGACATACACATTATTTGTTTATACACTCCCCACATACTATCAGTTGTAGAATAAAAACTGCCATCTTGAATCCTTTTCACATAAATTTATGCAACTATATTTTCAGGGGAAAATATGTTAGCGAAGAACTATTCGTAAAAGGACAAATGAATGGGAACACTAGAGGAAATGTTTATCATCCAAGGTTTCAGCATTTCAACTTATAAACAATTCTTTTAAATAAAACTAAACGAATTCTGTGGTGCATATATTCAAACTTTAAGACATCATTGTACTCGGGGTCAAGTTAACTTGATTATACAAAATACCCTACAGACAGTGGCGTAGCTACTGCGGCAACAGTGGCGTAGCGAAGAGGGCAACGGTCCCGGTGACAATGTCTAAAGGGACTGCATTTTAGAAATATTAGTCTTGTTTCTTCTTACAAAATGTTTCTTATTTTCTCTTTGGATTTCAGAGCAGTTTTATTAGTGTTTTACTGATGTCGGAATCAACAGGCTGTTTTCATTATAGCTGTAAGTTTATATAGTATTATATAGAAATTATATATAATTGATTCAAAGAATCAAGTCTATTGAGATAAGAATGCAAATAAAGAAAGAAAATTTAAGATGAATATCCACAATAATAACCCTACATCGCGTTTCGTTTATCTAACCTGTTAGGGGTTCCTCTCCAGGGCCAAGAAGTATAATAGCCGATAGAACAAGTGAGCTAGTACAGGAAGATCTTAATTCCTTCAATCTGAGATAGGGTATGGTAATTTTATTCATCAATCATCCAGATTCCTACTGTTGTTAATGGCAGCAGTGATTTAAACCCACATGTGCAAGGATGGTACTCATTAGTAAGCAATACATTGAAAGGAAAATTCGATCTAGAAAGCACGGTAATGATAAGTATGTTTGAAACTAAATCTAGGCCATTGTATTAATTTAAGTGATTGAGATTGATTAATTGATTGTGTTTATCAGAACATAAAAACAGATTAGGAATCTTAAATGTTTACACAAAACGGGATCATCCTGCTGATTATACGAACTCTATACCTCCCATTAGCACAATATCGGGAGTCTTCCGATCGAGTTCAGCTTCATTGACAGTAGAAGCGCACAATCTTTTTCTTACTTGGTTGTTTATTGGGCAAATAGGTAAACTTTACTTCTGTAACAAGTTTAATTTTTCTTCAAGAAAGTACTTTTGTAAACACTATTGCCATGCATCATTGACTATTAAATCTGAATAGACGGTATAATGTGATATGCCCCTTTTTCTGTGAAATTTGAGAGGGTTGCGAGTTCGAATCCTACCAGAGACCGTCGTGTACAAAGGGGGCTGGTGCACATTAAATCTGGTATGCCTCAAATGTCCTCACGTTGACGTGGTATGGAAGTTTGGAGAGTGATGCCAGCTCTGGTGTGTCCTCGTCATCTGACTGACCGTGGTTTAAAATTACGTGATGTTCTCGGTTCTTTCCCTTCGGGGTTGATCCCGGACCGTCGCCAATAACCCGTTGTATTGTTCAACTGCGACGTTAATTAAAATACCTACCTGTGAAATTTGAACATAAAATTGGTCATACTTCGCTTTGCTACCTGATTAAAGAAATATTTCTGTACTTTTGAGAATTCTAATATTTGCTTACGATTTTCTTTCCTGTTTAGCTCTGTTCTGTTCCAAACCCTTTACCTCTCTGTACTTAAGGGATTTGCATTTATGATATTTTGGGAAACGCTTAATAACGAAGTAATTCTAACAGTCAAAGCTATGGATTACTTAAAAAGTCTAGAATAAAGTTGCGTTTCAATTAGATTAAATTTTGGATTTAACTATGTCTGATCATAAAATTTATTAGGTATAAATTATGATTGGATTTCTTTTCAAGGAACTTATGTTATATTTCTTTTGAAATAACTCGAATTTAAATATAACTAAAATAATTTATGTAATTCTATAGCATTCTAAAAATTGTGCAGAAATATTTCAAACCAATTTTAGCAAGGTATAAGATTCGACTAATATTATTTGTTTCCACTAAGATATTCTATCATAACGTTAGAATTATATTATACGAATAATTCTATTATGTGTTATAGAAAGCTATTTTGAGTCGATTTCTTCCGTTTTCTTTTGTATGTAGAAATTATACTTTTAATGTTATTAGCTATAAAATGAACAAGTTCCGCCAATTTGGAAATTTTTAGCTTTTCCACTTTTTTATTCTTTTTCTGGTGAGTCATTTCACTTGTAGCATTTATAAATAGTATTAGTGATATTTATTTTTACTTGTAATTTTCCAAAAACGCTGGTTGGTTTTTATGGCGCAAGAGCCATATTTGGCCATGCTGCGCCAGATACAAGACAGACTACATATCAAGTAATGGACATACACACAAGGAAGGTTTTACTGACACAGGAGAGATAAATTCACCTTAGGAGGAATTAAACCTGCGACGCCTTCAACTCGCAGGTTTCTAGCTCGGGCAACCTGCAATAGTCGCCATCGTGGTCCCTCTTCTCAAATGGACGTTCTACCATCAGTAGTGTTTTATTATCCGAATTTTTCTAAGTTGCTGAGAAAGCCATATTATCTTACTTTTGTTTGCATAAATGATATCAGCGAATTAAAATAAGTAATTAAATGAATCATAAAATTATTTTTAATCGTAGCATTATGCTGAAATTTGTGTATTTAACTCCTTTAGCCGCAGAGCTAACTAAATACTTGACGTTTCTTATTGACAGAAACAACAAAAATCAAATGTTTTAGCATAAGGAGAATTCCTTTAATCTCCCAATTTTTTACGTTATGCTCTGTATTAAATCTTTTGATTAAAAAACTGACTAGCCGAGTGCAACAATTGATTTATTAGCAAATACGTCGTCAAATTCAATGATAAATTCTGCATATTTGTATAGTTCTCTATGTATCCTTTGCAAGTTGTAAATTGCGAATTTTTAATTAAAAAATGACCACGTAAAAACAGTTTCCTCCATTGACATTATCGAAATTATCATAAAATAATTACATTATTCTTGCGAAATTCATTTAATTATTTTAATTTAGAAATGAGTTTCACGAGTAAATCCGCTTTTAACAAAATAAATCAGATCTACAGATTGCATATCAAATACTTACTATATTCTGAATTTCCCTTTTCTCGATTTAAAATAGAGGCATGGATTTTTAACACTACTGCAAAATTGCTTTGTCTAGCTATTTTAAAGTCATGTGAAAGTAAATTCGTTTCGCAAAAGTAATGTATTGGGAATAGAAATTATATTGAAAGTAACTAAAGTATAATTCATTGTAATCAATAATTAGTAACACGAATAAGAATTATTTAATGAAAATTAATATGGCAGTAATTAGGATATAATTTTTCTGTAATAACATATTTTAATATATAGTTTGCATTTACATTTTTTCTCGACACATTCTTCTTCATTCAGTCTTTTTACATTTATAACATATCAATTTTGTTTCGGACGAAGGACGGTATCAGCATTATTCGCCCATGTCTCAAAAAAGTCTAGCTACACCTATGCCTACAAATAGGGAAAAGTTTTAAGAGAGTAAACTCTGATTTGTTGAGAGTAAAATCACGCCCTACCAACGTCATTATTATATTCGTTGAAACATTATATTCGAATATTCGATGAATTAATTCGAAATGTGATATTCGTTGAAAGTATTGCAACGTGTGGTCAATCAGTAAAACAAAATCAAAACTATCTAATTTCAAAATAAATATATATTCCGTATTTTTAATTTGTTTTCAAAATTTATTTAACATTCACTTATTCTAACATCAATTTATGGTATCTGTTTTAAGAACAATATTCGTATGGTGGAAATATCTACTTCATAGTATAAATACGTATCATCAAGTTGATTCGAAGTTTCAATATTTAACCAAATCGCGTTAATTTTTTAAATAAAATTTCATGATTCAGATATATTTGCAAAAGGACCCTTTCAGCTCAAAAAGAAAAGGGCAGGGCTTGAACCCCTTAAGGTGCCTCCTGCGTGGTTCTACTCAGTGAGTAATAGTCATTGAAAAGACGTTCATTAATACAGACGCTAATTCATCGGTTCCTTGCTCAGAAGGGAACCAGATTAGTAGGGAAGCTTGAAAAAATTCGTTTGTCTTTATTAAATTTAATGTGGTACAAGTTTACTGCATGATTATTTAAAGAACAATGAGACGGACTTCATAATGGGAAAAAGATATGATCAGTACCTACCATGCTGTGCTGTCCGTCTACTATAAAAACTGCTCTAGACTCAAATTCTTCCCTTGTCTGTTATCTGACCTTATCCTTTTTCCATGAGGTGCTTGAAGAAATGTATTAAGTTTGTCAAATTGGGGCACTTAGTGACAATTTGGAAATATGTTTGAAAAGATTTTTAATTATCACAAAAGATCTACAATAGTTAACTACTTTTAGTACCTTTTTCCGTCAACATTTGCAAAAACAAAATAAAATTAATCATCCCAAGAGTCACCTCCGCTCAAAATCAATGAGCCATTTCTATAGCGACCGGGATCAGTTCTCGTGGTAGACAGACTGGAGTCAATTCAGACAGACGAGACTTAATTCAGAGCTGTGAACTTCGAAACATGTCAGGGATTTTTATACAGTACTTTAAGGAAGCCTGACTCTTGCATCACAGTTGAAGGCCGAATTGGAATTGAAAATTTTCAAGTAATCAAGAAAATTTCGAAAGGAGGTAAACTTTCCCATTTCTAGTAAAAATTAAACGCTACTGCTAGGACGTAGAAGGAAATCTCTTATCAACCCTCTCCCTATCTATACAAGTTATCGGAATGAAATAAACTACCCACCAACTTCGTTTCCTTTACTTCATTCTACCGCTTTCTTCTATTTGACCAGAAACAAACACGTGGATTTTTTTTACTTTTGTCTTTCTGTAACTTTTTGTTTTATCACTTTGGAACAACCTCTTCCAAAGAGGAGGTCGTGACGGTCATTTGTCCTCTCCTTCCCTGAGGTAAAGTGACATTTCTGTCCGAAGAAAGAGGGTTACTCAGAAAAGACCCCTGCCATAAATTTTGCTCCGCATCTCCCCAAAGTATCTTGCTGTGGTTCTCTTTGTTGTTTTCTGCATGCTCCAGTAATCCCGTACAGTAACCCCACTTCACACGTTATAATGATACCCTCATTTTCGTGCAAATCCGCTGGACCGCAGTCTCCCGGCTCGGTAAATTCTTTTTTATTACACGACGGCCCGGTCCCAACAAATTTACTCATAATCTTTCCAATTTTTTTATATTTCATACATTGAACTAACATAAGTACAGTTAAACCTCATTAAGACGAACTCGCTTAGCACAAATTACAGATAATACGAACTAAATTCCAATCCCCGTCAAAATGTATATTCAAATAATGTTAATCATTATCTTAAGAATTCGAGTTGCACTAATCTCCGGTTAAGACGAACAAATTTTCGAAATTTATGGGCAAACGGATTCTTTTCAATCGTATTAGCAGAAACATTAAGTGATTCCGAAATTATGGAAGATTTATTTGGGAAAGAGAGTAAAGAATAAATTAAGATTCTAATGAAGACGAAGGAATGACCATGCCTTCTTTAACAGAAGATACTGCTGGCTTAGAAATTGTTCACTGCTTTTTGTTAGACAGCGAAAATTCATCTGCTCAATTAAACGTTGACCACATCAAAGACTTTAAAGAATGACACGAAAAAAGTAAAACGCAAAAATTGATAACAGAACTATTTCAAGACAAAAATTGCAAAATCAGGAAATATCTGTGTAATCAGGATTTAGCTGTCCAATCAAGAATTATCTGTATAATCAAGAATCATATATGTAACCTTTGTGATGAAGAATACCATTTATCTGTGAACCAAGCATTTTACTCTAAATAATGTTAAGTACAATAATATTTTATTTTATTGTTGAAATAAAACTTTTTTCTGAATTCGGATACCACGAACTACTGTTAAAATGAAATATTTTTGTGAAATATTTGTTTGAATTATTCCCGTGAAATTCATCAAAATGAGGTTTGAATGTATTAATTGTGGAATAATCGTAGAGAATTGGTAAACTTATGTATACGGTGTGGAATGTTGGCAAATATTAAATTACATTTTAATTAATTATCAATCAGTGGACTAATGACATCTTATGGCGTGCATTAGTTTTCTCTGGCCAACATCATTAAATTAATTTGTGCTGATTTTCATTGACATATTTAATAACCCTCATGTAATGAAAATTCACAGTAGAAAGACAAAACAACCCCCAAATATATAAATTTGCAATATAATAAGTTGAAATTTAATATAATCCAAATAAGTTGAAAGGATGTTTACTGTATCAATCAGATACTCAAAATTAAAATTCTGCTCCTGGAATACTCCATAAGTGTATATACAGGGGAAAGGGGATTTTCTGTAGGGAAATTTCTGCTTCAGAGTGATCATGTAAATCACATTTCAGTCTTTCGCGCATTAAATTGAATTTATTCAAATCATCCCATTTCCATCTTAAAGCTTGAAAAGAAGAAACTAAAATAATAAACATACAGTTATTTTACAACACATTGGATGAACTTCTCTAATGCATTCAATCGAAATTGACGAAATATACCTCTAACTGTTCGGTTTGTCACTTTTTTATACACGAGGGTTAGTTAGGCATTGACGTACTGCTTAACCTTCTGAGGGTCACGAGATTTCCAAGTAGTATAGTATTGCTTTTCCCCATTAACATACATAACGATTAAATAGTCACATTTATTAGCCGAAAAATATCCCTAGAAAAGATTCTACTGATCAAGAAGGTCAAAACTGGATAGCAATTGTACAGGTAACACTGCAGGTTACACTGCAGGTTACAGAACGGATATATGCGTGTGGACTTTTCAAAGGGTTAAAATGGATTCCGAATTACTACTAACATATACGTCCCGACCGAAATTCGAAGCCAGCCCTTGTCAAACCGAGGATAAGAGCACTAACGACTCGGATATCTCTAATGGTAATGGAGTACGGTAGACCAGTTGGTTGAGTCGTGGATTAGCAACCAGAGGATTGAGAATTCGAAACTCGAACCAACCACAGTCGTGTACTTGGCGGCTGGCGCACATTAAATCTGTCGTGACCTCAAATGTCTTCACGGAGGCTTGGCGTGGAAATGTGCCAGCTCGGGTGTTGACCTCATCATCTGACCTTGGTTCCAATAGTCCGTTGTGTTTATCCAGTGCGACGTAAATTCAAATACC
The DNA here is from genome assembly GCA_933210815.1 of Meta bourneti. Taxonomy (NCBI): domain Eukaryota; kingdom Metazoa; phylum Arthropoda; class Arachnida; order Araneae; family Tetragnathidae; genus Meta; species Meta bourneti. The sequence goes on along the minus strand of OW119929.1, from coordinate 49,325,173 downwards.
TCTTATGGTAATGATACGTGGAAAAAGACGATATACTAAAACATTTAAATGTTGCTGCACGAATTTTTTAGAACAAAATGCTGAATATCAGACATTAATTTTAATTTAGAGACGCGTGCTGAACGCACGTGACATAAGCGACTGATTGTAATTTTGATAAACTAAATCTCCTCGAAGCAGAGTTTCTCTTTTGTCCTGCTTTATCTGATGTAGATATTCAGATTTTCCCAAGGTATGACTTGTAAAATTCACCGCCATGCTTACAGCCGCATCCCGTCGTGTTATTAAAATTTTGTTATAGCTATAACAGAATTAATTTTTCCACTGCTTTTTCCCCTCCTAAAACCTTTTTAGCATTATGTTTCCATCGCACTTGACTTAGTACACACGCGATTGACTACTTACAAATATTTATTAGACGTTTAAGTAATTTGAATTTATCGCATTATAAGCTTAACTCTAATTCTGAATTTAAATCACTTATTAAAAATCCTTTTTTTCTTCGTTTAATTTTGTGATGTTTTCTCATAATTTAATAATAATAATTTGTTATTGCATTACATTTATATTAGTTATTTCTGTACCTTGGTAGGAAGTTGAATTTACATCGCACTGTAGCAACACAACGCTATTGGCGATGGTCTGGGATGAATCCCGAAGGGAAAGATCGACAATGATCAATTACGAGGACACCTCGTAATTTTGAACCACGGTCAGATGACGAGGTTAACAATTGAGCTGACATCCCCCTATCCAAACTTCAACACCATGTCCACGTGAGGACGTATGAGACCATAACAGACTTAACGTGCACCAGCCCACCCCCACGTGCACGATAGTTTTTGGTTGGATCGAGCCTCGAACTCGCAACTCTCCGGTTGCTAATCTACGGCTCTACCAACTGGGCTACCGTGGCCCCTGTACCTTGGTACAAAGAGGTAACAGCTTATTTGATGGTTTTTATTTCTTTAATTTTCAATCCAGCGTACAAAAAATACTCTCCAATATTTTGTTTCAGTTGTTATGTATTAATAGGAGGACCCATTAGAACTTATTTATATTATAACTTTCAATACATTGAACTGATTTTTTTTGGACAATCAGCTAATTCGGACATTAACCCTTTTTGTATCAAGGTGGAGATTACTGCTTTTATCTGAAGCAGAACACATGGCATGCATTTTGTATTTGCCTAATGCATAATTGAAGTTTCACTAATAAGGTAGCTGCCGTACAATAAATGGAAAATGACTGTGACATCTCTTACATATCTGCAGCTTGTAGGCAGCGCAAGCTCGATTCCTATATCTTGCTCTAGGTGTATTTCTTCCTTCTATGCTAGTAATATTTTCCTAGTCCATTAATTGATTTTCTTTATCCTGTTGGTACAGCTTGGCAAACATGTTCTTTGCGCCATATTCGGCCAAGTTTTTACACATTTCTTTTTCTGCTCATCTAATTTTGAAGAAAAACAATGCATTGTAACAATTTTTTCGACATGGAGGTAGAAATGAAAATAGATCAGAAGTATTTAAAGATTGACTGTACAACATTACTTTTTGAAATAAACAGTTTATTAAAATTTGTCATACCTTTACCCTGAATTATAAAATGCTTCGTTTCTCTCTTTTTCTCCTTGATTGATTTCATAATTTTACATTTCAACATTTTACTGTGTCTAACTCAAAATATTGTACCTGAGAACAATTGAAATATTTTAATGAATTAATGTAAAAAAGATAAAATATCAGTAGGTATTACATAAATGTAGTTTATTAGAAAAATCTAAGCTTTTGAGTAAAATTCTAGGTGTGTCAAATAGATATCAACAAATAAAATTCCCTGTTTAAACTCAAGTACTCTCCATTATGTACGTTTTGTCATAAAATTTAAAAGTATAAAGTAATAAAAAATAAAACAACATTAAAGAGGGGTAGGTTGTATAAGAAGTCTAGAAAAATACTTTTTTCGCTTTACAATGCGATATCAGTTTTCAATTTTAATCGTGACTTATAAAAATAAGTATACGTAACCCCGTATAGAAGGTAGTTAATTAACGTCGCTCTGGAGCAACACAATGGGCTATTGGCGACGGTCAGGGATCAATCCCCAAGGGAAAGATCCAAGGACAGCGCCTCGTAATTTTGAACCACGGTCAAATGACTAGGTCAACACTTGAGCTGGCACCCCACTCTCCAAACTTCCACACCACTCCAACGTGACGACATTTGAGGCCACGATAGATTTAACGTGCACCAGCCCCCTTGTACACAACAGTCTTTGGTTGGACCGAGTCGAACTCGTAACACTCTGGTTGCTCTTCCAACTAAGCGGTCATTCGTACGGAAGGAAAATATAAGAAGTTGTTTATGTTTATAAGATATCAATTTTAACCAATTATCTTAAACCATACATTTATTATTCTTTCAGTGATCAGCTACTCAGGTGGTCCAGGTGCAGGTGGTTTCTACAGCCATACCATACCTGTTAAAGTTTATACTCCTTTGGTATTACTGGTCATTCAGAGATTCTACCGGAAACAGTGTCAAGGATCTTCTAAGTCCAGTATAATCCATCAATCACATTAGTCACCGTGTACTCTGTACTTGGAGGTGTGGAAAAACTGAACCCTCCCTTTTGTTAAAGACGTCCGATGGCTTCCAGCTTTACATGGCTGAGACATAGCAAACAGAAGAATATTCCTGCTTGGGACATTTCCTGTCGACGTTCGTGAGATCAACAACATACACGTACACGCGAAGCCATGGATCCCTCAAGAAATCCATCTGAGTTTTCGGAGTTGTTGTATCAAAAGTTAAAAGCCCTTCAAAAGAACAGGAGGGATTGTTACTCCAATACTTTATTTGAAGATGATAATTTTTATGCCGATAACGAACGATGTGGATATGAGAAAAAGACGTTTTCTCAAGTCACCATTCCAAGAACTAAACAGAGCAGGGAAAGAGGTAATTCTTTTTAAATAAAACTTATAGTTTACCTGATTCAAGAAGTAATAATTTTTTAAAAATGCAATCCATATTTGTAAAACTGAATCAGTTTTGTAAAGTTTAAGAGTACGTAAATAAAATATTGTTTACCTTTTCATTCATACGTATTATTAAATTTGAAATAATCAGCACACACATTTACAAAGTCTTAGAATTCGTAAATAGTTTATTGTCAAATGCATTTGTATTTAAAATTATCTTTACATGTTCTTGTCTAAGAATTAGTGTTTATTTTACCTGATTCAGAAAGTAATGACAATCTTTTAAAATTTCAATCTACAATCAACCGTGAGTTCATATTTCAAAATTTTAGAATACGTAAATAATTTGGGGTTGCCTGGCAATTCATGTGTATTTTAATTTGAAATAATCAGTTAATTACTTTGAACTTGAAATAATCTCGATACTGTTTCTGTTAAGGACTCGCACTTTATTTAGAAAATACTCGTAAGACATTGCATCTGTTTTTCGATGTATGATGTTAATTTACTTGAAATGAATTATTTTATGAATTAATGGTATTATCATATCTGTTTGATTCCACGAGATTCCACTTTTATTTGTTTCTAATAATTTTAAGGGGCCGTGGTAGCCCAGTTGGGAGAGCAACGGATTAGCAACAGGAGGTTTGCAAGTTTGAAACTCGGTCCAGCCAAAAGCTATCTTATACACGGGTGCTGGTGAACGTTAAATCTGTGGCAAATCCTCACATTTCCTCCCATTGGCGTGGTGTGAAAGTTTGGAGAGTGGGGTGCCAACTCAGGTGTTGACTTCGTCATCTGACTGTCATTTAAAATTGCGAGGCTTTGTCTTTAGATCTTTCCCTCAGGGGTTGTTCCCGGATCGTCGCCAATAGCCCGCTGTATTGCTCCAGTGCTTCGTTAATTAACTACCTACGTAATAATTTGAGTGAGGAAATGCTAGCCTTTTATTTATAATGTTACGCATTTATTTCTGTTTAAAGGTATAAGTTTACTGTGAAAAACATGTGAATTGTTTTTATAAATCTATCGTGATTTAAGTTGTTAACTAAATTTTGAACACAAGTGGACTAACATGTGTCCTGGTAGACAAATTCTAGAGCTCCCTGATCAAGACTCGGCGTTCGAATTCTTGTCAAGGCATAGATGTTCGTAGTGAGTAGTAATATACTTTATAACATTACTACTGAGCCATCGGGTAGCAAAAAGAAACAATAGTGATTTATACTTCATAGCGATTCGTAATGTGCTTTAAAAGGTAGGTCCGTGTCTGCTTAGCCTCCTCGGGTAGCAAAAAGTGACAGTAGAGCGACAAATAAAAAAAAGAACACAACCCCAAACTCCAAATGTTAACTTCCAACTCCAGTTATAAGTTAAATCTTGTATACTCAATTCCATTATGCAAATTTTCAACAAATTTCTTGATAGAAAATATATTTAATTCTAAAACTTATACGTAGGAAATAAACAAAATGTTCTAAGAATATCCCCTCTGAAGGGAACAGCTTTCAAAGTTTTCGCTGTTGAAAATATTTCATGGCCTAGAAATCTGTTTAGGTAGCTACAGAAAGCTGGATTATCTCAATCGCTTCTAAACTTCTCTAAAATCCTCCCCTTCGTTCTTTAGCTATAATGCTGAATTGTGATAGATTCCCAACCCATTGATCTTTTGTTCAGTTGTTCGCATGCAATGAAAACTATCCCCTTACCTGAGCTATTATCTTGTCCTGATGGTACTCGATTCATGACTGTCATGCTTCTCCTAAGCAGGTCAGAAGTAATGATGGATTCTATACTTAGAAGGGAGTGCTTCTATACTATCTGTACACTGGAATTTATTTTCACTCCACACTCCAGATGCGCAGAGGCTTAGCCTAGGGGAGCGACTAAAGCCCTAGATTGAGCTTTATTGACAGGTTAAATCAATGCTCCCGAGCACCAATCAATAGGGCGGAATTTCAGAAATATTCGTTAGTCATAGATTTTTTTGGAAGAAATCTGGTTTCTAAGAAATGGTTTTGTGTATTTTACGTCTCAAGAATGGTTAAATTAGTGAGTCATTTTCATCTACACAGATGGTTCGAAGACGGAGTCGGGTGTGGGATCAGCTTATTGCCTCTATGAAGAAGGAGCATTAACAAAAACCTGGTCAACTAGGTTACAAATTAACAACAGTGTGTTCCAAGCGGAGTCGGTTGCAATCAGAGAAGCAGTTAGATTGGCTCCTGAAAAAGCAACAATCTTTTCAGACAGCCAATCAGTTTTAAAAGCTCTCCGTAACCCAACATCCAGAAATCCCCTCATCAAACAAATCCAGAACCTCCTCCACAAGAAGCCAGCATTAGAACTACGTTGGATCAAGGCTCACGTTGGACACGAGGGTAACGAAAAAGCAGACAGTCTTGCCAGGGAAGCGGCAACAAACAAAGATGCTCCAAACAAATAGCCCTTCCAGCCTCACACTTCAAGTCTCACTAGAGACCATATTCTTCAGCAGCTAGAATGGAACACAGACGACACAGGCCGCTCAATATACGATCTCTTCCCAAATGTCTCCATGGATACCCGCATCAAAGATAGACGTCTCTTGCAGTTTATAACGGGTCATGGCCCATTCCCTAGCTATCTCCACAGATTCGGTTTATCCCAGACCAACCAATGCTCCTGTGGTATAGAGGGAACTCCAATGCATTATGCTTTGGAATGTCCCCTCACAAGCTCACTCCACCTGCGATGCCCATCACCAAGAACCACCTCAGGATGGCTAAACCTAGCACTAAAGCACAGGAAATGCAGAGAAAACATTTGTAAAATATCCTGCAATCCCGAGGGCAGGATTTCATAGCAACGACATAAATTTAGTTACCGTATGACCACCAGCTGACCGTCAAGAAAACCAAACAGTGACTCTGGAATAAAAAAAAACTAATAAACTCCCAAGGGAGACTACTAAACCGGTAAATCCCCACAAGGATAGGCGCGGGGTCTCCCCTGGCGGAATGTGTCGGGCTTCTTTGGGCTCTTTTCATTAAGCTAATGTAGATATGATTGGTAACGCATCAGGAGAGGACCAGGGCTATCTCGATACGATCCCACTTCAGGAAAATCTGGTACTCCTTTTTAGCAATTCAGACAATGGAAAGAAAATTTACCACAAGTAGAACCCTCCTTTATAATTTGCAGGGATTCCTTTTCAGGACCTAGGAGGAGCTCTATGTATTCAAAGTTTCCTTTGTAGGAAGAAAGTCCAAAAATCTGTCAGTGAGATGGTGAATATGGTCATTTCATTTTCCAGTAAGCCAAATATTCTTACTGGGCCGCAGCAGTTTAAATTTGCTATTCATTAATAAAAAATATATTGCAAAGGAGAATTCGATCTAAAACGTATATAAATATTACTATATTTGAAACTAATCCAAACAATTAATAGTACTGATTACATGTATCGTGTGGTTGATCAGCATTAATGCACTTAGTCAAAACTGACCCTTGTCCAGTTATTTTTAAAGTCGTGACGGTAAATTCGTTTTAGCAAACGTAATTTATTATTATGCTTATGGTTTATGTGGCATATAATTATATTAAAACAATTTATTTGTATGCAATAATTGATCAAATCCATAATTAATGTTAGGAATAATAATTGATTAATTAAAATAAATATAATACCCATTGGTAATAATCAAACGATCAACTAACACCTTGTATGTACCTTGAATATTTATATCACCATGGCGTATTCAGGGAATCATCAAAGGATCAGCTGACACTCTGTACGCCCTTAATTTTTCTATCTAAAATTAAATATTTTTTCTACCTTATATTAAATATTAAAACGTTTTGAACTAGATATTTGTTCGTGAATTCAATTAAATGAAGTTATGTTATAGTTTAGTACATTCTATTAAAATTAAAGTTTATTAATTTTAAATAGCATGCCTTTATCAGTAACATATTGATTTCACCTATAAAATAATTTTGAATCCCCTTGTGTATCAGCTTGACTTATAAGTATCTAATCAATCGGACATTATATTAAATGCAATAAATCGCATATATTAATTCCCGTAAATTTTCCTTTCATTATTATCTCTTTTGTACCTTGGGGAGGAGGGGGCTTGGCTTAGTGGGTTTGCCCACTGCCTCATTGCAACTTGCGAGTTGTAGGCGGCACAGGTTCGATTCGTCACTACATGTATTTCTCTATTCTAGTATCAGTATAACTTTCCTTGTGTGTGTATGTCCATTACTTGATGCTGTTTTTTCTTGTATTTCACGCAGCTTGGCCAAAAATGGCTCCTTGCGCCATAAAACCCAACTCAACTCGACAACTTTTGTACTTTGGGAATCCTTCTAGCTCATTTAGTCATTCTAAATTACAGGGTGATTAGGAATTGGGAAGAACATTTACTGTTCCTATTCTTTTTTGTATGTCATATAGTTAATTTTTCCTTTACAGATTCAAATGTGGCGATTATCAAAGTTAGATTTTCAGTGGAAGCATCTTCCAAAATTTCTATTCAAACGGCACATACAGGGAAATGGAGACACGAGGAAAATAGTTTTGCCACAAAACCCATATTTGAAAATAACAATGGAAGTTATCTTACAAATAAATATGAGCCGCATAACACCGAGAGTATTTACCATTTAGTTGAAATGCCATCACAAGACTACGACACCAAAGAACAGAAACAGCAAATGGAAAGAAGCAGCAAATGGAAATCCGTATTATATATGTTCAGAAATTTCTTCAGGACAGAACGAACCCCTGAAATTGTTTGGGTATAACTTGTAGAGATGAGAAAAGCTGTTATTTTTCGATAAGAGTGTGAAGTGTTATTGCTAACTTACGATAACAGTTATAATTAACAGCTAGTATAAGTTTTGTTTCAGTTAGTTATTAACAACCAAGTTTACAACTAAATTTAACGGTTATTATCGACTTTTAGAAATTGACATGAACGGTTGTTTTTAACATGTATCAACTGTTTAAATTGACCATAAAGAAATTATGAAAAAATTGGGTTATCAAAATTTTTATTTTATATATAATTTTTTAGAAATTTTAATTCTTTAATTGTAAATTTAAATTTCTTCACTGCTATTTTAATAATACTTAAAGGCAACTGTTAATATTTTCTAAAACAGATGTTAACTTTTTTACTGTTGTTTAAACTGTCATCGAAATAACGGCACATCACTAATGATTAGAGAATTTTCAAGTTTCTTGCTGCTAGTTCAGATCAATTTTGTACAGAAAACAATACTTACTTGCGAGGAACTAGGACCATAATGCCAATTTCATATGCAATTTCGACAGTTTGTAAGTAAGAATAGGTTACTATTTCTTCGCACTTTTTGTTACAAAATTATTTTAAGTGTTCGTTAAGTACTAGTAAAATAGTTTCCATGTTATATACTGTATATAGGAAGGATAAATTTTAAAGCAATTTCAAATAATTAAAACTTTTAAACCGTTAGAAATCGTAAAGTATCTACGAAATTATTTCTTTTGGCATCATTTTAAGTATAATCGCACTGTTAATCAATAAAGCAGAATTCTTTAATTTAAATTTTATATAGTACATTTTGATTAATTAAAAAATTTTCTAAACTTATTTCTCATTTTTAAATTCATACTCTGTTGTCCTTTTAATTACAATTAAGGTTATAATTAGTACATAAAAAAATAAGTATGCAATCTTGTACTCTGTTAGTAAATTTTCAAAATAGAGTATAGCCAGGAAAGTGTTTTTAAATCACACTTTTATTGTAATTGTCTTGCAACATGATTATTTACTTTGATGGTCCTTAATTTAAATAGGATTAAATATGGTTTATTTCAAGTAATTTGGCAGTTTTTAGCTACATAATAAAATAATCTTGAACGCAAACACAACTTAGAAGAATTCTTTGGTCATGTCTCCCTTTAAGTATATGATTGTGAGTCATTTGTATATATTCGGATATTGTAATTTGTGTCTTTGTTTTCAAACATTAATTTGTCACTTGAACATTGGAAATAAATAAATTTTATTACGTAAAAAGCTGTTCTAATTATGTATTATTACTTCTGCTGTGTTAATTATCAGTTTCTTGGTTAAATTTTCCTTGCTGTTGGCAGATTTTTTATGAAACACATGGATGCGATTTCGTTTAAAATGTGATTACTGCCTTTTAAACAGAAAATTTTATATAAATGTGTGGTATAGCATAAGTGAATATAACTTTTATATCATTATTAGTCCTGTTCAAACACATTTCTAGATTATTTTAAAATACTAAGACTCACTCATATTACAAAATAACAATAGGGTTGTTACTGTCTCTTTGGTCAAGATATAATTGAGACCATGTTGTACAAGTCTCACAATGATCAACTGCTCATCCAGGAGCTATTCACGGACATCAATACATTCTACAATATGGCGAGGAGTTGCTGGGGTTGTGGAGGTTGTTGAATAACTTACTCCTGTAACAAATGTCAGACATATTGCATTCCTGTTAAGTCTTGCCAGAGCAGTCTGGTGCAGTCTTAACCCTCCTGGTGGTTGTCTCGACGAGGTATCCCGTCATTAGCAAAACTGATCTGATCTTGACAGACGAGATATTTCGTCATTGGAAGAAAACTGACAGGTCTAGATCTCGTCATCATAAAGAAATCGGAAATATCTTGATGACGAGATATCTTGTCATTAGCAAATTTGGTCAGATCTTGGTGAACGATATATCTGGTCGAAACAACTTGGAGGGTTAAACTCTTGAAAAGAAATGACAGCCCAAGGTGCTTTGCAGGGTTAGCAACAGTAGTAGAAACAGAAGAAAAAAATGTTAAAGTGTTTGGAAAAAGCAAATTTAGAAAGTACTACACCATTATTACTATAAACACTATGAAAATATTTATAAGATTTGCAAACTTAGAAAACAGACAGCATATTCGGTATAAAAACTTTTCACATTTCCCGGTACCTCGAGACCATGGTACCACTGACCGGTAGAGTAGCTAGGGTTGCATTATGGAGATCAAAAGTTAGAAATACAATATTTTAGGTTGAATTAAGATGAGGGCCATATTAGAATTTTATAAAAAGTTATGTGCCTTATCTAAGTTCTGACATCTTATAAGTTTCACTTAGTCTTTATATATACGTTATATTTACTCATTAGATTAACTTTAAAATTCAGGATTGCATCAGCATAAAAATTGACGTATCTCTACTTATCTCGAAGTACAGAAATAATTTTACAGTAGTTGTGTCGTCAAATTTCATGGCTTTTAATTAAATATCCATATTTTGTTTCTCGAAAGTCATTTTTTAGTTTGTAACTTAGAGGCGTTGAAAATAAGCATTTAATGTCTGAAAAAATGTCAGTTCATGAGTTCCTGCTCTGTTATCGATAATGCTTGATGTTGAGACCAGTGCTTAGAACTGTAACGTCTTGATTCACGGGTAGCTAGACTAGTTACCATTGAAAATATCCGATTCTGGACTAAATTGGTTTATTTTACAATTTGTACAAAAAGTCGGAAAATGAATGTAAAGTTCATTAATATTAGTTCCTTGGAAGGTCCAAAGTTCTATCGAGGCGCTTACGGCTGCTGGCGAGCCTCACAATTTCGCTCGGGGAAGTCTACGGGTGAGCCTATTCTCAACACAAAATTACTCGAATGAGTACAGAGTTCCAAGGCAGGAAATCTCAGTCTTTCCGGACAGGATCACTACTAGGATGAGCAGTTACACGGATCTCTAGGAGGGTTCTCCTTTACGGCTACGGTCGAGCCTTTCTCACTAAAATACTCCGGCGAGTATAGGATCCCAAGGTGGGATAAATGCACAACAGTGAACGGATATTCACTTCAAGCTCCAAAAACGGTCTCTGCTGACCGCCTCTCTCCAAGCTCTCTCTCTGATCCTCTGTCTCCGTCTCTCTCTCTCCTCTCGTCTCCTCTCGTGATCTCTCTGATGATATCTCCAAAAACTCTATATGTTGGGTGCTTATCGACTCCTCCTTTCCGTTTCGAGTCCGCCTTTTAGTCGGTTCTGGATTGTGTGTTGAAGATTTCCCACGTTCTTGATTGGCTGTCTCACGTTGGTCTTTCCCCTCAACTTTTACGACAGACTTCGGCGGACTTGAAAGGGGACCATCAAACCCTGTCGGAAACTCATCATCATTTATCTCTCTCTTCTTGGTCTCGAAATGTCGAAGAGAGCGACAGAAAGGCGCCTGCCCTTTGTTTTGAAACCACAGCGATTTCCGACCCCTGCTGGCTGGCTGTCGTTAAGAAATCATTAAGAAGATGTTTTCGGGTGGTCGTTATGGAGTGTGGGCTTTTCCTCTCGACACCTGAGTCAACAAGATTTTCCATTTTCCCACGTTGCCGTGGTGATCGTTTCTTTAGCTGCCGTTACAGAACGGTAGTATATAATAAAACTTTTGACAAGTCACATCAAAAACACGAAAAACTCATTTCTCTTTCCGTTCCTGGTGAACGACACGAATAGGATCTGCAGAAAATTTTTTCAATTTATTACACTTCCCTCATTTTATTTGCTTTACTAAGAAGCATTTACTGGCGTCATCTAGGAAATTCCAGAATAAAGAAGCGCCCCGCCATTTTCTTGGGGTAGAAAAGCAAAATTAATGAGCGCTTTCTCCAAAGAATTAAGCGTCTATGTACACACTGCACTCATGTTGAAATCTTAACGAAATCGGCAAACGAAAGCTAGCCAGCAGTGAGCTGTTTTCTGGCAAGCAATATTTTTTCCTGTCCAAGTCTCCTTTATTCGCGTTGCAAATTGAAACAGAATCTGGTTAGCTTCGGCGGCCATCAAAGGATCTCCCTTAAAAGGCTTACGTCGTTCTTTGTAAAGTGTAACTCGCGTTTATTTGTTGAAGTCTTTTTACCGAGTAAAAAGGAAAATGCTGTACCCGAGGTACTCTGGAATAAAAGCAAGCTGGGAAAATGAAAACAAAGGAGAATCTAGAGGAGGAAAATGCATTAAGAAAGAGTGGGGCTTCGTAAGATATAAATATGCATGCAGATTTTTCGCTTCTAATTAGAGTATCTTAACTTGTTCTACCGCACAATCCTTTTTTCTGGACATGATAGGGACTCCCTTTTGAGATGGTTTAAGTAAAAAAATACGGACTAGATAAGTAAATTATAGCTGAATTCTTTCCCTTGAATACCGAAGACGAAGTGGCATATGTATGTCGCATTGAAAAGAAGCCTAGTTTATGAGACATAATACAACTATAACAACATTATGAACTTGAATTCAGGAAAATTTGTTTGATACTTTCCAGACTAAATGTATTCAGAAAACTCTAAAACCTTTTGACCACAATATCTCCAACAACAAACTGTATGGAAAGACAAACACAAAAACCATATCTTTTGAAATTAAATTTTGAAGGTGGATATGTACTAAGAATGCCTACTAAGGAACATTCAAGACTAGAACTAACTTGGGTCCCAGATGGGAGAAAAATCGAGAGGCAGGCAAGGTTAACGTGAAGGAGAATGGTCGAGGAATAGAGGTTGGTTAATTTCTGGTTTTATGGCACAAGGGCCATATTTGGCCAAGCTGCATTAATCACATCAGACAACACAATGAGGGATGAAGAAAAGGCAGAAGGGTAGGCGAGGATAAAAATGAAAGGAAGAAAAGATCATTAGGGGTTATGATGCCCGTATACACCCATAGAAGATGTGCCATTGAGAGCGTGGAAGAGAGGAATACGGCTAGATGACAAAGCTGGTGCCCAAGATGTGGCTCTAGACAGAAAGAAATGAAGGGTAAGTTTAAAGGGCTCATGTGCCTACTTGGCGACCCTCGCCACACCTGACTCACCCAAGGGTGTAGAGCCAAGTTTGGGAGGGGGGGAATGATTCCCAGCAGTCAGAGGCCCAAGGACCCCAACCCCGCCGGACAGGAAAGGCACACGCCCCCGTCCGGACCCACGTACGGCTTTTATTATCAATCAAAATAAATATACAAGACATTACGCAGCAACAATCTGCGGTTACCGAACAATAATTTTTCAATATAAAAACAAACACAAATCAACTAAGAACAAATAACACGTCGACAATGCTTCAACAACCCCACTGGATGGTGTTCTCCAGAAGGAATAGGTGGAAGAAGATGATAATGTTCATAGTAAGTTCCCACAATACCACGTAGTCCATGCCAGGGAGCGTTAGAAGAATATAGAACAAGACAAAGAAAATAATTAAGACAAACACAATATGCCTACACAAACCCACACTATACCCCTACTACACATACCTGCCCACAATATGTCATGTGCCTACTTGGCGTGAATAGAATGATGATGATGAAGTGCTAACAACGGAGAGCGGACGAAGGAGGGGTGAGACGCTCCAGCTGAGTGGAAGTTTAAGCCAAAAGAGAGCAAAAAGTATGTACGGAACGACAAGCGAAGGGGAGGTGCAAAATCAGCAAATTCAGGACTTGGTTCACCGTACACTTCCGAGAGAGGAATGCGATGGTACTAAATTAATGAATCGAAAAATGTTTTGGGATTTCACAACGTTGTTATTTATGTAATGCATATAATATGGATCTTTCTATATATTTTTAGTTCCATATAATATGAATTATGGGGATACGACATATAATGGTAGAAATGGAATACCTTAACGGGTATTCCATTTCTACCATTATATGTCTGTACAAAAAAATCGCTCTGTTCTGTACAAAAAAAATCGCAGCTAAATATAAATAAATATTTTTAAACGTGTCAGAAAAAAATGTGCCTATTATTGAAATTATTTGCACCAGGGTATGCTGATTTAAATCATGATTTAAATTGTAAGTATTTTCATCTTGGGCCTTTGACTAATAGGTGTCACTCACAAGCCTGCTTAACACTTAACAACTTAAGTAACTTTAGTTTTAAACATTCCTTGTGACTATAATTCGTACATGGCCAATTTTGAACCATTCACCATGTGTTGAGTGAAGATGCTCGAAATATATTCAATCAAGTTATTAAAATTATTGTAACTTACTTTCTTTTTAAGATGTTCTAGTTATTTATTTAGTATTTTGTAGTCTGTTCATAAAAGATATAGACACAACGAAAAGATTTTCTACAGTATCACCAGAGCATTCCAATTTTATATTTAAATCTTTATAATTGGCAATTTTAATAGTTTTATTTTGTTTTGTGTAATATAGTGGTTAATGTTTATTTAAATTTATTGGGAAATTTTATGCATTGATCCTTTAGAATTCTTTACCCTCCTAGAATAACTATTCAATATTTATGGAATTGAAATTTGGAATGTAAAAGTTTATTCACTCATCTGATAGTTGAGTGACTATGTTGAGAAAATATTATGGGTTGAAGCAGAAAGCTATTGGAATTGATAAATTTTTTATTGCAAGATCAAAATTCCACTGAATTGGCATTATCTGGGGATCTTACACTTGTTCTATGCTGCTCATAGAGAACTTTTTTATATATAAAACCTTTTTGTGTGCTTCGAATATACCTGTGAAATACTTGTCAATGCTCAAAGAATTTGGAAAATCGACATTCGATTTCAAATTTATGTATTTTCACGTCGTCTCATTTTTTACTGAACTTACAAAAAATAACAATTTTTTCATCAATAAGTTCTTTTGCAAGCTAAAAATTAATGAGAAATAGTAATTTTTTCAAGATGCAAGTTCCTTTTATTTTATTTTCTATTGGTGACACGATTTGTTTCTCAAAAGCAAGTCTTGAAACAATTAATTATTTTATATCAAAATAATTAAAGTAATTCAAACCATTTTATTCATGTATGATAAATATACAATGCAAAAAAATCTGAAATTTGTATGATTGAAAAAAATTCATAATATAGTGTACGTGGGATCTGGCAACCTTATTTATCTGGGTCAAAAAAATTCATGTTTCTGGTTATGAGTTAAACTCAAAGTAATCTAAACCGCTTGAGAACCAGATGGAAAAACATTGCTCATCTTGGCATTTGGGGTCTATTTACTCTATCATGTGATTTACTTTGCTAATTCCTGTGTCGCGCTTTAATTTTTCAAAAATGTGTTTGGCGATATTTCTTAATACACTAATGTTTTACATAAAAATATTAATGTTTGAATAAATCAAAACTATCTAGAAATTGCATTGCAATTTGCTTTTCTAATTTGCTTTTCTAATCCAACAAATTTAAATTTGTATGGGTAAGGAATTAATTAAAATCATAAAAATCCGATTTAAATAAAAAATGATTTAAATCAAATAAATCCGATGTTTTTTATTTTAAAAAATCATGATTTTTTCATACCGTGATTTGTACAAATGCCTAATTCAAATTACAAAATGTATGGTAAAACTTTGTAATAACTAGAATTACTTAGGGAGTATAAATACTTAATAATAGTACTTAATAATAACTTATTTAGTAATACTTAGTAATAGTAATAATACTTAAATCTCTACAGTTGTTCTTATAAAAAAACTACAATTTTTTGATCCACATTATTTTCCCTTCTAGAAATCTGAAGAAAATTATTTCCATACGTTTTTTAATTTTTGTACCGTATGCAAAAACATACCCTCTTCCTGATCTCGATCTGCAACGTAAAAGTAATTTCTCTAACATGAGTATAATCTCCTTTCCGAAGGGCTTTCTTTGACAAAAAGGTACGCAGACGCTGCCTTCAAATCCAATTTTTAGTTTCCCATGTACTGATTTAGACTATACAGAATGGCTAGAAAACGTCCCAAGGCAATGTACTAGTATATTATAGCTCCCAGAGTCCCCGTGTTTTCCTACGGTATTATTATACGCCTAAAATTTATTTTAGAAAAGACGAGCTTAACAATGCAACCTCTTAGGTTACAAGAACTATTGTGCTGTAGGAAATGTGAATATATAAAATACACGCACTACGATCACGGAAAGACTGTTATATAGCAACCTATACAATACTATACTATCTACCAACAAGTATTTGGACACCTGTGATAGAAAAGAAAAACAAAATTTATTTATATTCAATAGTTGGTAGAGCCTCCACGAGAGGCAATTACAGCCTCAACCCTCCGAAGCATGCTTTCCACAAGTCCTTGTATGACGGCTAGTGGTCACCCCTTAATTCGGCGATCCAACTCGTCCCCGAGGTTCTCGATAGGGTTCAGGTCTGAGCAGGCCAGTCCATTCGGTTAACCCCATTGTCACCTTACCAATCCATGGTGGACCTCGCAACATGACAGCTGGCGTTGTCGTCCTGGAAGTAACATGGGTCCAACCCTTAAAACTGCCACAACGTAGAAAGCACATTGTCATCCAAAATAGTGCAGTAGGCGTTGGCTTTGAGCTTACCATGAATTAGGACCAAGGGTCCCAGTCCATACCAGGAGAAACACCCCAGACCATAATTCCACCTCCGCCGAACTTTACTGTGGGCACAATGCATTCTGGCAGGAGGCGTTCTCCAGGCAGACGCCAGACCCAGACCCTGCCATCCGAACGGTATAGGGTGAAACTTGATTCGTCGCTCCAGAGAACCCGTTTCCACTGATCTACGGTCCACTTTCGATGTGCTTTGAACCACATTAACCGAGCAGCGCGGTTGGACTTTGTGATCAAAGGCTTATGGGCAGCAGCACGACCATGAAAACCAAGCAGATGTGCTTCCTTACGGATGGTATTCATCGAAACAATACTCCCGGATGCCTGTTGAAACTCCCGGAGTATGTGGGCCATCGGTTGGGTGCGGTTCTTCCGAATTTCTCTGGACAGCACCCGTCGGTCTCTATCTCCCAGTTTCGTGGGTCTGCCGACTCGGGGCACATTCCGACAATCACCGCTCACTTTCCACTTCTGAATCACATAGGCCACTGTCAATTTTGGGTAATTCAGCTCGCTAGATATGTCCCTTAAGGATTGGACATTTCTGTGATACCCGACGATTACACCTTTCTCGAAATCTGCACTTCGTGGCATCTTGCATGCGACTAATGCCAATGTTGTTTCCTACACGATATTTAACGGCGGAGGGCGTGACGTATATCAGGACCGCAGATATCGTCATTTGCATGGGTTCCAAATACTTATTGGTAGATAGTGTAGTACGATATTGACTGCCCCTTGCCATTCACGTTTCACTGATAAGCTATAGACAGATAAAATAACATAAAAATTAAACTTTATATTATAAAGAGTTATTAGGCTGTCACATGTAAAATATTTCCTTATTTCATAATATATTAGCAGAATATTAACCGGCATTGCTTGGATTGAAATGAAGAACCCACAGTGAGAAGTCTTGTACTCAGTATACCTATCAATATTTTGACTTGTGGCACATGCATCAGGGTAGGGGTAGTAGAATTAAGATCGCACTGGAGCAACACAACGGGCTATTGGCAACGGTCTAGGATCAAACCCGGTGGGAAAGACCCAAGGACAATGCCTCGTTATTTTGAAAGACGGTCAGATGACAAGAACACCTGAGCAGGCACCTCACCTTCCAAACTTCCACACCACGACGACGTGAAGACATTTGAAGCCACGACAGATTAAACGTGCACCAGCCCCATGTACACGACGGTCTTTGTTGGATCGAGTTTAGAACTCGCAACCCTCCAGTTGTTAATCCGCTGCTCTTCCAACCAGGCTACAGTGGCCTTGCATCAGTGTAGGTAGATAGTTGAATTAACGTTGCACTGGAGATCAACACACAACGTGCTATTGGCGAAGGTTCGGCATCAATCCCGAAGGGAAAGATCGGAGGATATCTCGTAATTTTGAATCACACCATGCCAACCTGCTCATCATGCATCAGGGATGCGATACTTTCGTATTTCACCCTCATTAACGAATGGATGAGAAATTAATTTGATTCGATATTCAAGATTCATTTCTTTTAAAGCAAACATATTCTTGAAACTTCCATTCACTGACAATTGAGAAATAAGAAAGCTTGTTTTAAAATTAAATGTCTTCAGAGTGAGAGGATTTTTATTGGAAGCATACCTGAAGTAAAAGTCTATTCTTTGAAATTAATTCCATCGCTGAAATTTTCAAAATTAAATGTTCTAATTTATTTTACACCACATCTTTCAAATATGCGAAAAACGTTCATATATTAGAAAGAAATACAAAAATAAGTTCAAATATAAAGAATTAAAATTTAGATTTGGTAAAAATCTGAAAAAAACTGTTTCTCCAGCAATACTGGCAAAGCATTCTGGGTTTGTCTAGCGTTTCCGTGCTCAAGCTGAAACCACTCTTCTCTGTGGCCAACCTTTCCAAAAGGCATTCGTTTTTCAGGATTTTCCACTTCTTTTCCTATCCAAAACTCAAAAATTCGAAAATCGATGCCCAAGGTTCACAGTCATCGACCTTCTAATGAAATAGACAGATCATGTGGGCGGAGTTGTCGTAAGATCTCTGAAAGGAAACTCACGGGGGCTTACGAATCGATTTAGCTGATTGGCTATCGAAGCGTAGACTTGTGTTTTTGATCACGGTGGGTAATTAGTTTAACTAATCAATAATTTAGGATTCATATTTTCCTCCACATCCACGTGACAGATGTTCAAACTGGGCGACCTTAAGATATAGCATAAAGCTGGGTGCACATGCTCCCTCTATTTCATTAGAAGGTCGATGTGCACAGTGTATGTAAGCTACCTTTGTGTAAAATTTCAGGTTTCTACGTTGCGTAGTTTTGTTGTAATACAAATGACAAACACCACACAACTTCGTTTTATTTATACCGATTTTCTGTCAATTAAATCACAAACAGTTTAGGGGTGCAAACAAACGATTAAGAGTAAAATATATAATCCTAATGTTTTAAAACTACATTTCCCTAAAGGAATAAATTTGCTATACTGATCTCTTCTTATTAGTAACAGAATGGGACTAGTATAATTGTCTGATGTAAAGGTGACAAACTCTAAATCAGCAGGTAATTAAACTATCGTCAGATTAACAGAAAGTAATCAAGATTAGCTGTGAATTATTTTGCTACAATTCTTCTATTTAAAAGCTTTTAACTTGAAAACTTAAAATAAATTGCTATTCTTGAGAGCCTATACCATCAAGTAAATAAACTCGATATATCACGTGTTGAAGAGAAAAAAACAGAACATACCGATGGCTGAGGAAAACTTGATGAAAATGGGTAGGGCACAAATTATACACTAATAAATGCACTTCCATTCAAAGAAATTTTAAGTTACACATTAATGACAATATAATTTTGTAATTAATTATTAATGATGAAACTTTAAAATAATTGAGGAGACTTGTACCTTTACATTACATATTTTTCTCTTAATTTCAACTGAGGTTCTTCGTCCAGATTCGAGGAATGTTGGCCGGAAGGATCCACTTGATCCTCGAGAAACGTAGGCTGGGGTCAAGGTTTATAGAATACAGGACACCCCAGCTCATTAACCTTGGGCTGGGGTGTCTTTGGACGGTTATCCGGGTTCTATGAAGGCGAAAGAAAAGAATAATAGGGGAAAGGAACTCCAGTGTTGGACACGGACAAGGAAGGACAGTGTGGGGCCTTCAGTGTCATGTACCAAGACTTGGAACTCTTGATTTGTTATAAATATGAAACATGCAAATAACATATATGGTACTCGGAGTAATAAATAAATGTCTAAAGAGCACACATAAGAAGCGTCATCTTTATTGGTAGTAGAAAAAGAAAATGAAAAGCCATCATATCAACCAATTTCTCATTTTCAACTGCAGGAAAATGTGGTCTAAAGACGTGCCTGGGGGGAAATAAAAAAGGAAAAGTGTAAACCAACAAATCCCAAGACAAGACAATCAATAATCATACACTTTCCTTCTTAAATTTGCCCACAGGCACGTCTTTAGACCATATTTCGAGAGATATTCCACATACAGTTATAATACAGAGACGGGCTGTCCACTATGATTTTCATAGCCCACCCTGAATTTTGTCCTTCGTCACTGTAATGAACAAATTTTTTGGATTATCCAAAATGCTTACTAAAGGATGTACTGGACAGAGACAGATATGTACATCAGTCAAATTTTTTAAGAACAGATCATCAATTGCACGATATAAACTAGTACTTCTGGAAAGACTAGTTTCTTCCGGTTTTCTTCATGCCAATTTTTTGTTGTTCCATTTCGTGAGCAGTCTGATCCACTCTCCTGCAATTTTATTCACATCCTAGTGTTTGGGATATTTCATTTTGTTAGCTACAGCATATTTATAAGCCAACTCCCATGATGATTTCTTGCTCAAACCATAATCCATTTTGACTGATGTTGTTAAATAATCTATCAATGCATTATTTTCTTCAGAAAAGATTTTCTTTGTATCGTAACGGACATTGTACTGAAATACATTCCTAAAGCCTGATTTCACAAAACTGTTTATGAAGTGCACAAAACTTTACGACAACATAACTTACTATTACAACTTGCCGTTCCTACAATACATTCATAATAATTGAATGAATAAGTCTCTATTTTGCCGGTTTTATTTCTTGGCATATTTCTTATAACACATATGTCAATAAAACAAAAAAATTTTTGACTTGATTGAAAACTATTTGCAAACGAAAGCCCTTTTCCTTAATGCACCTTTGAAGAGTGTTCAAAGGTATATGACGGCTTTGTGTTTATAAGAACGAAGTGTCCCATTTTGAAATTATTCTTTAACTAGCAGTACCCGCACGGCGTTGCCCGTGACATCATTCTTGTTATGTCCTCACTGATTCTGAAAACATTAAAAAGAAAAACAATAATTTTAAGAATGAATCTCACCATTACCCGACATGACACGGAAATGTCGCCTCATTCCTTCCACCTCACTGATGCTTGCTTAGAGAGCTTCATGATACACTATGTTGAATGTTCTTCCATTTGGAGGTAGGATGTAAAGATTCTCGGCTTTTCCAACTCTTGAACAACCCACATACAGTTGACCATGGGAGAAACACGGTTTAATGCGATCGAGTCCTATAACTTTCAGCGATTGTCCTTGTGCCTTGTTGATGCTCATGGCGAAACTTAAACGAAGCTCCGTGAACGGAGAACAGCTCTGAGAACGGAGAACAGGGTCGGAACAGTTTGAGAGTAGGAATCAATTCCGAAAAGGAAGTAGTCTCAGAGCAGAGAGTAGTTTATGGACAGAGAACGGGTGAATGAATCAACAGGAAACAGTGTCAAGAACTGTAGGATGAACAGCTATGTGTCGGACTTCGCATAATATAGAAAATACGAAAATTTTTAGCGAAGAAAATTCGAGAAAAGAGAAACTACTTTCTTTGCAAAATTCCCATTTTAACCCGTAATATCAAAATCGAAGAGGAAAAAATTCAAATGTTTCTTTTTGCAAAAAGAACGGAGAACAGGGTTTTGTGGTTCTTTTTGAAGAACAGTTGAAAGAGAACAGGTTGTTCTTTTTCCCCCATCCCTAGTTGCACAGAATGACTCGAGAATAGGATGGCGTACGATCATGCCTGATGAATACCAGATGTAAAGATAACTTGTAATATTTGAAAAACGATGCTTCACCTGTAAATATTTCCCCCTTTTCTATTGTAAATACGCATCTTTAATTTTAATTATATCGCTTCCATTCCTTTTGCTGAAGTAAAGAGTTATGCGTATTCTACATAGGAGCATTTAGTACAACAGCAGTACTCTCTACAGCTGATTTCAACAAGTAGTTATGGTTTATGCCACCAGATAGCATCAGGAGATACCAAAATGAAATATGTTCAAAGGTACAACAGTGTCCCCTACTAAATATGGAAGACTAGTTTTGAAACAAATACATTCTCATTTCTGAGACACCCAAATCCTTTTCACGAATTCAGCTTGAAACAAGTAATCTGAACTCCTACTTCTAAAGGTACTGGTTGAAATATTTTCTGTTTGAAAACCAAAAATTCATCAAGGGACGGGTAAAAAAGAGCGACACACATAACCAAATGCAAGATATAACGAGAGGTACTACATAAAGTAACTGGATATCAACTTTCTAAATAATGATGAATCTTTTGATAATGTCTTTGAAGGCAAACACAATCTAGATCATTTTAAACAATATCATGTCTAGAGCTATGTAAAAATGAGTTTCGATATAAGGATACATTGATGAAATGCGAGCTTTCAGTTTTAGCAGTCAATTGATACCAACATTTTTACTACCGCTCCTTTATCTTGAGAAAAACGAGAACAAAACGCAAAAAGAATTTCTATTTCGTTCTCCTACCAATTTATTAAACTTCATTTCTCAAAATAAACTATCAAGAATATTCATAATCGTCAATTTCCCTTTCATAGGTTTTCTCATATTGTGCACTTTCGGAATATTTATTCGATGAATAGCCCATGCATAAATATGCATTTCCTTGATACGGTGTTTGAAAAGAGTGAATATTTCATCACACACGAGTGGGTTTGAGTTTATTTATATTTTAAAAGCAAAGGAGATAGAGAGAGGAATTAGTTTTGCAAGACCTATTAAAACAAAAGCATATGAGATACTTAAATAAAACAAAACTGTCGCGAATCTTGCTCAATTTATTAAACTGTGTTAGTACGTCAATGTCTATTAATACTTTATTTGAGAAGTAAAAAATAATCCACCGAAAGTTATTCGACAGATATTTAAGATATAAGTATTTGTATTTTAAAGTAAATTATGTTACGTTTAAGGTTAAAATTGGCCCTAGATCTTTTTGTGGCACGATAGGGCTAATGATAAAGATTTAGAGGTGATTAGTTATTAAAATATAAATGTGAAGTTTCCTTAGTATGTGATCTTTTACATAACGATGAAAAGTGTCTGTTTAAAACGCTTTACTTTTTGCAATGGACAGAGAGCAAGAAAATACGCATTTTTAGAAAAACGTTTACTATAAAATAGTGTAATAGTTAAATACAATTTTAAAATTTTGGAATAACCAATGATAAATTATCTGGATTCTTACATTTACATAATTCATTTTATTACTGGAATCTATTAAGGATATCTGAAGATTCGTAGCCGAATGTGAATTCGTTATACAAATCTTTAGAAAAGAAGTTCATTTATGCAAAAGGAGAGCGTTTGTGATTAATTTTGAGTGTGAAAGTGATGTGCACAACTATTTTCTTTAAAATGTTAAATTTTGGTTTGAAAGGAAACACGCTTTATTCAACCGTCCTATCTTTGGCTAAATCGTGTGAGTAAACAAGTTAGTCTTTCGGTCGAATACAGAGGGCTGCTTTTCAAGTTATGTTTATTGCTTGTTCCGCAGGTTATGCTGTTTATGTACTGTTAACTACTATGCTTGTTAAATAATGAACCTTTGTTTATTCTTTATTTAGTTAAGTGTGCGGAATATACTCTATGGATCGCATATGATATTCTAAATGTCAACAATACTTGGATACATTCTCATTCAGTTAAAATTTTATTTGTACGTATAATCTTTTGTATAAATACGCTGAATTCATTCATTTAAGTAAAACTTCTCTATCAGATTGCTTTCACGCAGAAATTTCTCTTAAGGGATCCTAAGGCGTTTGTGGCATAACCTAGACTAGAGGACGAATTGATTGAATGGAGACAAACATTGGCAGCTCAGTTGCCGGTATTCACGCCTTGTACGTTTTGTCCAACACCAGAAGTCACAAAATCGTTTTAGTTTTATTGCAATTTCTTTTGTTTGTTTCACTTGTGGGTCCATCTCATTTCATGGACCCTTGGGAAATCAATTCCAAAGGATCGATGTCAGTAAACAGTTCGGCACAGAGTCTTTGTTTGCTTTTCACTTTGGAGCCTTGGACAGTTTGATTATGGACAAAGCTTGAGTTTGTAGCATGTGAGTTTGAGAATTTTTTTATTGCCAATGTACCCAGACGCTGTGCTAAATAAGGAAATGTGTTACATCAGAATGCTTTTACCCATCATGACAGTACATACGATTTTATTTATTTTACTGTTATCTCGATATTAATAATAGTTTGGAGAAAGATAAATGGAAGCCTCTGCAACAGATGTGCGAGTGGGTTATTATGTGGTGTTATGGACAGATTCCATAAAATATGTAATAGGAAATGGGCATTGTAAAAACACGTTTGCTGTAAAATGGTGCGATAGGTACACGAACAATGTCCTAATTTTGTACTTTTGTACTAAACTATGATGTATTATCAGGATATTTATATTTTACTGTAAGGTAAAAATCCCACGATATCTTTTAAATAGTTATCAGTGGCTAAGCAAAATCTACTTCATCTAAATTTTGATATTAGTTCATTGAGATTATTAGTTCAATCAATGATGGTAAAATAGAGGTGAATATTGGAATATCTCTCCCATGTAGGAAGATAATACATCTGTATATAGTTATATTTAAATACAGATAAATTATCTTTACATACAAATACATTATTTTTTATATACAAATAAATTATATTTACTTACAGATATATTAAATACATTAGTGAAAGGGCTTAGGCAGAAGTAAAACAACCGCTAGTTATTTAATGCTGGTATTGTTGAGGTTATTTCACCACGATAGCGTTATCACTCCCATAATTTTTATGAAGTTATTTCGTTAGAAAAATATACTAATATAAATTTATTTTTTATCATTCAAGTAACAAAACCCTTAATCTGATTTGAACATGATTTCCAGTTATCACAACCCAGGTGTGAAAAGTTTGTAAGATGCTAATCTGAAATCCTTCCCATGAAAATCACGCAACTCTAACGAATGAGTTGTCAAGGTTTCTTGTTTAATGGTATTCCTTCCAAACACATGGGTCGCCGTGGCTCAATGGGTTTGCCCAAGACACTGGCAACCAGCGACTTGTAGACGATACTGATTCAATTCCACCCTGGGTGTATTTCTCTCTTCCGTGTCAGTGCAATTTTTCTTTTGTATGTATGTCCATTTACTTGATTTTGTTTGGCGCAGCTTGGCCAAATATGGCTTTTGCACCCTAAAACCCCAACCAATCAACTAACCAGCCTTCCAAATACAAAAGCTTGAAAATTTGACATCACTTCAAGATTAATGCACCAGGTAAATGGTTACATAATTGACAAACTAACACAATTTCACTGCCTTTAATCAAACTCGAACTGATTAATGTTGTTGATTCTACTTCAGAAATTAAAATAACGAATTTAAATATAATCGATCAATTGGGCTGAATATTTAAAAATGCAAATAAAATCGCAATATAATTTTTTCACAACCAAATAGTCTTAATTTTTTAAATATTTGACTAATTTGATTAAAGAGACCTTAAACCGATAAAAAATATAAAAAATAGGCGAATCGTCCTGAAAGATGAAACGCCAAAATCAATACGAGCAATCAAAAATAAGTACCAAGTTAGGAGGAATCGCACTTAGCTTAATTGATCCAACACATAAAATACGCTCCCATTTAATTTCGTCTTCGTTAAAGAGAAGCCCAGTTGTATTGACTTTTAAAAGAAGTATTGTAAAAAAGAGAGCAATACCTCCTCCTTAATGCCGAATTCGAACAGTTGAAGAGCTCTTACTTCCGCACAAGCTCTCCAAGGAGTAATTAGGAAGAGCATAAATAATTGCAGTTCCCCTTTTCTCCAGGAGAGCGTGTGCGGAACATATTCGATAAAATTTTAATGCTCTTCTTAAAATTGTTAGCTATTTTTAATACCGCTCAAGTTCCCTAAGTTCCATTCAAGATTATTTAGTGAGATAACGTCCGAACAGTTTCGAGAGAAACTTTTTAAAAATCTCTTCTTTTCGATGAAAGATTTTCTGCTAATGAGGCGACGGTCTCTTGTCAGAAATTATTCCTTCTGAGAATAGCCCAGAAATAATTTTTAAGGTACCTATTAGATGGCAGTAAAAGGCAGATTTTCCTTAGCAAAATCGAAATGGCGCGATTATTTGTATTTATAAGCTTCTGTACTAAAAAAGTCTGAAACTGGTCCTTAGCATACCCTAGATTTATAAGGAATGGGGAATTTTATTACGAAGTTAAATTCTATTATATTTCTCTTTGCAAAATCTGAAAAACTGGTCTCAGAATAGTCTTAACATAATTTTAAGGTGTCTATTAGATAACAGGAAAAGGCAGATTTTTCAAAGCAAAATATAGCTCAGTGGGTTTTCTCACTGCGCTAATAACCAGCGAGTTGTAGGCGGCACAGATTCGATTCCTCTCTGGGTGCATTTATCTCTTCTTTACGAAAGTTTTTACGTTAGTAAAAACTTTCCTTGTGTGTATGTCCATTCGCTTGACGTTGTATGGTGCAGCTGATGATATGCAGCTGAATATTATCTTTGTACCATAAAACTCAACCGAATCAACCAACCTTACCAGAATCCAAACGGTGTGGTTATTTGTATTGTGCAGTTATTACCATACTTTTCTTTATAAAAAATCTGAGAAACAGGTCCTTAGCAACCCTAAAATGGAATTACAAGAAATGATGGATTTTATTACGAAGTTGTGTTCTATGCTTCTCTTTGCAGAATCTAAAAAACCCATCTCTGAGAATAGCCTAAATATAATTTTTAAGGTATGTATTAGCTGGCCCAAAAAGACAGATTCTTAGCAAAATAGAATTATAGAGTTTGAGTTATAAAAAATGATGCATAAGAGATTATATTGAAGCGCTACATTCCCCTCTTCTTTTTGTTTTGGGGAATGTTACCTTGATAGATTGTCGTTGATGTAATCGAAGGGATATATGATCAATTATAAGCTCTGCGCCATTGCAAATGATTCATTATCATACCATACACTATTAATCTTGATTGCTTCAGGTACCATTCTGGATCTGACCTTTAGACAAAATAAGCGCCTGGAAAACTCTGGGTATGAGATATTTGTATAAGTTCAGTCGTAGGAGGCGGAAATGGAATGCAACAGGGTTAGCGGTCCACAGCTTCAATATCGAAATGAGCGGCCCCCATTTCAGTAATATTTATTAAAAAAGTTCTGTGGACTTTTTGGAAAAATGTTTTATGATTTTAAGCTCAATTTATACAAAGTATAATACAAGGTTTGAAAGTCAATTGTTTCTTTCATGTAGCTCATAATTTTATTTGTTTATTTATTATTTTTATTTTATTATCTTCTTTTTTTGCTTTTTAATAAGTCCCTAGAAATTACAGGCAACGAGACACTTCAGGTAATTATCTGATTGCAGAAACTCAGAATTTATTGGTTATTTGTTGTAATTTCGTGGTTCACTTTTTCTTGGATTTTATTTGTGGTTAATTATTTGGTTTGTAGGGTTTAATGGCGCAAGGGCCATATTTGGCAAAGTTCTTTGCAATCGTTTTACTGTTTAGAAAAGAGAGAAAAGACAAAGTACTCGTTATAAAATTACCTCACAAGACTGATTGGTTGCGTTTTATGGCACAATTGTCATGTTTGATCAAGCCAAGACATCAAGTAACAGACATACATATTACACAAGAAAAGTTTTACTGATACAGAAGAGAGAAATGCACCAGTGTAAGTTACAAGAATCGAACCTAACTCATCTTACTAACTAATATTTTTTATATCTTTCAATTTTCTTCGTACTTTACATAAATTAAATTAAGACGAAAAAACTGGGCACAGTAATGAAGAATAGATCAAATACTCCATGATTCATAGTTTATGTATAACTATTAAATAATTTTTTCTAGAATTATTTATAGAGATGTATTTTTTCAAAAATAAAACCCAAAACTTTTAAATTTATGTTTACGGGAAAGCCGCTGTCCAAATGCGTAAAAACTTTATAGAGTGAGGTAAACTTTATAGAGTAAGAAGGACTGTATTGTAAACTTTCGATAAAAATTAATGAAGCATCTTAGCTGTCTCTCCTAATGAGCTTTTTCTGAGATAAAATTTATTCGGTTATTAAACTTTATCTGTAAAATAGAACCCTCTGTATAACATTCGTGAGCTATTTTCTTCTTTTTCGTCAGAATAATCTTCTCCGTCAATGAAAGTGAAAATAATGTATCAGCTTTAACCCAATCTATGAAACGGATAAGAAACAGCTTTCTTATTTCGTAGAAAGGGAACATTTCTTTCCTTTTAAACAAAGGCTGAAGTGACGTGAAAACCCGAAACTTCAAGCCAGACTTGTTTTCGACGTCTGAAGATTACATTAAAAGGCAATATGATAAAACTTTAATCCAAGGGATTACATTTTAGCCCCCATGTTGCAACGAGGGACTGCAAAAACGAATTTTTGATTGTATCTAGGATATTTCACAAAGGATGAGGTGCATGATAAATGGGAAAAGTGTTAAAGGATGCCTTAAGATACCGGAGGAAATAATACTGAAGATAAGATTACCAAATAAACCGAAGCCATTTTAAAGTAGTCTGTCTGCCTTGCTATCGGAGAAGAGACTATCGGTAACTTGACTTGCGAATCTCTGATACAGCAATGCAGTGAGAGGATTTTTATGTCAAGCTAAATGGGGGGTTGGTGGTTGTGCTTTTGCGGCGATAGGTAGTTAATTAGCATCGCACTGGAGCAACAAAACGGGCTATTGATGACGGTCCGGGATCAATTCCATAGGGAAAGATCCGAGGACAACACCACGTAATTTTGAACCAATGTCAGATGACGAGGTGAATACCTCAGCTGGCACCCCACTCTCCAAACCTCCACACCACGCCAACGTGAGGACATTTGAGACCACGACAGATTTAACGTCCACCAGTCCCCGTGTACATTACGGTCTTTTGATTGGACCGAGTTTCGAACTCGTAATCCTCCGGTTGCTTTTGCGGCGGAACTTGCTTCTTGTACTTAGTATGCTGGACGTGATGTCACTTGTGTTTTTCGAATAACGATTTTAGCATGTCACCAATAAAAGTTTCGCAAAATGAATTCCGAATCGATATATGATTAGTCAATGCCAATGAGATTAAGTACTGAAACGCCATCAAGATGGTGATAAACTACGTACATTTTAAGGTAACCTCGATATGTCATGCTAGAGCATTTGGGTCAAGGAAGTAAAATATCCGTTATCCACCTGGTTTTGGTTTGTTTGATTGCACTGAAAATCCCTTTTACAACAACTAAACTACCAATTTATCGAAGTGGGAATTAGTTAGCTATTTGGGTGGTTGGTAATCAGGAATGAGATTATTAATGCAAAATCATTCGTCAAATGCATGCAGCATGAAATTAAGTGGAAGTGAGAAACATTTTTTGTTCAGGACAAAAGCTGTTAACCACATTACTGATATATATGAGCACCATAGGGTATTCCAATCAGTACAATATTAAAATTGCAACTCAGAATCTACGGTTATTTTAATTTTGACAAAACAGGATGTGTACATGTATTTTTGCATGATTCTTTTGTTACAAACGGATGAATATTTTCTACCGTTTAGAGTAACCATATCTTGACCGGAAGTTATTCTATTTTTCCAACTCTCTCGTAAACAGGGAAGTATTCAAAGATTAGAGGAGATAAGGATTCTTTTCTCGTTCACAGATGTTGACCTCATCATCTGACTATGATTCAAATTTTGAGGTGTCCTCATATTTTTGCCTTCAGGATTGATCCCTTGACCGTCGCCAAAAGCCCATAGTGTTGCTCCAGTGCGACGTTAATTAATTACCACCACCATCATAATATAAAAATTATTTATTGAATAAAAAAGGCTCAGAGCTTCTTTATCGTTTCATAAAATTACTTTTGACCAGATTCCTTGAGATAGATATTTTATCTTGCAGGATAAATATGCAAAAGCTTTTTGGAATAAATATGAAAGAAGACGAAATTTTCTGCATTCGAAATCTGGTGTCCCTGCAGATGTAAAAATGCAAAGCAATATCATGATACATTCGCGGATTCTCAGAAAGTCGAATACTTTTGTTCAGTATCATCAGCACAAAAAAGAGATAGGTTTTTTTCTACTCATGCACTGAACATACTTTTTCGACCGAAGTCTTGAATAAAAGTTTTGGAATAAAAGTTATTCCTTTGATTCAAAAATATCACTGCTCGAATATGATTTCCCTATTGGCCTTATATCCAAAAATTTTGAAAGGAGTGCAGACAGAAAAAATATGTGAATATATTTCTATTACAATCTCAACGGATTCACAATCAAGTGAAGCTATGATTATTAGCAATATTCACTTATTATGTGTGTATAGCACATTCTTTCCGTAAAACTCAACACTAAACAAAAAAACATTTTGCTTATTGTATTTCGTTAACACTTTTATTTATAATTCAAGAATTTTAATATAGCTTCCTGTTTCAAGCTACATCCCCCGTTTTTTAATCAGTCCCTCCGGGATTTTTTAATGGTGAAAAGTATTTCACCATCTTTAAGGCACGTGTAATTTCTTTTAAAAACTTCATAAAATTACATAAAACTAATATTTCAAAATCCAAGATCATAAAATGGTCTTGCAGATTATGAATTTCCCAAATATCATCTATAAAAATTACTAATTTTTATCTATGCATATAAAGCAGCGTTGGCGTCTGTCTGTGTTCTCTATACAAATCTACACCATTTGACCAATCCACACCAAATTTGGTACACTTATACTTTGAAACCCCGTTGTATTTAACCTAGGTGGGGCTAAATCAATTCGAAATTGCCTTAAGAAAAACATTGAGCTTAAAACGATTGCGGTAGGCAACTCAGTTTGTTTTACCAGCATTGGTCGAAAATCAAATTTTCTAATAAAATTGTTTTACCAGTATTACTCGAAAAACAATTTTTTCCGAAACGTTATATTTAAACAATTTAAAATTCTAATTTTGTTTGAACTGATTTTTCTTTCTTTCTACAATATAAATAATTTAGGAATATTTGAATGATGAAATTGGATATTTAAAATACTTAATTTTACACAATTTGCATTTTGTAACCGGAGGGTCGCGAGTTCGAAACTTATTCCAGCCGAAGACCGTCTTGTACAGGGGGCTGGTGTATGTCAGAACTTTCGTGGTGTAATAACTTCTCTGGTAGCGTGGTAGATTCAAATCTACAGAGAAGAGTCTAGCTTAAATAATAAACATTAATTTTATTCACAACAATTTCTTGATTAGATGAGGGTTTATATACAAGGCACTTTCACGAATTCGATGCCTCTGCCAAGGGGATGCGAAGGGTTGTCGTAATCTCGGGTACGCGCAAAAGTCTCTGAGTGGGAGAAAGGTATCTCAACAGTCTCTAGATGAACTCTACTCGTCGGGTGACGATTTCACAAGGTCAGCACCGGATCCCACGGGACGACGGGTCAATTCAGGTTCACTGCTGGACGAGAAGTCGGTACCGGACTCTTCGCAGGTCGTCGGTTCGGCACAAGACAGGCACGGCTTCGCTGGGGTCGTCGGATCGGCACAAGGCAGGCACGCTCCGCTGGGGTCGCTGGTTCAAGTCTCGAACGAGAATAAAGCAGGAACTCGAGATAGGCAGCCTACGCCAGGCTACAAGAACGCGTACTCTCAGGGTGAGAGAACCGTCTTCCAAATTATTAAGAGCTCCTTAATGGGGTTGCCGCTCAACGGGTCACTGAGCTAAGACGCTAGCTCGGGAACACAAACAAGTCTCGAGATGGGCAGCCTACGCCGGCTACAAGAACGCGTACTCTCGGGGTGAGAGAACCGTCTTTTAACAATGCTTTTCTCCCTAAGGAGTGACCGCTCAAAGGGTCGCTGAGTCAAGCCGCTCGCACGAGCACACAGGCAAGAACTGACGATTCGACTCCCTGCTTCTCCTTTCGAAACCTCGCAGCCTTTGTTCGCTGGTGGTTCTTTTGATTCGATCGTTCTTGATTGGTTCTTACTTTTAATTGGTTCGTTTTTACTTTGTTCATTTTTGAGGTTGCTGATTCGGTAGAGACTGTCTGACGTAAAATGGGATCAGCTACTTAGCGCAGGTGGCTTGATTACCTAGCAGGTGGACTTAATCACCTGGCAGGTGCACTCCTAAGCACCTGGGCGCTGTCCGGAACGAATCCTCTTTTGTCATTCTTCGATCCAAGTGCCGACCGTCTGGCGCCAGAGAGATCGAAACGTATTGTTCGGCTCTTTTACGACTTGTCGGCGAGTTTGCCTTTGGGAGGGTTAATTGAGGGGTCCATCAATGAATCCTCACAGTGGCCTTGTCCTCGCGTTGGCGTGGTGTGAAAGATTGGAGAGTGGGGTGTCCACTGAGGTATTCACCTCGTCATCTGACCATGGTTTAAAATTACGCGATGTTGTTTTTGGATCTTTCACTTCGGTCGCCAATAGCCCATTGTGTTGCTCCAGTGCGACGTTAATTAACTACCTCTCTACCTCAGAGAGAATGTCAGTTAATGCGTTTCTGCTCTAGGCCAAAGATATATTTAATTCAGACAAAACTACTTCAAAACTAGATACTGAAAGGGAAAACAAGATTAGGAAAAATAACTCGTTCTACACTTGTATTAATTTTGAAATAAGAATAAGCTTTATAGTATACTAAATAAATATATCTTAATAATTTGGATTAATCGTTTGAACAATTTAATATTAAAAGAAAGATTGAAGGGGAAGAGTTCATTGACATATGAAAAAAGTACAAATATATCTAATGATTAAATAATATTTAAGCTCATTTATTAATTAAAAGATTGTTTAATAAATTAACTTAGTGGATACATAATATTTTTATATTTTCTATACTTTTAAGTCTTGATATTTAATTTTAGTGAAAAAATATATTTTAAAACATTTTCACACAGTATATATGTAATCATGTTAATTATTACAGTTAATGTTTTAGGATTTCTTTTTGTTTTGTTCATTCATATCTTTACACACAGGACATTTTTTTAAATATCGTATACGTTCCTTAGAGGGAAATTAAAACGAATTTTAAATCAACAGCAGCTAGCCTAAAAAAAGTTTTGCTCATTTTTATTCTCTCATATCTTTTTCTTGGAATTTCCTAAAAATGAGATTATTTTTTGTTTTAAGGTGTATAAATAAGTCACTTGAATTAAATACTGTTTTGGTTTCTTTAAATATCTGCTTTTTCTGTTCTCAGCAAAAGCGTTAACCAGCGTGTATTCTTTCTACCAATATGTAACGTAATTCATAATGATCTCAAATAATTATCAATAAAACATAATAATCCCAAATAAATAATATATTAAAAGAAAGCAACGATAGCGATATTTTTTTTTGAGTAGGTAGGAGGGGGAACCTCACAAGGTGATCGCTATTCCTGTTTGTGTATGGCAGCAATCCTCCTAATTGTCCTAATCCTCCTCAAGGTTGACTACCTTATCGTTGGAGCCGAACTTGAAGCCAACGATATGTTTCCAAACTGTCAGAATGTGTGCGAATCTGACGATTGGTTGGTTGTTTTCTGATTGTATGGCGCAAGGGCCATATTTGGCTAAGCTGTGCCAAACAAAAGACAAAAAGCAGACAACACAATGAGGTAGGAAGAAAAAGCGAAAATCAGAAAGGCAGGCGAGGGTAAAAATGAAAGGGAGGAAAAACACTCAGTTACCTCGGAGTTGTGATGCCGTACACACCTGAAGAAGATGTGACCCTGAGGTTGCGATTCTGACGAACTTCCATGCATTGACCACAGAGAATAACTACGCATATAGTCTGTGTTTGAAACAGTAAAGATAGCTCACATACTAATCCAGCCAAGTATTTTTAGAACTCTTACCTTAACATTTTAAAAGTAATCTAGTCTACTGTGTAATCTAATAGCACAAATGGAACAATTAATGTACACCACAGGCAAATGAAAACAATTTTTTCCTGCTTAGTAGTGATACTGGCGACTGTCTTACTCATACCACACCTTGTCCGACTTCGTCTGTGACGTCACGTCATTTGACCGGGGAATGGTCAAGGAATAAGGAATGGTCCTTCACGATGGCCCCGGTTTAACCAGTGCTGAGTTCCCTTATCTAGAATGGCGTTGTGTTAGTTGTCCTTGGTGGACAAATAATTCATCACGCAGGTGTCAAGTCAATGGGTTTCACTCCCCACCGGACTGTCATCGCCACAAAGGAGAAACATCTTAACCCTAAGGTAAGTTGTATTCAAGAGGCTGTGCCAAAGGGATCTTGCAAGAAGGCAATTGAAAAGCACAATCCCTGAAAATCCCTCTTTCGAGAAGTTTCCACCTTCAACTCGATAATGGTTCGAACTAATTAGCTCCTCTCTGGATTTTTCTTAGTACCACTTCAACTGGTTTGGTAAGAAAGCTCAATTGCAACTGTAAGATCTACATAGCATTCGTTGAGAGCACGCTCTGAGCACTATGAATTTTGGAGAACATCTCATTTATTGAGTTCACTATTCGGTCCGAAACTTGGCATTTGAGAATTATATACTAAGGCGGGTGTCGATGAACCATTGTCCGATACCCACTCATTGATGTTTCTTGAGCTTTACTCTATTAGAAAAAAATCTTGATAAGAAGGCATGGATCGTTTCCCGGTACATTCTTGGTATCGCCCATGAAGATCTCTTGCTCTCAATTGCGGCAGACATATTCAGACAGCGCTCTCCCGCTTTTTCAGTGGCCACCTAAGGAGTCTCACATTTTGCTGTGGTAGCAAGATTCATCCTGTTTGTCTTAAATGCAAATCTGATCAGGCCTCCCCAGCACACATTCTTGAGTACATGGAGTTGTCCCGAGACGACTTGTTTTCTGAATCTCTTTTGGTGTATGCCTGTGCGGGTGTATGGACTTCTGGATTTGGTCTGGAGCTAGATGTGGAGATTAGCAACAAGTCTAACTTAGAATTCAAACAAGGCTTATCAGGAGCAGACTATCAACAAATTCGATATTTATTTGATGGTATGGTGATTTGAATTGAATATAAATGCGTTGTATAAAAGAGTTTTATTTCACATGAGTAACACAACCGGCAATCAATCATAAAATATTTTATTTTTGTGTATGATAAAAGCATTATACAAATGACGAGTCATTCCAATCTCAAACAAACATAACATTTCTCAAATTTACAGATTAAACGCACATATATACAGGCTGTCCCAAAAAGGTTGTTCCGCGATTTATCTTTTTACCATTTGGAGATAAGTAGGCAATGTAAATTGCAGAAGTGCACCAAATAAGGTAAGTAATTAAGATATGTGAATAAAATTATCACGTGATAACAATTAAGCGGATACAGTTTTTAATTTGTATACCACCCCTCTAGATAAAAATCCGAGATAGCAAAAATGTTCCTTACCTGTATCCCTATCGTTAGTAAAAACCATATTTCTGTAGGTTGAATAGTAACGGAGATACAAGAGTTTCTATTTTAAGGGGGCCGTATCTAATCTAGAACGGAAACTGACCAATGGCCAAAAATGAAGAGCTAAGTTCTGCATTCCTACAGATGGAAAAATTTCCTTTTATTTTTATTTAAACCATTTTTTCTACAATATCTTTATTAAAGATTACATTGTCTACTATTATGCATTTCGATTTTCATCTGCAGTTGCAATACTACATTACTTTGCACAATGTTGAACTTTCTGACCTAAAAAAAAAAATGCTTTTTAGCATTGTGTATGCGGTCCCTAATCTGACTGCTTGAACAGCTGTGCACAAGCGGTATAAGTCAACTTTTTTGCGTCCTTATGCCTCCGTTACTGTTCAACCTACAGAAATGCAGTTTTCTGCTAACGATAGGGATGCAGGTAAGGAACATTTCTGCTATCTCGGATTTTTATCTAGAGGGGTTGTATACAAATTAAAAACTGTATCCGCTTAAATTGTTATCACATGATAATTTTATTCGCATATCTTAATTACTTACCTTATTTGGTGCATTTTTGCAATTTACATTGCCTACCTATCTCCAAATGGTAAAAAGATAAATTGCGGAACAACCTTTTTGGGACACCCTGTATAGTTTTACTGGTGTTTTTTTTATCGAAGACCGATCTGGGAAAGAGGTAGGTAATTAATTTACGTCCCACTGGAATATCATAACAGGCTGTTGGGGATGACCGATCTATGAATCACGATAATATTGTTTTAGTTTTACTAATGCTATAATAATGAATGAGAAAGTAAACAGAACAAAGGAGCTTTTATTGTAATGATAAAATTCAAAGTTAAAAACGGAAAAAACAGAATTGCATTTATTTATTAAGTTAATTATAACAATTTTAAATTCAAATTAAACTTTTAAAATTTTAGTTCGAACAGCGTTTTTCTAATTTTTAATCGCGATATTATAGTGAAGGCTATTTTTGAAATAAGAGAGTATGTTTTTGCATTAGATGAGTTTTAGGAGACTTCAAAATATTAAGGGCTTTGACCTAAGCTATGAAGGTAAAATAATGTTTAATTACATTTTCTTCCCTTTGGAATGGGCAACGCAACAGAAAATCAAATCTTTTTTATTTCTAAGTTCAAAATCACTTAAACAAAACAAGCAATTTTTAAAGGCAAAATAATACTTATTGATTTATTTAAAGGCATTTCTTTTCGATAGAGATCGTGTTATTTAATGCAAAAGCTCTTGTCCTCTGTTCAACAGGATGCGCGTTCGAATCCTGGTCATGCCATGGATGCTAGTAGTGGTCCGGAATCCACTTTCGTACGTCCCCCATTTAATAAGTTCTTGTGTAGCTAAGAATAACCGTAGAGCGACAAGCCAACACAGAGGAAAACAGTTAATTTAGTCATACAACATCCAATTTAATACGATATAGCGTATTAAATTTAATACGATATAGCGTATTAAATTGGATGTTACAATATATGAAACAATGGTATCCGACAATTATGATATCTTGCATGATCTCTGTTGTCATTGTATGCCAAATGCACAATTCCTGAAAACCTCTCTTCCGAGAAGTTTCGACCCATCCCACCTTCAAACAATAATGGTTCAATCTTATTGGCTCCTCTCTGGGTTTTTCTTAGTACCAGTTTTAGTGATGTTACTGTTACTGATTTCACAGTAAATGTTATTGTTACTGAAGTATTTTTGTGATTCTAAACTTTGATGGTGATTTTAAGCTGACTGAATCTCATCGTTTGGCTGTTCAGTACCTTCTAGCCAACCGTTTATTCACATCGTGAGATGTTTCTTTTCGCTTCTTGCGGACCGGTTGAAAATCTAAACTCTAGGTATATTTCACAAGTACAGGAATATTTTACTTCAACTTACTTGCACCTCTCTGGTTTTTCTTAATACCAGTTGTAGTGATGATACAGTGTAATAGTTTTAATTGAGATTGCTTGCAAAGTATATTTGTGGTTCTAAGCTGACTGAATCTCATCGGTTGACTGTTCAGTACCTTTAAGCCACTCATTGAATCGGGAGGATGCCGCTTTTCGCGTCTTGCAGCCGGTTGAAAATCCAATCAAACCGCTAAAGAACAAATAACTCCGTCACACAGATCTTACACAGGTATATTTCACTCCAGCGAATTACCATTCACCGATATTCCAGCTTTCGCTGCTACTAAATTACCAACACTCAGTTTCACGTTTCACCCCCCTGCTCCCATTTCTCCAATACTCAGTCTGTCACTGATATCACTTCATCCTCACTCTCAGTCCCAGTCCCTGATATCGTTTAACCCTCCATCACAGTTGTAGAATCGGGGTATCACTGATATTACATTGCTCTCTGAAATACTAGTATAAAATCACTGATATCCTCAGTCACAGTTCCAACAATCACTGCTACCAAATTACTGTTATTTGGAGAATGCAGTAACGGGTAGAACTGTGGTTCAAAAATATAGGTGATTGAGTAGCAGTTCTGTGATTCGGTTAACATTCCTATCTCTATCAGTTCCTGTTGAGCTTTTCTTTGCAGAGGGGCCAGAGTGGGAGGAGTCATTTGGCCAAAAAGCGAGTTCGATGACTCGTTTTGGGTAGTATCGCGACGTACCGTTGGCCACTGGCCTCCACACGTTTCCGACACAGCTGAATCGGATTTCGCCGAAGATTGATAAACTCGCTGAATGAATGAGGATCCGTGTGTTAATGCCTCTCATTATTAACTTCTAAATATAAAAAAAAGATTGACATTTTCAACTGGAATAATCCCTCATCCACGTACGTTTTCTTGGTCCTAGGTTCGAATCCCCGTCTGGGAAGGGATGTTCGAAATGGTTCAGAACAAGTGTTGAAAAACATGTGTGTTATTGACACGCATATTTTCTACGAATCGCTAAACAAGACTCCAATAATTGAATACAACTTCAATGGGAACCCCTCGTAAGTCTAGTACCCCTTGCAATATGTCTTAAAGATGCTTTCGGAATAATAGGAACAACTTGTGCTTCATTTGTACTCCTCTCTTCAAATTATTATCAAATTTGTTTTTCGTAAAATACTTTCCACTAGACTACATTAGGCGTTGTGAAAATTGATAAACCTTT
Source organism: Meta bourneti (assembly GCA_933210815.1). Lineage (NCBI taxonomy): Eukaryota > Metazoa > Arthropoda > Arachnida > Araneae > Tetragnathidae > Meta > Meta bourneti. Next base: position 49,286,776 of record OW119929.1, on the reverse strand, counting down.
CACACTTAAAGCTAATTGTAGAATATTTCATTCAGATCTAAGGTACTCTTCCTGCGGTCTTGTTGCTCTAGATATAGTTTTTCATAAAAACTAGTTTAGTTCACTGTAACACGTGCACTTTTCGAACAATACTGTAGTTAATGATTTCCATTCTGTATAATTGTGTCCTCGTATATTCCACAAGGAATCTGCATATAATGAGCACAGGCCCTATACCTATGACCCTGATTTTTTAAGAATAAATCACCTACGTAATCAATAGTTACAGACCGGTCATTTTTAAATAAAATAGGATGCACTTAATTGAGTGTTAATCAATGAATTGAATACATACTTAAATATATGTAAATAACATCTTTGCTACGCTGATTAATTGCAGGAACTTCGCGCATAGGAGTTGTATTCCATATACAGGGTGCAACGCAAAGTCCGTACCCGGCCTTTATTTTCGCAACCGTTGGTCGTAGACATATACTTCCAATTGCAAAAATGTTTCACATGAGGTAAACATTCATGTTATGACATTTTGAAATTTAAAAAATCAATTTTGTAAATATTACAAAATCTAACTTTTTATACAGTCCCCCGTTCCTTATAGTGATATTTAGTAAAAGTTTACACTCATCCTAACAAGCGTAACACAAAAAGTTTCACTTCTGTGTGACAAAAATTGACCGAGATATTTAATTTCAAATTTTGGGATTTTTTCAGATTTGTTTCGCCTTCATTGAGGGGTCGGTTAAAATATAACTTAGAATAATTCGAGATTGAAATCAGAGTGCAACTCCTCTGGTAGTTTGCATTCCGCTGCCATTTATCCGGTTCTTTTTGCACATTTTTCATTTTAAGGGTGTCGATTCTACATAATTCGACGATGGTCTACAACTTTCGAATTAACATCTTTTGTCTATCTTGCTTAGTTTCGGAATTAGATTTCCAAACTTTCCTCACTGGGGCGCTGCGACCGCTTTCAGTGAATCGGGCATGTCCACTTTACTATACATGCACCCATCGTTTATAGTCGGGGAACCCCCCTTTCGCCGTAAAATGGGCGTTGCACTCTGATTTCAATCTCGAATTATTCTAAGTTATATTTTAACCGACCCCTCAATGAAGGCAAAATAAATCTGAATAAATCCCAAACTTTGAAATTAAATATCTCGGTCAAATTTTGTCACACAGAAGTGAAACTTTTTGTGTTACGTTTGTTAGGATGAGTGTAAACTTACTAAATATCACTATAGGAAACGGGGGACTGTATAAAAAGTTAGATTTTGTAATGTTTACAAAATTGATTTTTTTAAATTTCAAAATGTCATAACATGAATGTTTACCTCATGTGAAACATTTTTGTAATTGGAAGTATATGTCTACGACCAACGGTTGCGAAAATAAAGGCCGGGTACGGACTTTGCGTTGCACCCTGTATATAGACGTCACAAAAGATGCTCTATTGTTTATTTAATAAAGCTGTAAAATCACAAATAAAAAAGACATTCGATGTTTTCAAACGATTCGTATGGCAAAACCTAATGCTTATATATTAAAGTATAAAAAAGATACAACAATAAAATTGACGACACTGCTGACAATCCCCTTTCACTGCAAATCCCTTGAGGATAGATGTCTGGTAAAACCAAGAAACGGGGGTCCGAGTCCAATCCACAAGGCCACTGAAACATCTGGGGCCATTGAAACATCTGTTAATGGTCTTGGAGATTTCTCTGTGCAGCGTTTTACTCAAAAATGGTATTGATTTCATTAATGAGGCTACGTGTGTAAATCATTCATTTTATCAGCAACTAAAAAAATCGTCTCGGTTGTTTTTAGGGGGATGTCGGATTCATCTTCAGTTAGTTTAATAATTCAAGGCGAAGTACGATTCAGTTGTGTAGGAAACTTCCAGGCGCCAATATCTGACTTCTCTGCTAGTACGTCACGGTCTTTTCCGCTCAAAACGAGTTTCACGTTTTATTGGAATAAACCAATTCCCCTTCAAGCCTTGGGTCCATACTGCATATCGCAAAGTTAGTGGGGCAAAGTTAGTCTGTTGCTAGCACGGTCCGAGTATTGTAAATTTACCAGAACATCTCATTCGTTAAGTTTACTATTCTGTCAGAGTTGCATCCTAGGATAAAAAAAATGCAATTTGCACCTCTCATGCACGAGTCGTTCAATTCCTTGGACATAAGTTTCGGCGAATATGAACGAGAAACAAAATGTGTTCGCAATTACAAAGACGTGTTCAAGAGAAATCGGAAACCGTTGTTTGATAAGTTGGGTCTTGACTGCAGCTACCGCAGTCATGAGAAATATAATAGGTTATTTATGAGGTTACACGAGCCCGAATGGATAAATTATCTGGAAAAATTCCAGAAGACTATGTTATTGGAGATGCGCAATCACGTACTGCAAACCAGCGATAAAAGTGCCATAATTCGTCGTTATTTGAAACCCCTGATGATGTTACGGTCCAGAGTGTTGGGTGATGGCTCAGGCCTTAATGCACGAGATAAATACATCTTCGACTTATTCGTGGAACTCTTGGTGATATATTGCGAAGACTCCTTTCTAGTTGCAGATTTCCTAAAATTATTTTCAAACAGTGGTTATAAGCGTTATATATTTATGTTAAACGACGCAAGGACTATAGATTATATTCTGTATCACGCACAAAAGTCTCGATTCGATCTGTGGAGAGTTTTACCAACGGTCATGGATCAACCCGATGACCAAAACCTGCTCGCTACTAACTTATTTGTCAAAGGCAGCCTTGAAGTTCTGTCCACCCTCATCAGGTATGGAGCTCCGATAGAAAAGGCTGTGGTTCTATGCTCCAATGAAAAAAATGTACCTGTTCGGTAAGTGTTTGTTTTGCAAATTAATTTTGTTAACTTGCGAATATTTGTCTTATGAAATTATCCATCTTGAACTATTTCTATAATGCTAAGTGAGCAAGTGCATCGTTTACTGAATGTGTTCATGTGTGTATTATAGGAGTGTTTAACAAAACTTCGACAAGTTTAAATAAACATAAATATTTTAAAAAATTATTTTTAACACCAAAGTATTTTCATTAAAGGATGGACTGTTGACTCATATCCTATATATGTGTGTTCTGATGTTTATTTACGTTTGAGATATCTTTCACATGAAAATATTCCCTTTAGGACCATTCCATGCGTTATATATCCTTTCACGACGCATTTATTTTAAATGCAATTTCTTTTGCATTTCTAGATGTTTTCACAATGTAGTACGTTTAACTTCAGTTAACATTTAATTACGTACGATTCCTGTGCTTTTCATTACAACCACAAATTAAACATCAAATTATTGACTTAATAAAAAGTTATGATAATTAAATTCAAAAATATGGTTGATTGATTACTCAAATGCATACATCAATATAAATTTTTAATACTACCTATTAATATAATAATTTATTGCGTACTATCTCTATTACTTCTTTAAGCTATCTTTTATTTCTGATTAATATGGTTTTAAGTTGGCCACCCCTGCTTTCCTCGACTGCACTCAACTAATATTTGCACAATATTTTTTAACACATTTACAAAAGTAACCCATTTATATTTTCACGGATTATATAAAATAACTAGCTGTACCGGGCGACGCGTTGCTGTGGCTCATCTGGTTAAATTGAAAAGAAAGATTGCCATTGTGCATTCATCCCAAACGATAAGTTTGCATTTTTGCAATACTTTGGGAAAAGTATTGCAAAATGCTTTGGAATGCATCAAAAATACTTTGGGAAAAGTATTGCTTGATGCTTTGGAAATGTGGGGGATTCAATGAATTGCATGTCAAATGGCAATTTCAAAGCGGAATGAGCAGTTCTTCCACCTGGTATCAAAGTCGCAGCTATTTCGGACGACGCAAGTGCTAAGGCAATGTGATTTGGGGATCTGATTGCGGCCAGAATCAATTTAATTAGGAACGTTTTACCAGTTACTCCTGGCGTGACATTTTTATTTATATAGCTAAGTAGACTAAAACATGCGCGTATTCGAATGCAACGTTGTGGCAAAATTTCAAGGCAATCGGTGAAATATTTTGGGAGATTTTGCGTTAGGAACAAACGAACATTACATTTTTATTTATATAGATTAAATTTATTAATTAGTTTATTAATAAATTAATAATTTTCTCCAAAACAGCTGGTATTCGTTTTGAGGTAGGCCACTCTGAAACTTGTCACCAGAACTAAAAATGAACTCAAATTCAAAGAGTCATTGTCACTGGGTCTAAATATTTTGATTTTGAATATTTTTCGACAAAACGGATTTAAATACTGATGAATGATGAAATTGGATATTTAAAATACTTAATTTTACACAATTTGCATTTTGTAACCGGAGGGTCGCGAGTTCGAAACTTATTCCAGCCGAAGACCGTCTTGTACAGGGGGCTGGTGTATGTCAGAACTTTCGTGGTGTAATAACTTCTCTGGTAGCGTGGTAGATTCAAATCTACAGAGAAGAGTCTAGCTTAAATAATAAACATTAATTTTATTCACAACAATTTCTTGATTAGATGAGGGTTTATATACAAGGCACTTTCACGAATTCGATGCCTCTGCCAAGGGGATGCGAAGGGTTGTCGTAATCTCGGGTACGCGCAAAAGTCTCTGAGTGGGAGAAAGGTATCTCAACAGTCTCTAGATGAACTCTACTCGTCGGGTGACGATTTCACAAGGTCAGCACCGGATCCCACGGGACGACGGGTCAATTCAGGTTCACTGCTGGACGAGAAGTCGGTACCGGACTCTTCGCAGGTCGTCGGTTCGGCACAAGACAGGCACGGCTTCGCTGGGGTCGTCGGATCGGCACAAGGCAGGCACGCTCCGCTGGGGTCGCTGGTTCAAGTCTCGAACGAGAATAAAGCAGGAACTCGAGATAGGCAGCCTACGCCAGGCTACAAGAACGCGTACTCTCAGGGTGAGAGAACCGTCTTCCAAATTATTAAGAGCTCCTTAATGGGGTTGCCGCTCAACGGGTCACTGAGCTAAGACGCTAGCTCGGGAACACAAACAAGTCTCGAGATGGGCAGCCTACGCCGGCTACAAGAACGCGTACTCTCGGGGTGAGAGAACCGTCTTTTAACAATGCTTTTCTCCCTAAGGAGTGACCGCTCAAAGGGTCGCTGAGTCAAGCCGCTCGCACGAGCACACAGGCAAGAACTGACGATTCGACTCCCTGCTTCTCCTTTCGAAACCTCGCAGCCTTTGTTCGCTGGTGGTTCTTTTGATTCGATCGTTCTTGATTGGTTCTTACTTTTAATTGGTTCGTTTTTACTTTGTTCATTTTTGAGGTTGCTGATTCGGTAGAGACTGTCTGACGTAAAATGGGATCAGCTACTTAGCGCAGGTGGCTTGATTACCTAACAGGTGGACTTAATCACCTGGCAGGTGCACTCCTAAGCACCTGGGCGCTTCCCGGAACGAATCTCTTTTGTTAGTCTCTGATCCAAGTGCCGACCGTCTGGCGCCAGAGAGATCGAAACGTATTGTTCGGCTCTTTTACGACTTGTCGGCGAGTTTGCCTTTGGGAGGGTTAATTGAGGGGTCCATCAATGAATCCTCACAATACTAAACACAACAATTCTAAATGATTTAGGTACACTTTTAAGATTCAGGTACACATTTACTGCTTTGTTTTCAAAAGCAGAGGAAAAGCAATTATAGAACATAAGGCGTAAAATTTCTCGAGTACATTAATCCACTGAATGGTTCACACGTATATGTCCGTTCCCCGAAACCTGCAGTCTTCCTTGCATAATAACTAGTTTTCACCTTCTAGATCAAAGGAATCTTTCCTAGGGTTCTTTCAATCAATCAAATTGATTATTTAGCCATTATGCGTGTGTTGTGGGGTAAAACGCTGAAGGTTAACACGAACAATTTTATTCACACGTCATGCATAAAATGAAATAATAATGAATTTGTTAACAAATTGAATGCAGAACGAATAACTATGCCGATTTAAATGAACTTGATTAAAATAATGGTTTGATTGGTAGTTGAATTTATGTCGCACTGGAGCAACACAACGGGCTGTTGTCCAAGGCCTGGGATCAGTCGCGAATGGAAAGATCCAAGGACAACGCCTCGTAATTTTGAACCACGATTAGACAACGAGGTCAGCAGCTGAGTTGGCAGCCTACTTTCCAAACTTCTACACCACGCCGATATGAGGATATTTGAGGCCACGTCAGTTTTAAGGTGCACCGGCCTCACGTGCACGACGATTCTTTGTTTGGATCGAGTTTTAAACTCGCAACCCTCCAGTTCTAAATATTCATTTAAAAAGGGGATTTTTAATAAAAAATCCAGATGAAATTAACTTTGAATTTTCTTTCTTTTTCTGTTTTGAAGTTTAATAGTAATATTGCGGAAATGAAATAATCTAGGAGAGGATGCATGTTATTTTACACAAATAAGTTTTAAAAATTTTGCTTCTGCGCACCCCCAGTAACATAAGGAATTTTTCACTTTTAAACTAAAAAAAGAATTGGTTTCCTACTTTGAGGATACTACAAACAATAAGTAATACGTATTGCTTAGGATGTAGTGGCACTAACTTGTAGAAACTATAGGGGCGTAAAGCATCACTTGATTCAAGTAGGTGGTGCTCGGAATTCTTTGTTTTATTTACACATATCATTGATAATACTATCGGTATATTTGTAGTACTTACTTCACATGTTGGAGAGGGGCCGACCCCCCAACCATAACAGACTTAGATCCTAAGGAGTTCAGGTCTCTAGGACTTTGCACCTCTTCTGGTAACTTGACCTAATAAGTGAGATGAATCACTACATATTTGGTTATTCGTATTATTTGTAATATCTATCCTTTAAGTTTGGGGTCTTAAGCTTCGTATTTATTTGATTTAAATCAGATGATTGTTTTTATTTAAATCGGATTTTTATAATTTTAATTAATCCCTTGTCCGTACAAGGTTAAACTTGTTGGATATGAGAAACCCAAATCAACAGTGTAGTTACTAGATAGCTTTGATTTATGTTAAACATTAATATTATGATGAATAACAGTAATATATTAGGAAATATATCAGGGTTAATTTTTGAAAAGGTTAAAACACGATATAAGGAAAAGCAAAATTAATCACATGATAGAGTACATAGAACAGCACAACAAATGCCAAGCATAAGCAATGATTTCCCATCTGATTCTCGAGCGGCTTAGATTAGTTTGACTTTAACCCATAACCAGTTGCAAGAAATTATTTGGACCTAGATAAATAAGGTTGCGGGATAACAATAACACCATATTATAAATGTTTGTATGAATTATCAAAAATAGGACTAATTTCAGAACTTTTTTGCATTATATATTTATCGTATATAAACAAAATGTATAGAATTTTTTTCGTTATTTTTGTATGAAGTAATTATTTGGTTAAAGACTTGTTTTTGAGAAAAAATCATGTCACCAATAGGAAATAAAATAAAGGTACTCGCAACAAAAAATATCATGAAAAAAATCCTACTTCTCATCAATATTTAGCTTCCAAAATTTACTTATTTGTGAAAAATGGTATTTGTAAGTAATAGTAAAAAATGAGACATGAAAATATGCATAAACTGAAATCAAATATGCCTATTTTTCAAATTTTCTCAGAGCATTGATAAGTATTTCAAAGTTATATTCTACGCAAACAAAAAGGGGTTTATACATAACATACAAGTAAATGGAGCTTTTCTCTGAACAGCATAGAATAAGTGTAACAGCATTCACCAGAACATGTGGATTTAGTGTAATTTTGAGCTTGCAATACAAAAATCAAACGCAATCATTAAAATAGCTTTCTGCTTCAATCCATAAATCTATATTGTTAATACTCACTCAATTATCAGATGGGTGAATTAACTTTTGCATTCCAAATTTCTATTCCATAAATGCAGAATAGTTATGCTAACAATGTAAAGAATTCTTAATGATCAATGGATAAAATTTCCGTATTAAAATTAAATAAAAATTAATCAACATATTACATAGAACAAAATGAAAATATTAAAATTTCCAGTTATAAGATTTATGTGCAGAATTGGAATGCTTTTGTGATACTATAGAAAACGTTTTCATTGTGACTAAGTGTCTATTTTTTTTCATAAACAGACTACTTAACTTTTATTTGATATAGAGTTCTTTACTTATTTGAATAAAATAACATGCATCTTGTTCATAGTTATTTCATATAAGCTTAAAGAAAGGAAAAGAACATTTAAAATTTTGATTTAAATCAATGATTTTTTAAATAAAGTCATTTGATTTAAATCAGGCTAATTTAAATCGGTATACCCTGCCTAGGACATTGTATGCTTGGTTTACGTGTTTTTTTTAACTTATTTGGTTGAAAAATTTCCAGTCTCCAAAAAGCCCAGCTACATCATGCAGAACTACTAGCTGGGAAATGTAGATGAGATTCAATTATACTTTGGCAATAATGCATACTATTTATTTTCAGGCGTCATTCATTTATTGGCCCAGGACTTAAAACGTTTCAATGGAAAGTGTTCTCCAGGAGAGAAATGGTCTTAAACCAAACACTGCACTTTGCCACGCTATCTGATCTGAAGAAGATCTCACCCGAAGATGCCTTGAAATGTATAAAACTGATGTGGAGGTCCATTCCAGATATATATCCCACAGCAAGAGAGTTCGAGGTCTTCATGGCCAAATCCAACGATATGGAGTTGAGACAGCACTTGAGAATCCCACACACCTTGTCAAGCCGCTTCATGACAGTAGCGTCAATAGTGACTAATTTGTACGAGGACAATGTCTCAGGAGTAGCTTTATACTGTCATCAACCGAGGTCTCTGCAACATCTCTGTCGGTGTGTCATTCGAAAGTATTTGTCTGATTGTTACCAACTGCCGGGAGGAATACCCGGACTTGGGTTGCCTAAAATGGTTCAGAAATATTTGCAATTAGAGTGGTAAGAATTTCTTTTTTAAATGTGTGCTTCATTTGCTGCCGGTTGGTTCTTGCATAATAAGAGGTAAGAATAACCAGTAAGAAAATATAAGATGCAGTGCAGTTGTATAGTGTGTATTGATATGTAAGAATAACTGTAAGATGCAGTGCAGTTGTATAGTGTGTATTGTTATGTAAGAATAACTGTAAGATGCAGTGCAGTTGTATAATGTGTATTGATATGTAAAAATAACTGTAAGATGCAGTGCAGTTGTATAGTGTGTATTGATATGTAAAAATAACTGTAAGATGCAGTGCAGTTGTATAGTGTGTATTGATATGTAAGAATAACTGTAAGATGCAGTGCAGTTGTATAGTGTGTATTGATATGTAAGAATAACTGTAAGATGCAGAGAGATATGTTTAAAAGTAGTAAGAGAATAAATGTAAGATATTGAGATTCTTTGAAGCGTATTTTTGCGATTGATTAGAAACACGAACTTGTAGGATGTCTAAAAATATTTGAGTGTTGCATACAAATAAAGAATACGTTTTGTGTAATACGACGTGAAATTAATTACTTGTTAGAATTTATAAATCAAAATATTCTTTTCCAAAAACAACACAAAATTCTGTATGCATAACTTTAGTTTTAACGAAACACAAACGTGAATATTTATTCCAAAGAAGAAAATTAAAGAAAATGTGTGCAAAGATGTAAGATTAAACGTAAGATGTAGAGATGATAAGATACAATAATTTGTTTAGAGTTTTTATTGATGGTTTATAAGCTTTAAAAATATTTTTTGACTGTCTGAAGCGTACTTTTGCGATTGAATGAAAATAAATACTTGTAGGTCGTCTAAAAAAACTTCAGTATTGTATGCATAATGGAAAATACACCTTTTTTAATCCCAATGTGAAATTAATTACTTGCTAGAATTCATAAATTAAAATGCTCGTATCCAAAACAATCCCATGTTTGTTTCTCGCAAGATTCTTATTGAAGGCGTAAACTTTTATAAAGTATACTTATTTCACTAACATACATTATACTGACAAAAGTCACCGGACACTTGGAATAGAAAAAATCAGCTTTTATTTTGGGGTCTGACTATAAATTTAAATTTTCAATTTCAGAATCCACATAGACATGGGTAAATACAGAGCTAACTTTTTATGAGTATAGACTCAAATTTATATATAAGCTACATACATATATATAACTTATATATATAACTTATACATATATATAACTTATACATATATATAACTTATATATATATATATATATATAATAACATATATATATATATATATATATATATATAAGTTAATTAGCTACCTACCTACCAGAATGATCCAGTCCCCAACGAAGGACTTGTGCTCATGATAGTACGTATTTAACATTCTAAATATGAATATTTAGGGATAATAAAGTGACTGCTACTTCAGTGTTCACATTTTGATACAAAATGTTTGCACATTTCTATAGGACATTCCTTCCTTATATATATATATATATATATATATATATATATATATATATATATATATATATATATATATATATATAAGGAAGGAATGTCCTATAGAAATGTGCAAACATTTTGTATCAAAATGTGAACACTGAAGTAGCAGTCACTTTATTATCCCTAAAAATTCATATTTAGAATGTTAAATACGTACTATCATGAGCACAAGTCCTTCGTTGGGGACTGGATCATTCTGGTAGGTAGGTAGCTAATTAACGTCGTACAAGAGCAAAACAACGGGTTATTGGCGACGGTCCGGGATCATTCCCGATGGGAAAGATCCGAACAAGTAATTTTGAACCACGGTCAGATGACGAGGTCAATATCTGAACTGGCACCCTACTCTCCAAACTTCCACACCACGCTAACGTAAGGACATTCGAGGCCACGACAGATTCAATGTGCGCCAGTCTCCGTGTACACGACGGTCTTTGGCTGGACCGGGTTTCGAACTAGACAAACCTCCGGTTTGCTTATCCGTTGCTCTTGCAATCGGGCTACAGTTGCTCCTTGAACCATTTTGGCTAGTCAATAATTTTATGAAGGGACACCAGCGCAGTTCAGTCTACTGGGACTTGTATATTTTTGGATAAGAAAGCGACTGCTACTTCAGTGTTTAGATTTTGATATAAAATGTTTGTACATTTCTACAGGACATTTATTCTTAATTTTCAGTCTAAATTCACTAGTATAGACTGAAAATTAAGAAGAAAATAGACCAGATGCTCTGTAGTTACCCATGTGGATGGGGACTCTGAAATTGAAAATTTAAATTTGTATTCAGGCCTCAAAATAAATGCTATATTAGTTTTCTAGCACAGAGATCGGCATTATTGATTGGCGCAAAGCAACAAACGAGTATAAAAAATAAAGTCAACGGCTAAGCTCAGTCAATTTATTGTCAGTTTTGCCACTTCGTACAAATAAGTCTTGGTTTGAGTTATAGAATAATAAAACATTAATAATGTGCTCAAAGTGCTGCTTTTGATAAATTTTATTTCAATGGGAAGTATGAAATACAAAAAACATACTTGATTACGTGGTGTTGTCCTCGGCCCTTTCCCTTCGGGATTGATCCCGGACCATCGTCAATAGTCCGTTGTGTTGCTCTAGTACGACGGTAATTAATTACCATTGCTAATTATTGAAGCATTACTTCGTAATTTTAAAATCATCAACTATAAGAAATGGTTTATAAAGAAGTTTTACTAAAAAATGATAATAGTCGCGCGTGCTTAATTTCTATCGTCCTGTTAACTAAATCCAAAACTAACTTACATACGACATTAAATGTGCTTCATAACACTGGTCATCAAAAGATACAATCCATAGACCCTTCAGCACAGATGCTCTGAACGAGTTGAGTAGTTTTACTTATTATTTATTTCACTATTCATTATTTACATAATTCAATTGCTTTTTGTTATTGAAGTAGATCCTGATGATTGTGGGTTTGGATTTGGTTTGCATGTGATTGATTAACAATGCATGCTTATAAGGATTCGCTGGTTAGCATGAATCACGAAAAGAAGCTTTGCAATAACCGTATAATTCTTCCTCGAATAAGAATTTATTAAACGCAGATAATCTATAGCCTTTGATGTGATTCCTAACCAGTGAAAACCCTTTTGCAATACCTCACTTCGACTAAAATTCATTTAGATCAGGAATACAGACTTGTTAAGATCAAGGGCCACATAGATTCACTGACTTATGGAAGGGCCACCAAAAACATGAGTTATTTATCATATATTATTTATTTTGTTTATATTTATCATATATTGTTACGAAGGTACAAGTAAATAAAGAATTTAATTTGATGCATGGCATTGCATTGGTATAACAGTTTTAATATTTGGTCCGATTTTTGTAGCAGACAAACGCAAAATTGATTCTAAATTTTATTCCTCAAGAGGTTCCTATTTTTCGATTTGTGAGTGAAAAAGTCTGTTCACAGATATATGTGCCACGCCTGACACCACAGCTATTTTGTTGTGCGCATGAGCACTTTTTAAAAATTACCTATGGTGTGACTTGTTAAAGTTAAAATAACACATAATGAGGCGGGTCGCCAGCAAATCAACGGAGGGCCGCATGTGGGCCGTGGTCTGTGCATCCCTGACTTAGATTGATTGCATATAGTCTGAATCATTTATATTTAAATTATCAGATAATTTAAATTAGTCCTTTTAATCAGATATTGGTTCAAATATGGTTTTCCACTCACACTAGGGAAGAGGCACCCAAAAGGATCTTAACTTTATAGTTCCATTTTTTGCTTTAATGATTGCAACGCCATTTATTTTCCAATTCATTTTCCGGAACTCTTTCAATTATTCAAGGTTTCCCATTCCGAAAAGCCTCTTGGAATGAGAGCCTTTGGAATTTAGAAATTTAAGCCTTTAGAATTTTTTTATCGTTTCATCAAAGCTAACTCCTTGTTACTGACGAATTGAGACTAACGTAGTGGGCCGAGTCGTGTGCCAGATAAATGACAACACAGCCGAAATACAATTAAACTAGATATTTTAAAACGCAAAGGAATTTACATTATTTACAGAATTGATCAGGGATTTGTATTCCTTGGTTGTGGGCACTGCAAAAAGGGGATAGGGACCGTCTCAGAAACGGCCGTCAATCAAGCGTCAACGAAACCCTTTTGCTATGTCAAGGTCATTCTAGATAAGGAATACTTATTAGAATGGCTTTGGGGGGCTCAGTTCGAGTTCTGAAAATCTGCTTTTCTCGTCAATGGGATGAAGGGCGGTTGAATCCCAGGGGGTGACCTTCATGACATCTGGACGGCTTGGAAAGACCTCATGGAATTTACGAACGTGGAATTTACGACCGGCTGTCAGTGGAGCAGGTGTTGACCTCTGACTCAGAGCTGTTGCTATTGTCGAAAAAAGACTAAATTTTGCACGGTGACTCTTAAGTCGTATCTTCCATATGAGCGTGATACAGTTAGACCAGGGGTTCCCAAAGGGGGCAGTACAGCCCCCAGTGAGCGCTGGAGTCTTCCATGGGGGCGGTAGCGGGCTCAGAGACAAATGGGGGTTTTAAGGCAGTCAAGGGGGCGGCCGTGGATAAAGTACTTTGAAAATACTGTTTTTATGAAAAAATATTTTACCTATCTTTAAAATTTTCATCTTATTGTTATTGCGTAAATAAGCATTAAAAAATTAAATTAGCATTAGGTATACGTATACTTAATTCGGTTTTAGTACTGTCGGTGACAAGTCTGCAAGTTGGTAAGCAACGAAGCGATTCACGCAATCAAGCATGTTTCGACAAAAATATGGGAGCTTGTTATGACTTGTTTACAGAGAAAATGCACCGGCATCGTGAATGAGTGGATGCGTGCATGACATCAAATCTATAAAAGACATGGATAGCTAGGAATGCCTCATTATTTTGTGTGCTTCGCCAATAATCCTTATTTGTGAGTGATAAGTGATAGAAGTCATTAGCCGTTATATTATATCTATAAATCTGTTGAAAAGTTAATTTATTGAAACCGTGGCAAATTTTCTCTTTCAACATGTCTGAATCTACTAAGAAGAAATGCCGGCAGTATAGTATTGAGTATTTGAAATATGGATTTACGCAATCTCCTAAGAACCAATCATTACATATGTGTTTAATTTGCCAAAAAGTTTTTTCAAATGAAGCCATGAAGCCTTTTAGGCTACAAGAGCATTTGGATAAAATGCATGCTGATAAAAAGGACAAAGAATTATCCTATTTTCAAGGACTTGAAAAGAAATATTTAAAACAGCCAACTATATTAAACCTTGTTGTGTCGTCTTCTAAACAAGATGATAGACCTACGAGCTTCATATAATATTTCATTATTAATCGCAAAAGCGGGAAAACCACACACAATTGGCTAGGAATTAATCTTGCCGGCAGTCAAAGTAATAAAAACTGTTCTTCATCATAAGACACCATCAGATATCATCAGGAAAATATCTCTAAGTAATAATTCAGCGCAAAGAAGAATAGATGAAATGGCTAAAGACGTTGAAATATCATTATGCGATTACTTGAAGACTTGCAAATTTTCCATTCAACTCGATGAATCAACTCTACCAAATAACGAAGCACTACTCTTATAGGTACGATTCATAAAAGAAGAAAAAATTGTCAAGAGTTATTATTTGCTAAACAATTGGAAACCGATACAAAGGGAGAATCGATATTTAATCCCATGAACAAGTTTTTTCAAGAGAAATTCCTTTTCGTAATATTTTATCATCTGCTACTGATGGTGCTCCGTAATAAGGGTTTCATAGCGCATTTGAAACGAGCAGTACCAAATGTACTCGCTGTACATTGTGTTATTCATCGTTAGCATTTGGTTGCAGAAAATCTGAATGGACGCCTGCATACGTCGCTTGATTACGTTATTAGAGCAGTCAATAAGATTAGAAGCAATTCATTGAGTGACAGACTATTTGGCCAACTTTGTTGTGAAAATGATGAAGATTGTTATCGCTTGCTGCTGCACACAGAAGTTCGTTGGCTCTCAAAAGGTACTTGTCTGAATCGTTTTTACACTCTATTTGACTCTGTACTAGATTTCCTTGAAAACAGAGACGAAAAACTGTTCGCAAACCTGATTACATCCAAAAATGACATCGCTTATTTGACAGACCTGTTTAAAATATTTAATGAAGTAAATTTAAAATTGGAAGGTAATGAGTTGAATTTAATTAAAACAAAAAACGTCAGCTGCTTTTGTGGGGAAACTTCTGTTCAAACGAAATTTAAGTAGTGGTGAATACAATCACTTTCCCACGTTATCAGCAGTCTCTGCAAAGCAGGAATATTTACTTACTGCCAACACTTGGTGCCAACCTTCATGCTGATTTTAAGGAGCGATTCCAGGATATTTTAGGCATGAATATACCGAGTTGGGTTTTAGATCCTTTCGCAAATGCAGATCCAGCAGAATCATTAAATTTAGAAGAGGAACTCGTAGAACTCACAACTAACGAAGAACTAAAAGTAAAATTCAGAAATGGATATCAAGAGTTCTGGCTTCAAAAATCAATACCAGCACTCTACCCTGGATTGTGGGAAATAGTACAGAAATTTTTAATTGCATTTCATTTCCTTCATCGTATTTGGCTAAGCGTGGGTTCAGTGCAGTAACGAATTTACTTTCTAAGAAAAGGAACAGACTGTAGATCACTGAACGTGGCGATTTGCGACTGATGTTGACAAAATTGGAACCCGATATTAACAAATTGACAAAACTCCACCAGCCTCAACTATCTCATTAATTTTTTTATTACTATTTTTGTGTTAATTTTTAATGAACAATTTTCTACTTTTGATGGTCTTTTTAATTTCTACTTTGTGATTCTTAATAGATGGATAACGTGCAACAATATTTAAATATTTGGTATGACTATTATGGGAGAGGGGGCGTTGAAATTTTTTTTCCTTGTAAAGGGGCGGTGGTCCAGAAAAGGTTGGGAACCTCTGAATTAGACTATACTAAAAATCATTCAAATCTTAATCATGTTTTTCCTTCTACTATCAGAACCCGTTGCGTTGCTCCAGTGTGACGTCAATTAAAAATACATGCATACTCTTTCTACTATCCTTCTATTTTCCTTCTAATATTTTTTAGTTGCCCAATGGTAGGTAGGTATTTTAATTAACATCGCACTAGGAGCAATATAATGGGATATTGGCGCCGGTACAGGATCAAACCCGAATGGAAAGATCCGAGAACAACAACACTTAATTTTGAACCACGGTCAGATGACGAGACAACACCGACCAGGTACCCCACTCTCCCAACTTCCACACCACGCCAACGTGAGGACATTTGAGGCAACGGCAGATTTAACGCGCGCCAGCTCCCTTTGAACACGACGGCCTTTGGTTGGATTCGAACTTGCAACCCTCCGGTTGCTAATCCGTTACTCTTCCAACCGGGCTACCGCAGCCCTAATTCAAAATTGGGGATAGTTCCGATGTCCTCCATTCCTCATTCAATCTAAAAGGAAATTTGCCTTGCTTTATAACATTTACGGAACACCGAAATCAAACTCCATCGCTATCTCTTTGCACCAGTTTTAAATTGCATTTTCCCTTCGGTAATCGTTATTTTGGAGTTGGAATCCTTTAATTTCCATTGTGCAACGGGCTCGGTAGCCCGGTTGGAAGAGGAAAGGATTAGCAACCGGAGGGTTGCGAGTTCGAATCCAACCAAAGACCGTCGTGTACAAAGGGGGGCTGGTGCACGTTTGATGTTGACTGTCTCCTTCCTACTGTTAAGCATGGAGGGGGATGGGATTAGTGATGCTGTGGGGCGCGATGTCTCACCGTAGTCTCGGCCCACTTGTTGTCCTGCAAGGGCGGGTTAGAGCACCGGTTTATGTCAGTATTCTGGCCGACCATCTTCATCCAATGGTGCAAACTTTGTTCCCTGATTCTCGACCTGTGTTCCAAGATGATAATGCTCCCATTCACACTGCTGGAATTGTCGGAGACTGGCTTGATGAACATGATGATGAACTGCAACACCTCGTGTGGCCCCCTCAGTCCCCTGATCTTAATATAATTGAACCTTTGTGGGGTATTTTGGAGGGCAAACTGCGCAGTAGGTTTCCACCTCCAACGACACTTTCTGAATTAGTGACCTTTTTGCAGGAGTGGCTACGTATCCCTGTAATTGTTGTGTATGACTTGTATTTGTCCATTCCACGACGGATACAAGCTATAATTGATGCAAAAGGAGGGCCAACAACCAATTAATAAAGATTTTGTCTCATTTCACAAGTGTTCATATTATTTTGTCCACCCTCTGTATCTCAGACTGAATTTCCTACTCTGCATCACTGTTTTTTAAAAATCTTTCGTTACTTTGGAAACATTTTAATTCAGCCAAGTAGCGAAAATTGGTAAACTGAGAAATTTTACTTTTATGAAATAATGGTTCAAAATACGCAAAATCGTACAGCAAATACTTTTGTCGAAATTATATGTTAATCACGAAGGCCGTATTCGTTTATTCTTGAGCTTATTTGATTCAAAAAGGTGAAAGCCCGATATGTTTACATTACGCAGGCGAAGGTATCGCCAAGATTGATTACGTTACATGGTGATATGAAGCCAAATCTGGTTTAACCTTGGGCTAAAACGAAGTTACTCCTGAAGAAACGTTTTCGACTATCTGAATGGAGATGTACTCTCTATCCCTATCTCTCCTATATGGTCCAAGCCATCTTTCTCTCTACTGTCTTTTCATATTTACTTGACATTGTCTTGTTTTTGGCTCAGCTTGGTCAAACATGGCCATAAAACCCAAAACCAACCCTCCGAAAGATGGTCAAATCAAACATATTTTGTTCTCAATAGTAAAACCAAATGTTACTCTGTCTACTAAGTATTGTTTAAATAATCTTCATATACGTACGGATAAGATATCCACATAGAGTGTTGGAGTATAGCTTCTACGGGTGGTTTTGGTTTTTTAATAGCGCAAGTGCTTATTTGGCCAAGTGACGCTAAAAACACAATATAAGACGTAAAGTAATAGACATACACAAGCGAGGAAAGTTAAACAAACACAGAGAGAAATACACCAAGGGTAAATTAAAGGAAGAATCGAACCTTTGTCACCAACAAATTACAGGTTGTTGGTACAGTAAGCCACACAGCTTCTACAGAAATTTTAGATTAGTTAACGACACTCAAAAACGTGTACTCTATCATACTTCAGTACAGAGAAAAATCGAATCACCCCTTTTATTCGCGGCGTGTCGTAAATAGCAGAGCAAATTCATGAGTACTACTCGAAAGTGAATAAATTTCTGTCTCCAAATTGTAAAAGGAAATGCCTTTATAAGGATCACCTGAAGGTTGTCAAATTGAGAACAAATTTCATTCCTTCCAACGGCAACCCCCAATTTCGATATCCAACGTTCAACCTCGATTTCAAGTCATTTAGTTAAGACGTTTATGGCTTGTGATGGGGAAATCTGAAGCTTCTGAAGTTAAATTAACACCAAGCCTTGTATATTCATATCCTTTCGAAGTAATCTTTCTTTATTTTACGCTGAAAAGTTTTACAATATTACTATTAAAGAACCTAAACGAAATCTAAGCATTTGTTTTCCCAATTTTTGTAGGGGCCGTCGTTGCTCAATAGGTATGTCCACTGCGCTAGCAACCTTCGAGTTGAGGCGGTGCAAGTTCGATTCCTGTCAGGTGCATTCCTCCCTGGGTGCATTTCTTCTGTGTCAGTAAAACCTTCATTGTTTGTGTGTATTACTTGATATTGTATGTCTTGTACTCGTATCTGGAGCAGCATGTGGCCAAATATGGCCCTTGTGCCATGAAACCCTAAAACAACCAACCCAATTTTTGTAATGTGTAGTGTAACTATGAAATTGATAGTCGAAATAATTTTTTAATACAGCCTTCATATAAATGAATCAAACTTCGATTCATGACTTTAATACGACCAAGCAAAATTTTAGCTCCTCCCTCAATAGGTTTTCATTATCAAAAATTAAATATTCGCCTTGGCGTGGTGTGGAAGTTTGGAGAGTGGGGTGCCAGCTCAGGTGTTGCCTCGTCATCTGACCGTGGTTCAAAATTACGTGGTGCTGTCCTCGGATCTTTCCCTTTAGGATTGATCCCGGACCGTCACCAATAGCCCGTTGTGTTGCTCCAGTGTGACGTTAATTGAAATTAAAAAAAAAATAATAATAAATATTCGCTAATTTAATCCATTTTTGCAGAAAGAAAGGACTAACTTTTACTATTAATTTCTGGATATAATTGTTTTTTGTCATTGCGAAAAAATATTTATGCGCAGTTTAATATGAAAACGTCCCGCTAAGAAAATTTTGAGTTTACAGAAAACATTATTTTGTATTAAATGATGGCCCAGTAGGAAGAGTAACGGATTAGCAACAGGAGGGCTGCGAGTTTGAATCCAACCAAAGACCCCTTGAACAAAGGGGGCTGGCGCACGTTAAATCTTTCGTGGCCTCAAACGTCCTCACGTTGGTGTGGAAGTTGGGACAATGGGGTGCCAGCTCAGGTGTTGCCTCGTCATCTGACCGTGGTTCAAAATTACGTGGTGTTGTCCTCGGATCTTTCCCTTTGGGATTGATCCCGGACCGTCACCAATAGCCCATTGTGTTGCTCCAGTGTGACGTTAATTGAAATTCCCCCCCCCCTCGGATCTTTCCTTTGGGATTGATCCCGGACCGTCACCAATCGCTCGTTGTGTTGCTGTGACGTTAATTAAAGTACCCTACCTATTAAATGGTAACTATGAATAATGCGCGAATACAGAAGTTGGTTCAATTTTTTCCCACAGTTGTATATTGGATGGCTTGAGAGAGACGACATTTTACTTTTTAATTCGATATTTGGAAAAACTAGAAGCATATCAACCGAATCAATCAATGTTTTGAAAACAGTGTGTTTCACGTTGTCCCGGAGGTTATTCTGAATTATGCTTAATTTCAATTTTGAGCAATTTAAAGATCTTTTAGGAAGCTAAAATCACTTGTAAGACACAGGATCAGAAATAGGACAAACATCTTCTATACACTCTTCAGGACCCACCACATCCCGACTCGCCTTTAAGGCTTAGAGTCCTTGAATGGGAAGGGGACCACCGCCAGAGGACACGAAAGAGGACAGCGAGTCAACCAGCCCCGACGGCGAGAAGCACACCCAACTCCTACATGTGCGGCCCCAAGCAACAAGGGCACCACCATTTATTATTTAAAATCAAAGTAATTACAAAATACAAAGGGCCAACAAAATAAACAGAAAAGGACGACCGATATACTATCGGTTTACAATGACGATACATGGCGCCGCACAGGTCATCATTATTATATTATAAACCAAATAATAAATAAATTTGACAGTTTATATAAGACACCGTCTAAATGAAAAGAAGCCGGCTTATCAAGTACCGGATGGCCCATGAGGAAGCCAATAAGAAAAAATTTAAAAGTACATAATTAAAGGACTGCGGTGGCCCGTTTGGAAGAGTAACGGACTAGCAACCGAAGGGTTGCGAGTTCGAATCCAGCCAAACACCATCGTGTACAAAGGGAGCTGGTGCATGTTAAATCTGTCGTGGCCTCAAATGTCCTCACGTTGGCGTGGTGTGGAAGTTTGGAGAGTGGGGTGCCAGCTCAGGTGTTGTCTCGTCATCTGACCGTGGTGTTGCTCCAGTGTGAGGTTAATTGAAATACCCCCAAATATTCCATAAGGAATCCGCATATAAGCAAAGATTTTCTACCGACAAACCCAGATTTGTTTTTAAAAAAGAATAAGCCATCTACGGCAATCAATAGTTGCATTTTTCATTCAATACGATGCATTTGATTGAGTGTTAATCGCGTTCAACGAATTGAATACATATTCAACTATGCATAGAGAAAAATAAATAACATCTTTGCTACGTTTGTTAAACACAAGAACTCCGCGCACAGGGGTTGTTTTCCATATGAGCATCACAACAAGGTGTTCTATTTTTTATTAAAAAACCCTGCGAAATCATACAAAAAGGCATTCTATATTTCAATGTTTATTTTTCAAACTATAAGGAATTTTTTATCATGAAGAAAATTAGTACTTTTAATACACTGCTGGCCACCCAAATTGCAACACCAAGAAAGACAAGAGATATCACAACAAAATTTATTTTGTAGATAACATGTTGACCAAGTATCAAATGATTAAATTTATAGACTTCTGTGAAGTGTGGATCCTGCCAAAATCAGTAGCCAGAGTAGCCACCATTGTTGGAGATCACCGCTGCCACACGCCTCGGCATTGATTCAAAGAGACTTTGGATGTGTTCTTGGGGTACAGCAGACCAAGCAGCTTCCACACGTTGCCAAAGTTGATCTGGTGTGGCAGCTGGGGATGTATTCTGGATCAATCGTTGAGCAACCATGGACCACATGTTTTCTATCGGCGAAAGATCCGGAGCAATTCAATTCCAGGGAAGCAATTCAATCTGGCGATTGACGAAGAACCCTTGGACAATGCGTGCCACGTGTGGTCGCGCATTATCCTGTTGAAATATGGCTGTGGGCAAGCCCTGAAGGTAAGGAAGGACAACTGGCTCCAACACCTCGGAGATGTAGCGCTGGCTGTTTAAAGTACCGGCAATGCGTACTAGAGGAGTGCGAGAGTGATATCCAATACCGCCCCATACCATAATACCCGGTGCAGGACCAGTGTGGCGGTGCATAACGCAGCTGTTCAGCATCCTCTCTCCACGGTGTCTCCAGACTCGAATCCGACCATCGTGGTGTTGCAGACAGAAGCGAGACTCGTCAGTAAAGACAATTTCATTCCATTCTGCCGTCCACATCTTTCTTTCATCGCACCATTGGCGGCGGAAACGTCTGTGGTTCTGCGTCAAGGGTAGACGAAGCAATGGACGTCTTGCGGACAGACCACTCTGCTGTAAACGGCGTCGAATGGTACGCGCAGACATTGGATGATGCGGTACAGACTGAATGTGCTGTGCTATGGTTCGTGATGTGGCTGAGCGATCCGTCACTGCCATACGCACAATATGCCTGTCATCACGTGAAGTGGTGCACTGAGGTGGATGCGATCGAACACGTCGGTCCGTCGTACCCTCCTGCATCCAACGATCACATATCCGCATTACAGTTGTTTGGTTTCGTCCAACACGACTACCGATTTCCCTGAAAGATAATCCACAATCTCGGTAGGCCACTATCCTTCCTCTGTCGAACTCGGATACTTGATCAAAAGATGATCGCTGTTTTCTACGAGGCATAATTGATCGTTTTTTTTTAAAAAACCACAAGAAAAACACAATTGCCGTACTTGAAATCGTCGAAATCTCCAAGCCTTAAATAGCGCTTTGAAGTGGCGCCACAGGCGCGCGTGATGTACGTCTGCGCTGAAATTCTAATCATTTGCATATCTCACCTCCGCTAATGCATGTTGTAAATTTCATATTATTTGCATGCTTCCTTCAGGGTGTTGCATTTACGGTGGCCAGCAGTGTATATTAAAGCATAAAAAGATGAAAAAACATAACTTTGACACTCTTGAATGGTCTCAAATCTTACACAAATCACTTGAGGAGAGAAAATATCGGGTAAAACAGCAAACCGGGAGCCCAAGAAAGAGTCCACCCGGATATTTCTTGTTCCCGTTCTTGGCTATTTCTGTTTTTCACTTTTTCAACAGCGCTTTGCTCTAAAATGGTATTCATTTCGTGAGCGAAGATCCGTGCGTAAATGCCTCATATTATCAATTACTAAATAAAAAAGATTGTTGTTTTGGGGAGTCTGATCCGTCTTCTGCGAATTCATTAACCCAAATGAAATCCGATTCAGTTGAGTCGGAAACGTCTTGGCGAAAGTTGCTGACTTGGCGCCAGAGGCTGCTAGTACTACTTTTCCGCTCCGAACCAATTTCGAGCTATTGTAGCAAACCTATTCCCCTTCTACACATCTAGGATCAGGAACAAGGTTTCTAGACAAGCGGATGGACACGGCAAGAATCTTAATGTTAAAACTTGGACGAATTTTCGAAGGTTCGCACATGCGCATTGGTTCCGTTAGTGGTAGGGAAAAGTTTAAGCGGGTTTGAAAAAATCCCTAAAATAATGGTTGCTGATATGCATGTTATTTCATTTAACATAATCTTTTAATCGAGATCAAGGATTATATGAACTAGTCGTGGCTCAGTGGGTATGCCCATTGCGCTAGCAACCTTCGAGTTGTAGGCGGCGCAGGTTCGATTCCTGCCAGGTGCATTCCTCCCTGGGTGTATTTCTCTCCTTTGTGTCAGTAAAAGCTTTCTGTGTGTGTGTGTCAATTACTTGTTATTGTATTGTGTCGTTTATTGGATATTGTAATTAGGAAGAATGGAGACAAAAGCCTGATTCTGCAGCTATAAGTCTCAAGGAAATCAACCAACCAAACCAAACCAAACTATATGAACTTCTGATGGTTGAAAAATGCAAGTTCACTTGCCCAAAAGAGTACTCGTTCACAAGGTTGGATATAACTTAAAGGTAAGCACAATCTATTTTAATTTTGAAACTTTATTTTCGATTTCGTAGATATGAAAACACTGCATAAAATTATGGAAAAAATTCATCATTGCGCCTTTCATGTGAGAAATATTGATCAGTTTCCGCTTTGATTTTTGATTGTTAGTGTTTTTCTAAAGCGCCTTAAATAATGTTTACGAAGGAGAGTTTTCGATGGATTTTGAAAATGAGGTTGTTTGATGTGTGATCAGCATTTTCAGCGAATGATCTAGAATTGAAAGAAGGCATCCAATGAAAAAATATGTTGTTTTATTAGATGACCTTTTACGCTATTATGAACAGATTTTATATTATTTTTCGATAATTCTTTTAAATTTTGTTTAATGTGTTCAGGGTATAATTAGATATTGCAATCTGCAAAATTTAGGGAAGTTCAATTTGGAATATGCTTTGAAAAGAAGCGTATCTAATCAAAAGTTTGGGGAGAGGTGCATAGTCGGATGTTCACTTGTTGCAAAAGCATGTTGACACCAGAAAAATCAACTCTGGGTACAGGTTTTTGTGCCCTGAGAAGTGCAAACCATGTTCCTTGTTCTTGCAGCATAGGTCATTAATATCAAAGCTAGCAGACTCAGATATATTGACGTTACATCGTTAAGGTATTCCTGAAGATGATTGTCACTTTTTGTTCAGTCTATCTCATTTGGGCTTTTGAGTCCTACTGACTGGAAGGTGTTAGCAAAGGTACCATGTGTGTATAGTAAATTTTGGAATGTTTTACTGTCACATATTTGAATTAGAGGAGTTAAAGATTAAACGCTGATGTTTGTATCAAACTTCATGAATCGAGAACTTGAATCTCAGCAAGATGGAAATTTAAAAGGGATTCATTAAAAATAAGTTAAAATTTTTACATCTAGAAAATATGCAATGATAGATTTCAAACAGATATTGGAAGTGACAAGCACCTTCACACCTTTGTCATGAAATCCATTGGACATTACCCCTTACTTTATACATCGTTATTTGTTTAACTCAAAAATAGACACGACAAAAACATTTGTTTAATGAAGAGGAAACTTAAAAAAGCTGAAATTTAAGAAGAAAGTTTTGTAAATGCACTAGACAAAATAAAGTGGCAGCTTTCAAAATTTCTGTGCTTAAAAGTACTTTGAGATCTCTAAGACTTCAAGTACATTTAAAAACCCCATTATGGCAAAATTCTAAATTTAAGGGATTGAAATCTTTTTGAAAGTAGATAACTTCACTTCTCGAGCAACATTTATCCCCCACTATCAACATATTTCAGCAACAAGTTCAAATGCACTTAACAACACACTCGCACCTCATGTATATACAAATCTTTATATGTAAAATAAAAAAATTTAAAACATTTTGATAGGATATTAATCTTTTAATTGCGTTAATACTAGAAAGTTGTCATATACCTAGATAGATGTTGGGAAGCAAGTAACCCCATGGTGGATAAAAATCTTTGTACTCTGAATTTTGATTTTTTTCTTATCTCTTATATGCCTGCATCAAAATCTTTGTATTAACTGCATTATTAATTCTAAATGCCATATAAGGAGTGCAACTTCTCATAGCAACAGAATGAAATATCACAACTAAGTTTCTGCTTCCCTGTCACTTTGTATAAAATCCAAGTATTTACCACAGATATATCTAAAATATTATAAAGGCATATACATTCACCAACAAATTCTTTTTCTTGATTTGGTAGTAAACAAGTGTATCATTTGGCCTACAATGTCCATGCCATACTTTATCTAGTTATCATCGGAATGTCTCATGCACCAAGTCTACAACTTCATGGTTTATTCGTAGATAAAAGAGGTTGAGATCTAGTTTTAGCTTATCGGCAAAGATACTGTCACCATTTCCAGTATCTATTTCATCCAATCTTGGAAATCTTTTCAAAATATCTTCCTAAATGAGACCTCATCGTCAAGCCATCTTCTCTATTCTTTATCAGAAAAGAAAGTGGCCATCATGTTCCTTAATTGTTCACGTAAGGTGTCAGACTTGGAAACATTTAGAAAGAAAATTACTGGTCAGTTGACAGTCTCATTAAAACAGTGTCTACAGCTGGGGAGGGGAGCAACACTTGTAAACAAAATGTAAAAGGGAAAACAAGGTGAAACTGCTTTGAATGTGATTGACAAGGAAAATTTCATAGTATTCCAAAATACCATCTTTGTAGGTATAGCGTAAGATATTCCTGGTTCTATTTCAAACCAGGCCAGAATGTTTAAATACACAATAAGTATTGACCAAACAATTAAGTTAGCATATTTAATTCAATGGTAAGGGCGTTATAAGTGGCACACAGTGTGAGGGCCCCATACGTCTTTCTCGTGTTAAAAGAAATAGCATGTTTAATATAATTAACTTAGAAAACAAAACGTACTTTGGAGGAAACATACCCAAATTTTTATAAAATTTACGAATGATTCTTTCCTATATTACTCTAACCCACTTTATTTTCAACACGTTATGTGCCAATAAGTTCAATTTAGCTTAGGGGCTGTCGTGGCTCAGTGGGTTTGCTCACTGCACTAGTGACCTAAGCTGTAGACGGCACAGGTTCGAGTCCTGTGAGTACCCTGAGTGTATTTCTCTTTTTTTTTGTATCAAACTTTCCTTGTATGTGTTATTACATTCAGTTGACACAAAAAGGTATGTGATCTTATTTGAATTGTTCTCTTTTTTTGATGTACTCTTTATATTTTAGGTTCCTCGTTCATCAGATTCCTGACTGGCCATTTGTGATGCAATGTGTTTATGTAATTTCTATTTTCAAAATGCTTGCTTCAATATGGTTTTGTTTTTATTTCTTGAGGCAGGTGTTATATTTCGATAGCAGTTTATATAAGTTATTGCAAATCAGTTACCGACTATATTGAAAAATTAACAGAAAACGACTGGTGTTTTCCCAAAGGAGTGAAAATTGTTGAACAAATCAAGTATATTTATCATGAAAAAACAGTTTGCCCTTCTGTCGGTTTACAAATGGGTTGTTATTTTTGTAGCTGTTAAATTACGTGTTATTTTAGCAACTGTTATCGAAAATATTACAAGTTATCACCAATGTTAAGTAATTTTTAAAATGACCAAACTTTTACAAAAATAAATAGTCCCTTTAATTTTTGAAAAATGAATTTTTTTTTAAGATATCAAGAAAATAAAAGAGTAGAAGGGGGTTTCTAGATTAAAAAAATCATTTAATGGTCAAGTTTTGCCATGCAAAATTTTCTCCTTGAGTTTTGGGGCCGCTGTGGCCTGGTTGGAAGAGTAACAGACTAGCAACCGAAGGGTTGCGAGTTCGAATCCAGCCAAACACCATCGTGTACAAAGGGGGCTGGTGCACGTTAAATACGTCGTGGCCTCAAGTGTCCTCACGTTGATGTGGTGTGGAAGTTTGGAGAGTGGGGTGCCAGCTCAGGTGTTGCCTCGTCATCTGACTGTGGTACAAAATTACGTGGTGCTGTCCGAGGACAGCATATTTAATTCAATGGTAAGGGAGTTATAAATACATCTTTCCCTTGGGGATTGATCCCGGACTGTCACCAATAGCCGTTGTGTTGCTCCAGTGTGACGTTAATTGAAATACCCCCTTGAGTTTTGGAATAATAATTTTTTTTAATTAATCATATTAAAGAAAAATAAATTTTTGCACAGTATGACTGAATTATTTTATATTTCAAGTTACATTGTATGTTTGATTGAAAATAAAGTTTTTATGTACCAATTCTTTGTTTTTCTTGTAAAATGAATTGAAGTACGTATTCACTGTAACTGTAACATTTGTTTTTGTTTACCTTCATGTGTGTGTACATAAACATCTATTACAATGTAAGAATAGTCAATGTCAGTCTTAAAACAATCTTATGAAAATAGTAAATGTTGCTGCTTACAATTTGCATTAAAAGATTTATCTTGATGTTTTTAGTATACTCAATTTCATAATTGTTCAAGTTTATCAATGCTGTCTATGGTACAAGTATTGTTAAAATCAAGAGTTGTTAACTTCCAAGTAATTTTTCTGGATTGAAATGTATTTTAAATAGAATTTTGTTTACTGAACTTATGGAATGACAGATCAAGTGACTGCATGGATAAAGAGGTGATTTAGATTTTCTTGCAGTTGTATTAATTGGTGTATGTAAAGATCAAAATCTTTCCCATACTGTGTTCGGAGAAAGCCTACTTGTGTACGACATCAACAGAGGTCCCTCGATTTTTCAATAACACTTTATCATACAGTATCAATGTTTTTGTGTTTGCTTTGAAGGCACGTGATGCAATCTAAAGGAATTTTATAATTTTCTTGGAGTCCATCATAGACAATGCATTTTGATAAAATGTTTTAACTGCTGAAGCTTCAAACTCGCCATCCAGAATCATCAGCTTCCTAAATAAATGACAATCAAATCCACTAAATGCTTTAGAGGAAAATGGTTAGAAGAAATCATGTGGTCGAAAGAGACTGAATTTGCAGCATTGCAGTCATTTGGCTGATGTCGTATTCCATGAATGTTATTAATTGAGTAAACAAAATGAAATTAGAAATGTTTTATTTGAAAGTTATTCCAAAACAAAATGGTGTCCTTACATAAATATCCTACGTAACTGAAGAAATTGAAAACCAAATTTTACTTTGGTAAATATCTAAGTCACAAAATTTTCTGTAGCTGCAATCTGATGGGATAATTCTTGTAACTTTAGAAACATTTAGTAATATTGGCTTTGGTCAGATTTGCATTCAAAGCTAATCTAGTTTCTCTTCAGCACTATTTAAAAGAAAATAAATTTAAATAAGCTTATTCAGATGTATATATTTAAAATTGAAGCTTTAGTTGGAAATTGAGTTTTTTTCACTATATAAATAAATATAACTAGTAATATGTTAATTAAATTTGTATTATACTATCATAATATTCTAAACTTGTTTAAAGTAGGACTTGTGTGAAACATTACATACTGTGCTTGGGCTATCTCCATACATGTAACTCACTCATAACCCCAGTGTGTCTTATCGAAAACATTAAAATTTTGAATGACAAAATAATTTTGTAATTTGTATCAGAATTTTAAATTGCCCTTTTTGAAATACTTAATTTAGAAATAAATTAAATTTGCATCATACTTCTTAGTTAATTAAACCCCATTTAAAGTGAGACATTGTCTAGATACATATCCTATCTGTTTTCTGAGAAAATGACAGTAACAATCTCAAGATACAGTAATTTTCATTAAAATCAAAGCTTAATGATTTTCGAACAGAAGGTGAAAAAGTTTTCCTCTCGTTCTTTTTTCCATTCATAACTAGGTAAGGTCATTAGATAAACCAAGTTTCATCAAAATCTGAGGTCATGGAATGACTAGTGAAAAGTCTTGTGAATAAATTATTGCACACTTAGTAATTAATTAAATGAATAAGAATTACTCAGATTAATATTTTGTCATTTTATTATAAAAGAAATATTTTTCATTTGTTCATAGTAAGAAAAATTACATCAGCAAGATACCTTACTTCATAGCAATGAAAAATGATATATTTAATCATTAATTATGCATTTTTTGGCATATAGAACTGGCACCTGATGCAACTTCTATAGAAATACACCCTATTAGTACAATTAATAAAATCTCAATTTGCTCATCTCTTGATCAGCATAAGATAAATAACTATTTTGTTTTTGCGAATGCAGGGACATTTGGAAACCAATGTAGTTTTTGGACTTATAAGACACAATTGTGAGTTAAGAGATGAATGGTTCTAAATTTAGCTCTAATGTAATCAAGAATTGTGATGGGTATGCCATTTGCTAGTTTCAAAGCAATACCTCCTTGCCAATGTTCATTCTATCCAAGTCATCATGACCAACATAGTTTTACACATACAAATCACTGCTATTCTGTGATTTTCATCGGATATGTACAATTACTTTTGTTGGAACCTTTCAGCTCAATACTTCTTTCCCATTCTGTAGAAAATTGATCACTACAATAACACTAAAAATAAGTGATGCAGATCCCATTTTTGCTGTTCCTCTGCTCTTTACAAACCTGAAAAATATTTCTTTCTCAGTCACTTTTCCAAGCCATTAATTTTTTGATGGAAAAAAATTCCTCAGTTTTCCAAGTGAAGTCATTTAGATGTGTTTTTCCAAAGAATTTTTGGAGGGAAATGTAATTGGGGAACAGACACATTTTACATTCAAGTGAGTTTCACACTTTCTGCTGAGGCAACAAATTAGTATGGTCGAGAATGCTTTATCATGCTTAACACACATAGGAACTTCATTTCAAACATGCTGCATATGTATATCAACAAAAGGAGTGACTGCCTACAAATCAAAATTAATGACTCAATACTCCCTTAATTTATATCAAGTAATGCTTTCAAATCAAAATTATTTAAATAAAACCCCTTAAATTTATCTGAGATAGAAGCACAAGAAATCTGTTTTTGAAAGGAAGGACTCGGGGGGGGGGGGGAATTGTCAAACTTTTTAATTTATACAAGTTTCACGAAATTAGATCGAATTATGAATTGCTTTAATTATATTTGAAAAATACAGTTAAATTATGAAATACAATGAACGAAATTTTCCATCTTGAAAAAGATAAAAATTAAACTTACGGATTCGCGAACAAGAAAATGTGGCA
The DNA here is from genome assembly GCA_933210815.1 of Meta bourneti. Lineage (NCBI taxonomy): Eukaryota > Metazoa > Arthropoda > Arachnida > Araneae > Tetragnathidae > Meta > Meta bourneti. Next base: position 49,256,538 of record OW119929.1, on the reverse strand, counting down.
GAACAGGAAATGCAAAACGCAACGTAATGTTATAAAAGAAATGACATTTAAAATTATGAACCAAAGAATGCTGAAATACTCGAATGAATGTGATGAAAAATAAACTAAATACCGCGCGAGATTAGCCAGAGCAGGAATCCTAATGTAATAAAACTTCGTAATGAAACAAAGTAGAAAAACACAGATGAAGACTATTTAAAACGGTGTGGTTCAAAATTACGTGGTGTTGTCCTCGGATCTTTCCCTTTGGGATTGATCCCGGACCGTCACCAATAGCCCATTGTGTTGCTCCAGTGTGACGTTAATTGAAATACCCAACCCCCAACTATTTAAAACGGATCAAAGTAAAACGATTAAGAAAATATGTTTGGGGGGGGGGGGTGTATTACTCTTCCAACCGGGCCACCGCGGCCCGAAAATATGTTTGGAATCGCCTTGTAATGGAACGTGACACCGAAAAATCCAAGAAACTAATGGAATTATGGAACCCAGATTAGACACAGCAAGAATCCTAATGCTAACGTCATCTGACCGTGGTTCAAAATTACGTGGTGTTGTCCTCGGATCTTTCCCCTTGGGATTGATCCCGGACCGTCACCAATAGCCCGTTGTGTTGCTCCAGTGTGACGTTAATTGAAATACCCCCCTAATGTTAAACTTATGCATGCCGAGATTTTCCCGAATATCCTTCCTTCAAATATTTTTCCCCATACAAAATCACAACTAATGCGCATGCGCTATCCTTCGAAAATTCGTCTAAGATTTAACATTAGGATTCTTGCTGTGTCCATCCGCTTGTGGTTTCTAGAAGAGTCCAGACTGCGTATAGCTGGTGAGAGAGCTCGATTGCAAGGGAGCACCAATTTGTCCGGAACATCTCATTGACTTCATTATTCTGCCCAAAAGCTGCCTCGGAGGATTATATAATGGAGTGTCCACCTTTCATTCACGAGTCGTTCAGTTCGGGTTTTGACTGGGAGCCGCGTATACAAGAGGTATATACTAAATATAAAAATTGGACATTACATGCCGATTGGTCAGATTATCTGAAAAAATTCCAAAAGGCTCTGTTATTGGAGATGATCAATCATGTACGATATTCCATAGAAAAATGTGATCGAATTCGTCATTGCTTGAGACCCCTGAAGATGCTACTGTCAATACAGTTGGGTAGTATATCAGAACGTAAAGTTCTAGACCAGTACACCTTCAACTTGTTCATGGAACTCTTGGTGAAACACTGCAAAAACTCGGTTCTAGTTGCAGATTTCCTAAAAGAATTATTCTCAATCAGTGTTTATAAGCCTTATATATTTCTGTTAAGCGATGCAGGGAGTATAAGTTATATTCTGTACCACGCACAGAAAGCTCGATTCAACCTGTGGGGAGTTTTACCAGCGGTCCCGGATCAAACTGTTGACAAAAACGATCTCGCTAATAGATTATTGGTCAAAGACAGCTTTCAAGTCGTATCCACCCTCATAAAGTATGGATTTCCGATAGAAAGGGCTGTTACTCTACGCTGTGCTAAACGTCTACTCCATAGGTAAGTGTTTTCGATAATATATACGTGTTTATAAGTGTAAATAGTTATGTAAATAACACCTATTTTCTCGGAAATGATAGATAAATGGTTCAAAAAGGTGCACACCGTTAGAAGCGTAATTCTTAGTAGAAGAGAGAAAGAAAAGAATAGTGACAAGTGGAGTAATACGGTAGTGATGTTACTAATCGAGATTTCACAATAACAGTTCTAACTGGTTGCTTCCGAAGAATATCTTTCATTCTAGACTGTGACTTAATATGATTGGTTGGAAGGGGATGTTTTTTTGTCATTTAATGTTGTGCACTCCGGAAGTTCCCTACGGCTGAGTCGCTAACTTCGCGGCTTACAACGCCAAAGAACTCAGTTTGTACTTTATCTTTCTATCCACAAATAAAATATCTTTTAAATTTTTTATTTATTCTAACACCAATAATGCTTTATAAACATACCGTTTAAACAAAAGTAAAATCTTCCTCAGCCGATGAACTTTTTAACTTTATTTCCTTCACCTATAAAAATAACTCTCAATAAACTAATGTGGGTGTTCTTTTTTCTTTCCTGATTTCAGATTTGACATTTGTATTCTCCATACTATCCTAGCTCCTGAGACTAGAATTAGCTTCTAAATTGCATCAATTATCCTTTCTAACTTCTCACTTTTTAATTTTATCTCACTCGCAAATTATGGTCAAATAGTTTTCCTTTTCCCCAGTAACTTCTGACTTTTTTCAACATTTACTGTCCCATAGTTTAATTTATAATCTTTACAATTTTTCTAAAATACTATTCAAGATGTATAAGTGGAGATTTTCTCTAGAACTCAGAAATTCATAAGCTGTGGGAAAGTATATTACTTATTTCAAAAACTAAAGTGTAAAATTTCCATTTCTCTTAAAAACGCTATGAAAAAATCATGTTTTTTAAATAAAAAACATCGGATTTATTTGATTTAAATAAGATTTTTTATTTAAGTTGGATTTTTATGATTTTAATTAATCCCTTGCCCAGAACAAGTTTAAATTTGTTGGACACGAGACAAGCAAATTACAGTATAGTTTTTATATAGTTTTGATTTGTTTAAACATTAATATGTTTTGTGTAAAATATTAATATATTGAAATGTAGCTAGGAAAAATGTTGAAAGATTAAAATGCGACATAGGAGTTAGCATAGTAAATCACATGATAGCGTAAATAGAACAGTGCCAAAATGCCAAGCATAAGCAATTGTCTGGAAATTGATGGAAATACTTGTCTGGTAATTATAATCCCAGCAAATACTGTTATTTAGTGTCTTCAAAGGGAGGATGATTTTCAACATAATTTTGGGGTGAACTCAGTAGGAGCGAAGTTCTTAACATATTCGAATAAAATAACATGCATCTTGTTCAGTTATTTCATTTTCAATATTATTAAACATAACAGAAAGAAAAATGAAATTTAATTCAAGCTGATTTAAATCAGCATGCCCTGTTTAAAAATACATTTTCTGACAAGAAATTCCAAAAACTGAACATTGAAATTTTATAATTGAAGCAATCAAATTACATACTCTAAAAAAGGTACAGCTGCAGTCTCCGCCGCGCGGAGTGGCAACGACTTTTGGCGCAGTTTTAAGCGACTGATGCCGGCTGATGGTAACCCGAATTTTTCTATGGTTAGGGTTCTCGTGTTTTTATGGCAACCTTGCCAGCGTCCAGAAGTGTCGATTCTTCTTTTTTCTAGATTGTTCTATTTATTTCCGATTTCTGACATGGTCAAGTGCTCTTGCATAGATTGTTCTTTTCAGTTTGGACACGGATTTGGATTATCCCTGCGATTTCTACAAATCCACGTGTATCCATCGCTCTGAATTCCTAACAGAAAACGTCATTTCCCCGTTGCATTTATCGCAAGAAAATTTAGATTTAATTAATCCCGATTCCTTTAAAAAAGATAAAAAAAAGCTCTTTATCGCGACACAACTCGTAACAAAAAAAAAACGATTACCAACTCCCTCAGTCCCGAAAGTTTGTCTACCACCAGAAAAATTCTCTTGAAACTTATCGACTACACTAAAAATAGAAGGCATCTTAAGAAATAAGGTATACTAGAAATAATAAGGTAACTAATAAAACAAAATAGACAGGAAAAATACAACCTGATGCGACTGCTCGACCTTTAATTCCGTTAAATTTTTTTTGCATATTTGTGTATATTTAATCCAGTTTTGCAATATTTCACTAGTCAAATGCGATTTCCGTTAAAAAATATTTTTTTTTTGTATTTTGTGTATATTTAATCCAGATTTGCAGTGTTTTACTTGTCAAAATGTTGTTTTATCAAGATTTATGTATTTAATCCATATGTATGCAGTATGTATTCAATTTTGGAAACCATGAAAATTGGCACTTTTAAAATTATGATTGCATTTCAATCACATTACCTTCACTCACTTTCAAAACTCTTCCTTTCATTAACACCCATAATTTATCATTTCAAATCAACAACGATACGTAGGCAAAACTGAAGAAATTGACTTATAGAATAAAATAATTTTTCAGTGTAAAAAAGCAATCGTACATGTTTGTTCTTGTTTTATTCACTAGGAAATCCAAATAATCATCTGATGGCCATGATTTAATCTCATTCAATTCATAAAATCTTTCAGCGGTACCTATTTTAAACATATTCCTTTTGTACAAAATTAATTATTTTATCATTGAAAACAATTTAGAAAAGGAATAAAAGAAAATATTTATATTAAACTAAAATAAATAAGAACTAGAAAAAAAACAAATTTATTATGTCATGTATTCATAATATAAAAAAATGGATAATTAGAAAAAGTTGAATAACAATAATTAATTTGTCATTTAAAATTGCAAATTTTTTAAATGCTTTGTTCTGACCTTACCTTTCAACAGTAGAGCTTATTTATTTAGTCAGCTCTATAAGCTCTTTGTTAGAAGCTTAGCACCATAATACGTGGCACCCGGTGTATCATAGAGCCCCTATAATGTTGCACAGAACCCTGGTTGAAAATGTTATCCTCCCGAAAGAAACACAAATAAGCTACGTCCCAAATCCCACATAGGCATACATCACTCTATCGAATCACTGATTAGGCCTACCAAATCACGGATACTCAGTAGCAGTTTTAACTGCTACCGAATTACCAATACCAGTAGCAGTCTTCACTACTATTGAATTACCAATACCAGTCGCAGTCACCGATAGATGTGAAATGATTCTTGGTGAGAAGTCTTAACAAACTTAAGTTTCTTTCAGCTCGTTGAGGCTGAGCATTTATGCTATCCCTAACATAAATACAACAGGTAAAAAATTAAGAATATTTTAATCCGAGATGAATCACGAGTCAAGTGCAGATTCTTGGCTCGTAATTCATCACCGAAGTACCTCAAATGACAAATTAATATTCCAAAATTTCACAAGGTATGTGGAATAATATAAGAACACCCACATGTCATGCTGTGTTACTGGGAACTAAAGAAATGAAAATGCTTAGGTGAACACACTGTTTTAGTTACTGCAAAGAAAACATTTATTTCCTCTGTCAAAAGAAACCCAATAGAGAATGTGTTCCTCTGATCCTAATGGAGGACCTCATCGCCCAGTCCCATTCGCTCACTAGCGCAAAACATGAAAACGGCACTTTTAAAATTTGATTGCAATTCAGTCACATCACCTTCACCCACTTTCAAAACTCTTCCTTTTGCTAACACCCGCAATTCATCTTGGGATTTTAAAGCAACGAAATGTAGGCAAAACTGAAGAAATTGTCTTACAGAATAAAAGAATTTTTCAGTGTAGAAAGATTAGCGTACCATCCATGTTCTTGTTCCATTTACTAGGAAATCTAAATAATCATCTGATGGGCTTGATTTAGTTTCATTCAATTCACAAAATCTTTCAACGGAACCTGTTTGAACATTATCTCATTTGTACATATATAATTCATTATTTCATAATTGAAAACAATTTAGAAGAGGAATAAAAAGAAATTTTTTATGTTTAACAAAAACAAAAAAGAACGAAAAAAATCAAATTTAATAGCTCATGTATTCCTAATATAAAAAATGGATAATTTAGAAAAAGATGAATATCAATAATTAATTTGTCAGCAAATTTTGAAAATGTTTTCTTCTGATCTTCCCTTTCAACTGTAGAGCTTCCTATTTGTATAGTCAGCGCTGTAAGCTTGTTGGTAAAAGCTTAGCACCATAATACGCGGCACCCTGGTGTGTTATAGAACCCCTTTAATGATGCTCACCACCCTGGTTAAAAATCCTATCCCCCTAGCGCAAATAAACTTCGTCCCAAATCCCACACATATATACATCACTCCACCGAATCACCGATTAGGGCTACCAAATCACTGATACTAAGTCTCAGTTTTCACTGCTACGGAATCACCAATACCAGTCGCAATCACAGATAGAGGTTATAATATCAGCTGATATCACTTAGCCCTGAAAAACTGCTATCTAATCGCTTTCGCAGTATCGGGGTTAATCTATATCAGCTGATATCATTTAGCCCTCACTCACCTCTACCGAATCATAAATATTCTCAATGACTGTTCTAATAATCACTGTTAATTGAATAATTCAGTAATAGTTAAGAACTGTGATTCAAAAGTATCGGTGATTGAGTAGCAGTTCTGTGATTCATTTAGCATCCCTACCAATGGTGACGCTTGGAGATCTGAAGACGGCAAAATGCAGTCGAAAGGAATCTATCTGCCCGAGGGGAGTTATTGAAGGTATGAGGAGAGTGAGCTGGTTGTTGAAAAAGCAGAACTCGTTGAATAACTGCAGGAGTCAGGATGATCCGCGTTGGGAAAAAGCGATTCTGAACCTGGGATTGCCGAGAGGCCTGGATCTGAGGGGTGTCATCTCATCAAAAGAGTGGCCCTGAATCACAGAAACCTCAGTCTCTGACAAGTTTTGCAGTATTCCTGAAACCTGGCAGTGTCTAAAGCTGTGCGACGGGAAAAGAGGGAAGATGACCAAGACAAGAGGAAACAAGTCTTATATCTCGAGTACTACTGGGGTAAGTTCCTTCTAATTATATCCCTAAGCCAATCACAGGGGAAACACATAACTGAAAAACATGTAGTATTTTCATGTTTTGAAATGTGTTGATTATTTAATGAGGCTTGGGCTGTAGGGTTAAATGTTTAAATTTCCTGATGTTTTAGGAGTGTGAATGAGTAGTTCTTAATGTGATGTTATTTCGGTAACACTTTAAGTAAATGGAATACTGAATACGCACACTTAGAATTGAGAGTGAAGAAGCTGAATGGAGGTAGAAAGCAGCTCGGGAAGAAGCCAAAAGGGTGTGAGAAGTAGCTATATATGGAGGGGGAGGGGCGAAAAGCAGCGCGGGAAGAAGCTGAACGGAAGAGGTTTGACGATGAAATGAAATTAAGAGAATGAGAAATGCAGAGTGGGAAAGAGTAAAAATTAGTCATGGCCACTACCTCTGAGGTCCAGATAACTCGGGATAACCCAAATTAGTTAATCTGAGAGGTGGCATGAATTTTCTGGAAGTTAATGGAAGGAGAGGTCGAGAAAACAGAACAGACCCTAACTCGACTGAATATCGCGGAACCCCTTTTAAAGATGAAGCGAAAACTCAATACAAAGGAAAAGAAACGCTCGTAGTCCAAGGTCACCGGAGGGAGTTGGGCAAGGTCATTGAGTTAGGCGACGTTACTGACCGTCTGACACATCAGGTGATGTTAACTGCCGTCCGAGAGGGGCCTTCGTGAAGGAATGCCCCGGGTCCGAGTGGGACAGTTTACTTCCGAGAAGGGGGCAGAACCAGTGTGTGTCTGTGAAGAGAAAGGGGAGGGAGGGGGATGAAAAACACTCCTTATCTGAAACCACAACGTTTCGAAGGGGGAATGTTGAGTGCGATTCTGCCAGGAATTTTTCAAAATTCCAGCTGTGATATTATTCCAAGATCAGCAGTTTTGTTTAAAATTCCCTTTACTCCAACAGACGTTCAGTTTCAAATCGAATCCTTATGGTACTTTTTAAATTCAGAGATTCGGTTTCGAAATGGAAACCACATATCTATTTAGAATGATAGCTGTAGTTACTTGACTATGGAGTACAGTTTTCAATAACACCTATGAAACATGATGAACAAATGTAAATGTAATTGATTTGAATCGTCTTGTAATGAAAATCTATGTCAAAATTTTAAAATATATATGAACTACATCGTTTTAATTTAACGTAATCCATCTTATTTTAAAGTGATAATTTTAACTTTACCGGTAATTTTAAAATAAGAAATTAAAAATTAAGAATAACTATTTTTTTCTTATGTTCTTCCATTTCCCCCTTCTTCGAGTATATTCAGTTCAAATTTCAGGTCAATCTGAGCAGTGGTTCTTTTTTACAGCTTTTGAAAGTAGAACTTTAATTATAATCACCCTGTATGAATATGTATATATATATAACAAATCTCTTGAACAAGACCCACAAGAATATATTATTTTGTTTCATTTAGGCATTTGTTTTTACAAATTAATCTAAGGACAAAATAATTTTTTATGTATTAAATGATGCACTTATCTTTCCATTATTGTCTTGTGTTTGACGCAGTATAGCCGATCCGGCTCTTGTGCCATAAACATATACCTATATCTAAACCATGAGTTATCCTTTTACGACCCATTTATTTTAAATGTAATTTCTTTTGAATTTCTAGAGGTTTTCACAATGTAGTAAGTTTTAATATACTTCATGATCTTTCAGGGCATCTACGGAGGGTGACCCCAGGACCGTTCCTGAGGTATTGGCCACCCCCGTGCAAACTTCATCAAGTCATCCTTTCTAAAAATCTGTAAGAACTAAAATGCTCTTATAAGTGTTTTAAAAAACGTCAGTTAACGTTTTAAAAATACATCACGATTCATGAGTTCTTTTCATTACAACTACAAAGAATACCTTAAATTATTGGACCAAGATTGTATTCGCTTAGGAATATTCAATCTGAAACTAGACCTTCACAACTAAAAAGAACAAAGTTCGAAGTCATTATCTTTGTGTGCGTGAGTTTAAATACTTTGAATTTGAATATTGAACAAAACAGTAGCTCGTAGAGTTCTATACCCAAATGCGCACTGGAAAAAATAAGCTGTTTCAAATACCTTTGTTTCGGCATTTGTTTGTTTTTCCCGATTTTAAGCGTAGTAACACTTTGAGATTATTTAGTAACTTTAATGCTATTTTTCTCGTTTCTGAGTTTTGCACTTCATTTATTTCAAGATAAGGGACACGATTTGGACTTCCGAATCCCCATATTATGGGAAACTAAAAATATTGATTTAAATTCTTTGTTAGTAAAGTAAAGCTTTCACCTTGTCGCAAGAACTGCCATGAATTGTAAGTTGCTTTTTCAAATTTTCTTTGGTGAAAGGTAATTTGGTTAGCAAAATTGTCTCAGTTTGGCACAGAATCTGAAATTCTAAACACCAAGTATAAAAATGTGTTATTTATAGGACAAGGACGAATCGACACTCTTGATAATTTTTCCTTCTTGTCGAAAACGCGTCTGTAGTGCCCAAATTCACATCCAGTGGTATAGCAAGTAATGCCAAGCCTTTCCCCTAATAAGTCAAATTATTTTTTCTATAGTTCTACAAATTAGAAATATAAACGCATCTAATACTTTTGTAGCATTCTTTGAATAAAATAATGAGTGACATAAATATTTAAATAACAGAGTATTAGATTAATCCATTCACCAGGTAATGTTACAGCATGAATATTTTTCTTTCTTTCGCTTCATTGACGTAAACATATTTTCAGTCACATACTCAACGTTCAAAACTACTGAAAGAGTAAATAAACAGTGAATTTTAAGAACTAAGTATTAAAAAATTTCGTACTGTTATATATTGCTTTAAATGTTTGACGAACACAACCATTCTAAAGTGATTTGGGTACACACTTTCAAGACCTCAAAATAAACTGTAGGGAAAAAGCAATTATGACAAGGTGTAAAATTTCTAGAGTACATTATCCCTCTGAGGAGTGCACACGTATATATCCGTTCTGCAGCCTGCAGTTTTCCCTGCATGTCGTCTAACCAGTTTTCGCCTTGGTCAAGGGAATCTTTCCTTGGATTCTTTCAACCAATTGAGTTGGTTATTTGGTCATGATATGTGTATTGTTAGGTAAAATGCTGAGGATTAATAAGAACCAACTTGTTCACTTTTCATGTGTAAAATAATTTTGTCTGTGTCTATGTTAACAAATTTCAATGTAGAACTAATTACTACTGCTTACTACTTGCTTGTTATTTTATACAAATAAGTTTTAAAAAAATTTCTCCCTTAAAGACATGTTCTAATCAACTTTTAATTGTTATCTTTTTCATTTTTAATACATAATTTTTATTTTGAACTAAAAGCGGCATTAGTAATATTTGCCCTGGTCTAAAAAATATCGAGCTTCGCCATCGTGCGGTTTACAACAGGTTTAATGACGATGAATATGAATGCTTTCAATTACTCTGTAATAATTCATCCTTCTCATTTTCAGGCGTCGCTCATTTGTTCGCGTAGGACCTTTCACGATATTTTGGGACACATCTTCAAGGAGGAAAATGCTCATAAACCAAATAGTGTACTTTGTCGTGATGTCTGCTATGAAAAACATCACGCTGGAAGATGCCCAGGAATGCATTCAACTGATATGGAGGTCCGTTCCAGATGCATATCCCACGACATCAGAGCTAGAGATTTACATGGCTAAATCCAACTATCATCCTCTGAGATCATCCTTGAGTAACTCGGAGAGCCACTTGGCAAGTCCCAAGAATCGCGTCTTGGAATTGCGCAGAAAAGCAGTGTCAATAGTGTCCAATTTTTTCAAGGAAAATGTCTCAGGAGATGCTTCTTATAGTCGTCAACCGAGGTCTTTGCAGCATCTTTGTCGATGTGCCATTCGAAAGCAGTTGTCTGGTTGTTACCAACTGCCGGGAGGAATACACGATCTCGAGTTGCCTAAGAAGATAGAGGAATATTTGCAATTGAATTTTTAAGGAATTCGTATTGAAATGTGGGCTTCGTGTGCTGCGAGTTGGGCCTTGAATAATGTGCTGTTGTATAGTGTTTACAAGAGATGTAAGAATAACAGTAACATGTAAATGTGTAACAGGTGTCGAGATGCAGTGTAGCAATAAATGTAGTAAGACTAGGAATAAATGTAGTTGATTCATTTTCGATCTATTGGAAATACGAACTGGTAGTATGTCCGAAAGTATTTCAGTTTTGCATACACAATAGACAATACATCTTGTTTTGTATGACGGTGACAATAATTACTTGTTAGAATTAGTGAATCAAAATAATCGTTTCTAAAAACAACAAAATTTCTGTGTACATATATATCTTTAGTTTTTAACGGAACGCAAACATAAATAATTATTCCAATGAAGAAAATATAGGGTATATGTGAGAATTATTGCAAGATGGGGCAGAGATCAGGATTTCAAAAATTATGATTTAAAAAATATCATTAAAATCAGATTTGTTTGATTTAAATAAGATTTTTTTTAAAATCGGATTTCCAGTATTTAATCTTGGCGTGGTGTGGAAGTTTGGAGAGTGGGGTGCCAGCTCAGGTGTTGCCTCGTCATCTGATCGTTGTTCAAAATTACGTGGTGTTGTCCTCGGATCTTTCCCTTTGGGATTGATCCCGGACCGTCACCAATAGCCCATTGTGTTGCTCCAGTGTGACGTTAATTGAAATCCCCCCCCCCAGTATTTAATCATTCGTTGTTCGTGTTTAAACGTAATAGACATGAGACATACAAATCGAAGTGTAGTCTCTAGATAGTATTCATTTATGTTAAGTATCAATACGTACGAGGGTAAAATGAAATATAGCAGGACTAATTTTTGAAAGATAAAGAAACAAGCATTTTATTTGGAGAGATGAGATGAATTTTTATCTATCATAATAATAAAATCATTAAAATTTTCTGACCTTTTTAATCAACCATCTTAGTTTGTCATATAAAAATTTGTCAAATAACAAAGTAAATACTTATTTTCTGGTTACGAAATGAAGGAGAGATGTTTCTCTCCTCAAAAATGTTATAGACACAAAGGATCACTTCTTTAATAAAGCGACAAGTCAACTCATCTCTGTACTAGTAACACTGTGTCTATAATTTGTTAACAAATTTCAATGTAGAACTAATTACTACTGCTTACTACTTGCTTGTTATTTTATACAAATAAGTTTAAAAAAATTTCTCCCTAAGAGACATGTTCTAATCAACTTTCAATTGTTATCTTTTTCATTTTTAATACATAATTTTTATTTTGAACGAAAGGCGGCATTAGTAATATTTGCCCTGGTCTAAAAACTATCGAGCTTCGCCACCGTGTGGGACAACAACAGGTTTAATGACGATGAATATGAATGCTTTCAATTACTCTGTAATAATTCATCCTTCTCATTTTCAGGCGTCGCTCATTTGTTCGCGATTTTTGAGGAGAGATGTTTCTCTCCTCAAAAATGTTATAGACACATTGGATCACTTCTTTAATAAAGCGATAAATCGACTCATCTCTGTGCTAGTAACACAGAAGTTTTATTTTTGGTCTAAGCCTTAGTATTTCAAGAATGTCCTAAATAGCCGCTAACTCATTAGCGAACTGAAACATGTGATGTAACCAAATTCGCTACTGTGCAGTCCCTCCCTTCCAGATTTGATTCTGATTGTTTCACAAAACCTTTTTTTAGAACCACAGTTCAGTGCGTAGCTGCATTAGATACTCGTGTTTTATTTTCTGTTTTTACGTCGAAGTAAATTTTTACGTATCGCTTGATCGTTACGAAATAATGCTAGAAGAATATTCCCATCCCAATGCATATTTGAGGGCATTTGTCGCAAAACATGAACGAAATAAAAAAACTCATTGAAGATGGATCGACCATTTTTTCCGACTGTTGGATGGGGTATAAGACGGAAGAACTGGAACAATCTGGTTATATTCACTGCCAAGTGAATCACAAATACAATTTCATTGATTCTGAAACTGGCACGCACACACACAAAAAAAGGCATCTTGGGAAGTGAAAAATGGCGAAATAAAAAACATCAATGAACATCTCGCCTCCACCTCGAGTCCCTATCTCGCAGAGTTTATAATGATATGTTTGATGCCATCCTAAGGGCAATTACTAAACATTTTCCGCCCGAAACAAAACTTGCCTGATATTCGCCAATGGCCTGCGGTTAATATGCAAGTACCCACGAAAACATTGATACTGTATGATAAAGTGTTATTGAAAAATCGAGGAACCTCTGTTGATGTCGTTCACAAGTAGGCTAGTATGGGAAAGATTTGGATTTTCATCTTTACATACACCAATTAATACAACTGCAAGAAAATCTAAATCACCTCTTTATCCATGCAGTCACTTGATCTGTCATTCCATAAGTTCAGTAAACAAAATTCTATTTAAAATACATTTCAATCCAGAAAAATTACTTGGAAGTTAACAACTCTTGATTTTAACAATACTTGTACCATGGACAGCATTGATAAACTTGAACAATTATGAAATTGAGTATACTAAAAACATCAAGATAAATCTTTTAATGCAAATTGTAAGCAGCAACATTTACTATTTTCATAAGATTGTTTTAAGACTGACATTGACTATTCTTACATTGTAATAGATGTTTATGTACACACACATGAAGGTAAACAAAAACAAATGTTACAGTTACAGTGAATACGTACTTCAATTCATTTTACAAGAAAAACAAAGAATTGGTACATAAAAACTTTATTTTCAATCAAACATACAATGTAACTTAAAATATAAAATAATTCAGTCATACTGTGCAAAAATTTATTTTTCTTTAATATGATTAATTAAAAAAAATTATTATTCCAAAACTCAAGGGGGTATTTCAATTAACGTCACACTGGAGCAACACAACGGCTATTGGTGACTGTCCGGGATCAATCCCAAAGAGAAAGATCTGAGGACACCACGGTCAAATGACGAGGCAACACCTGACCTGGCACCCCACTCTCCAAACTTCCACACCACGCCAACATGAGGACATTTGAGGCCACGGCAGATTTAACGCGCATCAGCCCCCTTTGTACACGACAGTGTTCGGCTGGATTCGAACTCGCAACCCTTCGGTTGCTAGTCCGTTACTCTTCCAACCGGGCCATCGCGGCCCCCAAAACTCAAGGAGAAAATTTTACATGGCAAAACTTGACAATTAAATGATTTTTTTAAATCAAGAAACTTTTCTTTTCTTGATATCTTAAAAAAATTCATTTTTCAAAAATTAAAGGGACTATTTATTTTTGTAAAAGTTTGGTCATTTTAAAAATTGCTTAACATTGGTGATAACTGGTAATATTTTCGATAACAGTTGCTAAAATAACACTTAATTTAACAACTACAAAAATAACAGCCCATTTGTAAACCGACAGAAGGGCAAACTGTTTTTTCATGATAAATATACTTGATTTGTTCAACAATTTTCACTCCTTTGAGAAAACACCAGTCGTTTTCTATTAATTTTTCAATATAGTCGGTAACTGATTTGCAATAACTTATATAAACTGCTATCGAAATAACACCTGCCTCAAGAAATAAAAACAAAACCATATTGAAGCAAACATTTTAAAAATAGAAATTACATAAACATATTGCATCACAAACAGCCAGTCAGAAATCTGATGAACAAGGAACCTAAAAGTATAAAGCGTATATATCAAAAAAGAGTACAGTTCTAATAAGATCACATGCCTTTTTGTGTCAACTGAACGTAATAACACACACAAGGAAAGTTTGATACAAAAAAAAGAAATACACTCAGGGTAGTTATAGGACTCTTACCTGTGCCGTCTACAGCTTAGGTCACTAATGCAGTGAGCAAACCCCCTGAGCCACGACAGCCCCTAAGCTGAATTGAACTTATTGGCACATAACGTGTTGAAAATAAAGTAGGTTAGAGTAATATAGGAAAGAATCATTCGTAAGTTTTATAAAAATTTGGGTATGTTTCCTCCTAAGTACGTCTTGTTTTCTAAGTCAATTATATTAAACATGCTATTTCTTCTAACATGAGGAAGACGTATGGGGCCCTCACACTGTGTGCCCTTACCATTGAATTGAATATGCTATTTTATGACTTAATTGTTTGGTTAATACTTATTGTGTATTTAATCATTCTGGCCTGGTTGGAAATAGAACCAGGAATACCTTACGCTATACCTACAAAGATGGTATTTTGGAATATTATGAAATTTTCCTTGTCAATCACATTCAAAGCAGTTTCACCTTGTTTTCCCTTTTACATTTTGTTTACAAGTGTTGCTCCCCTCCCCAGCTGTAGACACTATTTTGATGAGACTCAACTGACCAGTAATTCTCTTTCTAAATGTTTCCAAGTCTGACACCTTACGTAACCCATTAAAGAACATGATGCCACTTTCTTTTCTGATAAAGAATAGAGAAGATGGCTTGAAGATGAAGTCTCATTTAGGAAGATATTTTGAAAAGATTTCTAAGATTGGATGAAATGGATACTGGAAATGGTGACAGTAGCTTTGCCGATAAGCTAAAACTAGATCTCAACCTCTTTTATCTACGAATAAACCACAAAGTTGTAGACTATCAAAATGTTTTAAATTTTTACATATAAAGATTTGTATATACATGAGGTGTGAGTGTGTTGTTAAGTGCGTTTGAAGTTGTTGCTGAAATATGTTGATAGTGGGGGATAAATGTTGCTCGAGAAGTGAAGTTATCTACTTTCAAAAAGATTTCAGTCCCTTAAATTTAGAGTTTTGACATAATGGGGTTTTTATATGTTCTTGAAGTCTTAGTGATCTCAAAGTACTTTTAAGCAGAAACTTTGAAAGCAGTCACTTATTTTGTCTAGTGCATTTACAAAACTTTCTTCTTAAATTTGCAGCTTTTTAAGTTTCCTCTTCATTAAAGAAATGTTTTTGTTGTGTCTATTTTTGAGTTAAACAAATAATGATGTATAAAGTAAGGGATAATGTCCAATGGATTTCATGAAAGAGGTGGTGAGGGTGCTTTTCACTTCCAATATCTGTTTGAAATCTATCATTGCATATTTTCTAGATGTAAAAATTTTAACTTATTTTTAATTAATTCCTTTTTGTTGAGATTCAAGTTCTCGATTCATGAAGTTTGATACCAATATCAGCGTTTAATGTTTAACTCCTTCTCTAATTCAAATATGTGACAGTAAAACATTCCAAAATTTACTATACACACATGATATCTATGCTAGATCACCTTCCAGTCAGGACTCAAAAGCCCAAATGGGATAGACTGAACAAAAAGTGACAATCATCTTCAGGAATACCTTAACGATGTAAAGTCAAGTATGTGGAAATGTAATTTCAGTACATCTGAGTCTGCTAGCTTTGATATTAATGACCTTTGCAGCGACAAGCAACATGGTTTGCACTTCTCAGAGCACAAACACCTGTACCCAGAGTTGATTTTTCTGGTGTCAACATGTTTTTGCAACAAGTGAACATCCGACTATGCACATCTCCCCAAACTTTTGATTAGATACTCTTCTTTTTAAAGCATATTCCAAATTGAACTTCCCTAAATTTTGTAGATTGCAATATCTAATTATACCATGAACACATTAAGCAAAATTTAAAATTATCGAATAATATAAAATCTGTTCATAATAGCGTAAAAGAACATCTAATAAAACAACATATTTTTTCATTTGATGCCTTCTTTCAATTCTAGATCATTCGCAGAAAATGCTGATCACACGTCAAACAGTAGTAACATCAAACAACCTCATTTTTAAAATCCATCGAAAACTCTCCTTCGTAAACATTATTTCGAAAACTCTCCATAAACATTATTTAAGGCGCTTTAGAAAAACACTAACAATGAAAAATCAAAGCGGAAACTGATCAATATTTCTCATAAGAAAGACGCGATGATGAATTTTTTCCATAATTTTATGTGCAGTGCTTTCATATCTACGAAATCGAAAATAAAGATTCAAAATTAAAATAGAGTGTGCTTACCTTTAAGTTATATCCAATCTTGTGAACGAGTACTCTTTTGGACAAGTGAACTTTCATTTTTCCACAATCAGAAATTCATATAATCCTTGATCTCGTTTAAAAGATTATGTTAAATGAAATAACATGCATATATCAACAACCTCCATTATTTTAGGGATTTTTTCAAACCCGCTTAAACTTTTCCCTACCACTAACGGAACCAATGCGCATGCGCGAACCTTCGAAAATTCGTCCAAGTTTTAACATTAGGATTCTTGCTGTGTCCATCCGCTTGTCACACTTCATCGAGAGAGTCATCAATAAACCTGTCACCCCCTAGCAAATCACCGATGCTCAGTCACAGTTTTCACTGCTACAGAATCACTGTTATTGTGATATTCCAGTGAAAGGTGATTCAAAAGTGTTGAGTAGCAGTTCTGCGATTGGCTTAACATCCTAGAACGTTACACCCTCATCGTGACGTCAAGGCGAAGTACTAGTTTCTGGCTGGTCCAGCCAGAATCCAGAGCACGTGTGTGATAGTTGGTTGATATTGGTATGTCTGCGAGCGCTGTGAGTTTTACAGAACATCTCATTTATTGAGTTAATTATTCTGCAGAAAATTTGCATCGCGAAGGATTATATAATGAAGTTTCCATCTTTCGCCATCAAGGAGTACCGTTCGCGTTTGGGCATTAAAATTAATCTATTCCAACCCTTTTGGTCAGATTTTGTGAAACAATTCCAACACTATATATTATCGCATTCGCAGAATTATATAGGAAAACAAGGTCTAATATTTGGACGTTTTTTGAGATCCCTGAAGATGGACATAGAGTCCGAAGAAGTGAACGATGCCTACATTCTTAAAATTCGAGACCATACAATCTTCGACTTCTTCATACAAATATTGGTGGAAGATTGCGATAACTCCCTTGTAGTTGCAGATTTCCTAAAAGTTTTCTCGAACAGTGTTTTTAAGCGTTATATCTTTCTGTTAAGCGATGCAAGGACTATAAATTATATTCTGTACCACGCACAGAAAGCTCGATTAAGCCTGTGGGGAGTCTTTCTAGTGATTACGGATCAAAGTGGTGACCAAAACGAGCTCGCCTCTAGATTATTGGTCAAAGACAGCCTTGAAGTCGTGTCTACCCTCCTAAAGTATGGAGTTCCAATGGAGAAGACTATAACTCTACGCCTCCGTGAACACGTACAACAATTTTTTTTTGCGCGGTAAGTGTTTTCGATTCTATTATATATATATATGTATTTATTTATATATATATTTATTTTTATATATTTATTTATATACAGGGTGAGTCTAAATTGTTTTTACAAAATAATTATTCTTATTTTGTAAATACAATTTAGACTCGCCCTGTATATATTTGAATTTCAAACTACTCTCATTCCATCGGAGTTAGACCAGTTTTGTATAAAATAAGTTTATGGCTATTTTAAAGTTTATATTTAACTATATAAAATGTGATATATTAATTGGGTTATGGCTATTTTAAAGTTTATATTTAACTATATAAAATGTGATATATTAATTGGGTCTGTATAATCAATTTTAAAATGTCAGCAATTATTTATTCTGCTGTCAGATATCAACAAAATTGATTTTAAATGGAAAACTTATTTATGAAACATGAATGTTACATTAAAAATATTTAATGTATAATGAACTTTTTTAAATTATGTTTTGGAATGGTTTCACTTTATACTGCTTTTATTATTATTTTTTTTTATTTATTTATTTTTTTTTTTCAATTAACGTCACACTGGAGCTACACAATGGGCTATTGGTGACGGTCCGGGATCAATCCCAAAGGGAAAGATCCGAGGACAACACCACGTAATTTTGAACCACGGTCAGATGACGAGGCAACACCTGAGCTGGCACCCCACTCTCCAAACTTCCACACCACGCCAACGTGAGGACATTTGAGGCCACGACAGATTTAACGTGCACCAGCCCCCTTTGTACACGACGGTGTTTGGCTGGATTCGAACTCGCAACCCTTCGGTTGCAAGTCCGTTACTCTTCCAACCGGGCCACCGCGGCCCGCTTTTATTTTCAAAGCCTTTGGCTTATACATTGTTTTTCAAAAGTTAAGCTCAAAGAAGTAAATCAGGTATAATGTATGAAATTCTGAATCCAAATTTCACAGGAAAGTACTTTACAGCTATGTAGTTATACAAAATTTAATGTAACGAAACATTTACATTTAGGGTTTTTTTACAATAAATGATGCATGGGAAGGTTAAATTCTCCAAATTATGTTTAATCCTTCATTAGTTGCAGGTCTTTATAACAAATGAGATCGTTATGCACCTGTGAGATGCTCAACATTCTTTAGTTACTTACGCATTGATTATTTCTTTTTTACATATGCAATAGTATGTGCTTTAGGGCATACTAAAAGACAAATAACTAAAAAACGTATGATTTAAATTTACGAATGATAACATTTTTTAGTTATTCTTCTCATTGTGTAACATTGAAAAAAGTCCCCATGCACCTGTCGGGATCAGTGCAACTAAAGGAGGGTTAACATGAAATCTATTTCCCTAAATCCCACTTTGGGAGCTAGAACCTTTACATCTGATTCATCTCCTTAATTAAGTGCGGGGCCGTGGTGGCCCGGTTGGAAGAGTAACGGACTTGCAACCGAAGGGTTGCGAGTTCGAATCCAGCCAAACACCGTCGTATACAAAGGGGCTGGTGCACGTTAAATCTGTCGTGGCCTCAAATGTCCTCACGTTGGCGTGGTGTGGAAGTTTGGAGAGTGGGGTGCCAGCTCAGGTGTTGCCTCGTCATCTGACCGTGGTTCAAAATTACGTGGTGTTGTCCTCGGATCTTTCCCTTTGGGATTGATCCCGGACCGTCACCAATAGCCCGCTGTGTTGCTCCAGTGTGACGTTAATTGAAATACCCCCTTAATTAAGTGCACAGATTGCCACTGCAATATTAAGAGGAAGATGGTAAATAAAGACAAAAAAACCGATAGTCTAGCTGCATAATTTTCTAACAGCTTTGTTGAGAATCTTCCATATATTTGTGTAATTGAGGTGAGGCCCATTGGCTGTTTGCTCATGTGATGTTTCTACTCTACTTAAGACTGCAAGCTTTTGCACAATGAAATTCATGCTTGCGATTTCCATTTGAGAATTTACATTTGAGGCTTAACTTTTAAAATTTTCTGTTACGTTCTGTCTTTGTTTTAAGTTTGTAAATGTTCTGTCTTTTAAAATGTTCTAAAAAGAGTTGACTAATGCTTATCTTTACTATACTTTTTATTCTGACTTTTATGTCATCAGATATTTTAATTATGTATCCTGTTATATAGAATTAAAAAGTGAGCTCATGAAATATTTTGTAAATAAAAAATATGACAGAACTTCTTTTTCACTGAGTTACTAGTATAAATATGTATGGAATATTTCAAAAAGAGTATAATTGTTGTTTTCACTTGACATGAGCAATCATCCAATAAATTTAATTTTCAAGAAAGTTTTTACATGGTTAGTCCCTTGTATAATTAGCTATTCCTTTGAGAAGAGTCAGATGATGGAGGCTATATACAATATTATTTCCAATTACTGAACTTCAGATTTATCCCTTATGCTAAGTGATTTCTTTTTTATTTTACACTTATTACTTTTCACATATTTTAATAACATTGGAGAGTTAAAATTTTTGTTCTATCAGTATTACTGAAACTCCTATGATTTCAAAATAGCTGCTTAACTGATATAGTGGTCATAATTTTTTGGCTTCCAGTTGATAGGTTCTGGGTTCGTCAGAATTCTGGTCTGTAAGTGCATGGATGTTGGTCACTGTCCCTGTTTGAAATATCAGTGGCTTACTTACAAATAGCCATCAGTTCACCCCTTGTAGTGGCCGAAGAATTCAGGCATTAAAAACAATTTCAAAAGAAATGTATTGTATATTATAAAATACTATATAGTTGAAGCTTTATGTGATCAAGTGAGACAAGACTCAATTAATTTACTGTTGCAATGAGTGTTTTGAATTGCTTGGTAATAGATAAAATCGGTTGACGTGGTTGAGAACGGAGAACAGGGTCGGATCAGTTTGAGAGGAGGAATCGATTCCCTCGGTAAATTTGATTCCTGTTCTCAAACAGGAAGTAGTCTCAGAGCAGGGAGTAGGTTTATGGACAGAGAATGGATGAATGAATCAACAGGAAACAGTGAGTCACGAACTGTAGGATCAACAGCTGTGTTTCGGACTTACCATAATTTAGAATATACAAAAAATTTTGCGAACTTAGAAAATTCGAGAAAAGATAACTTTGCAAAATTCCCATCTGTCTAAAATCGAAGTATAAAAAAATTGTAATGTTTCTTTTTACAAAAAGAACCGAGAACAGGTTTTTGTGAAAAGTGGGAACAGGCTGTTCCCGTTCTTTTTGAAGAACAGGTGAAAAAGAACAGCTCGCTCTTTTTTCCCCATCCCTAGACCTATTATAATTGTCGAGCTTAGGTGAATTATTTGGGTAAGTTTGTTTTCTCCTCTTTAGTTTGTATTATACTTGTCTTTGGTATGTGTCCTTGGTTGTCCCTGGTTTTGTTTTTCTAATTTTTATTTTCTAATTTTGCTTTTCTTCTTATGGTGTTTGGAGGGGTGTGTGGGCTACTTTTAGTATACTCTTGGATTTCTCTTTGTTTTGTTTTGTAATTTTGAATTATATATTTATATATATACATATATATATTTAAGTATATATATATACATATATATATTTATTTATTTTTATATATATATATATTTATATATATACATATATATTTATTTATATATATTGTGTATTTATGTTGGGTTGATTTGTAAATATTAATTGTTTTGTCTGTAATTTTTTGACTGTATATATTATGTTGCCTTTGCGCCACCTTTTGGGCGCTTGGTAGTTTTTCTCACGGGTTAACCGTGAGAAGGAATGTAAGTCCCCGTTGAGGGGAAAGCGCTCATTAGTATCGGCGTATTTGGCAGTCTTTGATGTCTGACCGTTTGGCCCCTTTCATCGGGGTGGAGTGTTCACTTGGAGGAGGGGGATTTTGATGGATGACCTCTTGGGGCAGGTGGGCTTATCTTTTACGGGGTTTACCGTTGATCAGGGTTGATGGATTGGGCGGTTCTTCAGAAGTCGAAGCACGATAAATAGTCGTACACCCCTACAAGGAGGACGCACTGGATTTTTGGACTCTGCGGGGAAGACGATCGGAAGAGGAGAAAGCGGCGAAGAACGGATTGCCCTGACGAGTTTACCCGGCGACCTGGCGGTCTAGCGGAGTGGAATTCATCTCGACAACCACGCTCCTCCATGGATAGAGGCCTGCTACGAGATTTGAGAGGATTCAGAAGTTCCATGTCTAACGCCCGGCGTACCGAAACCCCACACCATTTTCCTGAGATCTTTTGCCGAGATCTTTTGCCTAAAGTCCATCTGTTCCTCGGGTTGTGTCATTGGTCCCCATCTCCTCCTGAACTTTTTGTCTTTTGTATTGTGTCAAATCATTATTTGTAAAGAGTGATGTTTTCTGTGTCTTGTCGGGGGCCCCTCTCGTTCAATTGTTAATCAGCACTTTGTTTACCCTTAAATTTTAATTTAATAAATTTTCTAATGTAATTTCTAAAGAACTGTGTATAGATATTTTATTGTTCCTACGGAGGCAATTCACGGTTCAAAGTAAATTATCAACTATACGATCCAAGCTAATTTTCAACACAACATTTATGTTAACCCCCTGGAATCGCGTTAATAGATACACCGTGCCTTAGTGTATTTAGATTTTCATAAGAAGGTTTTGCCCCTTCCATTGGTTGCGACAAGATATCTCTAGCCATGTGATAGATTAGGAGCCCAGTTTGCAATGAAGGAGAAAGAGACTTACATTAAATTCTATATTTTAAAAATTTGTACCATATTTAAATAAAGTTTTTTACAAATAATAGCAGTTACTAATGCTTTATCTACCGGTGTAATTACGAATTTCTTAGTGAGTCTTTAATAGCTAAGGCTACTTATTGCATTATAGTAATGGGTGTTTTTGCAGAAGGTGCGAGATTTTCACTTATAAAAAATACAGGTCATTGTAAAGTTTGCATTTCTATTCTAGAAGTGGTTAATAGAGGTATTATATTTAGTGGAAGTTATAAACAGAAATTATCAATGTCTTCAAGGAAACTCTTAAGTATAGAACTTCTTTTAATATTATAGATATGTCTGAATTTAGTACCTTTGTACATTAATTTCCTTAATTGTTCATTATCATTAGTTCCAAGATTACAAGTTGAAATATGTCCTAGACTATCCTTTAAATATAACCTTTAATTTATGTTGTTACAAAAGCATCCACAGTTATATATAAATAATTTAACCTTACTGCAAAAATGAGTATAAAATTAAATATTATTCTACCCAAAGGTATATCATATTTAAAGCATTTTTTATGTTATGAGATATTAAGGCGAAAATATTCATTGATATTTACAATTTTATTAAAATCAAATCTATCAAAAATTGGGTGTTTAAATCGTATTGACATGTAAATTAAATTACCATTACTAATAGTTCTTATTAATTTTAGGAAGTCGAGCTTTGTAAATATGCAGTAAAAGTAGAAAAAAGTTTTTAGGTATTTTGTAATCTGCAAACTGTTTATTGCTTTCAGAGTTTTTTAGTTTTTATTAATACCGCTACCCTTACAACCTCTATTCGTTTTCTTTGAATGATAGAACTTGTCTCAAGTTTAAGAAAGTTTTCGGAACCCTAGACTCTTTAAATTCTCATTTTCTACTTCGCATACATGGACAGTTCTGGCTTCTGTTTGACTACGTTTATACGCGGGTATTTTGGCTTTTGCTTTTCTGCCTTTTGGCCTGTCTCTTAGCTGGTCTGCATTTCTGGTACTATACGCTTTAGTGTTGGTATGTTTGATTATTTTAATCATACATATTTCCCTTTCATGGACAAACCTCCACATGGAATGATTTCTATATTTCCTTTGTTCAATACTTTAAAGTCAACGACTTCCGTTTTCATGCAATTATTTTATCGTCATCGAGCTTTGTAGGTACAATACTATCCTATTTATACAAGGGATGTATTAAAATGGCAGGATCGTGTTGGATCAGCTGCTTACATTAATTACTCAACAATCTCAGAGAAATTGGAATTCTGCTTGTTCTATTTTCACTGCTGAAGCATACGCAATTTACCTTGCAGTTGTAGAAATAATAAATAACACTTATGAAAAATGTATCCTATACATTGACTCGAAGAATTGCCTTAGAAGCTCTTCGATATCCATCATCTAAAAGTCACCCTTTCATTTTAAAATAATTCCTTTAGTGTGACTATTTTCAAAGAACATGGGTACGGGATTTTGTTTTGCTGCATATCATCCTATATTGGTATACCTGGTGTGAGGGTTTCAGATACTGAGGAATGTTTGTCGGAAGGAAATTCTGATCTCCGAAGGACACCGGAGGGTTCACCTCGGACGGTTGTCGTGGTACGAGGAAGGTAAAGCAGAATTTGTGTGTTAGACACCGAGAAGGAAGGACGCATAGGTCGTAAGTATTTCGAGGATAGAAGAATTGTTTTCTTGTAAATATGTGACTATCACCTATTGACACTTAATCGGAAATGATTAATAAAGGTTTTAAAAATGCACACAGTTACGAGCCTCATTCTTAGTAGAAGAGAGAAAGAAAGGAACAGTGCCAAGAGGGACAGTATGGTAAAATTTGCCGATGGTGGAAAGGATCTATCTTTCCCTGGGGAGGGATTGAAGGTGTGAGGTGAGTGAAAAAGCGGAACTCGTTGAGTAGGTGCAGGAGTCAGTGTGATCCGGAGTTACTGAATTTCGCGTTGAGAAAAAGCGATCCTGAACCTGGGAATGCTGAGATACCTGAATGAAAGATCACCAATAGAGTGGACCTGAATCACAGAAACCTTTGCATCTGACAAGTTTTCAGTATTCCTGAAACCTGGCAGTGTCTAAAGCTGTGCGACGGGAAAAGGGGAAAGATGACCAAGACAATATGCAAAAGTCTTATATCTCGAGTAGTACTGGGATAATGTCCTTCTAATTATATGACTCGATCCAATTAAATACACAAAGGGGAAACACATAACTGAAAAATATGTAGTATTTTTATGTTTAGAAATGTGTTGATTATTTAATGAGGCTTGGGTTGTAGGGTTAAATGTTAAACCTTTCTGATGTTTTAGGATGTGAATGAGTATTTCTTAATGTGATGTTATTTCAGTAACACTTTAATGGAATATTGAATATATTAACTGGTGGTAAATATTGAATTACACGGTTTTACAAATTGGAAGTGCAATATTTTTAAAGCGTTTTCAATAAATATTTGATTTCACGATTTGGTAAAATAAAAGTGTGATTATTCAAAATTATTATTGTATTTAAAGAGGATCTAATTAGTTACAAATACCTCTTAGTTATTGAAATTGTTTGATTTAATAGAGTAACTAGGAAAATTACATTGGATATCTACTTGCATGGTTATGACAATTGTAGTGATTTTTGACTTAATTATTAAAAGTGTGTTATCGTAGAACGTCGCTAATTGTATGCATTTCGATCATTATGGCATTTCTTGGTAAAGTTAGGAAAGAGGAGGTAAATCTTTTGGCAATTGGGGGAATTAGGGGAAGAGGTTCCTCCAATTGCTAAATGCTTTCAATTAAAAAGTATATTAGTGGGTTCTAAATCATTTCAGGAAGAATTTGTCGATGATTCAATGACAGATTATAAATGAAAGAATTGAGAGTGAAGAAGCTGAATGGAAGTGGAAAGCACCTCTGGAGGAAGCTGAACGTAGGAGGTTTCACGATGAAATGGAATTACGAGAATTATAAATGCAGAGTGGGGGAAAGGGTAAAAATCGTCTTGGTCACTACGTGTGAGGTTAATATAATTAGGGATAACCCAAAGAGAATTATCTGAGGGGGTGGCATGAATTTTTGGGAAGAAAAGGTCTCGCTCTGGAGGGGAGGGAAACAGGACTGACCCTACCTCAACTGAATATCGCAAAACTCCTTTTTAAGCGAAAACTCCGGAAGACGAGGGACAAAGGAAGAGACATGATCGTAGTCAAGGTCACTGGAGGGAAAATTTAATGGAACATCCCTATAACTCTTTTCTGTAAACACGATAGCCCCGGCTGGATAAGATTGCTGACCCTTCTGACTCATCATATGACCATACTACTGTCCGAGCAATCATTCCCGTGTCACAGAACCACAGAGTTTGTCTGTAAGGATAAAGGGGAGGGAGGAGATGAAAAACACTCCTTATCTGAATCCAAAAAGGTTCGAAGGGGGAAAATTGAGTGCGATTCTGCCCAGTGTTTTTGGACGCTAGTAGCAATAAGCTATGTTGGCTAGAAACTGACACCTTGTGTCGCAAGGAGATCGGAATCTGGAGAAAGATTTGTCAAGGCAATAGTTCCTTCGAATCGCATACCAGCAAATTTGAGAGGAGCTCCTAAGACCGACTGAGAATCAGGTGGTGGTTGGAGAGAAAACCCCTAGATGGGGAAATTAGACCATGTTGGAGGGAAGATGTAAAAGATTTGTCAGATAGAGGAATGAGGCTTATTATGAGGATCAGTTAATGTGAATAGCAAAATCAACCATGGAATTCTTGGAAGGAGTAGGAGTGGCGGGAAGGACCTTAGGATATCCTCAATCTAATGTGTCTTGAATTTGGAAGAAGTGACTTGAAACTGGTTATACCATTCGATTAGCACCCAAGGAAAGGGTGCTAAACGAATGGTGTAGCGATTTTTGTGGTGATATCGTAAAAGGTTCATTTATCAAATTTGATTATTAACTACAAGGAAAATTTATCTGTTTGCTAAAGGTGGTCGTTAGGGGCCTAGGAGAATCAAGTTTAACTGAATAAATGAATGTTTTAAATTGCGATTGCGTTATGAATAGTAAAATTTTCAATTTAATTGATTTCTTGAATTTGTGGAAGGTACTATTTATAATTGTAGTACCATACTATTATTGAGATTTGTTGAAAGGGGTATATTGTAGGAGACTGGCAATATGTACTCTTTATGAAATTATATTTGTAATGCGTGAAGGTATTACAACTTATTATTGGCGTTAAGTGTATAGTTGAAATTATTGTTATGATGTGCAGTATTAAGTCTTAATGAAATTAGTGTTGTGATGATGTGATGAGTAGTATTTACTTTTGATGGAGAGGGTTTATGGTTACAATGTACAGTAGCTACTCTGAAAAATATAAAATGTTTGAAAGGTGTTGCTTAATTACTCTTGAAGTTATTATAGTTTACTGCATTACAATTTTATTTAAAAGTAGACAATTTAATTGTGTTTATTTGCTTATAGATTTGCGTGCATATACTTTTCACTTGGTTCAATCTGTAGTGGTTTTGATGTCAAAGATTTTATCTGAACATAGTTTGTAAACACTCATGAAGGAGAGTGATGTCGAACAACTGGGGCACTGACAATCAATACAAACACAGACTCTTGTGTGACTCATTTGTGACGACTGGGATTAGAAGGCACCATTGTTCCTGCTAAGGTTTGGTTTTTAATTGCGAGACAAATGTTCTGGCAATTTTAAAACGGAGGGGAGGTGTGAGGTTTTCTGGACGCTGAGAAAGGTTGACCGGAAGGAACCATTTGATCCCCGAAGGACATAAGCTGTGGTGACCTTGGATTTTGTTTCGGGTCCTAAGAAGGAGAAAGAAAAGGAAATTTGAGGGTTGGACACCCAGATGGAAGGACATATAGGTCGTAAGGTCCTTGGAGGATAGAATAATTGTTGTTTCCTTGTAAATATTAGAATGTGTAAGCAACTATTGATACTTACTCGGAAATGAAAGATAAATTGTTTAAAAATTCCACACCATAAGAAACGTCATTCTTAGTATCATAGAGAAAGAAAAGAATTATGATACCTAATAATGAAACAGCTGATTTAGATGCAAAAGCAACATGTAATACATCTGAAGGAGTTTCTCCTTTATGTGATATTTCGAAAATAACACACTATTTTTATCATGACAATATTCATAGGATCATCAAACCAACAACAAAGTCCGCCGTATCGAACTATGTGTGAAGTGAGTAAATTTTATCAAAACAATAGAAGACGGAGAAGTGATTATAACAAGACTAAGGAAAGGTCTCACGAGATTGACGCAAAGATGTCTTTTACGGTATGCAATGAAATTTTAACAGTTATACACTTTAAGTAACAGCCTAAATTTTAAAATTGAAACACCATTTCCGAACTACTGATTTTAATCTAAAATCTCTTGAAGACCACATGAAAATTTATTTTGTTTCATTTAGGCATTTGTTTTTACAAACTAATCTAAGGACTAAATAATTTTTATACATTAAATGATGCACTTATATTTCTATTATTACCTTGTGTTTGACGCAGTATAGCCGATCCAGCTCTTGCGCCAAAAACCTATACCTAAACCATGTGTTATCCTTTTACTCCTTAAACCCAGATCCGTTCTTGAGATATTGGCCACCCCTCTGCAAACTTCAGCAAGGCATTCCTCTTCTGAAAATCAAGATAAACTAAAATGTCCTTATAGGTTCTTTTCGATAACAACATTTTAAAAATCAGCTCAAAACAAAGAAAAGCACAAATGAATGGCCCAGGATTGAAAATTATGAGTATAGCAAATTAAAAAAAAGAATGGCTGATTTATTTCTCACATGCTTATATATCACTATAAATCTTTAATGCATGATGTCTGTTATGCATGATGTCTAACCAATTTTGTACCTTGATCAACAGAATCTTTCCTCCGGTTCTTTCAACCAATAGAGAAGGTTATTATATGTATATTATTGGGTAAAACGCTGAGGTTTACCAGAGCAACACAACTTGCTATTGGCTATGGTCCAGAATCAATCCCAAAGGGAAAGATCCGAGGACAACTCGTAAATTTGAATCACGATCAGATGACGAATAAGGAGTAGGCACCTCTATTTCCAAACTTCTACGACAACGTTAAGATAATTGATGCCACGACAGATTTAACGTACCTCCTCTCCCATGAACACGATGGTCTATAGCTGGATAGAGTTTCGAACTCGCAATCCTCAGATTGCTTATCTAAATATTGATGCAAAGCAAGTGATTTTTACGAAAAAAAGCATGATTTAAATCAACTTTGAATTTTCTTTCTTTTTCTGTTTTAAAGTTTAATTGTAGCATTGAAAATTAAATAAAGTCTGGAACAAGATACTTGTTATTTTACAGAAATAAATTTTAAAAAATTTGTTCCTACTCAGTAACTCCCCAAGAATGACACTTTTTTTAACGAAAATAACTGGGTTTACTGGGGAGGAAATTAGAGATGGTGCTATTATTGTTTGGGATGAATCGCTCCAACTAGGAGAAACTGTTGAGGCGTTAGTAAAACATAGCTCGATTCAAACATAAGTGTTTTTCGAAATTCTTTATTTTGTTAACATTGATTATTGCCAATGTTATCGGAATATTGTTAATATTCATTTCTTAGGATGGAGGGGAACTCAAAATTCCATAGTGTTCCAATGATGTCCAGCCCCTAAGACATCACATGCCTGGTGTCGGTATTTTTCAAACTATCCCTCTGATTTGGTTTAATAAACATTAGAAATATTTTCACTTTCGTTTGGGGAGACCCAAGAGGTTCGAACCTTTAGCGGCCGTATTCACGTCTCGAGTTAATCCATGGATCAGCAAATCCGTGGTTCAGATTTCAACCAGGGATTGTCCTAGAACCGTATTTTCAAAACACGAATTAAGTGATCCACCGATTAAATGTGATTGGCTACTCTCCTCTCGATCACGTGAGTTCACATTTCTTACGACGCCCAGATCTAAAAACATTGAACACTTTGTCTGCAGAATTGAATTCCTACTGCTTTATAGTCGTCAGTATTGTTATGTTGATGCAAGGAAAGTAACTTACATTGTTATTTTACTATTATGTTAAATAAGTTAATAAAAGTATTGTGTTCTTTGACGAATTTGCATTTGCTGTGGTCAATGCAGCTGCATGTATTCGAATCATCTACAATCCGCAATGGCAACTACAATGCCAATGGTGTCCAATTTCAATTGGAATCAACTACATTCACAGCGATTCCGAAAGCTGATAACATCAAAGTTTTATCGCAAGAATAAATTTGTTAGCAATCTCAGCTACCATATCCAATCTTTGTGAATCCCTAGTCAAAATTATGTAGTTTAGGACAGAATGAAAAGTGATTTTGTTTTTGTTGACGGACGGCGTCTCTTCCTTCGTTAAAAGCTAGCACTGCGCATGCGTTAACACTCTATCATGTGTAATACCGCCGATTTCGGAGTAAGAAAAATTACCATCGAAACGGCAATTTAAATTTCGGATCAGGCATTCTGAATACGGTTTGTTTGATGATCGGGCGATATCGTTGATCCGCGGCTTAACCCGGATTTGTGAATACGGCCGAAGGGGGTTGTAGCACATGATGGATGTAAAAGACATGTCCTAATCAACTTATATTTTCTTTTTTTTAATTTTTAATAGATAATTTTTATTTTGGACGAAAGGCGGCATTAGTAATATTTGCCCTGATCTAAAAAATATCTAGCTTCACCACCGTACTGGACAACAAGAGTGTTAATGACGATAAATACGAATGTTTTCAATTTATCTGTAATAATTTATCCTTTTCATTTGCAGGTCTTTTTCATATCTTCACGTAGGACCTTTCACGGTTTTTCGGGAAACGTCCTCAAGGAGGCAAATGCTCATGGACCAAATAATAAACTTTGCCACGAAGTCTCATCAGAAATTGATCTCGCTGAAAGATGCCCAGCAATGCATCCAACTGATATGGAGGTCCGTTCCAGATACATATCCCACGACATCAGAGCTCGAGATTTACATTTCTAAATCCAACGATCATCCTCTGCGACCATCCGTTATATACACGAATCAATACTTGGAATTGCGCAGAAAAGCAGTGCCAATGGTGTCCAATTTTTTCAAGGAAAATGTCTCAGGAGAGGCTTCTTACAGTCGTCAACCGAGGTCTTTGCAGCATCTTTGTCGATGTGCCATTCGAAAGCAGTTGTCTGGTTGTTACCAACTGCCGGAAGGAATACCCCATCTCGAGTTGCCTAAGCTGATGGAGGAATATTTGCGATTGAAGTTTTAAGGAATTCGTATTGAAATGTGGGCTTCATGTGCTGCCAATCGTGGCTTGAAAAATGTGCTGTTGTATAGCGTGTACAAGAGATAGATGTAAGAATATGTGTAATAAGTAAGTAAATGTGTAATAGATGTACTGTGATTAAATGTAGTAAGAGAATAAATGTAATGATTCTGTGAAATATGTTTTCGATTGATTGGAAATACGAACTTATAGGATGTTCGATTATATAAAATAATACAAAATTCTGCGTGCATATATCTTTAGTTTTTAACGAAACAAACATAAATAATTATTCCATAGAAGAAAATATATTTGTAAATTGGAGATAAAACGCAAAATGAGGGGTTGAGATCAAGTTTTCAAATAATCATGATATAAAAACCATTAACATGATTTTAAAAAAATCGGATTTGTTTGATTTAATTCTGATTTGTTTTCTTTAAATTGAATTTCTATAATTTCAATTAATTTGTTTCTAATATGTTTAAATATAAGGGTAGGACATGCAAATCACAGTGTAGTTTCAAGATAGTATTCATTTTTGTTAAATATTAATGTATAAGATGGTAAAGGAAATAAAGCAGGACGAATTTTTGAAAGTTTAAAGCAAACATTTTATAGGAGATATAAAATTTTAAATTTAATAAATTTTTATCCATAATAATTAAATTAATTATAATTTTCCGGCCTTTTCATTAACCAACGTAGTTTTTCATTTCAAAAGTTTGTACAAAACTGTAAATTAAGTCAAACTGTTATGCTGAAAACATTCTTAAAATACAGAAGAGAGAGGGTAAAAAAAGGTGGAAAAACTAGAATGGTTTTCTAGTCCTCTACAAAAAAACCCATTAAAATCATAACCACATATTCATAAAACTCAGCATATGATAAACAGATTTGCGAATGATACTTATTCTAAGTGAGCAAAAGAGAAATAATTTTTGTGGTCAGATCATTCCGAGCGTTCTCCTAGGGAAACGAACAACTCCTAGTGTCTCGAAACTCCCTTTGTTTCCCGAACAGAAGTGGTAAATGTACGAAGCATCCCCAACCCACTTTGAACCCGTTTTTTGGTAGGGCCTTGGACCCCCAAATATAAGAGACAAATACAAACTTAATACGAGTGACGAATGCAGAGTTGATCGATCTTGTTATCTTAGATTGCTTATCAGAAGGGTCGCAAAGTTCTTGGTACCTTTAACTCCTTGGGTCCTAATATTTTTGTGACTAGGGTTCAGCCTTATCTCTAACATGAGATAATATTACAAGTATATCGGTAATGATTTATCTAAACAAGATAAATAATTGCAAAACATTTATATCGGATGCAAATAATTTCTTCGAGTAAGCATGGCATGCCAATCACTACAATTATCTTTAGTGTCTCAAAGTAGGGAAGATAATTATTGTTAGTTTTAAAAGGGGGGGGGGGCATTTGGGGGTGTTGCTGAGTAGAAGCAAATTTTTAAACTGATTTGTATCATGCATTTTATCTCAATTTATTTTTTTCCCAATATTATTAAATAAAAAATATTGTGCGTGATTTAAATCACGATTTTTAAAATAATAATCACTTGATTTAGATCGGCATACCCTGGTAGAGATGTAAGAGGAAATATTTCTTTGGAGTTTTTATTGATGGTATATAAGCTATTTACTGTCTTTGCTGAACCGAGTTTCAAAGTCGCAGCCCTCCTGTTTCTACCAGTAACTCGCGAGTTTTCGGCGTACAGCGTAGTCAGTTTCAATTCTTCCCTGTGTGTTTCTCTTTTCTATGACAAGCAAAGCTTTCATTGAGTATCCTATAACTGATGTTTTTTGCCAAATATGGCTTTTGTGCAATAAAATCCAACAGGCAATCAACTTTGTAGTTTTGGAAGTTTATTCTGTAAAACTATATACAAAGTGTATATATCCGTTCTGCAAGTCATTTTGAAGAGCAGTGTCCCCTTGTCAACTGCTTGTGTAACCTGCGAGTTGTGGGCCGCGCAGTTTCGGTTCATGTCAGGTGCGACTCCTCCCTGGTGTATAGCTCTCTTCTGTGTCAGTAAAACTTTCATTGTGTGTATAACTGTAACTTGATACTGTATGCCTTGTGTCGGCATCATAGCCGAAATATGGCCCTTTGCGCTATGAAAACCCAACTAAAGAAACTAATTCCTTCATCGCAAACAGACCATTGTGTTGCTCTAGTGCCACGTAAATTCAACTACTTTCCTAGTTCAATCTTCGATTTAAAATAATAATAGTAAAATTTAAAATACAGCAGTAAAACGCGATAAATGTGCATGGAATCTGTCAATTTGAAAAATGTTCCGTTTGTGTCCAAGATTGGAATGGAGGAGAGTATTATGTCATTCGTGTAATGCTTTCCCCACACACATCAATCAAATTAAATATCTTACGATTACTGATTATGATACCAAAGACCGTCTTGTACGTGACTCGTGCACTTTAAATTTGTCGTGGCTTCAAATGTCCTCACGTTGGCATGGTGTGGAAGTTTGTGGTGCCAGCTCAGTTATGGCATCGTCATCTGTCCCTGGTTAAAAAGATGTTATCCTTGAATTGATCCCGGACCGTTGTCAATAGCCTGTTGTGTCGCTCCAGTGCAACGTTAATTCAGCTACCTACCAACTGGTTGTGATACACATGTGAAATAAAACTCTTTTAGACCACGCATTTACGAGTATATTCAAATAAAAGAATCATGCCATCAAAGAGATAAGGAATCTGTTGATAGCCTGCTCCTGCTGTACCTTATTTAAATGGTACGTCAGATTTAATCTGTTCAACTGCCTCTTTTCTTCAGAAAATGAATTGCGAATAAAAATAAGGGCCGAAGAGCCAAAATGTTCTCAGGAGATCTCGTGAGTGGACGAGAAATTCAGGTCTCATACCTCTCGCAACCAGGTTTTAACACGCACGTTGGATTTTAACTACTAATAAAGTGTGATATATATATATATATATATATATATCACATTTGATAGATCATGATGATACCGTCGAAATATTTATATTGAGTAGTGATTATAAAATATT
The DNA here is from genome assembly GCA_933210815.1 of Meta bourneti. Taxonomy (NCBI): domain Eukaryota; kingdom Metazoa; phylum Arthropoda; class Arachnida; order Araneae; family Tetragnathidae; genus Meta; species Meta bourneti. The sequence goes on along the minus strand of OW119929.1, from coordinate 49,222,605 downwards.
TATATCCATCGGTATTAATTTTAAATTACAGGTGGTTAACATGCCGATTTAATGACTTTATACTGTCAAATTTTCAATACTATAGCTATTAGTGCAGTGATTGAAATAATTAAGTTGCATGATTATTTTAATGAATTAAAATCTATCATTCTATATGAAGCTCGTATAGAATGACAATTTTGACTCATTAAGTTGAAGACAATTTTGAAAGTAGTATGGAAATTAACTCCAAATAGAATTGCGCAAAATGTAATTTGAAAGTTTTGAAAAATAGAAATTGCAAAAAGTATAAATGTATAAGTAAAAGTATAAACAATATCTGTACCTCCAATGAAAATTTTGTAGAAAAATCAATATACTGTTGGATGAATAATATTGTCAATTTTCGTCAAAGTATTCTATTAGCTCTTTGAAATTGAACTTGAATACGTATATAAAATAAACACGACTTTATTCTTTTGTGTTACAATTTTTGTTTTCGTAAAGAATGCAATTTGATATCTGTAAATAATAGCAAAAGCTGTTGAAGTGTAGAGGAAGTGTAGAAATGAAGTTGTAGACTTGGTGCATCAGACATATCTGATGATAACTAGATAAAGTATGTCATGGACATTGTAGGCCAAATGATATACTTGTTTACTACCAAATCAAGAAAAAGAATTTGTTGGTGGATGTATATGCCTTTATAATATTTTAGATATATCTGTGGTAAATACTTGGATTTTATATAAAGTGACAGGGAAGCAGAAACTTAGTTGGGATATTTCATTCTGTTGCTATGAGAATTTGCACTACTTATATGGCATTTAGAATTAATAGTGCAGTTAATACAAAGATTTTGATGCAGGCGTATAAGAGATCAGAAAAGATCAAAATTCAGAGTACAGATTTTTATCCACCATGGATGCCATGGGGTCACTTGCTTCCCACCATCTATCTAGGTATACGACAACTTTCTAGTATTAACACAATTAAAAGATTAATATCCTATCAAAATGTTTTAAATTTTTACATATAAAAATTTGTATATACATGAGGTGTGAGTGTGTTGTTAAGTACGTTTGAAGTTGTTGCTGAAATATGTTGATAGTGGGGGATAAATGTTGCTCGAGAAGTGAAGTTATCTACTTTCAAAAAGATTTCAATCCCTTAAATTTAGAATTTTGTCATAATGGTGTTTTTATACGTACTTGAAGTCTTAGTGATCTCAAAGTACTTTTAAGCAGAAACTTTGAAAGCAGTCACTTATTTTGTCTAGTGCATTTACAAAACTTTCTTCTTAAATTTGCAGCTTTTTAAGTTTCCTCTTCATTAAACAAATGTTTTTGTTGTGTCTATTTTTGAGTTAAACAAATAATGATGTATAAGGTAAGGGATAATGTCCAATGGATTTCATGAAAAAGGTGGTGAGGGTGCTTTTCACTTCCAATATCTGTTTGAAATCTATCATTGCATATTTCCTAGATGTAAAAATTTTAACTTATTTTTAATTAATTTCTTTTAAATTTCTTTTTTGTTGAGATTCAAGTTCTCGATTCATGCAGTTTGATACCAATATCAGCGTTTAATGTTTAACTCCTTCTCTAATTCAAATATGTGACAGTAAAACATTCCAAAATTTACTATACACACATGATATCTTTGCTAGATCACCTTCCAGTCAGGACTCAAAAGCCCAAATAGGATACACTGAACAAAAAGTGACAATCATCTTCAGGAGTACCTTAACGATGTAAAGTCAGGTATGTGGGAATGTAATTTCAGTACATCTGAGTCTGCTAGCTTTGATATTAATGACCTTTGCAGCGACAAGCAACATGGTTTGCACTTCTCAGAGCACAAACACCTGTACCCAGAGTTGATTTTTCTGGTGTCAACATGTTTTTGCAACAAGTGAACATCCGACTATGCACATCTCCCCAAACTTTTGATTAGATACTCTTCTTTTTAAAGCATATTCCAAATTGAACTTCCCTAAATTTTGTAGATTGCAATATCTAATTATACCATGAACACATTAAGCAAAATTTAAAATTATCGAATAATATAAAATCTGTTCATAATAGCGTAAAAGAACATCTAATAAAACAACATATTTTTTCATTTGATGCCTTCTTTCAATTCTAGATCATTCGCAGAAAATGCTGATCACACGTCAAACAGTAGTAACATCAAACATCCTCATTTTTAAAATCCATCGAAAACTCCTTCGTAAACATTATTTCGAAAACTCTCCATAAACATTATTTAAGGCGCTTTAGAAAAACACTAACAATGAAAAATCAAAGCGGAAACTGATCAATATTTCTCATAAGAAAGACGCGATGATGAATTTTTTCCATAATTTTATGTGCAGTGCTTTCATATCTACGAAATCGAAAATAAAGATTCAAAATTAAAATAGAGTGTGCTTACCTTTAAGTTATATACAATCTTGTGAACGAGTACTCTTTTGGACAAGTGAACTTTCATTTTTCCACAATCAGAAATTCATATAATCCTTGATCTCGTTTAAAAGATTATGTTAAATGAAATAACATGCATATATCAACAACCTCCATTATTTTAGGGATTTTTTCAAACCCGCTTAAACTTTTCCCTACCACTAACGGAACCAATGCGCATGCGCGAACCTTCGAAAATTCGTCCAAGTTTTAACATTAGGATTCTTGCTGTGTCCATCCGCTTGTCACACTTCATCGAGAGAGTCATCAATAAACCTGTCACCCCCTAACAAATCACCGATGCTCAGTCACAGTTTTCACTGCTACAGAATCACTGTTATTGTGATATTCCAGTGAAAGGTGATTCAAAAGTGTTGAGTAGCAGTTCTGCGATTGGCTTAACATCCTAGAACGTAACACCCTCATCGTGACGTCAAAGCGAAGTACTAGTTTCATGACTGGTCCAGCCAGAATCCATAGCACGTGTGTGATAGTTGGTGTATATTGGTATGTTGCAGCGCTGTGAGTCTCAGAGCGCTGTGAGTTTTACAGAACATCTCATTTATTGAGTTAATTATTCTGCAGAAAATTTGCATCGCGAAGGATTATATAATGGAGTTTCCATCTTTCATCATCAAGGAGTACAGTTCGCGTTTGGACATTAAAATTAATCTATTCCAACCCTTTTGGTCAGATTTTGTGAAACAATTCCAATACTTTATGTTATCGCATTCGTGGAATTGTATGGGAAAACAAGGTCTACTATTTGGACGTTTTTTGAGATCCCTGAAGATGGACATAGAGTCCGAAGAAGTGAACGATGCCTACATTCTTAAAATTCGAGACCATATAATCTTCGACTTCTTCATAAAAATATTGGTGGAAGATTGCGATAACTCCCTTGTAGTTGCAGATTTCCTAAAAGTTTTCTCGAACAGTGTTTTTAAGCGTTATATCTTTCTGTTAAGCGATGCAAGGACTATAAATTATATTCTGTACCACGCACAGAAAGCTCGATTAAGCCTGTGGGGAGTCTTTCTAGTGATTACGGATCAAAGTGGTGACCAAAACGAACTCGCCACTAGATTATTGGTCAAAGACAGCCTTGAAGTCGTGTCTACTCTCCTAAAGTATGGAGTTCCAATGGAAAAGACTATAACTCTACGCCTCCGTGAACAAATACACGAATTTTTAATGGACCGGTAAGTGTTTTCGATTCTATTATATATATATATATATATATATGTATTTATTTATATATATATTTATTTTTATATATTTATTTATATACAGGGTGAGTCTAAATTGTTTTTACAAAATAATTATTCTTCTTTTGTAAATACAATTTAGACTCACCCTGTATATATTTGAATTTCAAACTACTCTCATTCCATCGGAGTTAGACCAGTTTTGTATAAAATAAGTTTATGGCTATTTTAAAGTTTATATTTAACTATATAAAATGTGATATATTAATTGGGTTATGGCTATTTTAAAGTTTATATTTAACTATATAAAATGTGATATATTAATTGGGTCTGTATAATCAATTTTAAAATGTCAGCAATTATTTATTCTGCTGTCAGATATCAACAAAATTGATTTTAAATGGAAAACTTATTTATGAAACATGAATGTTACATTAAAAATATTTAATGTATAATGAACTTTTTTAAATTATGTTTTGGAATGGTTTCACTTTATACTGCTTTTATTATTATTTTTTTTATTTATTATTTTTTTTTTTTTCAATTAACGTCACACTGGAGCTACACAATGGGCTATTGGTGACGGTCCGGGATCAATCCCAAAGGGAAAGATCCGAGGACAACACCACGTAATTTTGAACCACGGTCAGATGACGAGGCAACACCTGAGCTGGCACCCCACTCTCCAAACTTCCACACCACGCCAACGTGAGGACATTTGAGGCCACGACAGATTTAACGTGCACCAGCCCCCTTTGTACACGACGGTGTTTGGCTGGATTCGAACTCGCAACCCTTCGGTTGCAAGTCCGTTACTCTTCCAACCGGGCCACCGCGGCCCGCTTTTATTTTCAAAGCCTTTGGCTTATACATTGTTTTTCAAAAGTTAAGCTCAAAGAAGTAAATCAGGTATAATGTATGAAATTCTGAATCCAAATTTCACAGGAAAGTACTTTACAGCTATGTAGTTATACAAAATTTAATGTAACGAAACATTTACATTTAGGGTTTTTTACAATAAATGATGCATGGGAAGGTTAAATTCTCCAAATTATGTTTAATCCTTCATTAGTTGCAGGTCTTTATAACAAATGAGATCGTTATGCACCTGTGAGATGCTCAACATTCTTTAGTTACTTACGCATTGATTATTTCTTTTTTACATATGCAATAGTATGTGCTTTAGGGCATACTAAAAGACAAATAACTAAAAAACGTATGATTTAAATTTACGAATGATAACATTTTTTAGTTATTCTTCTCATTGTGTAACATTGAAAAAAGTCCCCATGCACCTGTCGGGATCAGTGCAACTAAAGGAGGGTTAACATGAAATCTATTTCCCTAAATCCCACTTTGGGAGCTAGAACCTTTACATCTGATTCATCTCCTTAATTAAGTGCGGGGCCGTGGTGGCCCGGTTGGAAGAGTAACGGACTTGCAACCGAAGGGTTGCGAGTTCGAATCCAGCCAAACACCGTCGTATACAAAGGGGCTGGTGCACGTTAAATCTGTCGTGGCCTCAAATGTCCTCACGTTGGCGTGGTGTGGAAGTTTGGAGAGTGGGGTGCCAGCTCAGGTGTTGCCTCGTCATCTGACCGTGGTTCAAAATTACGTGGTGCTGTCCTCAGATCTTTCCCTTTGGGATTGATCCCGGACCGTCACCAATAGCCCGCTGTGTTGCTCCAGTGTGACGTTAATTGAAATACCCCCTTAATTAAGTGCACAGATTGCCACTGCAATATTAAGAGGAAGATGGTAAATAAAGACAAAAAAACCGATAGTCTAGCTGCATAATTTTCTAACAGCTTTGTTGAGAATCTTCCATATATTTGTGTAATTGAGGTGAGGCCCATTGGCTGTTTGCTCATGTGATGTTTCTACTCTACTTAAGACTGCAAGCTTTTGCACAATGAAATTCATGCTTGCGATTTCCATTTGAGAATTTACATTTGAGGCTTAACTTTTAAAATTTTCTGTTACGTTCTGTCTTTGTTTTAAGTTTGTAAATGTTCTGTCTTTTAAAATGTTCTAAAAAGAGTTGACTAATGCTTATCTTTACTATACTTTTTATTCTGACTTTTATGTCATCAGATATTTTAATTATGTATCCTGTTATAGAATTAAAAAGTGAGCTCATGAAATATTTTGTAAATAAAAAATATGACAGAACTTCTCTTTCACTGAGTTACTAGTATAAATATGTATGGAATATTTCAAAAAGAGTATAATTGTTGTTTTCACTTGACATGAGCAATCATCCAATAAATTTAATTTTCAAGAAAGTTTTTCCATGGTCAGTCCCTTGCATAATTAGCTATTCCTTTGAGAAGAGTCAGATGATGGAGGCTATATACAATATTATTTCCAATTACTCAACTTCAGATTTATCTCTTATGCTGTGTGATTTCTTTTTTATTTTACACTTATTACTTTTCACATATTTTAATAACATTGGAGAGTTAAAATTTTTGTTCTATCAGTATTACTGAAACTCCTATGATTTCAAAATAGCTGCTTAACTGATATAGTGGTCATAATTTTTTGGCTTCCAGTTGATAGGTTCTGGGTTCGTCAGAATTCTGGTCTGTAAGTGCATGGATGTTGGTCACTGTCCCTGTTTGAAATATCAGTGGCTTACTTACAAATAGCCATCAGTTCACCCCTTGTAGTGGCCGAAGAATTCAGGCATTAAAAACAATTTCAAAAGAAATGTATTGTATATTATAAAATACTATATAGTTGAAGCTTTATGTGATCAAGTGAGACAAGACTCAATTAATTTACTGTTGCAATGAGTGTTTTGAATTGCTTGGTAATAGATAAAATCGGTTGACGTGGTTGAGAACGGAGAACAGGGTCGGATCAGTTTGAGAGGAGGAATCGATTCCCTCGGTAAATTTGATTCCTGTTCTCAAACAGGAAGTAGTCTCAGAGCAGGGAGTAGGTTTATGGACAGAGAATGGATGAATGAATCAACAGGAAACAGTGAGTCACGAACTGTAGGATCAACAGCTGTATTTCGGACTTACCATAATTTAGAATATACAAAATATTTTGCGAACTTAGAAAATTCGAGAAAAGATAACTTTGCAAAATTCCCACCTGTCTAAAATCGAAGTATAAAAAAATTGTAATGTTTCTTTTTACAAAAAGAACCGAGAACAGGTTTTTGTGAAAAGTGGGAGCAGAACAGTTCCCGTTCTTTTTGAAGAACAGGTGAAAAAGAACAGCTCGCTCTTTTTTCCCCATCCCTAGACCTATTATAATTGTCGAGCTTAGGTGAATTATTTGGGTAAGTTTGTTTTCTCCTCTTTAGTTTGTATTATACTTGTCTTTGGTATGTGTCCTTGGTTGTCCCTGGTTTTGTTCTTCTAATTTTTGTTTTTCTAATTTTTATTTTCTAATTTTGCTTTTCTTCTTATGGTGTTTGGAGGGGTGTGTGGCCTACTTTTAGTATACTGCCGCTCACACTACGGAGAAAACACCATATTGTGTTGACTGGATGAGGCTCCTCCCTGATGACGCCCTCATCCACCAACACTTCTGCATTTTTTTTTCGAAGTTTTCTTGGTATTCATAAGTTTAAATTCTTGGATTTCTCTTTGTTTTGTTTTGTAATTTTGAATTATATATTTATATATATACATATATATATATATTTAAGTATATATATATATATATATACATATATAAAATATAGAATTGAATGTAAGTCTCTTTCTCCTTCATTGCAAACTGGGCTCCTAATCTATCACATGGCTAGAGATATCTTGTCGCAACCAATGGAAGGGGCAAAACCTTCTTATGAAAATCTAAATATACTAAGGCACGGTGTATCTATTAACGCGATTCCAGGGGGTTAACATAAATACACAATATATATAAATAAATATATATGTATATATATAAATATATATATATAAATAAATAAATATATATATACATATATATATATATACAATATATACACACATATAATACACAATATAATACATATAATATATATACATATAATATACACACATATAATACATAAATACACAATATATATAAATAAATATATATGTATATATATAAATATATATATAAAAATAAATATATATATATATATATATATATATATATTTATTTTTATATATATATTTATATATATACATATATATTTATTTATATATATTGTGTATTTATGTTAATCCCCTGGAATCGCGTTAATAGATACACCGTGCCTTAGTATATTTAGATTTTCATAAGAAGGTTTTGCCCCTTCCATTGGTTGCGACAAGATATCTCTAGCCATGTGATAGATTAGGAGCCCAGTTTGCAATGAAGGAGAAAGAGACTTACATTCAATTCTATATTTTAAAAATTTGTACCATATTTAAATAAAGTTTTTTACAAATAATAGCAGTTACTAATGCTTTATCTACCGGTGTAATTACGAATTTCTTAGTGAGTCTTTAATAGCTAAGGCTACTTATTGCATTATAGTAATGGGTGTTTTTGCAGAAGGTGCGAGATTTTCACTTATAAAAAATACAGGTCATTGTAAAGTTTGCATTTCTATTCTAGAAGTGGTTAATAGAGGTATTATATTTAGTGGAAGTTATAAACAGAAATTATCAATGTCTTCAAGGAAACTCTTAAGTATAGAACTTCTTTTAATATTATAGATATGTCTGAATTTAGTACCTTTGTACATTAATTTCCTTAATTGTTCATTATCATTAGTTCCAAGATTACAATTTGAAATATGTCCTAGACTATCCTTTAAATATAACCTTTAATTTATGTTGTTACAAAAGCATTCACAGTTATATATAAATAATTTAACCTTACTGCAAAAATGAGTATAAAATTAAATATTATTCTACCCAAAGGTATATCATATTTAAAGCATTTTTTATGTTATGAGATATTAAGGCGAAAATATTCATTGATATTTACAATTTTATTAAAATCAAATCTATCAAAAATTGGGTGTTTAAATCGTATTGACATGTAAATTAAATTACCATTACTAATAGTTCTTATTAATTTTAGGAAGTCGAGCTTTGTAAATATGCAGTAAAAGTAGAAAAAAGTTTTTAGGTATTTTGTAATCTGCAAACTGTTTATTGCTTTCAGAGTTTTTTAGTTTTTATTAATACCGCTACCCTTACAACCTCTATTCGTTTTCTTTGAATGATAGAACTTGTCTCAAGTTTAAGAAAGTTTTCGGAACCCTAGACTCTTTAAATTCTCATTTTCTACTTCGCATACATGGACAGTTCTGGCTTCTGTTTGACTACGTTTATACGCGGGTATTTTGGCTTTTGCTTTTCTGCCTTTTGGCCTGTCTCTTAGCTGGTCTGCATTTCTGGTACTATACGCTTTAGTGTTGGTATGTTTGATTATTTTAATCATACATATTTCCCTTTCATGGACAAACCTCCACATGGAATGATTTCTATATTTCCTTTGTTCAATACTTTAAAGTCAACGACTTCCGTTTTCATGCAATTATTTTATCGTCATCGAGCTTTGTAGGTACAATACTATCCTATTTATACAAGGGATGTATTAAAATGGCAGGATCGTGTTGGATCAGCTGCTTACATTAATTACTCAACAATCTCAGAGAAATTGGAATTCTGCTTGTTCTATTTTCACTGCTGAAGCATACGCAATTTACCTTGCAGTTGTAGAAATAATAAATAACACTTATGAAAAATGTATCCTATACATTGACTCGAAGAATTGCCTTAGAAGCTCTTCGATATCCATCATCTAAAAGTCACCCTTTCATTTTAAAATAATTCCTTTAGTGTGACTATTTTCAAAGAACATGGGTACGGGATTTTGTTTTGCTGCATATCATCCTATATTGATATACCTGGTGTGAGGGTTTCAGATACTGAGGAATGTTTGTCGGAAGGAAATTCTGATCTCCGAAGGACACCGGAGGGTTCACCTCGGACGGTTGTCGTGGTACGAGGAAGGTAAAGCAGAATTTGTGTGTTAGACACCGAGAAGGAAGGACGCATAGGTCGTAAGTATTTCGAGGATAGAAGAATTGTTTTCTTGTAAATATGTGACTATCACCTATTGACACTTAATCGGAAATGATTAATAAAGGTTTTAAAAATGCACACAGTTACGAGCCTCATTCTTAGTAGAAGAGAGAAAGAAAGGAACAGTGCCAAGAGGGACAGTATGGTAAAATTTGCCGATGGTGGAAAGGATCTATCTTTCCCTGGGGAGGGATTGAAGGTGTGAGGTGAGTGAAAAAGCGGAACTCGTTGAGTAGGTGCAGGAGTCAGTGTGATCCGGAGTTACTGAATTTCGCGTTGAGAAAAAGCGATCCTGAACCTGGGAATGCTGAGATACCTGAATGAAAGATCACCAATAGAGTGGACCTGAATCACAGAAACCTTTGCATCTGACAAGTTTTCAGTATTCCTGAAACCTGGCAGTGTCTAAAGCTATGCGACGGGAAAAGGGGAAAGATGACCAAGACAATATGCAAAAGTCTTATATCTCGAGTAGTACTGGGATAATGTCCTTCTAATTATATGACTCGATCCAATTAAATACACAAAGGGGAAACATATAACTGAAAAATATGTAGTATTTTTATGTTTAGAAATGTGTTGATTATTTAATGAGGCTTGGGTTGTAGGGTTAAATGTTAAACCTTTCTGATGTTTTAGGATGTGAATGAGTAGTTCTCAATGTGATGTTATTTCAGTAACACTTTAAGTAAATGGAATATTGAATATATTAACTGGTGGTAAATATTGAATTACACGGTTTTACAAATTGGAAGTGCAATATTTTTAAAGCGTTTTCAATAAATATTTGATTTTACGATTTGGTAAAATAAAAGTGTGATTATTCAAAATTATTATTGTATTTAAAGAGGATCTAATTAGTTACAAATACCTCTTAGTTATTGAAATTGTTTGATTTAATAGAGTAACTAGGAAAATTACATTGGATATCTACTTGCATGGTTATGACAATTGTAGTGATTTTTGACTTAATTATTAAAAGTGTGTTATCGTAGAACGTCGCTAATTGTATGCATTTCGATCATTATGGCATTTCTTGGTAAAGTTAGGAAAGAGGAGGTAAATCTTTTGGCAATTGGTGGGAATTAGGGGAAGAGGTTCCTCCAATTGCTAAATGCTTTCAATTAAAAAGTATATTAGTGGGTTCTAAATCATTTCAGGAAGAATTTGTCGATGATTCAATGACAGATTATAAATGAAAGAATTGAGAGTGAAGAAGCTGAATGGAAGTGGAAAGCACCTCTGGAGGAAGCTGAACGTAGGAGGTTTCACGATGAAATGGAATTACGAGAATTATAAATGCAGAGTGGGGGAAAGGGTAAAAATCGTCTTGGTCACTACGTGTGAGGTTAATATAATTAGGGATAACCCAAAGAGAATTATCTGAGGGGGTGGCATGAATTTTTGGGAAGAAAAGGTCTCGCTCTGGAGGGGAGGGAAACAGGACTGACCCTACCTCAACTGAATATCGCAAAACTCCTTTTTAAGCGAAAACTCCGGAAGACGAGGGACAAAGGAAGAGACATGATCGTTGTCAAGGTCACTGGAGGGAAAATTTAATGGAACATCGCTATAACTCTTTTCTGTAAACACGATAGCCCCGGCTGGATAAGATTGCTGACCCTTCTGACTCATCATATGACCATACTACTGTCCGAGCAATCATTCCCGTGTCACAGAACCACAGAGTTTGTCTGTAAGGATAAAGGGGAGGGAGGAGATGAAAAACACTCCTTATCTGAATCCAAAAAGGTTCGAAGGGGGAAAATTGAGTGCGATTCTGCCAGTGTTTTTGGACGCTAGTAGCAATAAGCTATGTTGGCTAGAAACTGACACCTTGTGTCGCAAGGAGATCGGAATCTGGAGAAAGATTTGTCAAGGCAATAGTTCCTTCGAATCGCATACCAGCAAATTTGAGAGGAGCTCCTAAGACCGACTGAGAATCAGGTGGTGGTTGGAGAGAAAACCCCTAGATGGGGAAATTAGACCATGTTGGAGGGAAGATGTAAAAGATTTGTCAGATAGAGGAATGAGGCTTATTATGAGGATCAGTTAATGTGAATAGCAAAATCAACCATGGAATTCTTGGAAGGAGGAGTGGCGGGAAAGACCTTAGGATATCCTCAATCTAATGTGTCTTGAATTTGGAAGAAGTGACTTGAAACTGGTTATACCATTCGATTAGCACCCAAGGAAAGGGTGCTAAACGAATGGTGTAGCGATTTTTGTGGTGATATCGTAAAAGGTTCATTTATCAAATTTGGTTATTAACTACAAGGTAAATTTATCTGTTTGCTAAAGGTGGTCGTTAGGGGCCTAGGAGAATCAAGTTTAACTGAATAAATGAATGTTTTGAATTGTGATTGCGTTATGAATAATAAATTTAATTTTCAATTTAATTGATTTCTTGAATTTGTGGAAGGTACTATTTAATTGTAGTACCATACTATTATTGAGATTTGTTGAAAGGGGCATATTGTAGGAGACTGGCAATATGTACTCTTTATGAAATTATATTTGTAATGCGTGAAGTATTACAACTTATTATTGGCTTTAAGTGTATAGTTGAAATTATTGTTATGATGTGCAGTATTAAATCTTAATGAAATTAGTGTTTTGATGATGTGATGAGTAGTATTTACTTTTGATGGAGAGGGTTTATGGTTACAATGTACAGTAGCTACTCTGAAAAATATAAAATGTTTGAAAGGTGTTGCTTAATTACTATTGAAGTTATTATAGTTTACTGCATTACAATTTTATTTAAAAGTAGACAATTTAATTGTGTTTATTTGTTTATAGATTTGCGTGCATATACTTTTCACTTGGTTCAATCTGTAGTGGTTTTGATGTCAAAGATTTTATCTGAACATAGTTTGTAAACACTCATGTAGGAGAGTGATGTCGAACAACTGGGGGCACTGACAATCAATACAAACACAGACTCTTGTGTGGCTCATTTGTGACGACTGGGATTAGAAGGCAACATTGTTCCTGCTAAGGTTTGGTTTTTAATTGCGAGACAAATGATCTGGCAATTTTAAAACGGAGCGGAGGTGTGAGGTTTTCCGGACGCTGAGAAAGGTTGACCGGAAGGAACCATTTGATCCCCGAAGGACATAAGCTGTGGTAACCTTGGATGGTGTTCCGGGTCCTAAGAAGGAGAAAGAAAAGGAAATTTGAGGGTTGGATACCCAGATGGAAGGACATATAGGTCGTAAGGTCCTTGGAGGATAGAATAATTGCTGTTTCCTTGTAAATATTAGAATGTGTAAGCAACTATTGATACTTACTCGGAAATAAAAAGATAAATGTTTTAAAAATTCCACACCATACGAAACGCGTCATTCTTAGTATCATAGAGAAAGAAAAGAACTGTGATACCTAATAATGAAACAGCTGATTTAGATGCAAAAGCAACATGTAATACATCTGAAGGAGTTTCTACTTTATGTGATATTTCGAAAATAACACAACACTATTTTTATCATGACAATATTCATAGGATCATCAAACCAACAACAAAGTCCGCCGTATCGAACTATGTGTGAAGTGAGTAAATTTTATCAAAACAATAGAAGACGGAGAAGTGATTATAACAAGACTAAGGAAAGGTCTCACGAGATTGACGCAAAGATGTCTTTTACGGTATGCAATGAAATTTTAACAGTTATACACTTTAAGTAACAGCCTAAATTTTAAAATTGAAACACCATTTCCGAACTACTGATTTTAATCTAAAATCTCTTGAAGACCACATGAAAATTTATTTTGTTTCATTTAGGCATTTGTTTTTACAAACTAACTAAGGACTAAATAATTTTTATACATTAAATGATGCACTTATATTTCTATTATTACCTTGTGTTTGACGCAGTATAGCCGATCCAGCTCTTGCGCCAAAAACCTATACCTAAACCATGTGTTATCCTTTCACTCCTTAAACCCAGATCCGTTCTTGAGATATTGGCCACCCCTCTGCAAACTTCAGCAAGGCATTCCTCTTCTGAAAATCAAGATAAACTAAAATGTCCTTATAGGTTCTTTTTGATAACAACATTTTAAAAATCAGCTCAAAACAAAGAAAAGCACAAATGAATGGCCCAGGATTGAAAATTATGAGTATAGCAAATTAAAAAAAAGAATGGCTGATTTATTTCTCACATGCTTATATATCACTATAAATCTTTAATGCATGATGTCTAACCAATTTTTCACCTTGATCAACAGAATCTTTCCTCCGGTTCTTTCAACCAATAGAGATGGTTATTATATGTATATTGTTGGGTAAAACGCTGAGGTTTACCAGAGCAACACAACTTGCTATTGGCTATGGTCCAGAATCAATCCCAAAGGGAAAGATCCGAGGACAACTCGTAAATTTGAATCACGATCAGATGACGAATAAGGAGTAGGCACCTCTATTTCCAAACTTCTACGACAACGTTAAGATAATTGATGCCACGACAGATTTAACGTACCTCCTCTCCCATGAACACGATGGTCTATAGCTGGATGGAGTTTCGAACTCGCAATCCTCAGATTGCTTATCTAAATATTGATGCAAAGCAAGTGATTTTTACGAAAAAAAGCATGATTTAAATCAACTTTGAAATTTCTTTCTTTTTCTGTTTTAAAGTTTAATTGTAGCATTGAAAATTAAATAAAGTCTGGAACAAGATACTTGTTATTTTACAGAAATAAATTTTAAAAAATTTGTTCCTACTCAGTAACTCCCCAAGAATGACACTTTTTTTAACGAAAATAACTGGGTTTACTGGGGAGGAAATTAGAGATGGTGCTATTATTGTTTGGGATGAATCGCTCCAACTAGGAGAAACTGTTGAGGCGTTAGTAAAACATAGCTCGATTCAAACATAAGTGTTTTTCGAAATTCTTTATTTTGATTATTGCCAATGTTATCGGAATATTGTTAATATTCATTTCTTAGGATGGAGAGGAACTCAAAATTCCATAGTGTTCCAATGATGTCCAGCCCCTAAGACATCACATGCCTGGTGTCGGTATTTTTCAAACTATCCCTCTGATTTGGTTTAATAAACATTAGAAATATTTTCACTTTCGTTTGGGGAGACCCAAGAGGTTCGAACCTTTAGCGGCCGTATTCACGTCTCGAGTTAATCCATGGATCAGCAAATCCGTGGTTCAGATTTCAACCAGGGATTGTCCTAGAATCGTATTTTCAAAACACGAATTAAGTGATCCACCGATTAAATGTGATTGGCTACTCTCCTCTCGATCACGTGAGTTCACATTTCTTACGACGCCCAGATCTAAAAACATTGAACACTTTGTCTGCAGAATTGAATACCTACTGCTTTATAGTCGTCAGTATTGTTATGTTGATGCAAGGAAAGTAACTTACATTGTTATTTTACTATTATGTTAAATAAGTTAATAAAAGTATTGTGTTCTTTGACGAATTTGCATTTGCTGTGGTCAATGCAGCTGCATGTATTCGAATCATCTACAATCCGCAATGGCAACTACAATGCCAATGGTGTCCAATTTCAATTGGAATCAACTACATTCACAGCGATTCCGAAAGCTGATAACATCAAAGTTTTATCGCAAGAATAAATTTGTTAGCAATCTCAGCTACCATATCCAATCTTTGCGAATCCTTAGTCAAAATTATGTAGTTTAGAACAGAATGAAAAGTGATTTTGTTTTTGTTGACGGACGGCGTCTCTTCCTTCGTTAAAAGCTAGCACTGCGCATGCGTTAACACTCTATCATGTGTAATACCGCCGATTTTGGAGTAAGAAAAATTACCATCGAAACGGCAATTTAAATTTCGGATCAGGCATTCTGAATACGGTTTGTTTGATGATCGGGCGATATCGTTGATCCGCGTTAACCCGGATTTGTGAATACGGCCGAAGGGGGTTGTAGCACATGATGGATGTAAAAGACATGTCCTAATCAACTTATATTTTCTTTTTTTAATTTTTAATAGATAATTTTTATTTTGGACGAAAGGCGGCATTAGTAATATTTGCCCTGATCTAAAAAATATCTAGCTTCACCACCGTACGGGACAACAAGAGTGTTAATGACGATAAATACGAATGTTTTCAATTTATCTGTAATAATTTATCCTTTTCATTTGCAGGTCTTTTTCATATCTTCACGTAGGACCTTTCACGGTTTTTCGGGAAACGTCCTCAAGGAGGCAAATGCTCATGGACCAAATAATAAACTTTGCCACGAAGTCTCATCAGAAATTGATCTCGCTGAAAGATGCCCAGCAATGCATCCAACTGATATGGAGGTCCGTTCCAGATACATATCCCACGACATCAGAGCTCGAGATTTACATTTCTAAATCCAACGATCATCCTCTGCGACCGTCCGTTATATACACGAATCAATACTTGGAATTGCGCAGAAAAGCAGTGCCAATGGTGTCCAATTTTTTCAAGGAAAATGTCTCAGGAGAGGCTTCTTACAGTCGTCAACCGAGGTCTTTGCAGCATCTTTGTCGATGTGCCATTCGAAAGCAGTTGTCTGGTTGTTACCAACTGCCGGAAGGAATACCCCATCTCGAGTTGCCTAAGCTGATGGAGGAATATTTGCGATTGAAGTTTTAAGGAATAGTATTGAAATGTGGGCTTCATGTGCTCCCAATCGTGGCTTGAAAAATGTGCTGTTGTATAGCGTGTACAAGAGATAGATGTAAGAATATATGTAATAAGTAAGTAAATGTGTAATAGATGTACTGTGATTAAATGTAGTAAGAGAATAAATGTAATGATTCTGTGAAATATGTTTTCGATTGATTGGAAATACGAACTTATAGGATGTTCGATTATATAAAATAATACAAAATTCTGCGTGCATATATCTTTAGTTTTTAACGAAACAAACATAAATAATTATTCCATAGAATTTCCATAGAATTCCATAGAATATATTTGTAAATTGGAGATAAAACGCAAAATGAGGGGTTGAGATCAAGTTTTCAAATAATCATGATATAAAAACCATTAACATGATTTTAAAAAAATCGGATTTGTTTGATTTAATTCTGATTTGTTTTCTTTAAATTGAATTTCTATAATTTCAATTAATTTGTTTCTAATATGTTTAAATATAAGGGTAGGACATGCAAATCACAGTGTAGTTTCAAGATAGTATTCATTTTTGTTAAATATTAATGTATAAGATGGTAAAGGAAATAAAGCAGGACGAATTTTTGAAAGTTTAAAGCAAACATTTTATAGGAGATATAAAATTTTAAATTTAATAAATTTTTATCCATAATAATTAAATTAATTATAATTTTCCGGCCTTTTCATTAACCAACGTAGTTTTTCATTTCAAAAGTTTGTACAAAACTGTAAATTAAGTCAAACTGTTATGTTGAAAACATTCTTAAAATACAGAAGAGAGAGGGTAAAAAAAGGTGGAAAAACTAGAATGGTTTTCTAGTCCTCTACAAAAAAACCCATTAAAATCATAACCACATATTCATAAAACTCAGCATATGATAAACAGATTTGCGAATGATACTTATTCTAAGTGAGCAAAAGAGAAATAATTTTTGTGGTCAGATCATTCCGAGCGTTCTCCTAGGGAAACGAACAACTCCTAGTGTCTCGAAACTCCCTTTGTTTCCCGAACAGAAGTGGTAAATGTACGAAGCATCCCCAACCCACTTTGAACCCGTTTTTTGGTAGGGCCTTGGACCCCCAAATATAAGAGACAAATACAAACTTAATACGAGTGACGAATGCAGAGTTGATCGATCTTGTTATCTTAGATTGCTTATCAGAAGGGTCGCAAAGTTCTTGGTACCTTTAACTCCTTGGGTCCTAATATTTTTGTGACTAGGGTTCAGCCTTATCTCTAACATGAGATAATATTACAAGTATATCGGTAATGATTTATCTAAACAAGATAAATAATTGCAAAACATTTATATCGGATGCAAATAATTTCTTCAAGTAAGCATGGCATGCCAATCACTACAATTATCTTTAGTGTCTCAAAGTAGGGAAGATAATTATTGTTAGTTTTAAAAGGGGGGGGGGCATTTGGGGGTGTTGCTGAGTAGAAGCAAATTTTTAAACTGATTTGTATCATGCATTTTATCTCAATTTATTTTTTTCCCAATATTATTAAATAAAAAATATTGTGCGTGATTTAAATCACGATTTTTAAAATAATAATCACTTGATTTAGATCGGCATACCCTGGTAGAGATGTAAGAGGAAATATTTCTTTGGAGTTTTTATTGATGGTTTATAAGCTATTTACTGTCTTTGCTGAACCGAGTTTCAAAGTCGCAGCCCTCCTGTTTCTACCAGTAACTCGAGAGTTTTCGGCGTACAGCGTAGTCAGTTTCAATTCTTCCCTGTGTGTTTCTCTTTTCTATGACAAGCAAAGCTTTCATTGAGTATCCTATAACTGATGTTTTTTGCCAAATATGGCTTTTGTGCAATAAAATCCAACAATCAATCAACTTTGTAGTTTTGGAAGTTTATTCTGTAAAACTATATACAAAGTGTATATATCCGTTCTGCAAGTCATTTTGAAGAACAGTGTCCCCGTGTCAACTGCTTGTGTAACCTGCGAGTTGTGGGCCGCGCAGTTCCGGTTCATGCCAGGTGCGACTCCTCCCTGGTGTATAGCTCTCTTCTGTGTCAGTAAAACTTTCATTGTGTGTATAACTGTAACTTGATACTGTATGCCTTGTGTCGGCATCATAGCCAAAATATGGCCCTTTGCGCTATGAAAACCCAACTAACGAAACTAATTCCTTCATCGCAAACAGACCATTGTGTTGCTCTAGTGCCACGTAAATTCAACTACTTTCCTAGTTCAATCTTCGATTTAAAATAACAATAGTAAAATTTAAAATACAGCAGTAAAACGCGATAAATGTGCATGGAATCTGTCAATTTGAAAAATGTTCCGTTTGTGTCTAAGATTGGAATGGAGGAGAGTATTATGTCATTCGTGTAATGCTTTCCCCACACACATCAATCAAATTAAATATCTTACGATTACTGATTATGATACCAAAGACCGTCTTGTACGTGACTCGTGCACTTTAAATTTGTCGTGGCTTCAAACGTCCTCACGTTGGCATGGTGTGGAAGTTTGTGGTGCCAGCTCAGTTATGGCATCGTCATCTGTCCCTGGTTAAAAAGATGTTATCCTTGAATTGATCCCGGACCGTTGTCAATAGCCTGTTGTGTCGCTCCAGTGCAACGTTAATTCAGCTACCTACCAACTGGTTGTGATACACATGTGAAATAAAACTCTTTTAGACCACGCATTTACGAGTATATTCAAATAAAAGAATCATGCTATCAAAGAGATAAGGAATCTGTTGATAGCCTGCTCCTGCTGTACCTTATTTAAATGGTACGTCAGATTTAATCTGTTCAACTGCCTCTTTTCTTCAGAAAATGAATTGCGAATAAAAATAAGGGCCGAAGAGCCAAAATGTTCTCAGGAGATCTCGTGAGTGGACGAGAAATTCAGGTCTCATACCTCTCGCAACCAGGTTTTAACACGCACGTTGGATTTTAACTACTAATAAAGAGTGATATATATCTATCTATATATCACATTTGATAGATCATGATGATACCGTCGAAATATTTATATTGAGTAGTGATTATAAAATATTTATATCCATCGGTATTAATTTTAAATTACAGGTGGTTAACATGCCGATTTAATGACTTTATACTGTCAAATTTTCAATACTATAGCTATTAGTGCAGTGATTGAAATAATTAAGTTGCATGATTATTTTAATGAATTAAAATCTATCATTCTATATGAAGCTCATATAGAATGACAATTTTGACTCATTAAGTTGAAGACAATTTTGAAAGTAGTATAGAAATTAACTCCAAATAGAATTGCGCAAAATGTAATTTGAAAGTTTTGAAAAATAGAAATTGCAAAAAGTATAAATGTTTACTCCAATGAAAATTTTGTTGAAAAATCAATATACTGTTGGATGAAAAATATTGTCATATTTTAGTCAAAGTATTCTATTAGCTCTTTGAAATTGAACTAGAATACGTATATAAAATAAACACGACTTTATTCTTTTGTGTTACAATTTTTGTTTTCGTAAAGAATGCAATTTGATATCTGTAAATAATAGCAAAAGCTGTTGAAGTGTAGAGGAAGTGTAGAAATGAAGTTGTAGACTTGGTGCATCAGACATATCTGATGATAACTAGATAAAGTATGTCATGGACATTGTAGGCCAAATGATATACTTGTTTACTACCAAATCAAGAAAAAGAATTTGTTGGTGGATGTATATGCCTTTATAATATTTTAGATATATCTGTGGTAAATACTTGGATTTTATATAAAGTGACAGGGAAGCAGAAACTTAGTTGGGATATTTCATTCTGTTGCTATGAGAATTTGCACTACTTATATGGCATTTAGAATTAATAGTGCAGTTAATACAAAGATTTTGATGCAGGCGTATAAGAGATCAGAAAAGATCAAAATTCAGAGTACAGATTTTTATCCACCATGGATGCCATGGGGTCACTTGCTTCCCACCATCTATCTAGGTATACGACAACTTTCTAGTATTAACACAATTAAAAGATTAATATCCTATCAAAATGTTTTAAATTTTTACATATAAAGATTTGTATATACATGAGGTGTGAGTGTGTTGTTAAGTGCGTTTGAAGTTGTTGCTGAAATATGTTGATAGTGGGGGATAAATGTTGCTCGAGAAGTGAAGTTATCTACTTTCAAAAAGATTTCAATCCCTTAAATTTAGAGTTTTGACATAATGGGGTTTTTATATGTTCTTGAAGTCTTAGTGATCTCAAAGTACTTTTAAGCAGAAACTTTGAAAGCAGTCACTTATTTTGTCTAGTGCATTTACAAAACTTTCTTCTTAAATTTGCAGCTTTTTAAGTTTCCTCTTCATTAAAGAAATGTTTTTGTTGTGTCTATTTTTGAGTTAAACAAATAATGATGTATAAAGTAAGGGATAATGTCCAATGGATTTCATGAAAGAGGTGGTGAGGGTGCTTTTCACTTCCAATACCTGTTTGAAATCTATCATTGCATATTTTCTAGATGTAAAAATTTTAACTTATTTTTAATTAATTCCTTTTAAATTTCCTTTTTGTTGAGATTCAAGTTCTCGATTCATGAAGTTTGATACAATATCAGCGTTTAATCTTTAACTCCTTCTCTAATTCAAATATATGACAGTAAAACATTCCAAAATTTACTATACACACATGATATCCTTGTTAGATCACCTTCCTATCAGGACTCAAAAGCCCAAATGGGTCAGACTGAACAAAAGGTGACAATCATCTTCAGGAATACATTAACGCTGTAAAGTCAGGTATGTGGGAATGTAATTTCAGTACATCTGAGTCTGCTAGCTTTGATATTAATTATCTATGCTGCGACAAGCAACATGGTTTGCACAAACACCTGTACCCAGAGTTGATTTTTCTGATGTCAACATGTTTTTGCAACAAATGAACATCCGACTATGCACATCTCCCCAAACTTTTGATTAGATACTCTTCTTTTTAAAGCATATTCCAAATTGAACTTCCCTAAATTTTGTAGATTGCAATATCTAATTATACCATGAACACACATTAAGCAAAATTTAAAATTATCGAATAATATAAAATCTGTTCATAATAGCGTAAAAGAACATCTAATAAAACAACATATTTTTTCATTGGATGTCTTCTTTCAATTCTAGATCATTCGCAGAAAATGCTGATCACACGTAAAACAGTAGTAACATCAAACAACCTCATTTTTAAAATCCATCGAAAACTCTCCTTCGTAAACATTATTTCGAAAACTCTCCATAAACATTATTTAAGGCGCTTTAGAAAAACACTAACAATCAAAAATCAAAGCGGAAACTGATCAATATTTCTCACATGAAAGGCGCGATGATGAATTTTTTCCATAATTTTATGCAGTGCTTTCATATCTACGAAATCGAAAATAAAGATTCAAAATTAAAATAGAGTGTGCTTACCTTTAAGTTATATCCAATCTTGTGAACGAGTACTCTTTTGGGCAAGTGAACTTTCATTTTTCCACAATCAGAAATACATATAATCCTTGATCTCGTTTAAAAGATTATGTTAAATGAAATAACATGCATATATCAACAACCTCCATTATTTTAGGGATTTTTTCAAACCCGCTTAAACTTTTCCCTACCACTAACGGAACCAATGCGCATGCGCGAACCTTCGAAAATTCGTCCAAGTTTTAACATTAATATTCTTGCTGTGTCCATCCGCTTGTCACACTTCATCGAGAGAGTCATCAATAAACCTGTCACTCCCTAACAAATCACCGATGCTCAGTCACAGTTTTCACTGCTACAGAATCACTGTTATTGTGATATTCCAGTGAAAGGTGATTCAAAAGTGTTGAGTAGCAGTTCTGCGATTGGCTTAACATCCTAGAACGTGACACCCTCATCGTGACGTCAAGGCGAAGTACTGGTTTCATGATTAGTCCAGGCAGAATCCATAGCACGTGTGTGATAGTTGGTTGATATTGGTATGTCTGCGAGCGCTGTGAGTTTTACAGAACATCTCATTTATTGAGTTAATTATTCTGCAGAAAATGTGCATCGTGAAGGATTATATAATGAAGTTTCGATCTTTCGTCATCAAGGAGTACCGTTCGCGTTTGGACATTAAAAATAATCTATTCCAACCCTTTTGGTCAGATTTTGTGAAACAATTCCAATACTTTATGTTATCGCATTCGTGGAATTGTATGGGAAAAAAAGGTCTACTATTTGGACGTTTTTTGAGATCCCTGAAGATGGACATAGAGTCCGAAGAAGTGAACGATGCCTACATTCTTAAAATTCGAGACCATATAATCTTCGACTTCTTCATACAAATATTGGTGGAAGATTGCGATAACTCCCTTGTAGTTGCAGATTTCCTAAAAGTTTTCTCGAACAGTGTTTTTAAGCGTTATATCTTTCTGTTAAGCGATGCAAAGACTATAAATTATATTCTGTACCACGCACAGAAAGCTCGATTAAGCCTGTGGGGAGTCTTTCAAGTGATTACGGATCAAAGTGGTGACCAAAACGAGCTCGCCACTAGATTATTGGTCAAAGACAGCCTTGAAGTCGTGTCTACTCTCCTAAAGTATGGAGTTCCAATGGAGAAGACTATAACTCTACGCCTCCGTGAACACGTACAACAATTTTTTTTTGCGCGGTAAGTGTTTTCGATTCTATTATATATATATATGTGTGTGTGTGTGTTTTTATTTATATATATATATTTATTTATATACAGGGTGAGTCTAAATTGTTTTTACAAAATAATTATTCTTATTTTGTAAATACAATTTAGACTCACCCTGTGTATATTTGAATTTCAAACTACTCTCATTCCATCGGAGTTAGACCAGTTTTGTATAAAATAAGTTTATGGCTATTTTAAAGTTTATATTTAACTATATAAAATGTGATATATTAATTGGGTTATGGCTATTTTAAAGTTTATATTTAACTATATAAAATGTGATATATTAATTGGGTCTGTATAATCAATTTTATAATGTCAGCAATTATTTATTCTGCTGTCAGATATCAACAAAATTGATTTTAAATGGAAAACTTATTTATGAAACATGAATGTTACATTAAAAATATTTAATGTATAATGAACTTTTTTAAATTATGTTTTGGAATGGTTTCACTTTATACTGCTTTTATTTTCAAAGCCTTTGGCTTATACATTGTTTTTCAAAAGTTAAGCTCAAAGAAGTAAATCAGGTATAATGTATGAAATTCTGAATCCAAATTTCACAGGAAAGTACTTTACAGCTATGTAGTTATACAAAATTTAATGTAACGAAACATTTACATTTAGGGTTTTTTTTACAATAAATGATGCATGGGAAGGTTAAATTCTCCAAATTATGTTTAATCCTTCATTAGTTGCAGGTCTTTATAACAAATGAAATCGTTATGCACCTGTGAGATGCTCAACATTCTTTAGTTACTTACGCATTGATTATTTCTTTTTTACATATGCAATAGTATGTGCTTTAGGGCATACTAAAAGACAAATAACTAAAAAACGTATGATTTAAATTTACTAATGATAACATTTTTTTTAGTTATTCTTCTCATTGTGTAACATTGAAAAACGTCCCCATGCACCTGTCGGGATCAGTGCAACTAAAGGAGGGTTAACATGAAATCTATTTCCCTAAATCCCACTTTGGGAGCTAGAACCTTTACATCTGATTCATCTCCTTAATTAAGTGCGGGGCCGTGGTGGCCCGGTTGGAAGAGTAACGGACTTGCAACCGAAGGGTTGCGAGTTCGAATCCAGCCAAACACCGTCGTATACAAAGGGGCTGGTGCACGTTAAATCTGTCGTGGCCTCAAATGTCCTCACGTTGGCGTGGTGTGGAAGTTTGGAGAGTGGGGTGCCAGCTCAGGTGTTGCCTCGTCATCTGACCGTGGTTCAAAATTACGTGGTGCTGTCCTCAGATCTTTCCCTTTGGGATTGATCCCGGACCGTCACCAATAGCCCGCTGTGTTGCTCCAGTGTGACGTTAATTGAAATACCCCCTTAATTAAGTGCACAGATTGCCACTGCAATATTAAGAGGAAGATGGTAAATAAAGACAAAAAAACCGATAGTCTAGCTGCATAATTTTCTAACAGCTTTGTTGAGAATCTTCCATATATTTGTGTAATTGAGGTGAGGCCCATTGGCTGTTTGCTCATGTGATGTTTCTACTCTACTTAAGACTGCAAGCTTTTGCACAATGAAATTCATGCTTGCGATTTCCATTTGAGAATTTACATTTGAGGCTTAACTTTTAAAATTTTCTGTTACGTTCTGTCTTTGTTTTAAGTTTGTAAATGTTCTGTCTTTTAAAATGTTCTAAAAAGAGTTGACTAATGCTTATCTTTACTATACTTTTTATTCTGACTTTTATGTCATCAGATATTTTAATTATGTATCCTGTTATAGAATTAAAAAGTGAGCTCATGAAATATTTTGTAAATAAAAAATATGACAGAACTTCTCTTTCACTGAGTTACTAGTATAAATATGTATGGAATATTTCAAAAAGAGTATAATTGTTGTTTTCACTTGACATGAGCAATCATCCAATAAATTTAATTTTCAAGAAAGTTTTTCCATGGTCAGTCCCTTGCATAATTAGCTATTCCTTTGAGAAGAGTCAGATGATGGAGGCTATATACAATATTATTTCCAATTACTCAACTTCAGATTTATCTCTTATGCTGTGTGATTTCTTTTTTATTTTACACTTATTACTTTTCACATATTTTAATAACATTGAAGAGTTAAAATTTTTGTTCTATCAGTATTACTGAAACTCCTATGATTTCAAAATAGCTGCTTAACTGATATAGTGGTCATAATTTTTTGGCTTCCAGTTGATAGGTTCTGGGTTCGTCAGAATTCTGGTCTGTAAGTGCATGGATGTTGGTCACTGTCCCTGTTTGAAATATCAGTGGCTTACTTACAAATAGCCATCAGTTCACCCCTTGTAGTGGCCGAAGAATTCAGGCATTAAAAACAATTTCAAAAGAAATGTATTGTATATTATAAAATACTATATAGTTGAAGCTTTATGTGATCAAGTGAGACAAGACTCAATTAATTTACTGTTGCAATGAGTGTTTTGAATTGCTTGGTAATAGATAAAATCGGTTGACGTGGTTGAGAACGGAGAACAGGGTCGGATCAGTTTGAGAGGAGGAATCGATTCCCTCGGTAAATTTGATTCCTGTTCTCAAACAGGAAGTAGTCTCAGAGCAGGGAGTAGGTTTATGGACAGAGAATGGATGAATGAATCAACAGGAAACAGTGAGTCACGAACTGTAGGATCAACAGCTGTATTTCGGACTTACCATAATTTAGAATATACAAAATATTTTGCGAACTTAGAAAATTCGAGAAAAGATAACTTTGCAAAATTCCCACCTGTCTAAAATCGAAGTATAAAAAAATTGTAATGTTTCTTTTTACAAAAAGAACCGAGAACAGGTTTTTGTGAAAAGTGGGAGCAGAACAGTTCCCGTTCTTTTTGAAGAACAGGTGAAAAAGAACAGCTCGCTCTTTTTTCCCCATCCCTAGACCTATTATAATTGTCGAGCTTAGGTGAATTATTTGGGTAAGTTTGTTTTCTCCTCTTTAGTTTGTATTATACTTGTCTTTGGTATGTGTCCTTGGTTGTCCCTGGTTTTGTTCTTCTAATTTTTGTTTTTCTAATTTTTATTTTCTAATTTTGCTTTTCTTCTTATGGTGTTTGGAGGGGTGTGTGGCCTACTTTTAGTATACTGCCGCTCACACTACGGAGAAAACACCATATTGTGTTGACTGGATGAGGCTCCTCCCTGATGACGCCCTCATCCACCAACACTTCTGCATTTTTTTTTCGAAGTTTTCTTGGTATTCATAAGTTTAAATTCTTGGATTTCTCTTTGTTTTGTTTTGTAATTTTGAATTATATATTTATATATATACATATATATATATATTTAAGTATATATATATATATATACATATATAAAATATAGAATTGAATGTAAGTCTCTTTCTCCTTCATTGCAAACTGGGCTCCTAATCTATCACATGGCTAGAGATATCTTGTCGCAACCAATGGAAGGGGCAAAACCTTCTTATGAAAATCTAAATATACTAAGGCACGGTGTATCTATTAACGCGATTCCAGGGGGTTAACATAAATACACAATATATATAAATAAATATATATGTATATATATAAATATATATATATAAATAAATAAATATATATATACATATATATATATATACAATATATACACACATATAATACACAATATAATACATATAATATATATACATATAATATACACACATATAATACATAAATACACAATATATATAAATAAATATATATGTATATATATAAATATATATATAAAAATAAATATATATATATATATGTATATATATATATATATATATATATATATATATATATATTTATTTTTATATATATATTTATATATATACATATATATTTATTTATATATATTGTGTATTTATGTTAATCCCCTGGAATCGCGTTAATAGATACACCGTGCCTTAGTATATTTAGATTTTCATAAGAAGGTTTTGCCCCTTCCATTGGTTGCGACAAGATATCTCTAGCCATGTGATAGATTAGGAGCCCAGTTTGCAATGAAGGAGAAAGAGACTTACATTCAATTCTATATTTTAAAAATTTGTACCATATTTAAATAAAGTTTTTTACAAATAATAGCAGTTACTAATGCTTTATCTACCGGTGTAATTACGAATTTCTTAGTGAGTCTTTAATAGCTAAGGCTACTTATTGCATTATAGTAATGGGTGTTTTTGCAGAAGGTGCGAGATTTTCACTTATAAAAAATACAGGTCATTGTAAAGTTTGCATTTCTATTCTAGAAGTGGTTAATAGAGGTATTATATTTAGTGGAAGTTATAAACAGAAATTATCAATGTCTTCAAGGAAACTCTTAAGTATAGAACTTCTTTTAATATTATAGATATGTCTGAATTTAGTACCTTTGTACATTAATTTCCTTAATTGTTCATTATCATTAGTTCCAAGATTACAAGTTGAAATATGTCCTAGACTATCCTTTAAATATAACCTTTAATTTATGTTGTTACAAAAGCATTCACAGTTATATATAAATAATTTAACCTTACTGCAAAAATGAGTATAAAATTAAATATTATTCTACCCAAAGGTATATCATATTTAAAGCATTTTTTATGTTATGAGATATTAAGGCGAAAATATTCATTGATATTTACAATTTTATTAAAATCAAATCTATCAAAAATTGGGTGTTTAAATCGTATTGACATGTAAATTAAATTACCATTACTAATAGTTCTTATTAATTTTAGGAAGTCGAGCTTTGTAAATATGCAGTAAAAGTAGAAAAAAGTTTTTAGGTATTTTGTAATCTGCAAACTGTTTATTGCTTTCAGAGTTTTTTAGTTTTTATTAATACCGCTAACCTTATAACCTCTATTCGTTTTCTTTGAATGATAGAACTTGTCTCAAGTTTAAGAAAGTTTTCGGAACCCTAGACTCTTTAAATTCTCATTTTCTACTTCGCATACATGGACAGTTCTGGCTTCTGTTTGACTACGTTTATACGCGGGTATTTTGGCTTTTGCTTTTCTGCCTTTTGGCCTGTCTCTTAGCTGGTCTGCATTTCTGGTACTATACGCTTTAGTGTTGGTATGTTTGATTATTTTAATCATACATATTTCCCTTTCATGGACAAACCTCCACATGGAATGATTTCTATATTTCCTTTGTTCAATACTTTAACGACTTCCGTTTTCATGCAATTATTTTATCGTCATCGAGCTTTGTAGGTACAATACTATCCTATTTATACAAGGGATGTATTAAAATGGCAGGATCGTGTTGGATCAGCTGCTTACATTAATTACTCAACAATCTCAGAGAAATTGGAATTCTGCTTGTTCTATTTTCACTGCTGAAGTATACGCAATTTACCTTGCAGTTGTAGAAATAATAAATAACACTTATGAAAAATGTATCCTATACATTGACTCGAAGAATTGCCTTAGAAGCTCTTCGATATCCATCATCTAAAAGTCACCCTTTCATTTTAAAATAATTCCTTTAGTGTGACTATTTTCAAAGAACATGGGTACGGGATTTTGTTTTGCTGCATATCATCCTATATTGGTATACCTGGTGTGAGGGTTTCAGATACTGAGGAATGTTTGTCGGAAGGAAATTCTGATCTCCGAAGGACACCGGAGGGTTCACCTCGGACGGTTGTCGTGGTACGAGGAAGGTAAAGCAGAATTTGTGTGTTAGAAACCGAGAAGGAAGGACGCATAGGTCGAAAGTATTTCGAGGATAGAAGAATTGTTTTCTTGTAAATATGTGACTATCACCTATTGACACTTAATCGGAAATGATTAATAAAGGTTTTAAAAGTGCACACAGTTACGAGCCTCATTCTTAGTAGAAGAGAGAAAGAAAGGAACAGTGCCAAGAGGGACAGTATGGTAAAATTTGCCTATGGTGGAAAGGATCTATCTTTCCCTGGGGAGGGATTGAAGGTGTGAGGTGAGTGAAAAAGCGGAACTCGTTGAGTAGGTGCAGGAGTCAGTGTGATCCGGAGTTATACTGAATTTCGCGTTGAGAAAAAGCGATCCTGAACCTGGGAATGCTGAGATACCTGAATCTGAAAGGTCACCAATAGAGTGGTCCTGAATCACAGAAACCTTTGCATCTGACAAGTTTTCAGTATTCCTGAAACCTGGCAGTGTCTAAAGCGGTGCGACGGGAAAAGGGGAAAGATGACCAAGACAATATGCAAACAAGTCTTATATCTCGAGTAGTACTGGGATAAGTTCCTTCTAATTATATGACTCGAGCCAATTAAATACACAAAGGGGAAACACATAACTGAAAAATATGTAGTATTTTTATGTTTAGAAATGTGTTGATTATTTAATGAGGCTTGGGTTGTAGGGTTAAATGTTAAACCTTTCTGATGTTTTAGGATGTGAATGAGTAGTTCTCAATGTGATGTTATTTCAGTAACACTTTAAGTAAATGGAATATTGAATATATTAACTGGTGGTAAATATTGAATTACACGGTTTTACAAATTGGAAGTGCAATATTTTTAAAGCGTTTTCAATAAATATTTGATTTCACGATTTGGTAAAATAAAAGTGTGATTATTCAAAATTATTATTGTATTTAAAGAGGATCTAATTAGTTACAAATACCTCTTAGTTATTGAAATTGTTTGATTTAATAGAGTAACTAGGAAAATTACATTGGATATCTACTTGCATGGTTATGACAATTGTAGTGATTTTTGACTTAATTATTAAAAGTGTGTTATCGTAGAACGTCGCTAATTGTATGCATTTCGATCATTATGGCATTTCTTGGTAAAGTTAGGAAAGAGGAGGTAAATCTTTTGGCAATTGGTGGGAATTAGGGGAAGAGGTTCCTCCAATTGCTAAATGCTTTCAATTAAAAAGTATATTAGTGGGTTCTAAATCATTTCAGGAAGAATTTGTCGATGATTCAATGACAGATTATAAATGAAAGAATTGAGAGTGAAGAAGCTGAATGGAAGTGGAAAGCACCTCTGGAGGAAGCTGAACGTAGGAGGTTTCACGATGAAATGGAATTACGAGAATTATAAATGCAGAGTGGGGGAAAGGGTAAAAATCGTCTTGGTCACTACGTGTGAGGTTAATATAATTAGGGATAACCCAAAGAGAATTATCTGAGGGGGTGGCATGAATTTTTGGGAAGAAAAGGTCTCGCTCTGGAGGGGAGGGAAACAGGACTGACCCTACCTCAACTGAATATCGCAAAACTCCTTTTTAAGCGAAAACTCCGGAGGACGAGGGACAAAGGAAGAGACATGATCGTTGTCAAGGTCACTGGAGGGAAAATTTAATGGAACATCGCTATAACTCTTTTCTGTAAACACGATAGCCCCGGCTGGATAAGATTGCTGACCCTTCTGACTCATCATATGACCATACTACTGTCCGAGCAATCATTCCCGTGTCACAGAACCACAGAGTTTGTCTGTAAGGATAAAGGGGAGGGAGGAGATGAAAAACACTCCTTATCTGAATCCAAAAAGGTTCGAAGGGGGAAAATTGAGTGCGATTCTGCCCAGTGTTTTTGGACGCTAGTAGCAATAAGCTATGTTGGCTAGAAACTGACACCTTGTGTCGCAAGGAGATCGGAATCTGGAGAAAGATTTGTCAAGGCAATAGTTCCTTCGAATCGCATACCAGCAAATTTGAGAGGAGCTCCTAAGACCGACTGAGAATCAGGTGGTGGTTGGAGAGAAAACCCCTAGATGGGGAAATTAGACCATGTTGGAGGGAAGATGTAAAAGATTTGTCAGATAGAGGAATGAGGCTTATTATGAGGATCAGTTAATGTGAATAGCAAAATCAACCATGGAATTCTTGGAAGGAGGAGTGGCGGGAAAGACCTTAGGATATCCTCAATCTAATGTGTCTTGAATTTGGAAGAAGTGACTTGAAACTGGTTATACCATTCGATTAGCACCCAAGGAAAGGGTGCTAAACGAATGGTGTAGCGATTTTTGTGGTGATATCGTAAAAGGTTCATTTATCAAATTTGGTTATTAACTACAAGGTAAATTTATCTGTTTGCTAAAGGTGGTCGTTAGGGGCCTAGGAGAATCAAGTTTAACTGAATAAATGAATGTTTTGAATTGTAAATCAAATAAATTTAATTTTCAATTTAATTGATTTCTTGAATTTGTGGAAGGTACTATTTAATTGTAGTACCATACTATTATTGAGATTTGTTGAAAGGGGCATATTGTAGGAGACTGGCAATATGTACTCTTTATGAAATTATATTTGTAATGCGTGAAGTATTACAACTTATTATTGGCTTTAAGTGTATAGTTGAAATTATTGTTAAGATGTGCAGTATTAAATCTTAATGAAATTAGTGTTTTGATGATGTGATGAGTAGTATTTACTTTTGATGGAGAGGGTTTATGGTTACAATGTACAGTAGCTACTCTGAAAAATATAAAATGTTTGAAAGGTGTTGCTTAATTACTATTGAAGTTATTATAGTTTACTGCATTACAATTTTATTTAAAAGTAGACAATTTAATTGTGTTTATTTGTTTATAGATTTGCGTGCATATACTTTTCACTTGGTTCAATCTGTAGTGGTTTTGATGTCAAAGATTTTATCTGAACATAGTTTGTAAACACTCATGTAGGAGAGTGATGTCGAACAACTGGGGGCACTGACAATCAATACAAACACAGACTCTTGTGTGGCTCATTTGTGACGACTGGGATTAGAAGGCAACATTGTTCCTGCTAAGGTTTGGTTTTTAATTGCGAGACAAATGATCTGGCAATTTTAAAACGGAGCGGAGGTGTGAGGTTTTCCGGACGCTGAGAAAGGTTGACCGGAAGGAACCATTTGATCCCCGAAGGACATAAGCTGTGGTAACCTTGGATGGTGTTCCGGGTCCTAAGAAGGAGAAAGAAAAGGAAATTTGAGGGTTGGACACCCAAATGGAAGGACATATAGGTCGTAAGGTCCTTGGAGGATAGAATAATTGCTGTTTCCTTGTAAATATTAGAATGTGTAAGCAACTATTGATACTTACTCGGAAATAAAAAGATAAATGTTTTAAAAATTCCACACCATACGAAACGCGTCATTCTTAGTATCATAGAGAAAGAAAAGAACTGTGATACCTAATAATGAAACAGCTGATTTAGATGCAAAAGCAACATGTAATACATCTGAAGGAGTTTCTACTTTATGTGATATTTTAAAAATAACACAACACTATTTTTATCATGACAATATTCATAGGATCATCAAACAAACAACAAAGTCCGCCGTATCGAACTATGTGTGAAGTGAGTAAATTTTATCAAAACAATAGAAGACGGAGAAGTGATTATAACAAGACTAAGGAAAGGTCTCACGAGATTGACGCAAAGATGTCTTTTACGGTATGCAATGAAATTTTAACAGTTATACACTTTAAGTAACAGCCTAAATTTTAAAATTGAAACACCATTTCCGAACTACTGATTTTAATCTAAAATCTCTTGAAGACCACATGAAAATTTATTTTGTTTCATTTAGGCATTTGTTTTTACAAACTAACTAAGGACTAAATAATTTTTATACATTAAATGATGCACTTATATTTCTATTATTACCTTGTGTTTGACGCAGTATAGCCGATCCAGCTCTTGCGCCAAAAACCTATACCTAAACCATGTGTTATCCTTTCACTCCTTAAACCCAGATCCGTTCTTGAGATATTGGCCACCCCTCTGCAAACTTCAGCAAGGCATTCCTCTTCTGAAAATCAAGATAAACTAAAATGTCCTTATAGGTTCTTTTTGATAACAACATTTTAAAAATCAGCTCAAAACAAAGAAAAGCACAAATGAATGGCCCAGGATTGAAAATTATGAGTATAGCAAATTTAAAAAAAGAATGGCTGATTTATTTCTCACATGCTTATATATCACTATAAATCTTTAATGCATGATGTCTAACCAATTTTTCACCTTGATCAACAGAATCTTTCCTCCGGTTCTTTCAACCAATAGAGATGGTTATTATATGTATATTGTTGGGTAAAACGCTGAGGTTTACCAGAGCAACACAACTTGCTATTGGCTATGGTCCAGAATCAATCCCAAAGGGAAAGATCCGAGGACAACTCGTAAATTTGAATCACGATCAGATGACGAATAAGGAGTAGGCACCTCTATTTCCAAACTTCTACGACAACGTTAAGATAATTGATGCCACGACAGATTTAACGTACCTCCTCTCCCATGAACACGATGGTCTATAGCTGGATAGAGTTTCGAACTCGCAATCCTCAGATTGCTTATCTAAATATTGATGCAAAGCAAGTGATTTTTACGAAAAAAAGCATGATTTAAATCAACTTTGAAATTTCTTTCTTTTTCTGTTTTAAAGTTTAATTGTAGCATTGAAAATTAAATAAAGTCTGGAACAAGATACTTGTTATTTTACAGAAATAAATTAAAAAAAATTTGTTCCTACTCAGTAACTCCCCAAGAATGACACTTTTTTTAACGAAAATAACTGGGTTTACTGGGGAGGAAATTAGAGATGGTGCTATTATTGTTTGGGATGAATCGCTCCAACTAGGAGAAACTGTTGAGGCGTTAGTAAAACATAGCTCGATTCAAACATAAGTGTTTTTCGAAATTCTTTATTTTGATTATTGCCAATGTTATCGGAATATTGTTAATATTCATTTCTTAGGATGGAGGGGAACTCAAAATTCCATAGTGTTCCAATGATGTCCAGCCCCTAAGACATCACATGCCTGGTGTCGGTATTTTTCAAACTATCCCTCTGATTTGGTTTAATAAACATTAGAAATATTTTCACTTTCGTTTGGGGAGACCCAAGAGGTTCGAACCTTTAGCGGCCGTATTCACGTCTCGAGTTAATCCATGGATCAGCAAATCCGTGGTTCAGATTTCAACCAGGGATTGTCCTAGAATCGTATTTTCAAAACACGAATTAAGTGATCCACCGATTAAATGTGATTGGCTACTCTCCTCTCGATCACGTGAGTTCACATTTCTTACGACGCCCAGATCTAAAAACATTGAACACTTTGTCTGCAGAATTGAATACCTACTGCTTTATAGTCGTCAGTATTGTTATGTTGATGCAAGGAAAGTAACTTACATTGTTATTTTACTATTATGTTAAATAAGTTAATAAAAGTATTGTGTTCTTTGACGAATTTGCATTTGCTGTGGTCAATGCAGCTGCATGTATTCGAATCATCTACAATCCGCAATGGCAACTACAATGCCAATGGTGTCCAATTTCAATTGGAATCAACTACATTCACAGCGATTCCGAAAGCTGATAACATCAAAGTTTTATCGCAAGAATAAATTTGTTACCAATCTCAGCTACCATATCCAATCTTTGTGAATCCTTAGTCAAAATTATGTAGTTTAGGACAGAATGAAAAGTGATTTTGTTTTTGTTGACGGACGGCGTCTCTTCCTTCGTTAAAAGCTAGCACTGCGCATGCGTTAACACTCTATCATGTGTAATACCGCCGATTTCGGAGTAAGAAAAATTACCATCGAAACGGCAATTTAAATTTCGGATCAGGCATTCTGAATACGGTTTGTTTGATGATCGGGCGATATCGTTGATCCGCGGCTTAACCCGGATTTGTGAATACGGCCGAAGGGGGTTGTAGCACATGATGGATGTAAAAGACATGTCCTAATCAACTTATATTTTCTTTTTTTTAATTTTTAATAGATAATTTTTATTTTGGACGAAAGGCAGCATTAGTAATATTTGCCCTGATCTAAAAAATATCTAGCTTCACCACCGTACGGGACAACAAGAGTGTTAATGACGATAAATACGAATGTTTTCAATTTATCTGTAATAATTTATCCTTTTCATTTGCAGGTCTTTATCATATCTTCACGTAGGACCTTTCACGGTTTTTCGGGAAACGTCCTCAAGGAGGCAAATGCTCATGGACCAAATAATAAACTTTGCCACGAAGTCTCATCAGAAATTGATCTCGCTGAAAGATGCCCAGCAATGCATCCAACTGATATGGAGGTCCGTTCCAGATACATATCCCACGACATCAGAGCTCGAGATTTACATTTCTAAATCCAACGATCATCCTCTGCGACCGTCCGTTATATACACGAATCAATACTTGGAATTGCGCAGAAAAGCAGTGCCAATGGTGTCCAATTTTTTCAAGGAAAATGTCTCAGGAGAGGCTTCTTACAGTCGTCAACCGAGGTCTTTGCAGCATCTTTGTCGATGTGCCATTCGAAAGCAGTTGTCTGGTTGTTACCAACTGCCGGAAGGAATACCCCATCTCGAGTTGCCTAAGCTGATGGAGGAATATTTGCGATTGAAGTTTTAAGGAATTCGTATTGAAATGTGGGCTTCATGTGCTGCCAATCGTGGCTTGAAAAATGTGCTGTTGTATAGCGTGTACAAGAGATAGATGTAAGAATATGTGTAATAAGTAAGTAAATGTGTAATAGAAGTACTGTGATTAAATGTAGTAAGAGAATAAATGTAATGATTCTGTGAAATATGTTTTCGATTGATTGGAAATACGAACTTATAGGATGTTCGATTATATAAAATAATACAAAATTCTGCGTGCATATATCTTTAGTTTTTAACGAAACAAACATAAATAATTATTCCATAGAAGAAAATATATTTGTAAATTTGAGATAAAACGCAAAATGAGGGGTTGAGATCAAGTTTTCAAATAATCATGATATAAAAACCATTAACATGATTTTAAAAAAATCGGATTTGTTTGATTTAATTCTGATTTGTTTTCTTTAAATTGAATTTCTATAATTTCAATTAATTTGTTTCTAATATGTTTAAATATAAGGGTAGGACATGCAAATCACAGTGTAGTTTCAAGATAGTATTCATTTTTGTTAAATATTAATGTATAAGATGGTAAAGGAAATAAAGCAGGACGAATTTTTGAAAGTTTAAAGCAAACATTTTATAGGAGATATAAAATTTTAAATTTAATAAATTTTTATCCATAATAATTAAATTAATTATAATTTTCCGGCCTTTTCATTAACCAACGTAGTTTTTCATTTCAAAAGTTTGTACAAAACTGTAAATTAAGTCAAACTGTTATGTTGAAAACATTCTTAAAATACAGAAGAGAGAGGGTAAAAAAAGGTGGAAAAACTAGAATGGTTTTCTAGTCCTCTACAAAAAAACCCATTAAAATCATAACCACATATTCATAAAACTCAGCATATGATAAACAGATTTGCGAATGATACTTATTCTAAGTGAGCAAAAGAGAAATAATTTTTGTGGTCAGATCATTCCGAGCGTTCTCCTAGGGAAACGAACAACTCCTAGTGTCTCGAAACTCCCTTTGTTTCCCGAACAGAAGTGGTAAATGTACGAAGCATCCCCAACCCACTTTGAACCCGTTTTTTGGTAGGGCCTTGGACCCCCAAATATAAGAGACAAATACAAACTTAATACGAGTGACGAATGCAGAGTTGATCGATCTTGTTATCTTAGATTGCTTATCAGAAGGGTCGCAAAGTTCTTGGTACCTTTAACTCCTTGGGTCCTAATATTTTTGTGACTAGGGTTCAGCCTTATCTCTAACATGAGATAATATTACAAGTATATCGGTAATGATTTATCTAAACAAGATAAATAATTGCAAAACATTTATATCGGATGCAAATAATTTCTTCAAGTAAGCATGGCATGCCAATCACTACAATTATCTTTAGTGTCTCAAAGTAGGGAAGATAATTATTGTTAGTTTTAAAAGGGGGGGGGGGCATTTGGGGGTGTTGCTGAGTAGAAGCAAATTTTTAAACTGATTTGTATCATGCATTTTATCTCAATTTATTTTTTTCCCAATATTATTAAATAAAAAATATTGTGCGTGATTTAAATCACGATTTTTAAAATAATAATCACTTGATTTAGATCGGCATACCCTGGTAGAGATGTAAGAGGAAATATTTCTTTGGAGTTTTTATTGATGGTTTATAAGCTATTTACTGTCTTTGCTAAACCGAGTTTCAAAGTCGCAGCCCTCCTGTTTCTACCAATAACTCGAGAGTTTTCGGCGTACAGCGTAGTCAGTTTCAATTCTTCCCTGTGTGTTTCTCTTTTCTATGACAAGCAAAGCTTTCATTGAGTATCCTATAACTGATGTTTTTTGCCAAATATGGCTTTTGTGCAATAAAATCCA
The DNA here is from genome assembly GCA_933210815.1 of Meta bourneti. NCBI lineage: Eukaryota > Metazoa > Arthropoda > Arachnida > Araneae > Tetragnathidae > Meta > Meta bourneti. The sequence continues at coordinate 49,185,449 of OW119929.1, read as the reverse complement.
ACAATCAATCAACTTTGTAGTTTTGGAAGTTTATTCTGTAAAACTATATACAAAGTGTATATATCCGTTCTGCAAGTCATTTTGAAGAACAGTGTCCCCGTGTCAACTGCTTGTGTAACCTGCGAGTTGTGGGCCGCGCAGTTCCGGTTCATGCCAGGTGCGACTCCTCCCTGGTGTATAGCTCTCTTCTGTGTCAGTAAAACTTTCATTGTGTGTATAACTGTAACTTGATACTGTATGCCTTGTGTCGGCATCATAGCCAAAATATGGCCCTTTGCGCTATGAAAACCCAACTAACGAAACTAATTCCTTCATCGCAAACAGACCATTGTGTTGCTCTAGTGCCACGTAAATTCAACTACTTTCCTAGTTCAATCTTCGATTTAAAATAACAATAGTAAAATTTAAAATACAGCAGTAAAACGCGATAAATGTGCATGGAATCTGTCAATTTGAAAAATGTTCCGTTTGTGTCTAAGATTGGAATGGAGGAGAGTATTATGTCATTCGTGTAATGCTTTCCCCACACACATCAATCAAATTAAATATCTTACGATTACTGATTATGATACCAAAGACCGTCTTGTACGTGACTCGTGCAATTTAAATTTGTCGTGGCTTCAAACGTCCTCACGTTGGCATGGTGTGGAAGTTTGTGGTGCCAGCTCAGTTATGGCATCGTCATCTGTCCCTGGTTAAAAAGATGTTATCCTTGAATTGATCCCGGACCGTTGTCAATAGCCTGTTGTGTCGCTCCAGTGCAACGTTAATTCAGCTACCTACCAACTGGTTGTGATACACATGTGAAATAAAACTCTTTTAGACCACGCATTTACGAGTATATTCAAATAAAAGAATCATGCCATCAAAGAGATAAGGAATCTGTTGATAGCCTGCTCCTGCTGTACCTTATTTAAATGGTACGTCAGATTTAATCTGTTCAACTGCCTCTTTTCTTCAGAAAATGAATTGCGAATAAAAATAAGGGCCGAAGAGCCAAAATGTTCTCAGGAGATCTCGTGAGTGGACGAGAAATTCAGGTCTCATACCTCTCGCAACCAGGATTTAACACGCACGTTGGAACTTAACTACTAATAAAGAGTGATATATATATATATATATATATATCACATTTGATAGATCATGATGATACCGTCGAAATATTTATATTGGGTAGTGATTATAAAATATTTATATCCATCGGTATTTATTTTAAATTACAGGTGGTTAACATGCCGATTTAATGACTTTATACTGTCAAATTTTCAATACTATAGCTATTAGTGCAGTGATTGAAATAATTAAGTTGCATGATTATTTTAATGAATTAAAATCTATCATTCTATATGAAGCTCATATAGAATGACAATTTTGACTCATTAAGTTGAAAACAATTTTGAAAGTAGTATAGAAATTAACTCCAAATAGAATTGCGCAAAATGTAATTTGAAAGTTTTGAAAAATAGAAATTGCAAAAAGTATAAATGTATAAGTAAAAGTATAAACAATATCTGTACCTCCAATGAAAATTTTGTAGAAAAATCAATATACTGTTGGATGAATAATATTGTCAATTTTCGTCAAAGTATTCTATTAGCTCTTTGAAATTGAACTTGAATACGTATATAAAATAAACACGACTTTATTCTTTTGTGTTACAATTTTTGTTTTCGTAAAGAATGCAATTTGATATCTGTAAATAATAGCAAAATCTTTTATAATTAGTTCATTTAATAAATCTATAGCGGTAAATCAATTTTATACTCTTAAAATATTTTGAAAAAATTATGAAAATAAAAGCAAAGTACAAAATCAAGGAGATAAAATTAAATGAGTCTTTCAATTCGAACCGAATCAAGAATTGACTCCTAAATGATCGGAATATTAAGATGCGAATCCCAAGTGATTCAAATGGTCCGATGGTTCATCTGATCCAAATTGCAAATGAACCGATTCTTTCACGAATCGAATCAGTTGGCTAGTAATGGTGATCTGAGAACCATATTCGAGTGCTCAATTGAATATATCTCTGAACCATTTTTCAATGAGAAAACAATATCTGTACCTGACTAATAGGTAACCGCGCAATAGAAACTAGTAACCATGCAGAATACCACTCACGAAAAGAAAAAAATGTAGGGAGTCGTTGAATCGATTCATTTTGAAGGAAAGCGGTTAACCGATCCTTTCACTCAAAATTTGATTCAATGGAACAAATAACTCATTTTCGATTCATCACTATTCTTCTCACCTCTAGTGAAAGGGGAGTGTGATGAAGGTTAATTTTTATATCCTTTACGCTTTAATACTTTAATTTTGAGTTTCCGTTTCCCCTCGAACAACGGTGGACGGTGATTTCATCCGCTTATTTGGAGTAAAAGGAATAACATTCTATTTCCTAACATGAAAAATATTAACTTACATTTATAAGACCACTTCAATCTTACTTTTCATACTTCATCCAACACTTCCAATCACAATTCATCGTAAAAAACTGAGTTCAATTTCTTTCTTTGAATTTCAAAAATCAACGAACCGCATATTGAAGATAATGAACTTGAAAAATGCAACTATACTGAAAAAGGAGAGAATTTGAGAATTGGTTGATATGTTTTTAATCTACCGTTGTCAATAATCAAGTTAAATCAGTTATTTTTAAAATTAAATTATTGTATTGATAAAAGAAACCCGTTCATTACTCTTACATTATTCCTTTCAGTAGTTCGCACAAACATTTTCTTTTGTAATTTTTCCTGTATACGGTACAAACGGATTTATCACAATTGACACAAGAATTCACAGTTCTGTTTACCTTGCAGAGATGTATGCGGCACTGCTTTAATTTAGAAGCATCGAAAACATCAATAAATAACATCTTAAAGTATATTTAAACTAAGCTAACAGAGGAAGGATTTCAAGGACCAACCTCAATATTCAAGCACTTCTCAATGTAGAGGAGGGCACGGTAGCCCAGTTGGAAGAGTAACGTATTAGCAAACTCAGGGTTGAGAGTTCGAAACTCGATCGTGTATACTGTGGCTGATTCACATTACATCTGTCGTGAAGTCAAATGTTGTCACATTGGCGTGATGTGGAAGTTTGGAGAGTGGGGTGCCAGCTCACGTGTCATTTGAGCGTGGTTCAAATTTATGAGATGTTGTCCTCGTATCTTTCCCTTAGGGATTGATCCTAGACCTTCACCGATATCCCTTTATGTTGCTCCAGTGCGACGTTAATTAACTACCTACCAATGTAGAGTGAAATCTCAGAAACTCAACTTATAACTCAAGCTCTGGAAAACTCGCACACAATTCTTTGTAGGCTGCGAAATCAAATAAAAAGGCATTCTATATTTCATTAGTTCTTATTTTTCAAATCATAAGGAATTTTTTATCATGGAGAAAACTAGTAATTTTATATATTAAAGCATAAACGTATACAAATCATAACTTTGATGACACTCTGTTCAATGGTCTACAATCGCCTTCCACTACACAAACATTTGAGGATACGAGAATGACCTTGCGTCAACTAAACCCCTCTGCTCTGTTAAGGATAAGGAATTATTATTAGAATGACCTTGGAGGCTGAGTTCGAGTTCTGAAAATCTGCTTTTCTCGTCCCTCCCTGGGGGACAGTTGAATTCCAGGGGAGACCTTGAAGAACATCTGGACGGGAAAAGAGCTTACTGATAGATAGTTTGGAATTTACGACCGGCGGTCAATGGAGCAGGTGTTGACCCTGTGACACGGAGCTGTTGCTATGGTCGAAACAAGACTACATTTTCCAAGTGGACTCTTCAGTCGTATCTTCCATATGAGCATGATACAGTTTGACTACACTGAAAATCTTTCAAATTTTAATCATGTTTTTTTCCTTCTATTACCCTCACGTCTAATTGCTGTTTATATCAATTCGGAATGAACTTTTTGGAATTTCTATTCCAGACGTGCTGTAATCATATTTGAAAAACAAGCCAAGTGGCGTCACTTCCGTATTATGCACAGGAAACATGTTCTACCACGTAAACACTACCACCACTCGCATTTAGCTTGACAGAAAAACTTCTCATTAATATTTGATGCATGGGACAATTTAACTTAAAAAAAATGCTAAAACTCAGTTTAAATGAATGTTAAGTTAGACAAATGTGCGTCGATATACTATTGAATAAATGCCTTCATAATTGTTTAGTGCACAACTCCATTTTATACGTGGTCCTATTATTATTTTTATGCACTAAATCAAAACCACGAACTTAACTATTACTAGTAAACTAGTTAGGTGTAATGGGATCGCTAAATGACTAGTTGCAGAGGCGTTAATTTTTTAGTTCAGTCTGATTTGACTATTTCTTGGCGGATATTGAGAATAGCATGTGATAACTCCATTAATTTGGATTGGATTTTAAATTTTATGTGGCGCAGGATTCTAAGCAGGACAAGCTGCACCATCCATTAATTTATCAGTAACATACATAATTTGTGTTTAACTTTGCGCAAATCAAGTGTTTCAAAACTTATAAACATTAAAATGAACAGGTCTAATAGATGATGGTTAAACAGTTAAAGAGTTCCTATGCGTAAACATGAATTACGGCAAATTAACCAGGTATTTGGGAGTCGCCCCGAGGTCATCGTGGAAAGGTGGCCCCGGTCGGACAACTCTGGAATGTCACCAATCCAATGCTCTGATCAAAATTCTGTAGCTATTTAATGGATTTGGGAACTATAAGAACTCAATCCCCTGCCCCCTCATCCAATTCGAGGCCGTCGTGATGTATGTCCACTGTGCTAGCAACCTTCGAGTTGTAGGCGGCGCAGGTTAGATTCCTGTCAGGTGCATTCCTCCCTGGGAGTATATCTCTCTTCTGTATCAGCAAAACTTTCATTGTGCGCGTCTGTCTATTACTTGATATTGTATGTCTTGTGTCTGACACAGCATGGCCAAATGTGGCCCTTGCACCATACAACCCCAAAACCCTCCTCCAACTCGTCACCATTACTAGAGTCGGGTTCCGCGAGAAGTCAGTCGAGTTACGTAATTTCGAACGAGTCTATTCTTCAAATGATTGGCTTAAACGTAAACAGAACGTTTCCATAAATGCAGAAATTCGCGCGGACTCAGGCTCTAAGTTTGTCGTTTGATGCCGAAAGGGATACCAATGGTAACGAGTTAGCAATGGGAAAAACATCCACGACGATCGCCATTCATGCTTTCGATGTGGCAACTCTTGTCCTAACGAGCCCTCATTCCCACCTATTCCAAAATCGACTGACCCAAGGTCGGATGACTCGTCGGATATCACCGAACGATAAACTGGGGTCCTGAATCCACGCATCAGCCGATGTTTGTTTTCCTTCCAATCTGACAGCTCATTTGCTTGGAGAGGGGTGCCAGCTCAGGTGCTGCCCTCGTCACCTGACCATGGTTCGAAATTACGAGGCGTTGTGCTTGAATCTTTCTCTTCGGGATTGATCCCGAACCGTCTACAATACCACGTTGTGTTGCTCCAGTGGGACGTTAATTAACTACCTGATAGCTAATTTAAATAGACTCGTTCAAAACCACGCCACTCGACTGCATTCTCGCGTGAGCTAGACTTGTGACAAACCTAAACAGATGCCCATTCAATTATTACGGCCCCTGATGCAATTTTTCTCTACTTTCTTCTCCCCTTCACAATTACTTGACATTGTCATGTGTTTGCCAAACATGGCCCTTGCGCCATAAAACCCAAAACCAACCAACTCTCCGTAAGATGGTCAAATCAAAAATATTTTGTTCTCAGTAGCAAAACTAAATGCTACTTTCTCTAAGTATTGTGGGCCGCGGTAGCCCGCTTGGAAGAGTAACGGATTAGCAATCGGAGGGTTGAGAGTTCGAATTCAACCAAAGATCATCGTGTACAAAGTGGGCACGTTTAATCTGCGACGTTAATTAGGAACATCTACCTACTAAGTATTGTTTAAACAATATTTCATGTTCGTAGGGATACGATACACGCACATAGTGTTGGAGTATAGTTTCTACGGGTGATTTTGGTTATTTTACAAGTATAGCGCAAGTACCGTTTGTGGCCAAGTCGCGCTAAACACAACATAGAACGTCAAGTAATGAATATGCCCAAACAAGGAAAGTTTAACAAGCACAGAGGAGAAATACACCAAGAGTAATTTAAAGGATGAATTGAACTTTTGCCACCTACAAATTACGGCTTGTTGGTATTGTAAGCCACAGAGCTTTTACAGAAATCTTAGATTAGTGAAAGTCATGACGTTAATTACCTATCCTACTCTTTTGAATTAACGAGCAATATCATGGACTGCTTACCAACGAAAAGGATTTTTAGGGAAGAACAAAGCAGACTGAAAGGAAAGATTTTACCATCCTTGCATCCTAAAGATTTTACTTCCGCGATTCAAATGCTCCATCATAATTTATGCAATATCGTAGCATAAACACTACCGTCACCAATACTCTCGGCGTTAGCTCGGCAGGAAATGCCCCTCATAAAATATTAAATTTCTGGAAGCTTTTAAATTAGAAATTTTTTAATTTTAGATACAAATAAAATTATAGGGAGAATTAAGTTGAGAGTACAAGTTCTATCGACGGAAAGTGGTTGCATAGAATTTTGGTTTTCACGTAGAAACGTAGCACTACATTATTCGAAAATCGCGATTTGCATTGTTAATTGTTATATGATACGTAATAATTAATACACGACATAAATGCTTCGTGTCGCAGTCAGTGTAGGTTTGATTTCAATTTGATTGCAAGCGTAACGATCAAACCACTATCTATAATGACTAAACAGGCCGGAGGACCGTAGATATCGGAGGGTCCAATTAATTTCGATCAGGGTAGGCAGCGTAATCACGTCTATTATTCATAGTGCATTATTATATTTTGAGAAAATCCTGATTAAAACAAATTTTTCATATACTTTTAGCTGTAATCAGTACTGGCATACATCTTTTCTTTTTTTCAGGGTTGCTTAACAATGTAAAGGAGTTCAATTTCTACAGTTCTTCAGTCTTGAAAATAGCCATTGCTTTATACGCCCACTACAATACACTTGCATAAATTAGCTCTTGCAATGGTGCCTGAATCTGGAGATGGGATCGTCCACCTATTACCTCATACATATCCGAGTTCTCTTATTCTTCACTCTAGTACCCTTCTCCAAGGAAGTAAGTGTAACTGAAAATCTTAATACTCAAGTTTCACATCTCTTCTTGCCAAGAAACCGATTAAGTGAGATAGCGCTTTTCCCGGAAAGTCGGCTTCTGTGGTTTTAAGATGCCAAATATCCGATAAACTTAGTTTTGTCAAAAAGTTCGTTATTTTATTACAGAAATATTTTAGGGTCGCGGTAGCCCAGTTGGAAGAGTAACTTGCAACCGTAGGGTTGCGAGTTCAAAACTTGGTTTAGCGAAAGACCGTAGCGTGCACGGGGGCTCGTGCACTTTAAATTTGTCATGCCCTTAAATTTCCTCACGTTGGTGTGGTGTGGAAGTTTAGAGAGTGGGGTGCAAGCGCAGGTGTTGTTAGGCAATGACATGGTAATGAATTTTTAGTTTTAAACAAATTTTAAAATATTACTGATAAGGATTTTGTTGTCCAACTTTATCTCTGGCGGTGTCACCTCTATTCGTTCTTAGGATTTGCAATGCTTTTTAACTTTATCTTAAAACTAAATTTTACAAAATGGAAAGCAAAATTTCAAATGTGTGGACATACGTATTTCACTGTGAAAGGGAGATTCGGATCGGATGTGATGCTTTCTCTGTAAGTTGAAAAGAGATATCATTAAGTCAGCTATTGCCATTTTAAAGATCTCGGGAACAAGCACCCTACCATAAAACTAATGTGTTGAAAAGCGAAAGTGATTTTTTTGACGTATTTTTCATGTTTTAAACGTGTTTAGATAGATTATATAATAATAAATCAGTTTTTTCTGACAAACTAATTTTACTTTCCAAGTGGTAATCCCGGTATGCGTTTTTTAATCTTTTAAGGGGCAACTCCCTATTACATAGCTCAGATATGCAGTAGGGAGTTTCCCTTTAAAAGGGCAATTTGGGAGTTTGAATCTACATAACTGCATATTCGAAATTACGTGGTGTTGTCCTCGGATCTTTCTCTCCGGGATGGATCACGGACCGTCGTTTTGTTGACTTAAAAATGACATTAAAATCTAAAAAAATTATTACTTTCGTTTCCGAATTTGTTTTGTCCTAGGCACCTCATATCTGTTTGGGAAAACGTACTTGAGATGGTTCAGATATGGGACATTATTAGTTGCCACTGGGAACCCAGAGAGAATTTAAACGTTTCGATTTGCAAGAACTTTTTCAAATAGACGGATATGTTCTGATTTTCTTTTCTTAATTATTGATAGTTTGGCTCTGCTTGGACAGATTTGCCCCTTGCGCCATAAAAAATTAATCAATCGACTAACAATACGAAGACTACAAAGTATTTTATCTTTCGTTTTCTTCCTGTCCAAACTAGAGAAATCTCACCAATATGAAAGCTAGAATAAGAGTCATTTGTATTTTGTGTATATATGTATGCCTACAAAGTACTGACATGTCAAAAAAATTCGGTCCCTGTCTGTCTATCACGAAAACTGCTGGCGCCACATAGTCTAGGAGGAAGAACAGGGCTTGCACATTTCGAGTAGAGAGACATTTGAGAACGGTGACGGAGAGAAGAGCAGGCTAAAGAACAGTTCTTTTAAAAAGAACGGAACAGCAGAGACCTGTTCGCCGGAAAGAATAGTATTTCCCTTCCCCAAACTTATCCCTGCCTCGAGATTTTCCCCATTTTCACGAATAGCCTTCACTCCAAGTATTTTTCCCCGTACAAAATCACAACTAATGCGCATGCGCTAACCTTCGAAATCCCGTCTTTAAGCATTAGGATTCTCGCTCTGTCCATCCGCTTGTCTCCTACAAGCGTGAGGTCCAGACCGCATATTTCGAGTACCCTCCGCACGAACACTGAATTTTACGGAGTATCTCGTAGAGTTCATTATTCTGCCTTCGGGGAGGATTATATAATGGAGGGTCCACCTTTCACCCACCAGTCGTTCTGTAAGGCTGTTGAATGGGTGCGTAGAATTGAAGAATTTTATATGTACTATTGGTCGAGGAGGGGTTCCACATCCAAATGGCCAAATTATCTGAAAAAGTTCCAATCAGATATGCTGTTTGAGATGCTCAATGACGTACTGCGATCCGAAAATAAAGTTGATCTCCTTCGTCGTTGTTTGGGACCCTTGACGGAGCTACGTCACTTAGCCGTGGGCATTAAATAAGAACGCCAAGCTCTAGACCAGTTCATATTCGACTTGTACATGAAACCCTTGATGAAATATTGCAAAGACTCCCTTCTAGTTGCAGATTTTCTAAAAGTATTCTCAATCAGTCTTTTTAAGCCTTTTATATTTCTGTTAAGCGATGCAAGGACTATAAATTATATTCTGTACCACACACAGAAAGCTCGATTCGGCCTGTGGGGAATTTACCAACCTAAGGCCACAGTACTATTAAACAGGCGAGCCCGGTTGGCCACTGTACCATTAAGCAGTCAAACCCAGTACGCCACTCAATTCATGGTCAAAGGCGTCTTTGAAGTTCTGTTCACCCTCACAAAGTATGGAGTACCCATCGATAAAGCTGCAACTCTACATCATGCCAGGCTACCACTTTATGATCGGTAAGTGTTTTGGGTAATATTTATATACATACTAGCAGAATTACCCGGCGTTGCTCCAGTTGAATTGGTTAAATGTTGATTGAAAAGTGATTGGACTAATCACCTTTCTTTCAAAGAAAAATGAAAATATCTTTTAAGTGTACCGAAAATAATTTTTTAACATCGTTTTAACTTTTTCATAGCTTCTACAATTTACTTCGAGCGCAAATATGTACGTATACATGATATATCCATCCATATAATCCATTTCATATTCAACGCACTTCTGCTGTAAGACAAACCACAAAAGTTTTTTTTAAGTGACTACTTCAGATGTCGATTTAGAAATATCTTTGAAGTACAACGTAAGGCTATCCGTTTTAATTTAACGTAACCTACCTTATTTTAAAATAATTTTATTTTAACTTTACCGGTCATTTTAAAAAAGAAATTACACACCTTACTTAAAAAGTGTTTGTTTTGATTTGATCCATTTTTATGAAACAGAATTCTACAAACCATTACGTTTTCAACGAGAGACTTAAGGAAAGTTGGTCGAAATATACATATATCGCCAAGAAATTACCCATGGCTGGTGATACTTTGCAGAAAATAAAAATAATTCATTAAAATTTAACTCCATAATATATCTGCAATATATTAAATACTGGAACATAGAAATAGCAACAGAAACGAAATTCCGCTCATTGAAAGAATGCATAATTCTGAAAAACGAAAGATATGTCAAATTTCGAATTAGTGAGTATATTTTGAAATAGAGTAATTCGAAAAAAAAAGTTTGAAAAATATTGGCGAAGTTAATGATTTATTTACAAAATAACACAAATTTATAAAACTTAGAAATGCTTAAATATGATCAAACATATTGCTGTCTTAACTCAAACACAAACAACGAAATTTTAAATCAAATTTATAAAATAAAGCAATAATTCTGGCGTTTCCAGATACCGGATAAAAAAATTACGCTTTTATGATCAATAAATTTTTCGTTTGGGCTTTTCGTGTTCCATTGTAAAATATGTTAGATAAAAAATATATTAAACATTTTTTCATCAATCAAATATTCATAAATTTTATTGTTTGGGAGAAGAAATAAAAAAATTCCAACATAATTATGAGAATTGGTTTGGAAAAAATTGTCTTTCGAGCAATACTGGTACAAGTTATTTTTCCATCAATAATTTTAAAACAAACTGAGTTACGTACCGCAATCGTTTTAAACTCAATGTTGTTCCTATGGGATTTAGAATTCCTTTTCGCTCCCTCTACACACCTAGAACAAATAGAACGTAGGTTAAAATATAGCCTACTCTACCCACAGGGTTCTAAAGAATAGGTGTACCAAGTTTGGTATACACAACAAACTTGTACATATATATACAATTTAATACTACAAAATAAGGTACAGCTGTAGTCGCTGCATCGCACTCGAGTAAGGTAGAAACTCGAAATATTGATGAAGCGGTAGACTTGGCAGTAAAAACTTTAATTCAAAGGGTTTTGAGTCCCACATTATTTTAAATAAAAACTAGGGTTATCATACAGTTACCACCAGCAGTGCATGACTGCCTTTTTGTTGATGATTTTTAAATACATTACCTCCATTAATATGACACTCATAGATAGACAACTGCAAAAAATGTAAGAAATATCACCCAATGGACAAACGAAAACGGGTTGGTTATTTCTCTTTCCAAAACTACCTGTGTTCACTTTTGAGGAAGGCGTGGACTACATTTACATCCAGAAATATATCTCAATAGATCACTCATCCCTGTCATTCCGGATACAAAATTTCTTTATTTTCAATTCAATACTCACATTTCGTGCTCATATTCAGCATTTAAAAAAGAAATAAAGCTTTAAATATGCTAAAACTCCTATCAAATACCACCTGGGGTGCAGATTTGATCACTATTGCTAAGAATCTGCAAAGCGTTGGTTCCCTCCAAATTAGAGAACGATGCTGCAATTTACAGTTCTGCAGTGAAATCCATGTTACAGGCACTTGACACTATTCGCCATTCAGGCCTTCGAATCTCATGAGAAGCTTTTCGTACTTAATCTGTACACAGCTTATATATGATAGTTGAGGATCCCAGTTTGCAATAGAAAGACTTCAATTAAATCTGTATTTTGAAATTTTTGTCTAATCATTCCTCTCCAGCCTTTAGAAAGATTTCAAATCCATGATTTCACTTTTCGCATCCAAGCCGTCTCACATCCTTTCATTTGATTTAATGAAAAAAATTATTGAGAACCACAGCATTTTAATATTTTCCTTTCAGGAACCAACCTCCACATGAGATGATTTCAACATTTCTTTTGTTCAATGTTCTTAAAGATTTTTTTAATTCATCAACTTCAGTTTTTAAACAATTATTTTATCTTCATCGAGCTTTGTAGGTACGATACTATCCTATTTACACAAAGGGTGGATCAAAATTGCACGACCAGGTTGGATCAGCTGCAAACATTATTCACTCAACAATCTTGGAGAAATTGAATTCTGCTTGTTCTATTTTCACTGCTGAAGCATAAGCAATTTGCCTTGCACTTTTAGAAATACCAAAAAATACTTATCAAAATGCATCCTATACATTAACTTGAAAAGCTGCTTAGAAACTCTTCTATCCTCGAGGGACAGGTGGGGGGAATTTGCATGATCCTCCGGGTCCTATGAAGGAGAGGGGAAACAGGAGGGTTGGTGGTTGGACCTAGGTCATCGTGAAGGACATTCTCTTTACGAAAGCCACGGTTGGACATCGAGAAGAAAGGACATATGAAGGTCAATGATTCTAGAAGGGGAATAGGTTTGCTAGTTTGATAGAAAGGAGAAGGTAGTGTATTCCGGGAAAAACTCGCCGGACTTTTCACCCGCGGAGTGACGTCACTGATCAACTCGGGAAATGAGTAGGTGTTAGAAAAAACTTGAGAAAATTCTGATGTTCTCCAGTTAGAATTCATTATTTTCCAGCTCTGTTTGGAACGTTTCTATCGTGACCAGAACGAACGGAACTCCAAACAATTAGAACACAGCGACCTGAATGTATGGAACTCGAACCAATTAGATCTCTCTCGGAATACGAAAACGATCCGGCTCTTGCGTCATAAACCTTTTCACTTTTGATCTAAAGCATGCTTTATCCTTTTATGACCAATTTATTTTAAATGTAGTTTCTTTTGCATTTCTAAATATTTTCGCTCTTTAATACAGTTCAAGACCTTTCAGGGCATCTACGGAGGGGGAGGGGTGTGGCTCGTGGGGCTTAAAGCCAGGACCCTTCCTGAGATATTGGCCACCCCTCTGCAAACTTCAAAAAATCATCCCCTCTTCTGAAAATCAGGATAAACTAAAATGTCCTTATAGGTTCTTTTGATATCTCCAATTAACATTTTTTAAAAATGCATCTCGATTCATAAGTTCTTTTTATTGCAACTACAAAAACCCCAAAATTAGAAAAAAAAGAATAATTGATTTCTCACATGCTTATATCATTACAAATCTTGATTGCTATTTGTTAAAATCTATTATGTACTAAGCAACCTTTACGTATCCCTCTATTACACATCTAAGCAATTTTTTTTATTTCTGATTATTCCACCCCTGTTTCTCTGGACTACGTGCAAGTGCAGGTTCTGTACTCAGGAACAGCTCTGTTTGAGCCACTCCTAGATTATGTAAATTTACAAAAACTATTCTTATTTAATTTATTAACTGCTTCTTTAAAAATTGTGTATAAAGATGTTTTTGATATTTTTACCATAGGGGTAATCAAAACTAATATATTTATTCATAATTTACGATCCATTTACAAGAGTACCATATTTCTTTTTTCCCATAGATTAGGTTAAATAATTAAAAATTTGTAATATGTTCTGTATTAATAAATTGTCACCTCTATTCTTATTTAATTTATTAACTGCTTCTTTAAAAACTGTGTATAAAGATGTTTTTGATATTTTTACCATAGGGGTAATCAAAACTAATATATTTATTCATAATTTACGATCCATTTACAAGAGTACCATATTTCTTTTTTCCCATAGATTAGGTTAAATAATTAAAAATTTGTAATATGTTCTGTATTAATAAATTGTCACCTCTCCCCTTCAATACAGCTTGTATTCGTCTTGGAATGTACACTCTGAAAGTAGTCCTTCACAACTGAAAATGAACAATTCGAATAATCATTATCTTTAGGTCTGAATACTTTAATTGTGAATATTTTACAAAATTGGCTCATAGTGTTCCATACCCCAAATGTGTGCTGGAAAATTTAAGCTGATTTCAATACCTTTGTTTCGGTACAAGTTTACTTTTTTCCTGATTTTACGCATACTGACATTTTCAGGTTTTTAGTAACTAGAAGGCTAGAAATTTTCTTGTTTTTATGTTTTACTTCGTACATTAATTTCAAGATAAAGTACATGATCTGACGCTTTTCTTCTGAAGCCCAATGCATGGGGTAAACTAAAAATATTTAATTAAATAATTTATGAGTAAAGTTAAAGCTTTCAGCTAGTCGCAAAAAATGCCTCGAATTGTAAGATGTTTTTGTGTGTGTGCTTTTCAAAATTTCTTTTGTGAAGCCTAATTTGGTTAACAAATTTGTCTCAGTTTGACATAGAATCCGAAATATGAGACGCCAAATTAGAGGGTATAAAATTGTGTTTTATAGAAGACAAGGATGATTTAACACTCCTGGTGATTTTCCTTCTTGTCAAACACCGGTCTGTAGTGCCCGACTTCATATTCAGTGGTATATCAAGTACGGCTTCTCAAGCCCTCCCCTTAATAAGTTAAATTATTTTTTCTATAATTCTATAAGTTAGAAATATAAATGCATCGAATAATTTTGTAGCATTCTTTGATTAAAATAATAAATGACAAATATTTAAAGAGAACAGAGTATTGGATTAATCCATTCACTAAGTAATGTTGCAGTATGAACATTTTTCATTTTTTCGCTTCACTGACGTAAATATTTTCTAGTTACCTACTCAACGTTCAAAAGTGCTGGAAGAGTAAATAAACAGTGAATTTTAAGAACTAAGCTTTAAAAAATTTCTTATTGTTATTTAATGCTTTAAAGTTTGACGAACACATTCTAAAGTGATTTCGGTACACACCTCGAGTACATTAACGCTCTGAGTAGTGCACAACACGTATATATCCGTTCTGCAACCTGCTGTCTTCCCTGCATGATGTCTAACTAGTTTTCCTTGATCAATAGAATCTTTCCTTGGGTTCTTTCCACCAACCGAGTTGGTTATTTGGTCATTATGTGCGTATTATTGGGTAAAACGTTGAGGGTTAATAAGAAACAATTTGTTCATATAAAACGTGAACAAATTGGTGAAATACAATATCTAATTTGTGTAAAGTAAAATATCTAATTCGTTAAGAAATTTCAATGTTGAATTACTGGTGCTTAATACTTGCGTTTTATTAAAATTTATCTGAAATCATCCAGATATTGCTTAGCTGAAAGCTTGCAACATTTAAGGACGAATATTTCACTAGGTATGCCAATTTAAATCAACTTTGTTTAAATAATGGCTGGGTAGTTGTGGAATTAATGTGGAACTAGAACAACACAATGGGCTATTGGCGATGGTACGGATCAATTCCGAAGAGAAAGATCCGAGGACAACACCTCGTAACTTTAAACCACGGTCAGATGACGAGGTTAACACATGAGCTGGCATCCCACTTCCCAAACTTTAACACCACGTCAACTTGAGGATAATGGAAGTCATAAGAAATTTAACGTGCACCTGCAAGGCGGTCTTTGGTCGGAGGGAGTTTTGAAACCGCTACCCTTCTGTTGCTTATCTAAATATTAATGCAAAACAAGTGATTTTTGCCAAAAAAAGCATGATTTCAATCGACTTCGATATTTTTCCTCTCTGTATTAAAGTTTAATTGTAGTGTTTAATTGTAATGGCGTATGTAAAACATCGCTTGATACAAACTTAAGTGTTTGATAGAATACTTTATTTTGTTTAAAAGATCAACGCTTATTTCATCAATATATTGTAATATTTATTTCTCATGTTGGAGGGGAACCCAAAGTTTCATAGAGCTTCAGTGAGGTCGACATGCCTGGTGTAGGTTTTTTAAAACTTACTTGCTTTAAAAAGAACATTAGAAATGATTTCTCTAACGTTTGGGGAGACCCAAGGGGTTCGAACCGTAGGAGTTGACGTCCGTGATAGGATGAGAAATCAACTGACCTAATCAACAAATTATATATACTATTTTAACAAATTACTTATTCGTTTAAGTTTTAATTGATAATTATTAATTCAGATGAAAGGCGGCAATAGTATCATTTGCCTTGGTCTCAAAGAGGTCTTGCTTCGGCAACGTGCGGAACAAGCCGGTTCATGACGATGAGTGGAATTAATATGGCACTAGAGCAACATAACGGGCTATTGGCGATGGTCTGGAATTAATAAGGAAGGGAAATATCCGAGGGCAACACCTCGTCATTTTGAACCACTGTCAGATGACGAAATCAACGCAACTCCACTCTCCAAACTTTGAAAACCACATCAAGATGCCACATGAGGATAATTGAGGTCACAAGAGATTTAACGTGCACGTGCACTTTAAAATCAAACGTTTGGTTGGATGGAGTTTCGAACACTCAATTGTTCGGTTGTTAATCTAGATATTGATGTAAAAACAAGTGATTTTCACTAAGAAAACACAAGAGATTGTTTTTAATTACACTGCAATAATTGATACTTCTCATTTTCAGGAGTCATGCATCAGTTCACCTACAACCTTTCACGGTTTGCTGGCATGCGAGGCCAAGGAGGGAAATGCTCCTGAACCAAATAGTGTACTTTGCCATGATGTCTCGAGAGAATGATGCGTCGCTGAAAAATGCCCAGAAATGCATCAAACTGATATGGAGGTCCGTTCCATACATATATCCCACGACAACAGAGCTTGATTACTTTCTAAATAACCCCTTCAAAGATCCGCAGAAACACTACTCGAAAGTCTTGAAACACTTCTTGGCAACTCACGGAAATCCCACGGCATCAGAGCTCGAGATCTATATGACCAAATCCAACGATGATCCGCTGATACAGTCCTTGAAGTCCGCGAAGGAAAGCTTGGACAAACACAAAGAAGCAGTGGAAATCGTGTCCATTTTTTTCAAGGAAAATGTCTCAGGAGCAGCTTCTTGTAGTCCTCAACCGAGGTCTTTGCAGCAGTATTGTCGATGTTTCATTCGAAAGCGTCTGTTTCATCGTTACCAACTACCTGAAGGAATATACAGTCTCGGGTTGCCTGAACTGATTCAGGAATATTTGCTTTTGGAGTATTAAGAATTTCGTATTGTAATGTGGGGTTCATTTGCTGCCCGTCGGGGATTGAATAATGTGCTGTTGTATAGTGTGTACACGAGATGTAGGAATAACTGTAAGATGTAGAGAAGTAATGTAAAAATAAATGTAGTAAGATAATAAATGTAAGAAGTTGAATTCTTTGAAGCATATGTTTTCAATTGATTGGAAATACGAACTTATAGGATGTATACACATTTTGATAAGTATGACGGTGAAATTAATTTCTTGTTAGAAATTATATTTAAATCAAAATATTCGCTTGAAAAACAACACAGAATTCTGTGTATATATATATCTTTAGTTTTTAACTAAACAAACGTGAATAATTCTTCCAATGAAGAAAATCTAGGTATAGATGTGAGATTAATCGTAAGGCTGGGTGGAGATCAGGGTTTCAAAAAATCCTTAAAATCGGATTAGTTTGATTTAAATCAGATTTCTGTGATTTTAATTAATTCGTTGCTAATATATATTTAAACGTTACAGACATTAGACATACAAATCACAGGGTAGTTTCTAGATAGTATTCATTTATGTTAAATATAATATAGAAGGGGGTAAAGGGGAAATATAGCAGGACTAATTTTTGAAAGATTAAAATAACATTTTATTTGGCGAGAAAACTTAAACTTTAATAAATTTTTATCCATCACAATAATTAAATCAATTATAATTTTCCGGCCTTTTCATTAACAAACTTAGTTTTTCGCATAGAAATTGTAAAATAATTCGAACTATAATGTTGCAAGTAGTCTTTCTAAAATACAAAAGGGGTGTAACAAATGGTGGAAAGACTATGAATTGTTTCTAGTCTTTTACGAAAACATCAAAATCTAAATGAGTTTCCCACATTCCAACGGAGATATCTGAGATAAGGTGTGAAAAAATCTTGATGCTTAAAATTTTTTAAAACAGATTTTTGTATTTAAATCGTATTTTTTATGGTTTTAGTCAATTCCCTTTCGCCATGTGAGAAAGCACATTAGAAATACAAATCACAAAGTTAGAATTCACGAATTAAAATGTTTGTTTGCAAAACAATTTGATGTTCGTTTCTGGCAGGTTTCCTATTCATATATTGGCGCATGGCAACAAACGAGTATAAAAAATAAAATCAATGGCTTTGGGATTCATTGTCAGTTTTGCCGCTTCGTACAAATACTGCTTGGTTTGAGTTATGGAACAACAAAACATTAATTAATTCGCTCAAAATGCTGTTTTTGATCAATTTTATTTCAATATGAAATGCAAAATAAAAACATGCTTGAATCAATTAAATTGTTAGATGAAAATATGGATTGCAATCATCTGGAGGGAGAGACTCAGAAATCTTAACGCAGATAATATTTTCTGCTAATCTTTAATAAATTTTTCTGCTTATTTCGACTGCTTTATTGCTTATTTGACCTACGACTTAGCTTGGTATATAGTTTGTCTCAATATTTTTATCTCCAATTAATTAAATGCTGTTTCGTAATTTTAAAACCACTAAGTAAGATAAATTGTTTGTATAGCCTTATATTAATTGTTTGTAAAGCCTTACAAACGCAATTAAAAACAAAACTATAACCATACAGTCATTCGTGATTAGTTTCCATCGCTCTTCTAAATCCGAAACTAACTGGTATAAGAGAGATTAAATGTGCTTCACAACACTTCTATCAACAGATAGACTTCAGAGCAGGTGCTCTGAACGGATTAAGTAGCGCCTACTTACCATTTAATTATATAATTTTATTTAATTTTCCATTATTAAACTAAATCCAAATGATTGAGGAGTTTTTTTTGCAATTCGGTCATTTTTTGCTACCTTAGAACTAATTAGACGCATAATGATTGTGAGATGTTAGCAAAGCCGAGTAAAATAAGCAGTCAGTTGTTGAGACCTTCACGTTCCTCTACAAATAAAAATAATAAATGCTACACAAAAACCCATGACTCGGTCATTTGGCGTATAAACCAGCAGTGGAAAATAAATGCTGAAATTTGTTTCGTAAATAAGTTTCTTTAAACCACATAGTACAATAACAAGCAGGTATTCAGAACGGATGTTTATTTATTTCGTATAGATATTAAGATTATGCTACAGGAGTGGTGCTGGCTTTCCTTCTATTGTTGTAGAAAAACTTTGTTCTTTTCAATTTTAAGTTCTATAGGTATTGGAGGTTTATTGCTCTGAAGCCGGCGTTTCGCCGGTCGTTCAACTGCTGATTGCACAAAGATTAAAGTTTCCGCAGTTCATCCGTTACAAAATACATTATAGTTATGCATCATATAAAACAAAACTATTAATTACATAGGATAAAAATGACAAAAAAAGAAATCCCGACCGAAACACACAACCATGAGAAAACAGCAAAAACATGTATTTCTGTTTAAATTTTTTTAACTCAGTGAAATAAAGTGATAAAACTCAGTGAGATAAATATGCAGAAGTCCAACACGAGACTTACAGAAGTTAGTTGATTAAACAAAGAAACAGTCGGAAAATTTGTAACTAAAATTACAAGATTTGATGAACTCAACAAAGGAGTAGAAAAGCAGATTAGATTTAACAAAAATATTGAGTTTCATTGGCCATGTTTTACCCAACCTCCTCAAATCATTTTGAATTCACATTCTTGAATTTTCGAATGCAGGACAACTGAAAAGCAAATGCTCCACATCTTGTGGCTGCTTTTTGAATACTCGCACATATCATTAGTCCGAAGATGAAACCTATATACATATTTAATCAAAATTTTCAAGGCGAGATAAAAATTGTGAAGTTTGAGAAGAAAAATAATTCTGAGTTCAATCTATGCTGAATAATGGGAAAATTTTTTTTGGTGTGGTCAGCTTTCTCAGACGAGACATACCCTTCGTTCCACTTTGGCTAAAAAATCAGATCATTCATTCCAGTAAATCCCTCAATGACCATGCACATAGGCAAGGAAAATTTCAATTCCTCTTCTTTACTTATTGTTAAAAGCGTTTCAACAGCTAATTTTTCTGTGCTTTTTCAGTAAATGTAGATGAAAGAGAAGCGCTACAAATAAGGTATTTTGAACAAAAATTTCCATTTTCTTTAAACTACTTAACTGCGAGATTAATGTTGTTCATATTACTACCGTCCGTGAAACAGACTTTCTGAAACAATTTTCCACATTTTTCTCGTATTTAATTAGATGAATTGGTTCTAAAACAGCCGAATGAGGGCCAAGATGTAGAGATCTTGCTGAATTCCTCCTTGCCACTGGTCACGACTGCCTATCAAAACAATGATATCGCTCCCCTGATCCTTTCTGCAGGCTCTGCGTTCTTCGAGAGGAAATGGACAGTAATCACCTACATCATTGCCTCGTACTCATTATGAACTCTATTTTCAATCGCTACAGAGAAGCAAGGGACCATTTGGGCTTAGAGACTTTCTGCAGCTGCTCTTGTATTATTCATTATTTCATTTTGCTGCATTTTTGATTACGGTAATCTTGGTAACCCTACGATCAGGAAAACAATATTTACATACAATATTACTCTCCTGTCCTCAAAACTTGACACAACATTTTGCATTATCATTTCACTTTTCGATGAAATTTTCTAATAATCAATATAAAATACATCCTTTATGCAATTATCCACACAAAAATAATTCTTTAATGTATGCACCACTTCTACAAATTCGAAATTAGAATGATTGAATTGAAGGACTCAATTAATCTGGGTATCTTGAATCACTAAAAGCAGCTTTCCAATGCCAGCATAACAACTGTCCCACGTCATAATTCCTAAGTGTAAGAAACACTTCACTTCCTTCAATATTCATTTAGAACGATAGGATATAGTCTGAAGCGTCTATAATATCAAGTATCATGTCTGCTAAATTAGCCCTTCAATCAGACACTTGGTTGAAATATGGCCTACTTACTCTAGCGGAGGCCCCAAAAGGGGTTCTTAACTTTATAGTTTCAATTTTTGCTTTAACATTAATCTAAAGTATAAAAATTTAATTCATTTTCCGAAACTCTTTCAATGGTAATCAGTTTCTCATTATCCAAAACCTTCTTGATGTTCTTTAAAAAAAATTTTATCGTGTCATCAAAGGTAAATCATTATATACAAGAAATTGAGACTCACGTTTCCACGATCACTCTAATTCTATCTACCATCTGAGTACGATACATTTAAATTATACTGGAAATCTTTCATATTTTAATCATGTTTTTTCTGCTAATATCCTCACGCTCAGTTCCAGCTTGAGAATTTATTTACTGTTTCATGACAGCTATGAGAGGGATTTTCTGTGTAAGCAAACAAAACCAGACGGCAATTTTATTTGTTACTTAAATGCTATCACATGGTACACATCGGAATTACCTTAAAATGTTGCTTATTGCCGTTTTGAAGGCGTTTGGTGTTTAATTGGGGTTGACCAAATAACATTCTTATCGATTCGGCATTCATTCTTTGGAATTTCTAGTTTCGACGTGCTGAAATCGTATTTGAAAAACAAGCCAAGTGGCGTCACTTTTGTATTACGTACAGGAAGCACGTTCTAAAGCAAAATCACTAATATCACTTTGAAGCTTGACGGAAAACTTCTTGTTAATATATGATGTACGAAACAAATTAACTTTTGAAAAAAGATGTTTAAACTCATTTTAAATGAACGTTAAAGTAAGAAAATGTGTTTCATCATACCGATAAATAAATGTCCACTGTTTAGTTCACAACTCCATTTTATAGGTGGTCTGATTATTCTTTAAATGTAGTAAAATAATACCGTTAACCTGAACTATTACTAGTATACGAGTTGGGTGTATTCGGAACTTAATGACTAGTAGCTGAGGCGCTAGTTTACTAGTTCAGACAAGTTATGACTTGACTATTTTCTGAGATATTAAGAATAACTCTATGGTGTTATAACTTCTATTAATTTATCAATAATATACAAATATTGTTTTTGCCTCAACGTAAATCAAAAATGAAACAAAACTTTTAAACATTAAAATGAATAGGTCTAACAGGTGCTCTGTTGTTAAGCAGTTAAAGCACAAATATGCATGGTTTGATTGAATAAAATGAAAACAAACACTTTAGTTCTACAATCTTTTATTTTTAAATAGTCTAAATAAGATGAGATTCGGTTAAACCGATCATATTCTTTTTCCTTGCACATCCTTTTATTTTTCAAATCCAGATCTCTAGAATATTTCGTTGTAAGTAGATACTTGGAATTTTTATTCTATGTATTGTTTTTGCTTATTGTGTTTCATATATCATTTTTGTTTACTTTGATTCTAAGTTTGTACTGCAGCGAAAACCACCTTTAAATGTTTTGCATATATGAAGAAGTTGCTCTTTGGAATTTTCAATGTACTATTTTAGAAGCGAATTTACAAAGAAGTTACGTTATAAAATGATTGGCTTTTATGCCACTATATTTCTTAGACAAGATGTAATGTTTAGTGCAAATCTAGAAACTGAGTTCTAATACACTACTTAGCATCCTTTGATTAGAACAAACTGCCTACAAAAAATACTTTCGCACCTTAATTTTATATAGAATGCCAACAAGTGTTGATGAAATGAGCCATTTGTTGTGTCAGAAAATTTTTATGAATGACGTGCAAAAAGAACTAAAACATGTATATACAATTTTCAAAAGGTTAAAATAAGAGGCCAAAAAAGTTTTCATATATTTGATATAATTTATGAAACAAAAAAATTTTATCATAGATTCATTTTATACGTTTCTTAGGGAATCAAATTAATTTACTATTAAAATAGTGCACGAATTGATGTAGTAGACTCTTTCGATTTTAATTTTTCCATTACGATGGCGCTTTTTGTGAGAAAATAGTTTTCCTGCAGGAAATGTTTAAAGTCATGAACAATTGGCAAACATTAGAGAATATGGTGCCAATCTCTCGCCATATTAGTGGCAAAAAATTTCTCCAAAAGACAAAAATTGCTTCTCTATTTGGATAGGCTTCCATATTGGATGCCTTCCACTTGCACGTAAATGGAAGTGCATGTAACAAACCTATGGTGGGATACCATATTCCAAAATTATCACCAATGGGCGATAAAAATATTGCCGATGTTCTTGAGTCTACCGGGAGAAGTAAATAAAATTATGAATTTTTGCTTCTCGATTGTTCGTCGTTTTTTTATATAAAGATCTATGCGTGAATAGGTAGGTAGGTAGTTAATTAACGTCGCACTGGAGCAACGCAATAGGCTATTGGTGACAGTCCGGTAACAATCCCGAAGGGAAAGATCAAGGACAACGGCTCGTAATTTTTAACCACGGTCAGATGACGAGAACACCTGAGCTTTTCATGAACAGGAATTACGACAAATGAAAGAGGAGAGTCGAACTCTTCGTTGTGCCCAAAAAGACAAATGACAAGAAAAGCCTCGAAACATCCATTTACCAATGCAGTGATCTTTACTTCTTTTGTCACTTCAACACCAGGGGATTCCAATTAGTGCCTAAATTGCAAGAAATGGTATTCACGATGCTCCTAGACAGATGTCCGAAAAGCTAAGGATAATATTTAATTCATATCAAACAAGGTCACCTATTTTCAATCCAATAGGACATGCTTAGTATGCTCTCGGACTTAGCATTGCAGCCTTCACATCACCAAGTACCACATACGAGGAAAGGCGTGCACTTGTGCGTGAATGGAACTTCTTGTCAAAAAAATACTTGGACAGTCTTTTGGAAAACGTGTCTACATTTTCTGAGGCCTACAATAAAGTCAGAGGGGCACATTCCCTATTAGGTTGCTTTTAACAGAGCAAAAAATGTGCTTTCTTTCAATAATTAAAACCTCACTGCGTTCACACCTAAGCATTTTTATTTCTTTAGTTCCCAGAAACACCCCGAGACATGAGGGTGTTCTTATTTTATTCCACATAGCTTGTGGAATATTTTGTCATTTGAGGTACTTCGGTGTAAATACTTGATTCGTGATTTATTTCGGATTGCATTATCCTTAATTTTTTGACATATTGTATTTATATTAAGGGGTCACATAATAGCTCAGTCCAACGAGCTAAGAGATAAATGAAGCTTTAGTTTGTTATGCTTTACACCAAAAACCCAGCAACCTGCGAGTTGTAGGCTGCACAAGTTCGATTCCACCCTGGGTGTATTACTTTCTTCTTGAGTTTGTAAAAATTTTCCTTATTTGTATGTCCATTTACTCGAAGTTGTCTGGCTGAGGATATCTCTTCTCGTTGGAAATCACTATATCACTTTCGGCACCGAAAGTAAAACTTCGAACCAGAATTCACACTAAAGCCGGCAGTTTGTTTACGCGTTCTAATCTATTATCTAATTTAAAGAACACAGATTCGCTCAAAACCACACGACGAATGCCTTCTCGGGGAAATCGGACTATAGTTAGGTAGATAGCAACACAACTGGCTATTGGCGACGGTCGGGGATCGATCCCGAAGGGAATAATCCAAGGACAACGCTTTGTAAACTCCGAAGACAGCACCACGTAATTTTGAAGCATGGTCAGATGACAACACCTGAACTGGCATCCCAAGCCAACGTCAGGACAACGCGGACTATAGAGTAACAAACCAAAACAAAACAGATGCCCCTTTTTAAATTTCAGCCCCTGCCACTAGCAAGTTCCCTGCATGGTACTGACATTTTTGTTTTAAGGAATACTCGTGGTTCATTTCATTATTGCAAATGGCATAAGAAATATAGTTTAGTTGGTTTGTAGGTAGAAAAAATTGATGAAACCCAAAAGGAAAAATATCGGATTACTTCAAATTTGGAGATGTCCTCCACTCCTCACATCCAATCTAAAAGGAAATTTGCATTTCTTAATTACATTTACGGAACACCGAAGCCAAACTCCATCGCTATCTCTTCGCACCAGTTTTACACTGTGCTTTCCCTTCGGGAATCGTTATTTTGAAGCTCGAAATCCTTTAATTTCCATTGGGCAACTTTCAGTTAATGCGCGCGTAGACGAGCCGACACGCAGAGCTATCCTTCCCTTCGGCGAATTCCCTTCAGATCCAGAGAGAGAGAGAGAATCCTTGGGACATTCGGATTTAATGTAGCGACCTACGAATAACTCGGGAAATTAATCCCACCTCTTGAGTCGGTCGGAGGGACTCGGTTGCAAATCTTGGAGGCGCGTGTTTCGTAATAATTTAATCCCGGACGAGTCGGTTGTCCCCGCGGAATCCAGCAATAATCTCGGACCACTCAGGTGACAAATGTCGATCTCGCGACTTCCATTAACGCTCTATTTACATTTAAATTAAACTGTTGCCGAATTAGATCGTGCTCAGAGACACGGAAGCTCGCTTCCCGATTGGAGGGAAGGAATAGGTCCTTTCCCCGGGTTTCTCGATGGGGTTGAAAAATCGCTTTTTAACAATCGGGATGCCTCTGGTGGTGGATGAGGAGTTGGGTTGGAAATAGTTCGCACAGCTACACATTTCTGGTTAAAATGTTGAGAAGTTAATAGGTGTTGGGTACTTGGGAATGGGATATTCAGATACGGTGTAGTCAGTCGTAAATCCCTGAGTGATTGGCTCCGTAAGATTGCCAAATTATAATACTCGTATATTCGAAAACTAAGCTATCAGAGGTAAAATTAAATGTTACTTTCTCTACGAAGTATTGCTTAAATTATGTTTCTACTGATAATATACATACAAACAGTGTTGTATATCTTCTATGGTTGGTCAGTTTTGTTAATTTTATAGCGTAAGGGCCATATTTGGCCAAGTTGCGCCACACACATGACTGGACGTACATACACAAGCAAAGTTTTACATGCACAGAAGAGAGAAAAATACCTAAGTTAGGAATCGAACTTGTGCCACCTACAACGCGCAGGCTGTTAGCGCAGTGAGCCACATAATTTCTACGGAAACCTTAGGTTAGTAGGTAGGTAGTTAGTTAATTAACTGGAGCAACTCGACGGGCTATTGGCGAAGGTCTGGAATCAATCAGGAAAGGACAGATTCAAGGACAACGTCTCGTAATTTTGAACCTCGGTTAGATGACGATAACAACACCTGAGATGGCACCCCACTCTCCAAACTTCCACATCACCCCAATGTGACGATATTTGACGCCACGACATATTTGATGTGAACCAACCACCGTATACACGGTGGTCTCTGGTTGGACAGAGTTTCGAACTCGCAACCCTCAGGTTGCTCTTCCAACTGGGCTACAGCGGCTCACCTTAGGTTAGTAAACGACCTCAAACGTGTGCTTGCGCATAACTCGGATATATGGAAAGCATGACGGACAGCTGCGGAGAAAATACGAATCAATTTTTTCCGCATATATACGTATATGTGTGTGTGAAGTTTCTTTTTCAACTTATTTTTAATAGTAGTAACTAAGAAATTAATATTAGGAAGGATTATATTAATGTCAATCTTCATATTTATGGATGGAACTTCATTGAGGAGTTCTTAAATGAACATGCAAAATTTCAGCTCCTCCTTTTCACTATCATAAATTTATTTCTACCCATATTTTGCGAAAAGAAAGGAATAACTTTTATTCTCAATTTCTGGTTATAATTGGTTGTTGCTATTGCAAATGTTTATGAGCAACTTAATATAAAAACGTCCCATTTAGCAAATTTTACGAATTGGAAGATGCTATTCCCTTTTAACAGTACTTGCACTATGAACGATGCACGAATATAAAGGTTAGTTCAATTTTTTTGCCACAGTTGTTATTGTATAGTTTGAGAGAAGAAATATTTTTTAAATTCAATATTTGGAAACACGAGAAGCATTTTATTGAGTCAATCAATGTATTTAAAACAGTATGTTTTAAGCTCTCCCGAAAATACATCTAAATTATGCTGAATTTCAATAATGAGCTACTGAGAGATTTCTTCAGAAAGCTAATGCCATTTGTAAGACCACTATCAGAAATAGTACATACTTCAACTTCTATACACATTCTTGCCGCCATTCTTTAGTCTTTCCAACTATTCAAAAAATTCCCAATCAGTTTTAACCCTTTTGCACGATTAAAATTTAACTCTGAAAAGTAGTTTAATTCAGTAGTTTAGTATTTTTTGCTCTTTTAGACGGACGACCGTACTTCCGCGTTCTTTTTGTTTGCTTTCTCCCTTCCAACATTTATTAGTTGCTCAGTTAAGGGGACCATGAATGATAATAGTGGTTCTGTTTTATGTTCCACATCACACTTCGTAATCCATGCATTCATAACAGAAATCATAACTAAGTTCCAAAAAATCTTTTTCCACCACTTGTCTTATTTTCTGCCATGACCATAAAAAAGAGCCATTTCATCACAGCGGTCAACTACATTCATGTACATATTGTAGTGGGAAATGGCTTCTGGGCAACTAACGTCTAATTTTGTACCATCTTTTTGTTTCCGAACCACGGTCACTAATTCATCAGAATGAATGGGCGTGCTCAAAACCATAAGTCCGCCATTTGCAATCTGAAAGTATTGCCAGGTTTCTTTAGTCATATTTTTATTCCCTAATTCCTTAAGAACACTGAAAACGTAAAAACCCATTCAAAAGTGGGATTTATTTACCCAATCTAATCTCTGGGACGTATATGCCCATTAGGCCCGAAAGGGTTAAATTGAAATGAATCAAACATAAAAGAAAATTGCGAACAGTATGAAACTAATTTTATGTCACACTGCTCGATTCTACTTAAGAAATGCTTTACTGTTTTTTTCTAAACGACACGTCAAAAAGCAACATTATTTCAACCTCGCAAGATATCCGCCATGTTTGTCATACGTACGCATAAATATTATTATAGAACCTATGTTAGGTCAATGGGCAGCTTTCTTGTGACAAGTCTGTTTGCAGTTAAAATATATTGCTAATTAAAAAGTTAGGGAGAGAAGTGTATATGTATTATTGTGTTGCATCGTATTATTTTGATTGTGTTGCATTGTATTATTTTGATTAGGTTACATTGTATTATATTGATTGTTTTGCATTGTGTCCTATTACAGTTTATAATTTAGAATTAGAAATATAGATTTCATTGAGTATATTTTTCGTCGCATATTTTTTGAATAGAGAAATAATTTTAATTGAGCTTGCATAACTCTGCGGCACCCATACCTGCTCCTTGAACCAAAATGTCTTCACCACATTTATCTCTCTTATTACCACTCTGGGTTCTGAGTTAGAATCTCGGTCTAACATCGGTGTTGGTAGTGATTCGAAACCCACTTTTAGAAGTACCGATCTAATGTGCACTCGTTGATAATGAAAGCAAGGAACTAAAGATTAATCTTATGCTTTCGAAAAGTAGAAATCAGTTTAAAAGTGCCGAATAGGATGGAAATAAATTCTTTTTATTTATTCCTTTTCGACGAGCTTGTTTCAGTAATAATTATAATGTGATTCCAGTTTTTATTTTTAACTACCTACGACAGGGGATTTCAGTGTAAACTAATCAGACGGAAAGCAAAGATTGTAGTTTCACTACCCAAATGTATCTCATGATACATATCAAGTTATCTTATTTCTCCCTGGGTGTATTTCTCTCTTCCGTGTCAGTAAAGCTTTCACTGTGTGTGTGTCAATTACTTGATATTGTATGTCTTGTATCAATTACTTGATAATGTATTGTGTCTGGCGCAGCATGGCCAAATATGGCCCTTGCGCCATAAAACCACAAAACCAACCATCTAGTTATCTCAAAAATGTAGTTTGTCGCCATTTTGTGGATGTTTGGCGTTTATTCCAATTTTAATTGACCAATCAGCTATCATATATCGATTCAGAATTTATTCTTTGTTTTTATTGGCGGAATACTTATATCGTGTTCGAAAATGAAGCCAATTGATTTCACGTTCAGAATGTTTACAGGAGACATGAATCACCCCGAAAACACTACCGCCATTTACATTTAGTTTGGAAGACAATGTGTCTCTCATAAAGCCTCATTAAATTTCTAAACATACTTAAATGAGAAATTTTTTAATTTTAGAGAATAATAAAATTTATGGGAAAACTAAATTGAGAGAAAAAGTTCTTTATAAATTCTATCGACTGGAAGTGGTTCGTGAATTTTTTTTTCACGTAGAAAAGTTTTACATTATTTGAGAACCACGATTTTATTGTTAATAGTAATCTTATATGTAATAATTTATACATGACATAAATGCTTCGTGGCATTTAGTGTAGGTTTGATTTCAATTTGCTTGCAAGCGTAACGATCAAACCACTATTTTTATGACTAACAGGCCGGAAGACCGTAGATATTTTAAGATCCCATTAATTTCGATCAGAATATATGGTTGCGTTGTCACTTAAGTCTCATTTTCACCGTATATATTTTGAGAAAATACTGTTTTAAATCAATTTTTTACGTACTTTTTGTTTATAATTTAAGGTCAGCACTGTGCCATGCAGGTTGGTAATTTCAAATGTTTCTTTTTTCAGGGTAACTTATCAAATATACAGAGAAATTCAAGCTTTTTTACAGTTCTTCAGTCTTAAAAAACAACCATTGTTGTATATTTTAAGCCCACTACAATACTTTTTCTATGATGCCTGAATTTGGGGATGGGATCATACAACTGTTTACTCATACATATCCGAGTTCTCATACACTTCAGTCACGTACGCTTCTCGAAGAAGTAAGTATAGCTGTAAAGTTTAATATTTATAAGTTTTACATCATGGAAAGATATCGAGGTGAGTGGAGGAGAGATGGCTATCCAGAAAATCAACTCCTGTGGCGCCATCTATATCTCAAGGTAGGGTGTAAGTTGGCACATTTTTTGAAAAACCATGCACTAAGTAAATAATAGAAATTTAAGTAAAATTCAATGTCAAATTTAAAGTTTTAGCCTCTCAATGTCATACTTTTGTCTCCATGTTTTTTAAATTTTTGCGTTCATGAATAAAAGAATCACCTCTTTGTATTGCAACTTTCATGCAACCATAACCATACAATCTATATACTCGAACGAGTCACAATTTTTAGAACTAATTTTCCAAACGTTTTACACGTCTGTTCGAGTCTACTAGATCAGAATTTTCTTGGGTCCATTTATATGTTACCTTTCTCAGCGTAGATCTCGAGTGTTTCGGATAGAACGTTTTACCACACACACAAATTTCTGTTTATTTTTCATCACAACCTCCTCAGTCGTCTATCTTCTCCCTACTGTTTCGGTTGCCGTTTTGAATCAAATCTATAAAATATAGTGATGTCAAAACTGTTAGAGATTACCTGAATTTATGTCGATTTGATTTTGGTAATAGTTGAATTCTATGGGAGCTGCTTAAATGGTGTCGAATTGCAATAGTAATAACTGTTGGAGATTGCTTGAATCTGCATTTACGTAGACTCAATTTCACGACTAGTCGTAAGTGTAGAAGGAGTCGAATGGCCAACAAAATGTGCTGAGGCAAGTGTTTAATGAAAACAATAAATATCAGTGAGTCAACTTTCACAAATATCAGGGAGAGAAGATGCACTCAACTTTTAGAACTAACTCCATTTAGAAGGATATCAAATAGTTTAATTTTATCATTCCAAACTATTCTCCACTTAGCAATAAACAACTACCTGTTACCTCAATAAGAACAGGTAAATGTTTGGAATTGCTTATGTCACTCGATGATATTCTAGCTTCGAAACTCTTGTTTTAAATACTGTAGGGACGACATATTTTGTACTTCTATTTTTGCAATAGATGATAAAAGCTGTTGATTAAACAAGAACGCAAGCAATTTACAGTATTATCTCTTGCAAAGCTACTGATAGAAACAAAACGAATTTCGGACAAATACTACGGGAGACAAACAAGTTATGATCACTATCTCTCCAGCTGCATCATCTGTCCCTCTACATCCACTAAATATGCTTGACAGAAGAAAATGTAGAATTGAGCGTTTCAGTAGAAGAATATTTTTCATTGTTTTGAATTGAACACATAAAAAATGGTTTCTTCGTGCCTATTATTGGATTTCGCCTTGAAACAATACTTGACTAGCTCATTTCAACTCTCCAAACTTCAAGTCGTAGTTCTGCGCTCCAAACTGACTGCTCAAACAGAATTGAGCTTATTCAATTTTTTTAAAAAGCAAGCTAAATAAACATAGCATATATATAATTTTATTGTAACTTTGAATTTAATTGGTTGAATTTTACAAACTATAGCTGAATAATCATTGTAAATGCTGGATGAGTGCCTCTTCCTTACTGGCAAAACATTTCTCGATTGAGCGAGAGTCCGAAAATAAATTAATCTACCCTCAATAACCACCTGCCATTCCAAGCCCCAAGGATGTCACCAATCAAATAAATATTTACCCTCCCCCGAGGAATTCTCTCCGATTGACGATAGTTTAATTACAATTTAGTCTCACCGCTTAACAATGCATTGGATCCCTTATGGTGACAAATCGGGAAGATTGAAAATTTCATAAGGCCTGCTTCTGTTTACGTCCACGGTCGCAAAGGGCAAACAGATCGGGTTCAGCAAATTGAACATTACAAGTCATTCGGAGAGCCGGGGTGCTTCGAGAATCTAAATTATGACACGATTTGAGATTGGGGGACCCCGGATTTAAAGTCTTCCCTGCATGACTTCTAACGTTTTGACCTTGGCCACTAGAATCTTTCCCAGAATTTTTTCACCTTTTAGATGTGATTATTCAGTCATTATTTGTGTGTTGTGGGGTAAAAGCAATACTAAAAAGTCTGAAATCTTGTGACGCTCAGAGGATTAATAGTTCTAAATTTTTACCCATTACAATCCATACATACATTTAAACTGACATAAAATTTTAAATACATTTATAACTGTTTGAGCTTCATATTTTTTAAACCTTCTTTTGATATTGCTTATCAGGAAATAGGAAAATGCTCTTTATTTTAAAAAAATAATAATCAATGCTTAAATAGTATTTTGATTGCGACTGCCAACTAAATTTCAAAACGTTTAGATATTAAAAATAAATTCAAGTGAGACAAAACATTTTATGAATGAAAACTTTTATTACCTGATATTAATTTATTATTACATACAAATGGATGGAAGAGCAGGCAATACTAAAGATATGAAACTACTGTTAGGTTTGATCCTAACTTTGTAATATTTCCTCTTCAGAAACCATTTACAGGCTGATTCTATTCAGAAAACATTTACAAGCTGTCCCCTGAAAGCATTTAAGTGAAAATGTTTTCAGGGGACAACTTATTGAGACTCTTCACAGTGAGCAGTTCTGAGACTATGAATATTTATCAATTTTGATTTCCCGTTTAAAATGGAAAAGCGACATTCTTACTTAATTGATTTTATTTATTTATCTCGCTTCCAGGAACTTTTAGACATATTATGGATACCCTAATTTCGTCGAATACTTTTCTTCAATTTTACGTTTTATAGTACGTTTCATTACTTCTGCGAAATTAATGTAAAATGTCGGTTGTGGGCTTTATTGTAAAACCTTTATTGTAATAGATGGCGGATCCACAGTACACACTTGGATAATTATATCAAATTAAAATTTTTCCCTTCTCAATCGTTTTAAATATTTTTGGAATGTGTTCCCCAGAATTTGGATGAATTACATGATCGCCGTGGTTCAGTGTGTTTGGCCACTGCACTAGCAACTTACGAGTCGTAGACGGCGTAGTTTCGATTCCTCATTGGGTGTACTTCTATCTTGTGTCAGTTTAACTTTCCTTGTGCTGTCCAAAAACTTGAAGTTACTGTGTCTTGTGTTTGGTGAAGCTTCGCCAAATATGGCGCTTGCGTCATAAAAACTAACCAAACCGTTTCAAAGAGTATTTAGTTCCCGCAGTTGTCTTGGAATGGCAAGTTTGAATTTTAGAAGCTTCTTTAACATACGCTCTATGAAGTTCAAATTTGTTTTGACTTCAAACTGAAGTTATATTCATTTCTCGAAATGAAAATTACAATTCATTTCAAGAATTTTTTGAAATGCTGATTTTCTAATAAGATACAATAGCCTGTTGTGCTGCTCCAGTGGGACGTTAATTAAATACCCTCCTACTTATCTAATAAGATACCTCTTATTAGAAAAGTGAATCGAGGACTACACCTCGTAATTTTGAACCACCGTCAGATGACGAGAGATGACCTGAGATGGCCTCTATTCTCCAAACTTCCACACCACGCCAAAGTGAGGACATTTGAGACCACGACATATTTAACATGCATCAGCCCCACGAACACGATGGTCTTTGGTTGGATCGAGTTTCGAACTCTCAACCCTCCGGTTAATAATCCGCTAGTCTTCCAACCGGGCTACCACGGCCCTTTGTAATAAGAGAATAAAAAGGGCAGCGAATGTAAAAACAGTGACTTCACATGTGACCAGTGCCTATGCTGGGAGATCGCCCCCCCATCATTATGTCTTTGGGTGCCCGTTAACGTGTAGTAATCATGTACGGGCACCCACCCAAACAAATTATGGAGCCTGGGCCACGAATACGGCAAAAAACAATACAGTGCTACATAAAATTAAGAAAATAATGCAATTCCTCACGGAAAAACATTGACATTATTAAAAGACAGCAAAGCACATAAAGAGTCAGTGCATGTAACCCAAAAGGGGCGAACAATCCATGAGTGATAGAAGTGAATGTGAACAATGCAAATACCGCATATAAGATTGTGCTAAGGAAAAATTGTAAATTATTGTGTTGTGCCTTTGTATACCTGTACTTACTGATGTAATGTAATATCTTTGGCTTATCTTTTAAATATTTTTGTACATTGATCTACAATTGAAATTTATGCAATTATGCTTTAAGGAATGAAGCCGAGACGTCTTGGCCACGGTGGTGACTTCGGTCACAGCTGTGACTGTCGCGTCTCCCAATAGGTGAATTCAGACTACTTTCCCGTAGGTGACCTAGACACCACTTAAACCTGATTCATGTCGGGAGGTAAGTGGTCACCTGCGGTGCCCATGCCCATGCCGAACTCTGAATGGCAGGCTTAAAAATTCAATGAAACTAAAACTATTGATAAACTTTGTGCAAAAATTAAAATGCCGCATGAGTGGTCCAAGCATTCACACCTCTGCTCTGGTTATAAATCATCCAATCCTCAATACTCTGTCCACACACCCTTCTGTTTCAAGCCCACTCGAAAAGGATTGAAGGAACATCACGTGATCTTCTGCCATTTCCTAGAGTCTCCTGGGACCGAGTTCTTAAATACGAACAATTTATTGACAGGGAATTAAAATGTGTTCTATGTTGTTCGGACAGCACCCGATGAAAGTTCGTAAAATCGCGAGGGTGGATAAAAAAGGGGTTAATTGTAACTTAGTCTTGTTAATTTAATTCTAGGGTAGCTTTGACATTTGACTCGAGTTAACCTCCAAGTGGTTTCAACGAGATATCTCGCCCGTCAAGATCAGACCAATTTTGCTAATGATGAGATATCTCGTCATCAAGATATTGTTGATTTTTTGATGATGGCGAGATCAAGATCTGGTCAGTTTTGATAATGATAGGTACCTCGTAGAGACAGTCACCAGGTGGGTTAAGAGTTGAAATGCCATGGTCTGCAAAATTTCAAATTTGACATAAAAATAGTTGTACATAAACAAGGAATGGTTAATGTTATGGCCATTGATGTTCCAATGAAACAGACGTTAGGTCACGTGGTCTTTGGATTCGATTTGGGCCGATTGGCTATCAAAGTGCCTACCAGTGTTTTTCGTCCAGCGGAGTAGCTAAGGAGCGATGGTCTCTGAGCGCAATATCTAAAAGGGTGGAATTCCAGAATTATGTATTAAAACGAAATGGAAATGGGAAAATTGTTTTGAACGTTTGTTCTTGCCACAGAAAAATTTTCCAGTACCATGAATGTGAAGTGAATGTGCTTCCCCTCACTCCATTTTCCAATGATGAATACAATTCGAAAAAGTCAATCCTCTCTTTCTCATGCCCTATGTCTTTCGATTCTTCATCTACCTCTAACGCATATTGTAATCAGAAAGGAGGTAGGTAGTAAGTAGGTAGTTGAATTTACGTCGCACTGGAGCAACAAACACAACAGGCTATCAGTGACGTTTCGGGACCAAAGGGAGCGAACCGAGGACAACACCTCGTAATTTTGAATCATGATCAGATCACGAGGTCAAAACCTAAGTCAGCATCCCACTCCAAACTACCACACCACGCCAACGTGAGGACGTTTCAGGTCATGACAGATTTAACGTGCATCAGCTCTTATGTACACGACGATCTTCGGTTGGATCAAGTTTCGAACTAGCAACCCTCCATTTGCTAATCCGTAACTCTACCAACTGGGCTTCCGCTGCCTTTATTCAGCAGAGAAGAGGCAAAGTATTTAAATTGTCTTCTCCCAAATGGTCAGAGGGAGGCTTTTCTTATTTCGTACAGGAGTTTTATTGGGTAGCTCAGTTGGGAAGAGTAACGAATTATCATCCGGGGTGTTGCGAGTTTGAATGCAATGAAAGTCCGTCAAGAAAGGGGGCTGGTGCACGTTAAATCTGTCGTTGCCTCAAATGTCCTCATGTTGGCGTGATGTGGAAGCTTGGAGAGTGGGGTGTCAACTCAGGTGTGACCTCGTGATTTGACCGTGTTTCAAAATTACGTGATATTTTCCTTGGATCTTTCCCTTCGTGATCCCGGACCACCAATAGCCAGTTGTGTAGCGACGTTAGTGCGACGTTAATTAAAATACCTGCACCTGGATACCTATTATTAGGAGCTATTAACTCAATCTTTTGCTAGTCTTTATGCATATTCAATAATTAATTGCACAGAATTAATATTGAATGCATTTATATATTAACAATAATATGTTTCGAATGAGTATATTTCATCCAAACTATCTTGATATTAAATACGTAAATTTTGTTTTGGTCAGTGTGGCATTAGACTTGTCTGCCTAGTCATGCTCCTCAATTAGCGCAGCTCAGGTATTGACCTCGTCATCTGACCGTGGTTCAAAATTACGAGGTGTTGTCCTCGGATCTTTCTCATCGAGGTTGATCCCGGATCTCCTCCAATAGTCTGTTATGTTGCTCAGTATGATACGTTAATTCACCTACCTACCTACATCTACTTACCTTCAATTAGTTCTACAATAGAATTCGCGCTTTCTTGAAATACCACGTGACCTCCGCACAGAGATCTTCAAACTGAGCGATCGAAAGAAATAGCAGGAAGCTGCAAGTATTTGCTCCATCTCTTTCATTTCAAGATCAATGAGTAAAGTGTCAAATTACCGGACATTCCGAACAGGTGTTTCTCTCCATCGTCTAACGCAGTACATAACAACGTATATATACGATTTTAGCGGGGAAAAGGCTTCCCATTTGCGTATCTTCATTTAGACATTTCTACATATCTGCATTTAGACATATTTACAAAGACATTTTAAAAATGTTATTGAGAACCAAAACCTCTGAGTTTGGCCGCGAGTTTGCAATTCCGGGTTGAAAACTCGCTGGTCTGGGTTCCTTGTAACCCCCAATCCCAAACTTTAGTCACAATGTCTGATTTGATGATGTCTTTTCAGATCGCCGATGCCCTCTTACAGCGAGCCAATACCATCCGTTATTCTCAGGACAACGCTGTGAACAAGGAAGAGTGGTTGATGGAAGGTTTGATTGACTTGGCCAGGGCTGTCCGCGCCAGCTCAAAAGCAGACAATTCTGTCGTGGACCTTTCAGATAAAGGTGAGAGTTGAATACATATGAATGGATATATACTGATACGCGGTACGCTTTGTTGTTCAATACTGTAAAGCATGCAAATGACACCAGAGTATAATATTACAATGATATACACGATAATATACTAATATTACTACGCAAGGAATATACTATATCCATGCAGCCGTGTGGAACAGTTTGAGTAACATGATTGTCTATATTCCTCCTATATTAACAGGCTCTAATTACAGGTATCCTATTCTGACTAAATATTTGTGTCCTACGGGCTTTAAGAATCCAATTATAATAAACATAGTTATCAGGGGTTAAAAACAGTGGTTCTCACTGTCCACATGTCATGCGAATGGTCATGGGAAGTATTTTGATGGGTCAGAATACTTTCTATGGCCAATAGTTTCGTTAGCTAATTAATATACATTATTATAGTTTTAGCTCTCAAATTGTACAACCATTTTTTACTTTTTTCTATACGATGTAGGGTTGATTGATTTTTTATCACCCAAAGGCCACATCTGGCCAAGTTGCCCCCAATTTTTTTCAGTCAAGTAAATGAAAGTATCCGCACAAGGAAAGTTTTACTGATACATTTGGAGAGGGAAATACACCTAGGGTAGTTACTGGAATTGAACCCCTACACCACCTATAGCTCACAGGCTGACAGAGTGGCGAAGTGGGCATACCCAATGAGCCACAGCAGTCCTATAGCCTAAACTCTAATAGTCCTACTTTTTTCGGCCTTAGAAAGAACTTATGCTCTGAAAAAAATATTAAGGTTGGGTGTAAATTATTTTTTATAAAATTAAAAAAGTAAATCATGTTCAGATGAATACATCAACATACTATCTCAGAGACCGATTATGCCACACTGTTGAGGATTAAAATTATGGTTATTTTTTGCTTTTAATAACTCGAATCATAATTCAGTCTAAGGTGTAGAAATATAGACATCTCCCGCAATGACTTTGAAACAGAGGTTAAGAACATAATGTACCATAAGAATAAAAACGAGAATAGTTAAAAGATCCTCTAGGAAACTTCCTATTCCTTTCTTAATATATATATAATTCTGAGATATACAAGGTCTTCACCGAACTTAAAATATCAGGGGATAATTAATGTGTTATTGTGGGCCTGATATACTAATTGCAGGCTGTCGCGTTAGTATGCTCTACGAATACTTAGGAAATAAAATTTCAAAATAGATTGCTGTGTATCTAATTATATCTTATTACTCTTTTATAATAATCACTAGACGATTTATGGGCGACTTTTATAAGTTGCTTAATGACTTGCAATTAACATAAATTGATGAAGGGTAAAGGATTACTAAAGCTAATTACACATTGGTCTAATATTATCTAAACTTATTGTAAAGTTTACACAATAATTTATCATAAAATGTAGTTAATATTTATTTCCATTCGGGTGTGTAGCTATACATTTACTTTTGAGTTTATACCGATATTTTTGTTATGAAATTTTCATACTTCTACAGTCATAGAAGGTTATGTGCTCCTGCTTTCTAAGTCAAGTCACACATTGGTCAAACATCAGTCCTGCGACACTAAATAGACTGAAATACGCATGCGTACCGGAGAGTGTTTGGTACAGAAACGGAGCACGTATGTGTATGTCAGATGTTTTGTTGCATGTCTGATCAATATATGACTTGCCTTAGAGAGCAGGAAAATTTGTTTATATTTGAGTGTTGCACAGTGGGATAGAAGACATCATCTAAGAATTCCGAAAGAAAGAAAACACAAAATCGATTCAACTAGATTAAAATTAATTTTATACAACAATTCCGATTGTCAAGCTTTTTAACCCGTACTCTACTTAAACGTTATTACGAACATTATGTCCTAATTTAATAAGTCCAGGTAACAAAAAAGAAGTGTAGAACGTTAAACCACAAACCTAAAATAAATATGGCCCTTGTGTGTGCACCATAAAACCCGAAAGCAATCAACCGAATATTTTCCTTTTTACCCTCACAAGTTTTGTAATCACACTATTTCAGGATTTGAGTTTTAAGAAATATAAGATATGAATACAGTCGAGTCCCGATAATCCGAGTTGATCGGGACCGACACCAACTCGGATTACTGAAAACTCGGATTATGCGGACTACATAATAAAATCGAAGTTCGTCTTTTAACATCTAACGAAACACACGTGTTTCCTTTTTCCGCTCATTCTCCTCACAAACTTATCGTCTTCTATGAGTTCTCGAACTAGAATGATACACTACGGTTGTGTCCTCGGGGTTTTTCTCGTGACGGTAGCACAGTACTCCGTTTTTTTTTTTTTTTTGGGGGGGGGGTGACACCCCTCAGAACAAAATGGACTAGCCCGAACCAGAATGGCAAATGGAGAAGAAAAGCGAAAATTCCAAGAAAAACTGACCGCCGGCTCAACAGGCCGATGACAAATTTTAAGCGCACTTGCGAGAGGGAAAAAAATACATTATTTAAGCTACCTCGGATTAAGCGGTGCTCGGATTAACAGGATTCGGATTAGCGGGACTACTGTAGTTCGAAGTACGATATTTAGTCACAAAATTTCGATTTTAATTTTGTCTACGCGTCATCATGAATTATTTTTCTGCCTCTTTCATCTCAATATGATAGATTTCCAGTTGTTGTTTACGCTTATTATGGAGGAAACGAATGACCCTTCCAAATGATTTCGACAAGATATCTCGTCCATCAAGATCTATCCAATTTTGCAAATTGCCAGATAACTCGTCATCAATATATTGTCGATTTGTTTATGATGACAAGATCAATATCTGGTTTAATTTTGTTCTAATGACGATATATCGCGTCCATCAAGATCTTGTCAGTTTTGCTAATGACGAAATACCTCGTCGAAGAAAATCACCAGGACGATTAAATGAAAGAAATATTCATATATATTTGTCATAAATCTTTGTATTCATCTGTATTTTTAGGGAATAAAACTTTTTATCTTGGTAAGAAACTTTCACTACCTTAAAAAGGCATTGTATATCAAACATGGAATACAATATTATATGGAATTTCAAGATAGTCATTATATACTCCCTTCGGCATTCAGAAATGTGCAGTATAGTAATCGACTTTATGCATAGTGTTTCGAGTGAAAACTAACAAAACTTTTCTCTGTAGGTAACAAGAACGAACTCTTCGAGACTCTTGGGGACGCTTCACCAACCCGGCTGAAAATCCCCAATCGCATTCCTGGAGCAGAGAACGTTCGAAGGTGGTACTATAGGCTGAAATTCCCCTGGAGTGGAGATCTCAACTGCATCAACATCAGGGCATGGAAGCGAATACAACTCTTCGACCAGAAGCGGTTAGAAAACAGGATGGAAAGCTTCCTCAGTAGAAAACGCTGGAATCTGCGCAATGGTACACAAGAAAACTATATCACTGCCTTCAAAAATAGAATATTTCCAATGCTTGTTTCATCAAATCCTCCATAAAAATACACAAAGCAAGAAATTATTAAACTGTCTGAACTAATTTATTTCGAAACAAAATAAAATAATATACACATCATCTGTATCTATTTTTTGCTTGCATTTATTTATCAATTTCACAATTCATTTATTCTTCTACGTCTAGCTGCCTTTATTTTCCCCTTTCTTTGTGAGTATCTTAATTTGAAACAACTTCCCCTACACCATCATTTTTCTTTTCAAATTCTTTTCATGCTCATTTTTGTTTCCTATTCTTCAATTTTTCCATCTAATGCTTGATAAGATTCTTTTTATGATACATTGTTTCGTCTCTACCATACTTTTTCTGTAATAAGTTTACTGATACATCTTCTGTACAAGAGAAAAAGTGGTGTGTAATAAAAATACTGCGAAGTTTGTATGAGAGAGGAGAAAAGTAAAAAGCATGAAAAATAATTTTTGCTCGCCAAATAGCATCACGAAGTTTTATTTTTGATATTCGGAGCTTGTGAATATATATATATATATAAAATGCTAAAAATAGCCTTGAGAAAAGATAGCTCAAAACTGCAATGACATCTTTTTATGTCCCTTGTTCTTTTATGAATAATGCTATGCACACTTTACAGCTTTCCACTACTGCGGTGTTCGGCCCAGTATTGTTTAAAATATTGACCATCCAAAAATGAAAAGTGTACAATATGGTCACGCTCGAAAACATCCTAGTGTATCATACATCGATTGAAGTATGGATGCAGCAGGAATCCATCTGTGTCCATATCTTATTAAGAATTCACCGTTTAGCGTAATAAAATATCACCTACGTGTTGGGGAAAAACGATAATTCGTTGCGAAAGGAACATTTTTATTCCAAATGATAAATGCTGCAGTGCGGTATGGGATCTAGAGTTATCGAAGCAACAAGACACAATGTTTATTGACCTGGGCTTATCGAAAAAAGTATTCAAACAAAGCAATACATAAATGTCATATTCATTCGTACATTTGCCATAACTTTACACAAATACGATTTACTTTTGTGGTTTAACTAAGTGGAATGATGAATGATATTGGTAGAGATCTTTACAGTGACTGGCCATGTAGTTAGCATAAGCTTCTTTGGATGATAAATTCTTTACGGGGACTACCATATAGTTAACATAACTGTGTTTGGATAAATAGACGGTTTCGAAGTTCTTGGGGCTTCTTTTATTTCCAACTATTGAGTCAAAAGTGTGCGATTGTTGTATAGGATTCACTTCTCCTTAACTGTAACAATGCGTTGGTGAATTTTTTCGAGGTTGCATCTGTTTGGAAGAGAATAGCACACTTAGAATGCCTTTGTCTTGTTCTGTTCGTTGAATTCGTGTTGCACCCACTAATGTAGCTTTAATATCTTTATTATTAAGCTAAGGTAGAAAATCGCCGCTTCACATTAATGTGTGAAAAAATCATCGACCTTGTAATAAAATAGACGGAGCATGTGCACGGAGCTTCATGTTATTTCTTCCCGCCGCTCGGTTTGGAGATCTGTCACGTGGTTGTGGGGAAAAGCATGAATCCTAAATCATTGATTGGTTAAAGTGATTATCCACCGTGATCAAAAACACTAATCTGCGCTTCGATAGCCATTCTGCTAAGTCGATCCGTAACCGACGTGATTTAACCTTCAGAGATATTACGACAGCGACTCCGCCCACATGCTCCGTCTATTTCATTAGAAGGTCGATGGAAGAATTGTCTATTTATCATTCGCCATTTGTAAATAAATAAATGCTTAATTGTATATTGTAATTAGCAAATTTGAAGATTTCTATAGAATTTTAGTCCGTTCAAAGTATTCAATATTAATGCTAATAATGAAAATTAGAGGGGATTATAAGGTGAAATTTCTTCTTTTGAGTTAAAAATAATTGCAATATAACTTTACAAAATGCTACAAAGTTACATAAAAGGGAAGACTTAATTTGGGGTGGTTTAAAACTTATTTTTAAAAATACCGTTAGTAGTATACGGGTGCCTATAGGCGGCGGAAGTGACGTCATACCACGTGACCGGAAGTGGGCGGGGCCGTGACGTCATACCACGTGACCGGAAGTGGGCGGGCCAAGTGACGTCATACCACGTGACCGGAAGTGGGCGTGTCTGAATGACGTGACGTATTGTTTGTTTACATTTTGGACTTGGAATTTTTTTTGTCTTCGTGCAGGCGTTGAGTTGTTTCAAGATGGCGTCGTTTCGTTGCCATGGTGATGAATCACTCGCGTAGTGCCATCTGGTGGAGATATTCGAAACCCTATTATTTTTAATTAAAAAGCAATTTCGCGAATTCGAACCCGGGACCATGGGATCCGAGGTCAAGTGCGCTATCCGTTAGGCTGTAAGAGAGTTAACTTAAGATGGTGAATTAATGTAGTGTTTATTTCTCTTTCTTTTGGACTTGTATTTTTTCTTAGTATTAGGAATGGGTTATTTTTAGAAAATGGTTTGAATAATTGCATTGGGGTTTTAATAAATGATTTTACAAAATGACTTATGGCGCCATCTAGTGATTTTAAAAGTAATTAATCTAAGGAACGAATTGATTTCTTAATGCTTTTACTTTATTCATCACCAGTGACGTCAGTGTGTTTACGTTTGGGACTTGGATTTTTTTTTCCTTTTGAGATTTTTCGATGTGACGTCACGATTATGTCCATCGAGCAAGTCTGAACTTGAAAAAGTCTACTCACAATTCTTTATGTTATGAGTATGGTAAATTGTTTACAGATCGTGAAGACTGGGCATACTTCCGTCGATTGGAAAACGAATTAACGTATTAAAAAAAGACGAAATTTAGAAATTTTAGGTCAAAAATATACTGTGCCTTGTCAACTTGTAGCATACGAAGACGAAGGAATAAGCTATACTTTTAGTGGGTCTTCTATTGCAGCCAAGCCTTGATCTCCTTAAGTATTGGAAATAAAGGGAGAAATGGAGCGAATAATTGGTGCAAGATTTAATTTTGAGTTGGTGAACCGTTATAAAGATGGTAAGGACTGCATAGTTGCCCATAAAAACAACGAGAAGGACTTGGAACTTTATGCACCCATAGCGTCTGTTTCATTTGGGCAGAAAAGACAATTTGTGTTTTCTAACTACAATTGTTTAAAAATTGTTCTGGAAAATGGAAGTTTGCTTGGAATGAAGTATCCAACAAACCAATTTTGGTTTCACAAGTTTCGTAAAATTCTAGCGTAAATAAGCAATAATCCACTTATGTGCCCCCGAACTAGAACTCAGTGTCGTACACTAGACGATATTTGGACAACGTTGCAATTGATCTTTGCCTTTCAGAATAGTATTTTTATAAATGCTTACATCTTGTTGTTTTTAAATAAATTTTTTAGCGTGTCTTACCACATATACTGTATTTTGGATTATTTGGGTTTTTTTATTACATGGTTTTATAAATTTTCTTTTAAAATGCAAGATCTGAAATGAAATTTTTCTTTGCTATATAGATTTATGTTTTTTTTTTTTAAGTTAGATGTTTTTACTCAAAAATTAATTATACATTAGATGCTATAAC
This sequence comes from Meta bourneti, assembly GCA_933210815.1. Lineage (NCBI taxonomy): Eukaryota > Metazoa > Arthropoda > Arachnida > Araneae > Tetragnathidae > Meta > Meta bourneti. The sequence continues at coordinate 49,141,630 of OW119929.1, read as the reverse complement.
ACCTATTTTATAGCAGAAATTTTGTTTTGAATAATATACACTTAAGTAAGAGTAAAATTTTTGAAACTTTACAAGACAAATACTATGAATATGTTTTCTTGTACATTTGAAGAAGTTATAATAGTATAAAAAAACCATTTATTCTATAAATCTAAATTAAATGTTATTTTTTAATTAATCTTTCCTTGCATATTATTTTTACTTTGAATAAATCTTCATAAATTTTAGTGATTTAATTTATATTATATAGATTTACAAACCTGTTTTTAGATGAAATATAAGGATTTAATATTTTAAAAATTAATGTTTTTACTTAAAATTAATTATATATTAAATACTATTACACATATTTTTAGTGTTGAAGATTTTTAGAAAACATTTTACAATTGAAACATATACATTAAATATTATGACAAACACTTAAATGCAGATCCATAAGGGAATATTGGAAATCTTTTTAATGCTTACACCTTTTCTATTCTAAATAAACTTTTGCTTGTCTTACCACATACACTGTATTTTGGATTATTTGGTTTTTTTTTTATTACATGGTCTTATAAATTTTCTTTTTAAAATGCAAGATCTGAAATGAAGTTTTCCTTGATTTTAAGATTTATGTTTTACTCAAAAATTAATTATACATTAGATGCTATAGCACATATTTTATTGCAGAATTTTTTAATATTATACACATAAGTGAGCGTAAAATTTTTGAAACTTTACAAGACCCATATTATGAACATGTTTCCTTACACATTTGAAGTAGTGAAAAATAGTATTAAAACCCTTTATCCTGTAAAATATAAATTAAATATTATTTTTAATTAATTTTTCCTTCCATATTATTGTTTACTTTAAATAAATTTTCATTCATTTTATTGATTTTATTTATATTATAAAGATTTACAAACTGTTTTTAACGAAATTTTCTTTGATATAGGGATTTATATTTTAAAAGTTAGATGTTTTTTACACAAAAAGTAATTGATTATATATCAAATACTATTGCACGTATTATAACATTGAAGATTTTTAGAAAGCGTTTAACAATTGAAATATATACTTTAAATATTATTACAAACATTTAAATGCAATTTGCTTTTTATTTTTTAATTTTACAATTGAGACATTTTTAAAACTTTGGTTCTTAAAGTGCGTTTTATGCATAGTAAAAAAATTATTATAAAAACCTGTAAGAGTAAAAAGAATTTTATGCATTAATTTGAAACTTTACAAGACCCATACCATGTTTCCTTGCACATTTGAAGTAGTGAAATATAGAATTAAAAACCATTTGTCCTTGAAGATCTAAATTAAAAGTTCTTTTTCTTTAATGCTTTTGCAAACCACACATTTTACTAAATATGAACTTCCTTTTATTTATTTGAAATCCTTATGCACATCGTACAATTTAAATTGCACAGCAAAATACCAATACTGTACGAAGCTATGAAGTATTTTACAAGATACTTTGTACTGTTTTCTTAATTTTAAGTGTTCTACATTGCTATATTAAATGGATAGTAAGTGGGTTTTCTGTTTTTGAAAATAATGTGTGCACATCTGTGCTGCTAAGCAAATTAACTTTTGCCCTTTTCTTGATATTTAATGCATAATCTAAATATTTACTCACACCGCTGATAGTTTTACCCATGAGTAAAATTAAATAATAACTGAAAATGTTAAGTATTAATGTGAATTTTAAAATGAACAAAAATTATTGAAATAATGGATTAAATCTGAATTCTATGTATTCTTAAAACAATCTCTGCAAATCCAGCAGACAATTCTTAAACAGATTGAAGGAAGCCACATGGAAACAAAGTAAATTAGAACACTTTTTAATAGTAAAAACATTATGATTAATATTTTTACAAAAATAATACATTGCAGTAAAAAAAGAACTTATTTTTACATACTTACATTTTTTTAAGAGACTTATTTCCGACAAGCCAATTATTCAATGCCATCACCTCAGCTATGGGGCAATGCAAATTATTTTTGTGATGACCACATTATAGTTTTTGGATATCTTTGTTGCTACTTAGAGCACAAAATGCATCGAATTTGGGAAACCCATATTGTTCTAAGTTGATATTCGGAATATTCAATGCATCTAAGCGTTTCTTTTCCACACAACCACCTTTGTAAGCAATTAGGTACTGAGTGACCCTCTTGGTCTGCTCGTAATATTCTAAAAGCTTAGAGTCTAGATTTTCTAAGGGAGCACAATTTGCTATGTCATGGGACAGAAATGAAGTGCACATACGTAATTTTTAACATATCACACAGTTGTACGATCTTTGGCACTCAGTTTATGCTTAGACGATAAGTTAAAACGAATACTTGAAGCTACTTGCGATTTTTACAGCGATGTATGCGTATTTACGTACTAAGAAACTTTATTGAATCTGAAATCCATCAAAATCCACAATTGCACAAATATTAATCATTGCTATTGAAAAGTGTTAGCTGTTCTTGGAAAAATAATTATAAACTGGAGGCCACGAAGAACTGGACTATATAACACCATACACTTACTAATCAGTAAAGTTAAAATTTATCTTTTGCGTTCCATAGTTACTCACAAAAGATAAGACTAAGTAAAGAATGTACATACTCAGAAAACATGTGTTTGTGATAATGCGCGAAATAAAATTTTGTGTTGTAATACAAGATTTTAACGAAAGGATATACTTAAAAATGTGCGTGTGATTTTTTTTTACTCTACCACGTTTATGCGCTGAATGCAATTCAATTCTACGACTAAACTTGAGCAAGAAAAAAAATATAACCAAATATAATTTATAAGAGAAACGTATTTTGACTCTTTAAAATGAGAACTTTAAAGTATACTGAATTCTCTTGATTCTGCAGTTTTATTTTTTCTAAAATTACATCAACAAATTGAATTATTTTATTTGTGTGCACACACAAGTCTTTGCCTCTATTGAAAGGAAATTAGTTTCTTTGACAAGTATCAGATTTTTAAAAATTGATTCAGAGAAGAACCTTTTTTCATGGGATTTAACTCAATCTGCTCCATAATTTTACCCTTAAGAGTAATAGAGCATATTATAGTTTTAAGGAAAATGAATAACCATTATGCAAATTTGAAGCCAAAAGTTCCAAGCATGTCTATGCGCCTATCTACGTTTAGAGATTGACCAACGCACAGACGTTGACATTAGGGACCTAGCCGAAAACGGATCGTATTATACCGGTGTCTTGGACGTGATCAGGTGCTATTGGCGAAGGGCTTGAAAATTGGTAAAAAGATGTAGTGAGACACAAACACAAAGTTTTATCCAAAATGTTTGGTAGCCCATAGATGAAATTGTACAGGTGCTGGATGAAATCAACAATACCAATGGTTTTATAAAAAAAAAACGATGTATAGCTTTACCCCTTAGACAACGACAAGGACGAACGACTTTGTAAAATTTGCAAGGAATCGGAAAATGAATGCTACTTTACAGCCTTGCGGTCATCTGGTGACATGCATGAGATGTACGAAGAGTCTTTCAACGTGTCCTATGTATCGAACCAATATTTTACATAAAATTAAAACGTACATTTGTTACTAAACTCTATTTATTAGTACATGTAGTAGATGCAATTTCAAGTGATATACTGAACATGGTGAGGAAGAAAATCCAATTGTAAAAGGGTGGTATTGAGTTGAAAGTTATTAAATTGGCAAAAGTGCTTCAGTAAGAAGATTAGTAAGGAAGTTTGAGACTCTAAAACCCTAAAACTCTTTATTAAGGAAAAAAATCGTGTAGGAAAGACTTATACACCCTTATAAATATATTGACTATTTTAATTATTAGTCGTTTGTTCATTATATGTTAAACCTATTTACTAAAGAATTTTAAAGGGTGCCTTAAACAGGAGTTAAGCTTTGCTTTAGGAAAGATGTGTAAATGTACTCTGTAATGCAAGAAAGAATGCTTGAATTAAATATTCATTTTGAGTGTTTCCTTCTTGTAGTGGGGGCTTATTAATAGTACTTTTGTTAGAGCATTTTAAAATATTTCACACTTTAAAATAATTATTTATATTTATTTTTTATTAATTTTTAAAATTTTTTAACTTTACTGCTTAACTTTTTTATTGTTACTGTTTAACTTTATTATACTGCTTAACTTTTTTACTGTTTAACTTTTTAAGTTTAACTTTATTATACTGCTTAACTTTTTTACTGTTTAACTTTTTAAGTTTAACTTTTTTTACTGTTTAACTTTTTTACTGTTTAACTTTTTCTCTTTAACATTTTTTTTTTTTTTACTGTTTAAATTTTTTTTTCCTGTTTAACTTTTTTCACTGTTTAATTTTTCCTGTTTAACTTTTTATTGGTTAATTTTTTCTATTTAACTTTTTATACTGTTTAACTTTTTTAATTGGTTTTTAATGCTTAATGTTTTCCTACTATAAAAATAGGTCTAAGATTATTCAGGATGTTTCGAAAATTCTTGTGAAAATGAATGTTTTCTGAAAAGAATGCCTGGATTACAAATATAGTAATTTTAGATAAAATATCATTTGCATGTATATCTATGTCCTATTTCTCCTTGGGTTCATTACTCGAAACTTAGGTAAAATATATTTTGATTTAGAAAAGTGCAGTAACAATAAAAAAGTTAAGCAGTAAAGTTAAAAAGTTTTAAAAATTAATAAAAAATAAATATAATTAATCATTTTAAAGTGTGAAATATTTTAAAATGCTCTAACAAAAGTACTATTAATAAGCCCCCACTACAAGAAGGAAACACTCAAAATGAATATTTAATTCAAGCATTCTTTCTTGCATTACAGAGTACATTTACACATCTTTCCTAAAGCAAAGCTTAACTCCTGTTTAAGGCACCCTTTAAAATTCTTTAGTAAATAGGTTTAACATATAATGAACAAACGACTAATAATTAAAATAGTCAATATATTTATAAGGGTGTATAAGTCTTTCCTACACGATTTTTTTCCTTAATAAAGAGTTTTAGGGTTTTAGAGTCTCAAACTTCCTTACTAATCTTCTTACTGAAGCACTTTTGCCAATTTAATAACTTTCAACTCAATACCACCCTTTTACAATTGGATTTTCTTCCTCACCATGTTCAGTATATCACTTGAAATTGCATCTACTACATGTACTAATAAATAGAGTTTAGTAACAAATGTACGTTTTAATTTTATGTAAAATATTGGTTCGATACATAGGACACGTTGAAAGACTCTTCGTACATCTCATGCATGTCACCAGATGACCGCAAGGCTGTAAAGTAGCATTCATTTTCCGATTCCTTGCAAATTTTACAAAGTCGTTCGTCCTTGTCGTTGTCTAAGGGGTAAAGCTATACATCGTTTTTTTTTTATAAAACCATTGGTATTGTTGATTTCATCCAGCACCTGTACAATTTCATCTATGGGCTACCAAACATTTTGGATAAAACTTTGTGTTTGTGTCTCACTACATCTTTTTACCAATTTTCAAGCCCTTCGCCAATAGCACCTGATCACGTCCAAGACACCGGTATAATACGATCCGTTTTCGGCTAGGTCCCTAATGTCAACGTCTGTGCGTTGGTCAATCTCTAAACGTAGATAGGCGCATAGACATGCTTGGAACTTTTGGCTTCAAATTTGCATAATGGTTATTCATTTTCCTTAAAACTATAATATGCTCTATTACTCTTAAGGGTAAAATTATGGAGCAGATTGAGTTAAATCCCATGAAAAAAGGTTCTTCTCTGAATCAATTTTTAAAAATCTGATACTTGTCAAAGAAACTAGTTTCCTTTCAATATAGGCAAAGACTTGTGTGTGCACACAAATAAAATAATTCAATTTGTTGATGTAATTTTAGAAAAAATAAAACTGCAGAATCAAGAGAATTCAGTATACTTTAAAGTTCTCATTTTAAAGAGTCAAAATACGTTTCTCTTATAAATTATATTTGGTTATATTTTTTTTCTTGCTCAAGTTTAGTCGTAGAATTGAATTGCATTCAGCGCATAAACGTGGTAGAGTAAAAAAAAATCACACGCACATTTTTAAGTATATCCTTTCGTTAAAATCTTGTATTACAACACAAAATTTTATTTCGCGCATTATCACAAACACATGTTTTCTGAGTATGTACATTCTTTACTTAGTCTTATCTTTTGTGAGTAACTATGGAACGCAAAAGATAAATTTTAACTTTACTGATTAGTAAGTGTATGGTGTTATATAGTCCAGTTCTTCGTGGCCTCCAGTTTATAATTATTTTTCCAAGAACAGCTAACACTTTTCAATAGCAATGATTAATATTTGTGCAATTGTGGATTTTGATGGATTTCAGATTCAATAAAGTTTCTTAGTACGTAAATACGCATACATCGCTGTAAAAATCGCAAGTAGCTTCAAGTATTCGTTTTAACTTATCGTCTAAGCATAAACTGAGTGCCAAAGATCGTACAACTGTGTGATATGTTAAAAATTACGTATGTGCACTTCATTTCTGTCCCATGACATAGCAAATTGTGCTCCCTTAGAAAATCTAGACTCTAAGCTTTTAGAATATTACGAGCAGACCAAGAGGGTCACTCAGTACCTAATTGCTTACAAAGGTGGTTGTGTGGAAAAGAAACGCTTAGATGCATTGAATATTCCGAATATCAACTTAGAACAATATGGGTTTCCCAAATTCGATGCATTTTGTGCTCTAAGTAGCAACAAAGATATCCAAAAACTATAATGTGGTCATCACAAAAATAATTTGCATTGCCCCATAGCTGAGGTGATGGCATTGAATAATTGGCTTGTCGGAAATAAGTCTCTTAAAAAAATGTAAGTATGTAAAAATAAGTTCTTTTTTTACTGCAATGTATTATTTTTGTAAAAATATTAATCATAATGTTTTTACTATTAAAAAGTGTTCTAATTTACTTTGTTTCCATGTGGCTTCCTTCAATCTGTTTAAGAATTGTCTGCTGGATTTGCAGAGATTGTTTTAAGAATACATAGAATTCAGATTTAATCCATTATTTCAATAATTTTTGTTCATTTTAAAATTCACATTAATACTTAACATTTTCAGTTATTATTTAATTTTACTCATGGGTAAAACTATCAGCGGTGTGAGTAAATATTTAGATTATGCATTAAATATCAAGAAAAGGGCAAAAGTTAATTTGCTTAGCAGCACAGATGTGCACACATTATTTTCAAAAACAGAAAACCCACTTACTATCCATTTAATATAGCAATGTAGAACACTTAAAATTAAGAAAACAGTACAAAGTATCTTGTAAAATACTTCATAGCTTCGTACAGTATTGGTATTTTGCTGTGCAATTTAAATTGTACGATGTGCATAAGGATTTCAAATAAATAAAAGGAAGTTCATATTTAGTAAAATGTGTGGTTTGCAAAAGCATTAAAGAAAAAGAACTTTTAATTTAGATCTTCAAGGACAAATGGTTTTTAATTCTATATTTCACTACTTCAAATGTGCAAGGAAACATGGTATGGGTCTTGTAAAGTTTCAAATTAATGCATAAAATTCTTTTTACTCTTACAGGTTTTTATAATAATTTTTTTACTATGCATAAAACGCACTTTAAGAACCAAAGTTTTAAAAATGTCTCAATTGTAAAATTAAAAAATAAAAAGCAAATTGCATTTAAATGTTTGTAATAATATTTAAAGTATATATTTCAATTGTTAAACGCTTTCTAAAAATCTTCAATGTTATAATACGTGCAATAGTATTTGATATATAATCAATTACTTTTTGTGTAAAAAACATCTAACTTTTAAAATATAAATCCCTATATCAAAGAAAATTTCGTTAAAAACAGTTTGTAAATCTTTATAATATAAATAAAATCAATAAAATGAATGAAAATTTATTTAAAGTAAACAATAATATGGAAGGAAAAATTAATTAAAAATAATATTTAATTTATATTTTACAGGATAAAGGGTTTTAATACTATTTTTCACTACTTCAAATGTGTAAGGAAACATGTTCATAATATGGGTCTTGTAAAGTTTCAAAAATTTTACGCTCACTTATGTGTATAATATTAAAAAAATTCTGCAATAAAATATGTGCTATAGCATCTAATGTATAATTAATTTTTGAGTAAAACATAAATCTTAAAATCAAGGAAAATTTCATTTCAGATCTTGCATTTTAAAAAGAAAATTTATAAGACCATGTAATAAAAAAAAAACCAAATAATCCAAAATACAGTGTATGTGGTAAGACAAGCAAAAGTTTATTTAGAATAGAAAAGGTGTAAGCATTAAAAAGATTTCCAATATTCCCTTATGGATCTGCATTTAAGTGTTTGTCATAATATTTAATGTATATGTTTCAATTGTAAAATGTTTTCTAAAAATCTTCAACATTAAAAATATGTGTAATAGTATTTAATATATAATTAATTTTAAGTAAAAACATTAATTTTTAAAATATTAAATCCTTATATTCCATCCAAAAACAGGTTTGTAAATCTATATAATATAAATTAAATCACTAAAATTTATGAAGATTTATTCAAAGTAAAAATAATATGCAAGGAAAGATTAATTAAAAAATAACATTTAATTTAGATTTATAGAATTGGTTTTTTATACTATTATAACTTCTTCAAATGTACAAGAAAACATATTCATAGTATTTGTCTTGTAAAGTTTCAAAAATTTTACTCTTACTTAAGTGTATATTATTCAAAACAAAATTTCTGCTATAAAATAGGTGTTATAGCATCTAATGTATAATTAATTTTTGAGTAAAAACATCTAACTTAAAAAAAAAAAACATAAATCTATATAGCAAAGAAAAATTTCATTTCAGATCTTGCATTTTAAAAGAAAATTTATAAAACCATGTAATAAAAAAACCCAAATAATCCAAAATACAGTATATGTGGTAAGACACGCTAAAAAATTTATTTAAAAACAACAAGATGTAAGCATTTATAAAAATACTATTCTGAAAGGCTAAGATCAATTGCAACGTTGTCCAAATATCGTCTAGTGTACGACACTAAGTTCTAGTTCGGGGGCACATAAGTGGTTTATCGCTGCTTTATATAAGAATTTTACGAAACGTTAAGTTTATTCTAGGGCATAATGCATTCCCACGGAGCAAGCTGTGAAACCAAAATTGGTTTGTTGGATACTTCATCACAAGCAAGCTTCCATTTTCCAGAACAATTTTTAAAGAATTGTAGTTCTTTCTAGAAAACACAAATTGCCTTTTCTGTCCAAATGAAACAGACGCTATGGGTGCATTAAGATCCAAGTCGTTGTCATTATGGGCACCCATACAGTCCTTACCATCTTTATAACGGTTCACCAACACAAAATTAAATCTTGTAAGGAAATGTACTGTGAGTAGGCTTTTTCAAGTTCAGACTTGGCTTTTTCAAGTTCAGACTTGCTCGATGGACATACTCGTGACGTCACATCGAAATTTCAGAAGGAAAAAAATCCAAGTCCCAAACGTAAACACACTGACGTCACTGGTCATGAATAAAGTAAAACCATTAAGAAATGAATTCGTTTCTTAGATTAATTACTTTTAAAATCACTAGATGGCGCCATAAGTCATTTTGAAAAAGCATTTATTAAAACCCCTATGCAATTATTCAAACCATTTTCTAAAAATAACCCATTCCTAATACTAAGAAAAAATACAAGTCCAAAAGAAAGAGAAATAAACACTACATTAATTCACCATCTTAAGTTAACTCTCTTACAGCCTAACGGATAGCGCACTTGACCTCGGATCCCATGGTCCCGGGTTCGAATTCGCGAAATTGCTTTTTAATTAAAAATAATAGGGTTTCGAATATCTCCACCAGATGGCACTACGCGAGTGATTCATCACCATGGCAACGAAACGACGCCATCTTGAAACAACTCAACGCCTGCACGAAGACAAAAAAAATTCCAAGTCCAAAATGTAAACAAACAATACGGCACGTCATTCAGACACGCCCACTTCCGGTCACGTGGTATGACGTCACTTGGCCCCGCCCACTTCCGGTCACGTGGTATGACGTCTCTTCCGCCGCCTATAGGCACCCGTATACTACCGTTGCCACCGAGATAACAAGGCCAGACCGCTGTGACGTTTCGATCACGTGACTCGCTTACTAGTAGTCATAACAAACATCGCCGCATGGCCGGCTACTTGTGGATTACCTTTAATGTAGCGTAAGAAATTAGGGTTTTTTATACTATTTTACCGGAAAGCAAGTGCAGCTGCAGTTAAATATTGTTATATAGCATTTGTGGAACATTACAGTGTCAAGGTGTTAAAGGCTTTCGTCAAACAACACGTTTAACGTGTGTCCAGACCGATTTCTTTAGGCTTAACCACGAGGATATCCAAAATGCCCTTTAGATGCTGTGTACCTACTTGCTCTGGAAATTATAGATATGGTGATGCACCAAAAGTGGCGGTTCTCTCCTTTCCAGAGGATAGAAATATTAGAAAAAGATGGCTCAGGGCGATTCCACGAGCCGACTTTACACCATCAAAACGCAGCAAAGTCTGCGAACTTCATTTTCAAAACGATGATATCGTCCGGAATGTATCGAAATTCAACAAAAAAACTGGTGAGTGTTCTACCTTTTCCATGAAACGTCTCCGTTTAAAAGTTGGTACTATACCAAGTATATTTCCGAATTGCCCTAAATATCTCTCGAAAACTTGTCCCACCGTTCGTAAAAGCAGGGAAGATAAAATTCGTGAAACTGATGAATCCAATTTATTGAGAGCTATCAACGAAAGCAAATCTGAGTTCATTGCTCATCATGAATCTATTTCTTTTCAAAATTTTAATAGGCTACTAGAAATTCTGGATTCATTACCCCATAAACAAAATTGGTTTAAACTAATGGAGGAGTCAAAAGTTACTTTTTTCAAAATTTGTTTTAATCCAGGACCTGCAACAAATTACACTGTTGTAATACATTCAAATCTGAATGGAAACATTTATATGGCCAAGAAATTTCTGTTAGATAACAATCATATCAAAACACCCTGTCACGTTAATAATTTGGAAGTTATTGAAAATTGTTTGGATTTTATAAATGAAATATCAAGGAAAAATTCTTCAGCCAACTATGATAATAATCGCTTCAATTGCTTTTACAGTTCAATTGCTTTGATTTCCCATTTTTATAGATTTAATGATGAAGAAAACATTAATTGGATTTCTTTAGACTATGAGAAAGGGTTTTTTTTTCTTTTTGATTTATGGTCGTATTTGAGAAACTATGATACTGGGCGGTATTAAGCTTGATTGACGTGTGTATTTTAGTTAATAAAAGTCATAAGCTAGTTTTTCGCTATTTTTAAATTGAATTTACGATATAATTTTGGCTGGTTTTTTAATAAGTTATTGCTTTTACTATTTACGCACACTCTCTGTTATCGTTTGTAAATAAGGAAGAAAGACGCGGGGGTGTGGAAGTTTCATTCTGAGATTATCATAGTTTTGACTACGGAAAAACCATATTTACAAACTGCTATAATAATTTACAATAACGTATAACAATATTTTCCTGTGGTCTCGACGTATATAGAATATATTATGTATCGTTGTAGACAGATTTCACTGTATTAGGCTTTGAATATTCCAATACGGCGGTGGTCGTTCGTATCTCACGTATGACTACTAGGGAGACTCCATGACGGCAGCGGTCAGGCCTTGTTATCTCGGTGGTAACGATACTACTACCGTTCCACAACATGAAAAGCTTATGGAAAGGTGATCTACAGTATAATGGTGTAAACATGCCGTTCATGTACACTTGAGAACAAAGAGAAAAACGTCTTTTGCGATAGTTACTTTATTCGGTAATCTCAAACCGAATCCACAATATCTATTGTCTAACGGAATGAAGATAGCTGATGTGCATAGCTATAAAAATTCAGAAATAAATGTCCATTACTTAGGGTTTTATAATAAAAATCGATACGCCCATCTGCCAAGTACGAAATTTGTGGAAATAAATAACGGCTACTTAAGACTTTAAAGTCGTTATCAATGAATCTATTTATCAGATTATGCAAAATGCCTTTTCACGGCTGTTTTTCTCATCGATTCCCCGCCTCTTTCATTTCGGCAACTCGGGGCTTCGGGCGACGTTTTACAGAGCTTTGTTCGGGCGGAATGCATAATTAACATCCTAGGGGGCTCTCGCTCGAGACCTCAGACAAAACTTTAGAAAACAAAAATTTTATGCAAAACATTCAATTAAAGAGTTGCTTTCCACCCCGAAACCAAAAAAGAAAACAATTTAATTGCGTTTATCTAAGCTATCACCACCGAAACCTGGAATAAAAAGCCGTGCTTCCCATAAAACTCACTTCAGTTTCTTGAGAGCGGAGTCGGAAGAGAGAAAAAAGACGAGGCGTTTGAATAAAAGAAACTGGGAAAAGAGCATGGAGGAGGAATTCAATTGGTTAGCCCAATCTGCATGTGAATAGGGTGACGGTCCCGTTAATTAACGAGGTTAGTATTAGATGCTGAAAAGACCCTTTCAGACATGTTTGACCACTAACAAATCTGTTGCTCGTGAAGAGGCTCCAATTTGCTATCTTTTTAAATATTTATTTGTTTTTAATCAGTATCCTCTAGGAATATCTGGTATCCGTATCTGGTCTGTGAACCGGCTAAACCTGTCAAAGGGCCATATCTGGACTGCGGGCCGTTAAAACCTGACTGGAGGGCCGTATCTGGACTACGGGTTAATTAAATCTATCCGGTGGGCCGTATATAGACCGGAGGCCATATCTGATCTTCGGGTGTAATAAAAAAATATATGGACACATCCTGTCTGCGGGCCAGGTAAACCTGTCCAGAGACCGTATCTAGTCTGCAGGCCTAATAGAAATATTTGGTGGCCGTATCTCGTCTGCCGACTTAAAAAATATTTTGAATCCGTATCTGGTTTGAGGGCAGGATAAACCTATTCGGAGGGCCATATCTGGACTACGGGCCTTATAAAAATATTTGGAGGGCAGTATCTGGTCTGCGGGTTGATCAAACCTATACAGAGGCTCGTGTCTAGTCTGAGAACCGGGTAAACCTAACCGAAGGGCCGTATCTGGTCTGCGGGTGTAATAAAAATATTTGAAAGGCGTATCTTGTCTGTGGGCCAGGTGAACCTGTCCGAAAAGCCGTATCTAGTCTGCGGATCTAATAAAAATATTTGGAGGCTGTATATTATCTGCGGGCCTAACAAAAAATATTTGGAGGCCGTATACTGTCTGCGTGTGTAATAAAAATACTTGGAGACCGTATCTGGTCTGAGGGCCGGGGAAACCTATTCGCAGGGCCGTATTTGGACTACGGGCCTGATAAATAATATTTGGAGGCCCGTATCTGGTCTGCGGGCCTGAAACAAATCTATTCGTAACTGCTGTTATCTCACACATGCGGTCATTTATCCTACGCTCTTACTGTTTTTTGTTGATAGGCTGGTTAAATCTCATATCGACGAAAACAGCCTATTTATCAAATAGCTTAAAGCAATAAGTTTAATTGAAGCTGAAGCCATACAAATTTTACACCTTCATGTGAATTAAATTAAAGAAAAACGTATTTACTTACGTTAGCAGTAATTTCTTGATTGAATATTTTTCAGTAAGGTTCTGTTGCTTTAGAAGTTGCCAGAAGTATAAAGGGAACACTCACATCTCAGAAACATCTTATATTTTCTAATCGTGGTAGTTTTTAGAATAGAAAGTGTTGAGTGTCTGATAGTCTTTTTAAAACACCTCTCTCTGTAGTAATGTTTTTCTTGCAAGATCCTTAGGCCATAAAATTTTATCGAAAAAATACTCTATTCAACCACGAGTTACCTTAGTGATCTGTCCTCCCTTCAGTTGTGCCCTCGTCTGCCCTTCTACTTCTAAATATTTTTCTCCCTTGTAGCAATTTCGAACTTTAAACGTTGGTTTCGTCATGTGTTTGAGCAGCTTCGACTATATTTGGAGATTGGGCCATAAACCAATGGGCCACCTATCTAAACAAGTCATTTGTGTTCCTCTATGAATTTGAAATTAAATTAATATTCTCTTACAGTATTGGGCTACTATAGCCCGGTTGGAAGAGTAACGGATTAGCAACTGGAGGGTTGCGAGTTCAGAACTCGATCCAACTAAAGACCTTCGTGTACGTGGTGGCTGGTGTATCTATCGTTCCTCAAATGTGCTCACATTGGCATGGTGTGGAAGTTTGGAGAGTGGGATGCCAGCTCAGGTGTTGTTCTCATCATCTAACCGTGGCTCAAAATTATGAGGTGTTGTCTTCTGATCTTTCACTTGGGGATTGATCACGGACCGTCGCTAATAGCCCGTTGTGTTGCGCCAGTGCTACCTTCATTCAACTATCTACCTCTTAATAATATTTTATGAGTATAAAATTCTTAATGATAATAAGTATGATAATAAAGGTTTTATCTGTAATATTTCGTTGTTTTATACTTAAAGAGAAACGGTCGATTTTGATATAATATTTTTTAATGAAACTGCATATATTTAGAAATCAAATGAAACAAACATTTTTGAGATAGAACAAGATTAAGTCTTAATTTTTTTAAAGAAACCGAATATATCTAGTAAAAACAAATATTTTAATAGCCCGTTCTGTGTTATTCTAAATTACTGATATTTCGACTGAATGATTCGAAATTTTTTAAAATTTATCCATTCTCATTCTTTTCCGTTTCCAATGGTATTTAAAGATTTAGCTAATCAGACATTGTCACCATGTGACTCTAGGATTGATGTCTATGGATATTTATCCTGGTCCATAAGTGTTGATGTCCATAAGTCTGAAACAATATGTTAATGAATCGTTCAATTTAGTTATCTTATATATAAAGCAGCGGAAGTCAAAGAAGCAGAAAAATCTCACGAATGCTGATCTCTGTTGTCATGAAATTTGCTCAGATTATTTTGTCTGGAATTTCTAGGTCAAAGCAAATATTTTCAGTTCCCACGTCGTTAATTTAGAACCAAAGAAGTATAATTCAATACAGAACCTTTCGCAATAAGAGACCGGATTTAATGAAATTTCAATCAATACAAAATGTCTATAGCTGTCACGAGGCGAGCAATCGGAAGAAGAACGAGCACAAGCACGTGAAGCAGAACAAAGTTCAAAAAGTTGTTCGACGATCCAGCGAAGCTGCTGAGAAAAGAAAGGCAGACTTGATTTGCCTGAAGCAGCAAAAACCCTCGAACGAAGTCAGGTTGCAAGGCTAGTATGCTATAAAGTACCAAAAAAACTTCTGCATTCCATGAAGCATTAGAAAGATAGATATTTGATACCCTTTTATTGTTCAAGGGTAGCAACATAGAGCAAAGAAAACTTCTGCATTCCATGAAACATTAGAAAGGTAGATGCTTGATACCCTTTGATTACACAAGGGTAGCAGCATAGAGCAAAGAAAACTTCTGCATTCCATGAAACATTAGAAAATTAGATGTTTAATGTCCTGTTATCGCAAAAGGGTAGACATGTAGGGCAAAGAAAACTGTTTTCTATGAAACATTAGAAAGTTAGATGCTTGATGCCCTTTTATTGCTCAAGGATAGTAACGCAGAGCTAAGAAAACTGCATTCCAAGAAAAATTAGAAAGTTAGATGTTTGATGCCTTTTCATCGCTCAAGGGTACCAACGTAAAGCTAGATTTTAAAAGAACGGAACGTCAATACTCTTAGTAAAGCATGAAACTTTAAAAAAAATCAAGAAAAAAGCTCGGGTTGCTCGTCAGATCATTAATAAGCATGTGAATAATTAACAAGCTATAAAACATAAATCCGTGATATGATGATGAGAAAGAATATGCTTCAGAAAGGCTTTTCTTTTTACATTACACAAAATTAAGATCTCTTACAATTTTTTTCAAAAACATTTTTTTTGCTGGAAGTAGATTTTCTACGGAATATACTTATCATTAATTTCCCCCAGCACTTCTTACATTAATGATAATCTACTTAAGTGAAATTATGTTTCTAAGTTGATACTGGATATTTAAGTTATTTAGAGAAATTTTTTTAGTTTATGCATTGCAACGAAAAACATCATTTTTACTGAAGTACACAAAATAAATGGAATATTGTGCAGAAAATTTAATATTGAACTCTTAGCGTTAACCACAGAAGCGTTAAGAAACAAGAAACTGTTCCTAAAGCTGCATAATTTTAATTTGGATAATACATTCAAAACAAGTTTGCTGTTATTCTTTCCGTGACTCGCTGACAGTGGTTGGTATATATATATATATGATTTTTATTTATATGACTTGTCTTACTATTTTTACTATTATAGTAAATAGAACCTTGATTATCTGAACTCCTTTTAACCGAGTGTCCGTGATATCTGAGTCGAATTTGACACCGAGTTTGTTTCTTCGAACTCTACTGCGCACTTTGTTCAGAGACGAGAAAGTGCTACGAAACACAGAAGATTGTGAAGACTTTATCAAGAGAGTTTTATAGGTACGCACCTCGTGTCCATATTTATTGTAAAACTATCCCAATTAATACACACTAACAAAATTCAAATATAGATTATTCTGAACCCTCCTGGAGGTGTCTCGACAAGATACCTTGTCATTAGAAAAACTGACCAGATCATGAAGGACGAGATATCTCGTTATTAAAAGAAAACATGACCAGATGATGTCAGGTACTTGTGTCATCATCAACAAATTGACAGTATCTTGACAGTGATATATCTCGTCATTAGCAAAATTGGTCAGATCTTGATGGACGAGATATTTCGTTGAAACCATTTGGAGGGTTAATCCTTCCCTTACGAATCTTTCAGTTGCAGTAGTAGTAGCATGCATCTAGTACAGTAAATTTTTCTGTATTTCGTATAGACTGTTTGGTGTGTTAAGTCCAGATTATCCAAGTTTCTGGTTATTCGAGGTGGCCTCGGTTCATATTACATCAGTTAATTAAAGTTTTACTATATTTTGTGCCTACAGTTTTAGTGTTTTGTTTTGTGTTTGGAGCATCTTATGTTTATTGGACTACATGCTATAAAAACCAACCAACCAACAGCTTGTATTTTTGGGAATGGTTTAAATTCGGCTGTTATTAAATCATTTCTTACATTAACAGTTACATTAGTTTCTTACATTAACAGTTTAAATGTACTTTAAAAGGTTAGTCACATCATAAGTTTTAACACTTACGACTTTTGCAACCTCACTCGGCTTGGCCTGCATTGTTATGCCATACGACAGATGGTGTACACACAGAATAATTAAAAAATGAGCAGCTTTCTTTCTTCATAAGGGCAATTAATTTAGAATTTATAACCACACGCTTCTATGAATAACATATACTTTTGAATTAGAAATAAATAGAAACTATCACTTCGTTGGAATTGAAGATGTTCTTTGTAAGCACAACTCTGTTTTGAAAAAAAAATTCAAAATTAGAACAAAATATTTGGTGTATGATAGCAGAATGTAATTTCGCTCATTTTCAAGAGAATCGTCTTTTATAGCACCTCAAAAATAATACCTTCTGAGAGGTCAGCCGTTCGAATGTGAGCCTTCTACACCA
This sequence comes from Meta bourneti, assembly GCA_933210815.1. Taxonomy (NCBI): domain Eukaryota; kingdom Metazoa; phylum Arthropoda; class Arachnida; order Araneae; family Tetragnathidae; genus Meta; species Meta bourneti. The sequence goes on along the minus strand of OW119929.1, from coordinate 49,124,031 downwards.
TGATTCCGTCAACGCATTCATACCATAATAAAAAATACAACTACTTTTATTGTACATACCTTTCAAAAGACCAGTTTCAGCTAAAGAAAGAGTTTGTAGTTTAACTGAGGGCATTCAACTACTTCAAAGCGATAAAAATCTGGTAAATCGTATTACATTACTTATATTATCTATAGAACAAATGGGATGAAGACAAATTTGATTCGTCCATCCGAAAAGTCGACGAAACCGAAATTATACAAATGGGTTTCTCTTTTCTTGTTAAGATAATTAAGAGTATAAATTACGTTAAGGATAATCATTAGATAAAGGACATGATTGAAACGCATGTACTCAACTGTCGTACGTAGTCTGTTAAAGAAAGCTTTGAGATAAATTTCTTAGTACGAAATTAGAGTGCTTAATTCTTTGCAAAACGCGTACTTTGTTACTAAACGTATTTAAAGCAATGATAAATAGTTATTGCTTCACACATGGGAGTATTCATTTTAGAATAATTAGGATTCAGAGAATTTTACTGAACGTAGAATTCCATTGCAGATTAATAACCTAAATTTTTCTTTGTAAATTGATTCAATTTCAAAATTTTACAAATTGCATCAAACGAACGAAGTTATTTGAAGGAATAAAATTTGTGTCACAAATGTGAAATTCAATATTTGAGTTACTGTACTCACTTTTATAAGCACTTTCACTTCTGGGTACAAAAACAAATTTTGAAATAGTCTTTTAAAGTTCATTATAAAATGTATGGATATAAAAACACTTGTGTCCGATTTTTTTTACCACAGTAATAAAAGGTTTAAAGTCATCGACATTTCAATGAAATAGACAGAGCATGTGGATGGAATCGCTGTCGTAGGATCTCAGAAGTGAAGGTCACATGGAAATTGACTTGGGCCGATTGGCTATCGAAGTGTGAGTGAACGAGTGTTTTGCATCACGCTCGTCAATCAGTCCTACATAAGGACTTTTACTTTTTCTGACACCTCGTAACCTTCACCAGGAGATCTTCAAACCAAATCAGACGGGAAAATAACATAAAGCTCCATTCCCTGTACATGCTCCGTCTATTTTCATTACATGTCGCTGGTTACAGTTACTGAAAATGAAAATAAGTACATTTTTGATGGTTGGAAGGGTTGTGAGTTTGAAACTAGGTCCAGCCAAAGAACGTCGTGTACACGGGGCTGGTACATGTTAAATCTGTCGTGGCCTCAAATTTCTTCACGTTGGCGTGATGTGGAAGTTTAAAGAGTGGGGTGCCAGCTCAGGTATTCATCCCGTCATAACCGGGGTTCAAAATTACGTGGTGGTGTCTTCGGATCTTTCCCTTGGTTCTGATCCCGAACAATCGCCAATAGCCCGTTGTGTTGCTCCAGTTCGACGTTAACTAATTAGTATTACTTATTATAAATTAATAATAAGAAAAAAATATTTTCGTCTACAGTGTTTTCTTCGTGATCAAGTTTGAAGTTCTCGTAAACAGCGCGTTAAGTGCATGATTTATCAGTCGACGGTCATTTTTTGTTACATGATGCCTAATTAAACCATTAAATTTATGGAAACAGAGTCAATTTGCAGTGAAGAAAAGGCTAAGAGTGGAAGCATGAGAATAAAAGCATGAATCATTAGGAATTTAGGGTTTTTTTACAAATAGAAGTCTTATAGAGAACTATTTATGTAATATTTTATGAACAGAAACTGCTATATATATCCACTATTTGAGCTACTACTTGTGCAACATCAAAAACAGGTTCTTAAATTTGAATTTAATAATCATTTACTATTTCAATGTTTCCATATTTTAGGAAGATAAATCGTTAACGTAGAATTTACAACCCTTTATTTCCTCCTGAAGTAGAAAATTAAAAACTTTTAATTTTTAATACATTTTTCAAAAAATCACAGTTTGTTGTAGGTCATATTAAGCATAGCATAGTAAAATGCACCTAGCAATGTTTTCCCTAATGACAGCATATGGATGGAGCCCTTGAAACACTAATTGGCTAGAATATGGCTGTGTCTGCATCACCACAGGACACCATGGAAAGTACTGCCACATCGCACTCTCCGTGAACTGGGAGGGACATGCGATCCTGGAGGATTTGGAGGAGCTAGTGTCGGCTTGAAGAAATTTTGGCACATGCGAGATTCAAACTTGTAACCAAACGCTTCAGTCCGCCAGTTTCTTTATCCTTTAAGTGGTTTCGACGAGTTATCTCGTCGATAAAGATTTTACTTATTTTGCTTCTGACGAGATACCTGGTCCATCAAAATCTGACTGATTTTGCTAATGACGAGATATCTCGTCATCAAGATATTGCCAATTTTTTTACGATGACGAGATCAAGATCTGGTAAGTTTTCTTCTAATGACGAGATATCTCGTCGGGACAACCGCCAGGAGGGTTAAGAGCGAGGCCTTTAGCCGCTCGGCCGCTGGTGTCTTTAGGTCTACCAATGTAACAAACCAGACAGAATTCGTCTTTTAATGGTATAGTTTATGGTCAGTTATACTATATATCTCGTTCGGGATAACTATAAATCTAGAAGTTTTGAAAAGTATTGTTTAAAAAAAATAAAGGTGCCATTGATTTTCCTTCAAATTTTGCCCATACAGTCATACTTGGACATTTTTGCTGTTCGTAAAAAAATTCAATTTCCTTTTAGAACAACAGTGAGCTGAGATAGTTATGACTGACGAACCTTTATATCATGTACTCCTTTTTTCTTCTCCATTCTTATATTGTACATATATCTTTTTTAAATTGAATAAAAGAAAACCTATGTGTTCTTGCGGGACAGGGAATTTAAATCGCATCCTATAGTCCTATGAAAATGTGTGGTTTTGCACACTGCGTTAGCAATCTACTAGTTGTAGATGGAGCAGGTTCAATTCCTGTAACTTACCCTGGGTTTATTTGTGTCTTATGTGTCACAGTGTGTCACTTGTCTGTCTTGTGTTTGGCACAGAATGTCTTGTGTTGGAACAGAATGTCTTGTGTTGGCACAGGATGTCTTGTGTTTGGTACCAATTATGGCCATTGTTCCATGAAACACAACCAACCAATCTATGGTAATGCTTGTTCAACGCTTGTAGTATGAACGGTTTTGTAGAAGACTCAATAATTTTCAAGTTTTCACAAGAGCCTTACAGAATCGTTAAAATGTAGACTCTTACACGGTTGTGTATAATTCATAAAAATGGTAAACGTTTTGTTTTTTGTAATGAAAATTACTATCCAATTTAAATTATTTTATAAAACACATGAAATCGTATTTTGCAAGGATGTTACAACAATGCCAAAAAATGTAATCACAAGAATGATAAAAATACAAATAAATTTTAAAAAGCACTAGAAGACGAATTTGAAAATATAAAAATTTGAAATTCAAAGAAATTCCCTCTTGACAACCATGAATCTAATTTATTTGATGAACTATCTAACTACATATTTTTAGTTATTGATAAAATAATTCCTAAATTTGTGTTTCCAGAGTGGACATTAGTGGAATTATAAGTCTATGGCGTGGACTGTTCTGTATCCAAAGCTGGAACTTGTGAGTTACCTTAGTCAATCATTTTCTAATTTGTATCATGGGAAAAAATAAGTATTAAAATTCTTTAATTCGTGAAAAAGGTGAAAATAATGGGAAAATAAATATGTCATGGAATCTTTTATTAGACTTAACATTGATCACATAACAGAAAATGACAAGAGCAAGCTAAGCAAGGCGCGCTGGTCATCAACAGAACATATGAGATTTGGCAAGATTTATCACTTGATCGCACAGGATCACGGATACTCCAAATGTGTCTATTTAACATAAAATGTGAAAGTGTCCGCTCTGTACAATCATGTTTACGGAGTGGGCAAAATGGCCAATTTTGATTACTATGAAACAAGGCAGTGAGGTTAGAAGCAATCCGACTTCTGTGTAAAATTAAATCACACAATTAAAGATTACGATAATAAGAGAGTGAAAAATTATTGTACTTACGTAACTAATTCTGACCACAGAGTGGACTGATGAGATAGCCAAAAATAACTATCACAGACAGAATATTTTCTAACAAGGCAAAATAAAGCAAAATAATTCCACGTATTCATAGAAATCCAAGATAACCTCCTTGGTACCTTTTATTATAATAAACATTCTATTGAAAGTTAAATTGTAGTCCATGAAGTGGATACATTTAAATGGGACATTTGTTCTAAATTACAAAACAATCAAGATTCAGTTTTTAGCTCTAAAACTTAATTAGTGAATTTTTAATGATAATTATGCCCTACATTAACTAAAATTTTATAAAAAACATGAACTATAAGTGAAAATAAGGCTTAACTTATTAGAATATTCTTGGGGACAGTCAGAGGAGTGGACATTCCAGAGTTTTTGGATAGAATTCTAGAAAAATTAAAAAATAGTAATATTTTATTAGATCTGTGGTTGAGAACATTGTACAAGGAATAACCTGGCTATGAAAATTTTTCGTATTGAAACCATTTTGCAATTCTTAAAGACTGGGGACATGGTTTCTACATCTTGTTTTGGTAATGAACCATTTACAAAGGCGCAAGAAATTAATTAGGAATTTGATGTAACTGAAAAATTAAATTTGCTTAAGTGCTAGAGATTCAATAAAGCATGATTAGATATGCCTAGAATTTAGACAAGTTTTAGAAATTGCTTTAATGAACAAAATATTTTAAATGAAGTACAAAACATTTAATTTATTAAAGTAGTTAACGAATGATAGGAATTCAATTTAAAAATGCTGAAGGTATAATATAATATACACTGCTGGCCACCCAAATTGCAACACCAAGAAAGACAAGAGATATCACAACAAAATTTATTTTGTAGATAACATGTTGACCAAGTATCAAATGATTAAATTTATATACTTCTGTGAAGTGTGGTTCCTGCCAAAATCAGTAGCCAGAGTAGCAGCCATTGTTGGAGATCACCGCTGCCACACGCCTCGGCATTGATTCAAAGAGACTTTGGATGTGTTCTTGGGGTACAGCAGACCAAGCAGCTTCCACACGTTGCCAAAGTTGATCTGGTGTGGCAGCTGGGGATGTATTCTGGGTCAATCGTTGAGCAACCATGGACCACATGTTTTCTATCGGCGAAAGATCCGGAGAGCGAGCTGACCAGGGAAGCAATTCAATCTGGCGATTGACGAAGAACCCTTGGACAATGCGTGCCACGTGTGGTCGCGCATTATCCTGTTGAAATATGGCTGTGGGCAAGCCCTGAAGGTAAGGAAGGACAACTGGCTCCAACACCTCGGAGATGTAGCGCTGGCTGTTTAAAGTACCGGCAATGCGTACTAGAGGAGTGCGAGAGTGATATCCAATACCGCCCCATACCATAATACCCGGTGCAGGACCAGTGTGGCGGTGCATAACGCAGCTGTTCAGCATCCTCTCTCCACGGTGTCTCCAGACTCGAATCCGACCATCGTGGTGTTGCAGACAGAAGCGTGACTCGTCAGTAAAGACAATTTCATTCCATTCTGCCGTCCACATCCTTCTTTCATCGCACCATTGGCGGCGGAAACGTCTGTGGTTCTGCGTCAAGGGTAGACGAAGCAATGTACGTCTTGCGGACAGACCACTCTGCTGTAAACGGCGTCGAATGGTACGCGCAGACACTGGATGATGCGGTACAGACTGAATGTGCTGTGCTATGGTTCGTGATGTGGCTGAGCGATCCGTCACTGCCATACGCACAATATGCCTGTCATCACGTGAAGTGGTGCACTGAGGTGGATGCGATCGAACACGTCGGTCCGTCGTACCCTCCTGCATCCAACGATCACATATCCGCATTACAGTTGTTTGGTTTCGTCCAACACGACTACCGATTTCCCTGAAAGATAATCCACAATCTCGGTAGGCCACTATCCTTCCTCTGTCGAACTCGGATACTTGATCAAAAGATGATCGCTGTTTTCTACGAGGCATAATTGATCGTTTTTTTGAAAAAACCACAAGAAAAACACAATTGCCGTACTTGAAATTGTCGAAATCTCCAAGCCTTAAATAGCGCTTTGAAGTGGCGCCACAGGCGCGCGTGATGTGCGTCTGCGCTGAAATTCTAATCATTTGCATATCTCACCTCCGCTAATGCATGTTGTAAATTTCATATTATTTGCATGCTTTCTTCAGGGTGTTGCATTTACGGTGGCCAGCAGTGTAATAGAATAGTTCAAAAATAGAAATTAAAAAAATAATTTTAATGATATAGAGGCTTACCCATTGGATCAGCTCCTTAACAAATAACCTTTGTACTGTCGAAGATCAAAGAGGTCAGTGCTTGAGCATTTAAAAAAATAGATTGAACTCAAAGTTTCGTATCTACTCATTCCACATATTCCCTGTACTTCAGTGCGTTTGCCCATTGCGCTAACAACCATAGAGACAATATAAAAGTAGAGTGAGCAATGGTAACCTTTTTATGTGACCTGGATAATTCGATCAAAATTAGTAGTAACGTGACTACTTGACTACTTGCCCCTTGACTACTTTCGTCTTCCGGGTGGAAATGAACATTCATAATCTGATTGGTTCACGGGACAGGAGAAGACCCCGACCCATTCAAATGATTCACCGTCTGATTGGTCCGAGTGACATAGTATTAGACTTTGGCAGTTTCATTATTTTTGTGGCCACTTTATAGAAATGGGCACTCACACATCTTTCCTGTCATAAGATGTTACACTGCGAACGAGGCGGTAAGATATCAAATAGTTAACCAAGTCATTTTTTCACTGAACTAATCGTCACGTGACTACTAGGCGACCTATTAGACACATTTTTCGAAGCTTCTCTCAATAGCAAAGCTCAGTCCACTTATATTTCACATCTATGCTAACAACGTGAAAATTGTAGGCGGCGCAAGTTCAATTTCTCCCTTGTAGTATTACTCTCAAGTGAATCAATGAAACTTTTATTGTGTGTATGTCTATTTCACGTCTTTTCTCTCGTGTCAGGCGCAGCTTGGTAAAATATGACCACTTGCACCATAAAAACAACCAACGAAACATTATCTTTATCAAATACAATTTTGTAAATTTCTTAATAGAGAAATAAGTTATAGTGTCGCAACCTTTTATGTAAGGTTCATAAATGATATTGAGCTAACATTTATTTCACTACACTTTTACGATATTTATTCATTAAGTAGGAATTACAGGTGACTCAAAGGTTACAGAAGCATACACCTAACCCAGATGAACTAAAAATGGCGAATGTGGCGATCTTTTTGCAGCCGAGGAGGTCGGAAACAAAAGGTGGGAAAGTTACCCTTTTAATTGCCTTTCTCAACGACCAAAAGAAGCCCACACAAAGCTTTTGTGACAAGCAATTACAAATATAAGCTTTAGAAACCGAACAATAAGTCCGCGCTACGACACTGATTGTTATTCCATCTTAAGAGATGCCTTTGTATTTACCGTTCGTTCCCCAGCCAAGATGTCTTAATTTGACACGCACATTATTTCCGAGGCTCGGCAGCTTTCTTTACTTGAGAGGAATCATTTAACGAATGTGGATTAAATATGAATGGATGGTCGGTTGCAACGCAGGGGCGACTTATTTAACTCTGCTTGAATAAAATTAATATTTCTCATATTTACTTATGTTTCTCATATTTTTTTAATTTCTCGTAAAGACATGTCTCGGGTAAATAAGTTATTATCAACTTAAACAGACTACATTATAATTAAAAACGAGTATGTAAATACATTGTACAACACTGTGTAATATTTCACATAAAAACAATTTATGTGAAATAATATGCTTTGCATATTATTAGTTAATTGCAATATATTAAAAAAAGTATTACGCATATTTCCTGTTAATAACACTTCATGGAATTTCAAAAAATATTTTTTTCAAAAGATTCTATTAATTATTTGTCTCGAATCGTAATCTTGAGCAGCTCAGTCGTAGTTCTCGTCATCTGATTGGGATTCAAAATTAATAGGCGGTGTCCTTGGATATTTCCCTTCGGGAATCCTTTACCTACCGTAATCTTAAGCAGGTTGATTGGTTGGGTTTTATGGCGCTATTAGTTCCGCCTTTGTACAAACTCCAATAAAATATTCCCCAAAGAAACACCTATTGCACCATGCCCAGTTAAAGAATCCCCTCCTAATAAATATTAAGTAGAAAATATAGCGCAAACGGTTATTCTAGTCACTGAAATTCAAATGTCCGTTCCTAAAGACCATTCCAACACTGATACCTCCTCCGTACATTAAACACACTCAATTTTTCCATTGCAGTACGTGAAACATCTCGTAACTTTTAACCATTTCCAGAGTTGTACTATCACAAGGACACGCAACAGAAGTGATGCATTTCCGCTCTACTGGGCACGAACACCTTGAATAAAAAAACTCTTTAGTTCCTGCTTGTTGTCAGGTACGAATAAAAGCCGGATAAAGAAAATTAAAAAACGAAAATCCCATATTTTCAGCGATGTGCTCGTCGAGTTAAAAAAATTTTCAGATAGGGTGAAAACAGATTGCGAATGGTGTAAGAAGAAACATTTTTACCAAAACTCATTACTATGCGGTTACAGGGAGACAGTTTCCTAAGCAGCTGTCTTGCGGCTCCTTTGGACTGACGTTTTTTTTATTGCCTCTGGTATATAAAGACGAGAAAAGCTACAGCTGGAGGTTTTAAATTCAAATGAGTTTTACTTTGTAGTTGTTGTAAACAAGTTCCCCGGAAAGAGCGAGATAGGTAAATGAGTTAATTACTCAGCTGTCAAGGTGCTTAAATTCTTCTGATTGGATTATGATCCTTAAATAAATATGGCGATGTTTCATTTTGCTCACATTAAAAATTGAGACGTTTAAGACCAGGAAAAGATTTCTCCTTTAAAAGCTTATCTGTACAGTGGATTATGTTTTAAATATTTATCTATGCAAATTATGCACCGTTTATTTTTCTTTACCTAAAACATAAATTGTTAATTTAATTACATACGGAATTTATCAGTAATAGAGAAATAAAGAAAGGAACTAAATATTTATTTTTGAATAGTTTGATGCGTTGGTTGGTTTTAGTTTTATGGCGCAAGGGCCATATTTGGCCATGCTGTGCCAGACACAAGGCATACAGTATTAAGTAACACACGTATGAAAGATTTCACTGATACAGAAGAGAGAAATACATCCAGGGCGGAATGTACCTGACAGGAATTGTACCTGCGTCGCCTACAACTCGAAGGTTGCTAGCGCAGTGGACATCCCACTGAGCCACGACGGTCCCGTTTGATGCATTGGATTTACACTGCTGGCCACCGTAAATGCAACACCCTGAAGGAAGCATGCAAATAATATGAAATTTACAACATGCATTAGCGGAGGTGAGATATGCAAATGATTAGAATTTCAGCGCAGACGCACATCACGCGCGCCTGTGGCGCCACTTCAAAGCGCTATTTAAGGCTTGGAGATTTCGACGATTTCAAGTACGGCAATTGTGTTTTTCTTGTGGTTTTTTTAAAAAAAACGATCAATTATGCCTCGTAGAAAACAGCGATCATCTTTTGATCAAGTATCCGAGTTCGACAGAGGAAGGATAGTGGCCTACCGAGATTGTGGATTATCTTTCAGGGAAATCGGTAGTCGTGTTGGACGAAACCAAACAACTGTAATGCGGATATGTGATCGTTGGATGCAGGAGGGTACGACGGACCGACGTGTTCGATCGCATCCACCTCAGTGCACCACTTCACGTGATGACAGGCATATTGTGCGTATGGCAGTGACGGATCGCTCAGCCACATCACGAACCATAGCACAGCACATTCCGTCTGTACCGCATCATCCAGTGTCTGCGCGTACCATTCGATGCCGTTTACAGCAGAGTGGTCTGTCCGCAAGACGTCCATTGCTTCGTCTACCCTTGACGCAGAACCACAGACGTTTCCGCCGCCAATGGTGCGATGAAAGAAGGATGTGGACGGCAGAATGGAATGAAATTGTCTTTACTGACGAGTCACGCTTCTGTCTGCAACACCACGATGGTCGGATTCGAGTCTGGAGACACCGTGGAGAGAGGATGCTGAACAGCTGCGTTATGCACCGCCACACTGGTCCTGTACCGGGTATTATGGTATGGGGCGGTATTGGATATCACTCTCGCACTCCTCTAGTACGCATTGCCGGTACTTTAAACAGCCAGCGCTACATCTCCGAGGTGTTGGAGCCAGTTGTCCTTCCTTACCTTCAGGGCTTGCCCACAGCCATATTTCAACAGGATAATGCGCGACCACACGTGGCACGCATTGTCCAAGGGTTCTTCGTCAATCGCCAGATTGAATTGCTTCCCTGGCCAGCTCGCTCTCCGGATCTTTCGCCGATAGAAAACATGTGGTCCATGGTTGCTCAACGATTGACCCAGAATACATCCCCAGCTGCCACACCAGATCAACTTTGTCAACGTGCGGAAGTTGCTTGGTCTGCTGTACCCCAAGAACACATCCAAAGTCTCTTTGAATCAATGCCGAGGCGTGTGGCAGCGGTGATCTCCAACAATGGCGGCTACTCTGGCTACTGATTTTGGCAGGAACCACACTTCACAGAAGTCTATAAATTTAATCATTTGATACTTGGTCAACATGTTATCTACAAAATAAATTTTGTTGGGATATCTCTTGTCTTTCTTGGTGTTGCAATTTGGGTGGCCAGCAGTGTATAAAATCTAGAGCAGTGATTTTCAATCGGCGTGCCTTCTGTAAGGCACATTGGTGTGCCTTACAGAAAGCGGTTTAGTTTTGAACCGTGCAAAACCAGACATGTCACAATTAATTTCAAGTAATATCTATTTTTAATACCCGTATATATCATTTTAAGTAATATTATTGCAAAGTATCATGAATAATTCCGTAACTTGGTAGAAAAAGAGTCAATATCCATTTAAGAGTTTTTGATTAGCACCTAATTTAGTACATTTTATTTTTTAAATTTTTAATGCAGGGTACAAAAATACTTTCCAATGTTTTGATGGGGCCGCGATATCCTAGTTGGAAGAGTAGAGGATTAGTAACCTGAGAGTTGCGAGTTCGAAACTCGATCCAACCAAAGACCGTCTTGTATGTGGGGCCGATGCACGTTAAATCTGTCGTGGTCTCAAATGTTCTCACGTTGGCATGGTGTGGAAGTCTGGAGAGTGGGGTACCATCTCAGGTGTTGTTCTCGTCAACTGACCGTGATTCAAAATTACGAGACGTTGTCGTTGGATCTTTCACTTCGGGATTGATCCCGAACCGTCGCCAATAGACCGTCGAGTTGCTCCAGTGTGAAGGTAGTTAACTGCCTACCTAACTAGTAATGTTTTGATACAGAAGGACATTGGCACTTTTTCTGTCATGACTATCTTTAGCTTGAAGTGATTTATGGACATAACAAAAAATCGGTACATTTTGCAATTGGCCCTTTTCCTACCAAGGTATAGAATTGTTGAAAAAACATTTAAAGAAACCACTTTGGAGCACAACAGGTTGGTAACTACTATTATTTTTTGTGAATTAATCAAAATTATACCTTTTTTGTCAGATTGGCATGGAATATAAAATATATTTTGGTGTGCTGTGAAATTTTAGCTATTAGTTTATATGCCTTGAGATGAAAAAGGTTGAAAATTGCTAATCTAGAAATAAAGTGGATAATGAACCAGCTCATACCCAAACTGAGATTTGAAACCAAGATCTATTGAACGAGAGCCTAAGACTGAAGACACCTAGTGTATATAATGAATCTCATTTTCAGAGGTATTATCCTCGATCTTTTCCTTCGGGATTGATCCCGGACCGTCACCAATAGCCCATTGTATTGGACTAGTGCGATATTAATTAAGTACCACTATCTCCCTCACCGCTACTTAAATATTAACTAAAATGCAAAGTATGCTTCGAAAGGCTCACATAATCAATACAGAATAATTCATATAACTCTATCAATATTATAAATTAATAAAACATTTGTTTCCTAAAGTTATACAATATTTTAATTTTTTATTGACTATAATCACAAACAAAATATTAAAATTTGTTTAAACATAAAAACCGAAAGTTATTTTCTGTTTCACTTTCTTAAAATGTTTTTTAAGTGTAAAAAGGTCGAAGTTCAAACATTTATTGCCCAACGTATAAATGAAATCAAATTCGCTCAAATATGCAGGTATGGTAAGTAGTTGAATTAACGTTGCACTGTAGCAACACAAAGGGGCCATTGGCGACCGTCCGGATTCCAAAGGGAAAGATCCAAGGACAGCACCTCGAAATTTTGAACAACGAGCAGATGACGAGGTCAACACCCTGAGCTGGCTCCCCACTCTCCAAACTTCCACACCAACGTGAGAACATTTGAGGCCCGTTAGATTGAACGTGCATCAGGCATCATTTACACTACGGTCTTAGGTTGGATGGAGTTTCGAACTCGCGACCGACTGGCTGCTAATCCGATACTCTTCCAATCAGGCTACCGTGTTTTCCCTTAAATATGCAAACAATTCCCAATTGGATTTAATTTGGACTATGAACAGTAATTTTTTTCCAAAGATTTGTGCATTTTTTTGGCATGCATGCGTTTACCTCTAACTATAGTACACAGAAAAGCTATTTATCGAATTTATTTTTTCGAAACTATCTCGACAGTTAAATTTAATTTTATGATTTAACTACTGGAATATTAGAGATCTAAAAGGGGTCACCGTAAGATTCGATGACAGCTAAAATTTTTCTTACATAGTATAGTATAGACTTGCTAGATGAAAAGTTTCACGTTCTGGTATCAAGCCAGCAACCGAAGACTGCTGGGCAGATCGTGTATCTGTAGTCAGTGATAGTGAGAAACCTTACACATACATCCATATTATAGTACAACTAATATATATATTAAGTATAACTAATTCTTTCGGGTTTCATGAATGATGGTAATAGTAATGGCAATTAATTAACGTCACACTGTAGTAGCATTCATGAATGAATAAAACAAAAAAATGGGAAATACGTGAAAATAAATATTCATTCTCTTTATTTATGGAATTACTTGACATCCGAAACAAAAAAATATTTTTTTAACAAAGTAAAAACAAAAGACGGGCAATCTCAACAAATTTTGCAAAATTTTAAAAACATTTCGCACTCAAAGCTATCCAAAAACGTCGTCATCCTTTGGTAAATGCGGGCGAGGTAGCCCGGCTGGTAGAGTAGCGGATTAGCAATCGGAGGGATGCGAGTTCGAAACTAGATCCAACCAAAGACCGTCGTTTATATGGGGGCTGGAATATGTCGTAGCATCAAGTGCCTTTACGCTGTCGTGGTGTGGAAGTTTGGAGAGTGGGGTGTTAGCTCAGATGGCTCGTCAATTGACCGTGGTTCAAAATTACGAGGTGTTGTATTCGGATCTTTCCCTTCGATATTGATTCCGGATCGTAGCCAGTTGTAGGTGGCGCAGGTTTGAGGTACATTCCTCCCTGGGTGTATTTCTCTCTTCCGTGGCAGTAAAACTTTCATTGTATGTGCATGACCATTACTTGATATTGTGTGTCCTGTGTCTGGCGCAGCATGGCCAAATATGACCCTAGCGCCATAACACCCCAAAACAACCAAACAACCCGGATAGTAGTCAATAGCCCGTGTATTGCTCCAGAGTGATGTTAATTCAACTACTTATTTAGAGTTTATACACCCTGTAAATCTGTAGTCTCGAATACTGTGTACCCCATGCCGTGAAAAAAATTTGTTTGTTGTACCTCCGGTCATTCTCGGCTAACAAAGCAGATTGATTTCACTTGTCGTCTACCACCACCTTTATTCCCAAGCGGATTAATTAGTCCAGCTGATTAGATTGCTACAAATTATATTGATGCGATTTGGATATCACAGAATGCAACATTCCTATCGAAGTTGAAGCTCAGGTGTTGCCTGATTCACATCTGACTGCGGTTCAAAATTGCGTGGTGTTGTCCTCGATCTTTCCCTTTGGGATTGATCCAGTATCATCGCCAATAGCCCGTTGGGTTGCTCCAGTGCTACGTTAATTAAATACCTACCTACCCATCGAAGTCGAATGAATATTTCGAAATGCGTTTTAAATAGTGGAAAGAAATTAAAAAAAAAATAATAATTTCATCAGTTTCAAACATCATTCGGGGCCGCGGTGGCCCGGTTGGAAGAGTAACGGACTAGCAACCGAAGGGTTGCGAGTTCGAATCCAGCCAAACACCGTCGTGTACAAAGGGGGCTGGTGCACGTTAAATCTGTCGTGGCCTCAAATGTCCTCACGTTGGCGTGGTGTGGAAGTTTGGAGAGTGGGGTGCCAGCTCAGGTGTTGCCTCGTCATCTGACCGCGGTTCAAAATTACGTGGTGTTGTCCTCGGACTTTCCCTCTGGGATTGATCCCGGACCGTCACCAATAGCCCGTTGTGTTGCTCCAGTGTGACGTTAATTGAAAATACCAAATACCAAATACCAAACATCATTCGGAATCATCAGAAATGTTCCGCTCATTGAAAATTAACAAACCAGTCACGAATAAATTTTTTCGCAAAATAATGACGATATAGAAAAGCGCGTTCTGTTAGAAATGATTTCGGGGTGAAACATTTTTTCAATGGATCGAAAATTTAAGATTTCAGGCAATGGGTATTTCGATCTAAAAATAAATTGCGATCAGAAGGAAGAACTTGAAAAGCAAAATAAATTAAGAGGCTTGTAAACACAGACAGTGTCTTTTCCACCCTCCCCTCGTCTCAACGGAGATCCACTCCAGAAAACAAACCGAATTGCATCACGAGATGGGGAGGGGTCTGCTCGGCGGTATTGGCGATGGGAGGGTTTCGAATTCAAAACGGCAACCCTAGGCAGGTGGGAAGCCAGTTGAGCGGCGTCAGTTTGAGGCTAGGTCATCTACCGGCGGAAAGTCGGTTTCTCGTTCTCGTGGAGGGAGAATGAAAAAAGCGTCTCGTGCATTTAACAATCTGTTTACATTTTCCGATTTCTGTGTAGTTGATTGCGGATTGGTTCCCGCTTTGCAGAGCGAAGTCTTCGGTGCTGTTGGTACTGTTTACAACTTGGAATTTTCGGTTTTCCTTGCAAAGAACGTGTCGTGACATCGTTACCAAGGCAACGGACCGAAGCCGCAGAATGTTCTTGGCTTATAGGCCTAACCGCCGAGGGTTGCTCCCGATCGTCGCCTGCGATTGCCTGAGGGCAAACGGGATCCACCGATGCCGGTAGCCGCTGAGGAATTCGACGGTGTTTGCGCGTGAGACGAACCGAGAGCCTCTCCCAAAAGCATGGTGGAACTCAGGATTTATCATTTCGAGATGTTGTGCTGTGTGTTTCTTCTGTTTCTGTTTCCGTGTTCGCTTTCTTACGACGTGTTCGTGAGGCCGACGGACAACAAGCTGGGTTTCGAGGTCTTCAATGCCAGTTTGGGCGCTGGTCGGACGTACCGTCTGGAATCGAACCGAACGCCTGTTTACGTCAGGCATCTCGTCCGAGTGGACCCCAGGAGTGGTGTTGTGGTATTGAGACGGACGCTGAGGTGTTCCACGTCGAGGCTGGCGAATCTGGCCCCCAACCCTTTCAGCTTTCATGTCGAGTCTCGTAGCTTCCGACTGAGCGGTTCCGACACGGAATCGGTTATAATGCCGGTTCGAGTGCGATTTGGACACAGAACGTGCCCTCGACACCAGAGATCGAACCCAAAGGATTCCGTAGCTGGGAACAGTGTCTTCCTCACCGTCGGCTCTATTCAGAAGAAAAAGCTCGCATCGGTCACCAATAAGAACTATAAAGTGCAGCTCAATGAGAAGGGCAAGAACGACATAATTTACTTCGGTAACGCCTCAGAAACGACGGCTTGCTTCATGCGAAGCCAGATGATTGCCGATTTGGATAAGATAATTCCAGCTGGAGTTCTGGATAAGTGTGAAATCCACTACGGCCAACCGTCTGATTCTAGGTATGCTATTGAAGTGTTCGGCTCTGATTTGGTTGCCAGAGAAGATTTTTGCGAAAGCTCCCAATCGTGGTATGTTACATTTTCTTTCACTCTTTCTTGCCCGTCTGTTAATCATGACAAAAGCCCGGAGATTACGAAGCATGTGATGGACATTAATTTTCACCTTCCCGGGGTGTCCTTTAACGGTCTTGCTTCAGAGAAGCGAAGTGGTAGGCAGAGGCGAGACAACAGAAGAGCAGAAAACAAGGCACCCACTTTCGACCGGACATTGTTTATTGTTTCGGTTCCCGAAGAGAAAGACAAAGGATACGTTGTAGTCACAATGGCAGCTAAGGATCCAGAGAGAGACGAAGTCACCTATACTCTCCACGCCGTTTTGGACGCTCGAAGCCAAAACATGTTTAGTATTGATCCCGTTTCGGGTGTCGTTATTACCACTACCAGCCTAGACAGGGAATTCATGGATGTTCATTATTTGAGAGTGATTGCCATGGATAACGGGATACCTCAAAAAACAGGCACGACGACTTTGCAAATAAATGTGAGCGATGAGAATGACCATGCTCCTTCTTTTGAGCAGAATATGTACGAGTCGTCTATTCGTGAATCTGCTACAATAGGTTCCACTGTGGTCACTGTCAGAGCGACAGATCAAGATTCTGGTCTGAATGCGGATATTGAGTACAGTATACTTAACCCCAGTGGGGTCAACGAAGTCTTCAAAATCGACTCTAAAACTGGGATGATAGTGACTAGAGGCCCTCTGGACAGAGAAACTACACCCTTCTATTCATTGATAATTCAAGCAAGCGATTTGGGTTTGGTCGTTGATAGAAAAACTGCTACAACTACAGTTGAGGTTACCATTCTCGACGACAATGACAATTACCCCCAATTTACCGAGAAATCCTATACAGTTGAAGTTTTCGAGGATATTAATTGGTTAAACAATCCCGTCGTTGCTAAAGTGAAAGCTGTGGATTTAGATTCAGCCATTAACGCTGCTGTGCGATACTCTTTAATAGGAGGGAATACCCAGGGGCACTTTGTGATTGACAGTTTAAGTGGCGAAATCACTGTCGTTTCTCCCTTGGATTACGAATCAGCTCGAAGTTATAGATTGGTGGTCAGAGCTCAAGATGGGGGTTCACCAGCGAAATCAAATACAACCCAGGTTCTAGTTAAAATCAAAGACATGAATGATAATGATCCAAAATTCTATACATCCTTATTTCAAGAATCAGTTGTTGAAAATGTTCCCATTGGTCACAGTATAGTCCGGGTACAGGCATACGATTCTGACGATGGTAATAATTCATTGATTTCGTATACGATTCAAAGCAATAGGTTCCCTAATATGCCCATCACGATTAATAAAGATTCAGGTTGGATTACCACCACTAGAGTTCTTGATCGCGAGGAAAATTCCATGTACGATTTTACTGTGCTCGCATCTGATCATGGCTCTCCTGTGAGATCGGCAACTGCCAGTGTTATTATTCGCATTCAGGATATCAACGATAACGATCCTATATTCGAACCTAAAATTTATGGGGCTGCAGTCTCTGAAATAGATCCTCCGGGTACGCCAGTTATTAGCGTTACAGCTTCGGACAAAGATGAGGACCCAAGGCTGATTTATCAGATAACCAATGGTAATGTCCGAGGACGTTTTAATATCATAAGCCAGAACAGGCAGGGTTTAATTTCTGTTGCCCAACCTCTTGACTATCGCTTGGAGAAACGTTTTGTTTTGACAGTCACTGCTACCGACGCTGGAGGTCGTTTTGATACTGCTACTGTATACATTAATATCACCGATGCTAATACTCACAGACCCATTTTTGAGCATACACCTTACACAGCGAGCGTCAGTGAAGATTCACCCGTGGGAACTACAGTTTTGGTGGTGGAGGCCTCAGATGGTGACGTTGGGGAGAATTCCCGTGTGACATATTCCATGGACGAAGATGTTCCTGAATTCCGAATAGATCCTGCTACGGGTGCCATTGTGACCACAAGGCTATTAAACAGAGAAGAAATGGCAGGGTACACGATTGTTGTGACTGCAATGGATAATGGATCGCCTCCCTTGGCTGATACCACTAACGTGGAAATTGAAGTTTCTGACGTCAATGACAATCCTCCTAGTTTTGATCCAAGCTCGTATGTCAATGCTGTTAGTGAAGATGCGCCAGTGGGCACAAGTGTGCTCCAGATATTTGCTACTGACAAGGACTTAGGATTGAATGGTCAAATTAGGTACTCATTCTCTGGAGGCGATAATGGGGATGGCGCTTTTCGTGTTGATCCTACTTCTGGTATCATAAGAACAAATCGCATGCTAGACAGGGAATCTGTATCTTTGTACTCTTTAGTGGCATATGCAGTGGATAGAGGATCTTCTCCACTTTCAACTTCTGTGACAATTACCATTTATGTCGAAGATGTGAATGATAATCCACCCAGGTTCGAATCCGACAAGCTGAAGTTGACTATTCCGGAAAACAGTCCAGTGGGATCTACTGTTGGTAGCGTGAAGGCATTTGATCCCGATGAAGGTCCAAATGCCGAAATTCAGTATAGCATTGTTGGGGGTCCAGATGCAGATTCTTTCAATTTAGTGTCCAGACCCGGGGAAGCTGCTGAACTCACTACTCGTATTGAGCTGGATTACGAGTCCAACGTTAAAAAATACAGTGTTATAGTGAGAGCTTCATCACCTCCGTTGCGAAACGACGTTGATGTGGAAATTCATGTGACGGATGT
Organism: Meta bourneti; assembly: GCA_933210815.1. Lineage (NCBI taxonomy): Eukaryota > Metazoa > Arthropoda > Arachnida > Araneae > Tetragnathidae > Meta > Meta bourneti. The sequence continues at coordinate 49,105,257 of OW119929.1, read as the reverse complement.
GAATGATAACGCTCCCATCTTGAAAGATTTCACGATTATGTTCAACAATTATAAAAATTACTTTCCTGTGGGTCCATTCGGAAAGGTACCAGCATTCGATGCTGATGTCACGGATCATCTGAAGTACAAGATAGCAACAGGAAATAATGCAAATCTTCTCATCTTAAATGAAACTACAGGAGAACTCAAACTAAGCCCCAGTTTGAATACCAATGTTCCCATTCATGCAGTCATGGAAGTCAGCGTATATGGTAAGTTTATTTTGTTATTTCTGTAATATTGAATCTCATTTGCTATTTTAAGCTGTTTCACTTTAAACTAATTTGTATTTGTTGAAATAACAAATATTTGTTTGATTATATCAAAATATAAACAAATCACGAGCCTACCTATCTTTTTGATTTAATTGGATTTTTCCTTTCGGCATTGATCCCCGGCCGTCTCCAATAGCCGGTTGTTTTGCTTCACTAACGTTAATTAACTACCTACCTTCCTTTTTTGATTTCAATCTTTTCACATTTGATGCATTCTCTAAATTACTGAAAAAGCTGCAATCGAGTAGTCCTAAAAATTATCTGAATGTATCGTACTGAGATTAGCAGTGCTGGAAATGTTTGATTATAGTGCGAAATTCGCACATTTTTATGTATTTGTAATACATTTGCTTTTATCAACATGAAATGATTTACAAATACTCTATTTTAACGCTAAACCATTCACACTTTTCAAATAACACTCGAAGGTTTTTGTTTTGTGATGTTTTTTGCGTTTATATTTAAAATCTTCTAAAATATCTCCTATTAGCTCCCGAGCTTGTAAGATTGTTTTTAAAAAAATTAAAATTAAGCTAATTTATCAGGAAAATTATTTTCTAGTTTTAATATCCTGTGTATGAAAACTTTTATTCAGAACATGTGTTTTGTACAAAATGTCTACCGGAATTTTTGCTAAATCTGACATACAAAGTTCTATCGATTCTAGTATTTTGAGATACATAGGGACTCTGATGTTTAATTTCACTGACCCAAATAAGTGAACAACTTGGAGTATGGAAATTCAATCGATTCTATTCAATTTGTATATTTTTTCAAGATTTATCCCGAATACGCAATTGCTTAGGTTTGGTGCACTAAAATGAAAGTAGGATGGAGTCTAATTCGAATTATATACTCCACAGATGTAATTAAATCGCTAAAATGTATAAGAGCATACGCAAATAAATATCGCGCATTAAATTACGTTTTTTTTTCATAAATTTATTTTTTTTTCACTAAAAATGTACTGTACCATTTCTTCATATGCGTACTTTAAAAAATAACCAATAAAATTGAAAACTTGAATGAAAGAGAATGAGGGAATTTCAGTGAGAAAAAATAAATTATCGATGGTACTTTGTGTATCCCAATATCAAAATACGGCGCAGGTTCGATTCCTGTAACTTACGCTGGGTTCGTATCTCTCTTCGGTACTATAGCCCGTTGTGCTGCTCTAGTGTGACGTTGATAAAATACATACATTCTCTCTTCGGTACCAGAATTCGAAGGAATCGAACTTACGCCGCCTACGATTCGCAAATGACAGAATGCTAGGAACTTAAAACATTTGTGAGTCGAGTTTCTGAACCAAGGTTTGGTCTCGCCTCCCCTCCTACCCGTTGGGGGTGAACATTCCCTTTTCTCCGAAACCACACCTCAAATACCTTAGAGTTTCTGCGAAACGGAGGACCTTCCTAAGACAACCCATCCCACTAAGATATCAGAAATAAGTCCTCTTCAATCGATAAATTCAATCTCTTTTCTATTTTTGTCTCTTAATATCATTATTTTGAATTGTTCGAATGTGTTGATCCGTATGACGTATACCTAAAGCAGATGCTTTAGAAAATGCCAGGTGTAGCAGTGGGCATTAGAGGTATAGCTCCGCTTGAATACCCCAGAAACTCGCTTCCTGTATGCCCCGAGGATTAGCGGGTACGTTTGGACTTCGCGTGACCGTGTGGCCCAGTGATATTGTGCCGACTGAATAACTTGAAGATGTCCAGAAGACAGGTGTTCAATCAATTCGTGTATACTTTAGAAAGGAAGGAAACGAGAATTGTAAATTCCTGAAGCCGTAGAAGTGGGGGGCCGCGGTGGCCCGGTTGGAAGAGTAACGGACTTGCAACCGAAGGGTTGCGAGTTCGAATCCAGCCAAACACCGTCGTGTACAAAGGGGGCTGGTGCACGTTAAATCTGTCGTGGCCTCAAATGTCCTCACGTTGGCGTGGTGTGGAAGTTTGGAGAGTGGGGTGCCAGCTCAGGTGTTGCCTCGTCATTTGACCGTGGTTCAAAATTACGTGGTGTTGTCCTCGGATCTTTCCCTTTGGGATTGATCCCGGACCGTCACCAATAGCCCATTGTGTTGCTCCAGTGTGACGTTAATTGAAATTCCCCCCCCGTAGAAGTGGGCAATATTTCTCTAAAATTAGTTGAGTGATCGCGGTCTTCCCTACTGTTTTACTCTCGCCTACTTTTTGCTTTTTCATATCTCGTTGTCTTGTGTTTGGCGCATGTTTTATGGCAAAGGCCAAATATGGCCTTTGCGCCATAAAACCCCAAAACAACCAACTCTAAAATTAATCCTCATTGAAGAAATATTAGCTTCCACTGTAAAGTGTTGAATTCAATTATAATAATGCAATTCACAATAACAATTTATAGCGTGCCAGGAGACCCGCGCATAGCATATGCGCTAAAATTTCTACTTAATCAATTGATAAGTGTTACTCACTTTTCATGCCTTATCAAATCCGTTTATAATCGATATAAACATTGTATACATGGATCACCTCAAAATGAAATAAAATAAAGTAGTCAAAAAAACATGTAACAGCACTTCGTGTACTAACTGGGATTAATTCTTGTTTTCAATACAGTGCGTGACAAGGTCATACGTCAGTTATGTCATCAATTAGCTTCTCGACGTCCACTTCAAATGCATCCCCATTTTCATGAAAGGAGATTCGGTGCATTTAACCAATTCTCTCATTTGCTCACATCTCCTTTTCTGCTCTGATTTTTATTTTCCAGATTCCTCATTGCTTTTTGTCATCAGATGACTGAATAATTTTATTAACTCCGAGCTCTTCCGAATGTAGTATATAGAATATTTTTTAGCAACATAAAAGCTCCATAGCTCTTACCAAGCACATTAAACGAATCGACAAAATTAGCAGTTGATATATCGGTACTAGCGATAATAACAATTTCTGTGACACCTACGTTAGTCAAACAACAGTGAAATCAGCAAAGGTAGCAATAGTCAGAATAAACATTAATTCACGTGCAATAAAGAGGTCATGGGTCAGCTCCCTGAGCTAGCAACCTACGAGTGAGAGGTGATGCAGGTTCGATTCCTATCAGGTTTGATTGTTCCCTGGATGCATCTTTCTCTTCTGTGTCAGCAAATCCTTCTTTTCGTGTGTATATAACTATTTACTTGCCATTCTTTGGTGCAGCTTGGTCAAATATGGTCCTTGCGTCATAAACCCAATCAATCACGTGCAATAAAACGACATACACAAGGAAATTCATGCACATTAAAGCAAAACATACTAACGTAACTAACCCGAAAGCTATAAGGATAAGATGATAATATTCTGACCATATCGGTACATACGAGTATGACTTTGTTTTCTGAATGTTTGAAAATGTTTTGAAAACAGTACGTTTAATCTTTTAAGTCTGTTGGAGGTAAATCCTATTCGCTACAAATATAAGACTAACTACTCTAAATGAATAACTAAGTACGGTATAAAGTTAATGGGTAAAAGGGGGCAAAATTAATAAAAAGCACGGAATAGAAAAACATTTTAAATTGAATGGCTAGTATTAGTCAGAGGACCACGGTAGCCCGGTTGAAAGAGTAGCAGATTAACAACCGGAGGAATGCGAATTTGAAACCTGATCTAAGCAAAGACCGTCGTCTAGACGGGGCTGGTCCACGTTAAATCTGTCATGGCTGAAAATGACCTCACGTTGGTGTGGTGCGGAAGTTTAGAGAGTGGGGTGCCAGCTCACAAATGCTGATCTCGTCATCTGACCGTGGTTCAAAATTATGAGGTGTTGCCCTCGGACCTTTCCCTTTGGATTGATCCCGGATCATCGCCAATAGTCCGTCCTGTTGCTCCAGTGCGACGTTAATTAACTACCTACCTAGTGTCAGTCATAACTGAGAGACATAAGTTTTTGAACTTAATTGGTGGTTGTTTGGAATATATATTGTGTTTTTCAAATGCCCTACAAATTAATTGAAGATTTCTATCATGACACTTCAAGGACGAATTTGTAAACTACTTTGTGTTATCCCAGTGTACCCCAGGGGGTCGAGTTACATCATTCTTATCAAGCATTCCAGGCACAGCTTGTTTAATGAGGCCACACATGCATTCAAAACGAACAAACATCCTTGCCTTTCCCCGGATTCGAACCAGGAATCTTTCGATCTGGAATCCAGTACCCTGACTACTAGACAGATTGGTCCATTTATATTGCTTGTGTAATCTACATTAGTTTTCTAAAAGCTAACTCAATCAAGTTGACTTTAAATTTATTTATACCATGAAAGCTTACTTAAATGTACCCCAAAACAAATACAACAGCAGCGAAACACCATTACAGCATTCAATTGATTATTCGAACTCTGAGATTTGGAATATTTCTTGTGTAATCAACAACAATTTTCTGGAAGCTAATTAAATCTCCACTGCCTTAGTTTGTTTTGATCGTTAAAGTTTTAGTATTCCCAAAACAATCACAACAGCGGATAAACAAGTCTTAAATAAAATCAAGTTAGTTTCAACACACCCACACAATGCTTAATGTAGTTGCAATTAATCTCATGAACAACTTGTATGCTTTTTTATATTTACAAATTGAAAAAAAAAACGGGACGAAATAATGCTTTTCACCAACATGTTTTGAAAAGAAATTCCAAGAGACGTGTGCATTTGCAGTCTCGTTTTAAAACATTACACCACAGGCATTGAAAAGTCTGAAACATTTCTGTGGGAATGAGGCGACTTATTGAATCTTGGTATTCAAACTTGTCGGCCGTATTTGAAACGCATGCGTGTCTTCGAGTGAAAAAGAAATCAAATTAGCGCGCAAGAAATCTTTTCTTCTGTCCAAACAGAATCGAAGAAAGATCTGTATCATTCAATTATGATATCAAAAGAAGTGGCCCGATCTGATTTAGAGCTCTTTTTTTCTCTCCCTTTTCCATGGTGCCATTGATACAAGAAAAGTTTCCAGTTTGCAAGGCTTGTTTTTCTTTTTCATTCCGTCAGTTCCCTCGCCCAAGAGAAAACATTTCGGTATTTCAAGAAAAAACCCGTTCATCAACAGTGCGGTCGGCAATTGAATTGAATGAAAGCAGTAGTTTCTATCGAGATGGCCTTTATATATGTTGTTCCATTTTGACTTCCACCCCCACCTTTCCCCAACCTTCTCGGCCAACTCACCCCTTTTTCTTACTTTCCCCCTCTTACCAGCTCAATTTTTCGTTTTATTTGTTTAGTTTTTGTCAACAGAGGTCCCTCTTTTTTCTCCATCGTCGACTGAGGAGAACAAGAAAAGTGACTCAATGTAATTCCGATTCTAACCGTAACTGAAATAAAACGAAATGAAGGGAAATAAAATAGGACCGCCCAGCTGTATATTTCGATCTCAAAGTCGTAAAAGACCTCCAGGGACGACGCTTCCGGGGTGAGACTTTTCTCTCCCCAAGTTTCTGTTTCTATCACCGAAATTTCCCGTTTTCTCCTTAGGGGAAAGTAACGAAATGTTAGAGTTAGAGTAAATTCGCTTGTGACCCTTTTAAACGTTATTCTAGAAAAACATAATAAACATTCGATGATGTCCATTTACGAATCCATATCTAGAGTAAGCAATAGAGAATCATGTGCCTGGTTCGATCCTCGAGTCATCTACAACATGGTTCAATTCCTCTGTGGATGCATTTCTCTTTCCTGTGTTAAGATAACTTTCCTTGAGTGTATATGCCTATTTACTTGACGTTGTCTTGTGTTTGGCCAAGTGTGGTCTCTGTCATATAACCAAAAGCAATCAATATCTACAAGTCTCGTGAGTTTCCAGAGTATGCATGGTGAATATGCAAATACGAAGTCCTCTGATTCGAGTTTGCGCAGATTTGTTGTACGGTTATTTCCTCCTTGGGGAGTATTTCTCACGTGTCAGTAAAACTTTCCTTGAGTGTGTATGTCCATTTACTTGACATTGTCTTATGCTTGTCCAAATATGACCTCTTCGCCATAAAACCAAGTATCTTCAACAGTCTCGTGTGTTCTAGAGTATGTTTGAATATGGAAATCCGAAGTCTTCTGATACGAGATGTAGGCGGTTCAGGTTTTGATGCAGTAAGGTCAATTCTTCACGGTGTATTTCTCTATTGTGCCAGTAAAACTTTCCTTGAGTGTGTATGTCCATTTAGTTGAGGTTGTTTGACGCAGCTACCAAATATGGCCCTTGCGCTATAAACCTCAACCAACCGAAGTCTTCTGGAATATCATGAGGGGCATTGCTATTAGTTTCACATAAATGATCCACGTGGGAACCCTACTCATCGAAAAATGTTGTTTCTAATGCCATTATATTGTAAAGGGTGGTCAGTTTTATAAGATGGCTATTGGTTAATCATGAAACGTAGTTAATTATAGTCAATAATTTTACATAGGTTTAGTTTATCAATAGCAGTTTTTCCTATCTAGAAGTATTTTACGAGTTTAATGAAATATTTAAGAAAATCTGAATATCCAATTCACCTCGTTGCATCATGTATGAAATGTTACTCTTAAGGTGAGCTATAAATTCAATGTATGTATTTCTCTTCTAAAATTGGGATATGTTATACGATAATATAACAGATGACATATATCCAAAGACAACGATTCAATGAGTATAGCTTACACACTACTTGACTATCTTATTCCATTTTCTTGCAATATCCATATGAATTAATTAATTGAGAAAATATGAAATCATAATTGTTTTTAGCTTCTAGATAAATTGCTATTAGGTTAGAATAAGCGAAAAGGCAGAAACTGAGGTTAACAGTCCTTAAATGTGCCCACACATTGTCATTCAAACTTTGTAAAGTTTTGATAAGAAAGTTTCCACAGATCAACTAAGTGCCATAAGCAATCAACCAGAATTCTATGTACCCAAAACGAAAATTATGTTTAGTTATTTTTTTCAAAAAATTGAATAATTAACTAATAATTAAAATTAAACATTTATAATGAATATAGCATCCATGTCTCATAAATGGATTTCATACCTCTGAATGAAATAAATTATGTTACTGCATTTCTTTCACTTTTACTGGTGTTAATTCTTATTTCCAATAAAATGCATGGCAAAACATTTAGCCCTCAGTCATGTAACCACAATTATATTCTTAAAGTCTACAATTTCACCCCATTCCCTTGTTCGAATCGGCCTTTTTTGAAGCCATACCTACTTTAGCTCATATTTCCTTTTCTGTGTTTTCTGTCTTCCAGATTTCTCATAGCGAATCAGACTTTTAAAGAATTTTATTAGACTGGCGAGCTTTACATGCAGCTCCATAACTCAAATCGAGCATATTTAAACTAAGCGGCAAAGTTGGCGAATGAACCCCGCAACGGTCGATTTTTATTGTTTATGTTCGTTGTTGCCAATCCAATCGACAATAAACAAATAACGTCAATTTCTATCCACGTACGTTAGTGAAATCTATATATAGATATTAAATGTTTATCTTTTTAGCAACAGTATATTTGCCAAACCCAGTACCGACCCTCAGCATTCACTTAAAAATAAATCCCAGTTTCTTTTCTGCGAAGCACTTTAGAGAGATTCGCGAGGAGAATTAGTACCCGAAAGCACGTCCTAGCCATTTTTTCCAGCATAAAATCTTTCGACCTAAGAATCGGAATTTTGTTTGATTCCCTAAAAGTGTTCTCAGCAAAGAAAGAGGATAGGGCATAAAAGTGACCAGCTTAAAGAGAAATTGAGTAGCACTACCAGGAATAGCAATTTTCGATGGGGACCCAGGAACAAGAAATCCTGGCATGGTGGTCATTCTCCTGCAAGGAAACCATTGGCGTCCAGCAATTCTCTGGAGATCAGTCGGAAACGTGCCACCATCAGGGTTGCCTCAGCCCAGAAAGCTCCCTCAGGCTGTATTCCCCCTATCGTGATCGCTTCCCTATAATCAAGGCCACATTCTCTTTTCTCTATGCTGCATCACGTTCATGTGCTACAATTGAGTTATATTTTTTAATAAAACCAAACGAGGAGAACGTGTGTGCAAAGGATGCTCTTACTCGATTTTCTGATAAGGTTTTTTCACTTCCCAACGGGGGTAGGGATAATTTCTGTCTGATAACGGGTTAAGGAATTTAATAATTGCTAATATAGCTGAATTTAATCTGCCACTGCCATTTAAAAATAGAGCGATTCTCACCTCCCAATCAACATTCCTTTGTGCCATTGTCCATGCGATGTTTGGATCGAAAAGGGGAGTATAGTGCTGCTCAGGAGAGAAGGCATATGACCTTGTGGAGGTCCATTTGAACAAAAGTGGTTAAACTAGCAGATGAAGGGCTTCCATACTTAAAATCATGTATGGTGATTGCCATGAGTGATTATTTGTTTTTCCAACTCGTTTTCACTGGTCTGATTTCCGGCACTGAACGATAAAATCAGAGCCAAAATTCAAGCTAAAGACGCCAATTGTGTGAACGCATTGTTACGTTTAACTTGCTCTATAATGTAACAAATAAACGCGTTCATAACAACGTGACTCAAATGTTGAAAATTGGACGGAGCTGGACTATAGTCCCTTTGGCTCCAACTATAAGAGGGGTTCAGAGTTTATTTTAATAGACTACTTTAGGTATTATAGGCTTGGGTGTTAGTACTAGTTATCCAAGTGGTAGGTTTTATCTCAGAAGCCTTTTTTAAAATCTATATTTATATATTCAGGCTGGATTTAAAATTATCGGTCTTTAGTCGTATTTTGTACCTATAAATTTTATTTGGATTTAGTTTTTTTTATCCAAACGTCATTTTAGACGAGTAACTTTTCAGTTTTTACACTTGTATGACGCAAATTCTAAACGATCAACCGTTTATTCTATCAAAAAACCTACTCCTTGATTTTTTTAAATAGATGCTTCAATGTTGTGGTGTTTCGTCACCATATCCTAATCATGACAATGTAACCACGTCATCCTCTAACCATGGTAGCGTTTAATGTGATCGACGCTCTTATTTAAACTTGTTTGCATATTGTCACATTTTATAAATATTTAAACGATCACAACAGGTGATCACGCAGTAATCAATGAGTCAACAGATCCCTAAGAAATGAATTAAGATGTTACCGAACTATAAGAATTAATTTGTTCCAAAGACAATTACATTCAAATAGCATAAAAAAGTAACCGACACTTTCAGGGGAAAAGTGTAAGTGCTGCCTATTTGTTATTATGAGGCATTTCAACAAAAAAAGGTTTTTAATTAGTTTTCCCTATATTGTTTGTCAAGAAACCGTGTCATTCCTATTGGAACAATTTGGGGCTTAAGATACACTGCAAATGTTGGTGGTATGTGGAATGAATACATTTAGCTGCGTAATTTAATAGGTAGCCAGGTTGGAAGATTAGCGGATTAGCAAACAGAGGGTTGAGAGTTCAAAACTCCATTCAGCCAAAAACCGTCGTGTACACTGGGCTGGTGCACGTTCAATCTGTCGTGGCCCCAAATGTCCTGACATTGGCGTGGTGTGGAAGTTTGGAGAGTGGGGTGCCAGCTCAGGTGTTCTTGTCACCTGACCGTGATTCAAAATTACTAGGCCTTGTCCTTAGATCTTTCCTTTCGGGATTGATCCCGGACCATAGCCAATAGCCCGTTGTGTTTCTCCAGTGCGAGGTTACTTGATTACCTACCATTGCAGCCGTTCCTAAGAGATATGTTCCTCAGGGGCACATCTTCAGGTGCGTATGGGCTTCACGGACCCAAGGCACCTCAATGACCTTTTCTTTTTCCATGGGATTTACTGTCTTGACTAAACACGGGATCGCGCTCTTACTCAAGCGATATTTTTCTGCTTTCATCCTACTTCTCTTTGTTCCCCAATTCCTGTTTTTCCTTTCACGACTTATTCTACTTGACGTTCTCGTGTTTGGCGTAGCTTGGACAAATATGGCAAAACAACCTAAGTGTTGAACAACATAGACAAGAAAAAATAGGGTCGGTGAACTTAAGAAAATAATTTATCGAGGTAAAGGCTTCAATGATGAGGTTTTAGACGTAGAATATGGTAAACAGAAATAGTACTACATTATTACCAGTTAACGGGAGTTATGAAAGTCAATATTTTTTGGTCTGCTTTGTGTTACAATAACTATTTGTAAAGCTTGAGAATTTCGATCCTAAGTGAAACTTAGTATGATGTATCTACCTTGGTAGAAAAACAGCCTATGTCCATTTTGGAAGTTTTTAGTAATACCTGATTTAGTAATTTTCATTTAATTTTTAATACAGAGCACAAAAAAATATTTTTCTGTTTTGATTCTTTTATAATGTATTGACAGAAAGACATTGGAACTTTATTTTTACTTTAATTACCTTGAATAGATTTGTAGACAAAACTCAAAACCAGTGGATTTGGACATAGGCTCTTTTTCTACCGATACAGATATATAGTCGACTTAAATTATCAAAAGATTAATAAAAGGCGATGTGTTCAGGACATCAAATGTTTATGAGAAGGGGCTTGTTTAGATTTGCACGTGGGCAGCCAATACCTCAGGAAGGGCCGTGCCCCGCTGTCTACAACACGAGAATAGCTTGCAAACAAATACTAATGTTAACGATAAAATCTTACAGGAAGTAAGCGAGCGATCACTCGCCAAATGCGGTAAACTTCCCCCCAACATCAGGATAGAGAAAGCACAGCCACGTGCTCGTTCTCAGGAAGGAGTTGAGAAGAGAGGGATGGAAAGATACAGAATTAATCCTTTTCTTTACCTCCCGAGTGGCCAACTCCATAAAAGCGATTAACCAGACTGGAGAGTTCCAATAACTTTCCAAAATTTAATACTGGCAAGGGGGCGTTCGAAGATCCCAGTTTTGCATCGGCAATGGATATTGGTTTTAAAAACACTTTATGCGATGTTAGTTAATTTGGATAAGATCCGGGATTAGTAAAAATCGATTTCGCAACACCCATTTGGATTATTATTCATTGCCACTATCTGTGTGGAATCGGTTTTCCGTTTCGGTTCGTTACAGCTTATGGCGTTTAATTGGTCAAGAGGGCGATTCGGTACGAGTGAAGTTATTTAAAGGATTACACAGGGCGAGCGATTTGCTGAGAATAGCAGACGCTTTGTCGCATACGAAGTAGCGTCTACAAGGCGTGACTCGCACATGATGAGGGATTTGGATGTGAGTTGTTTTTAGCGTCTCTTTTTAGAATTCTGTACAGCAAAAAACCTTCAGAACATGTCTTTGAGTCGAATGTGCACGAATAAAAAATATATCAAAATTAACGTGTACTGGTGTTCTGTAGGTTATGTTTCAAGGTTAGATGGGTACGATGAAATAGTCGTTTATTGAACGCATTGAATCTCATTGAGTTTTTCTTGAGCGTTAAATTACTGTCGTCACATATTTTTGGCGACGTTAAATTCATTAATCGTCAATGAGAGGCATTTTATTACAAGATAAATGTAGGTGGAGGTAGTATTTTTGTGGTGGAATGTTCTTCCGGATGTGACGTCACATGGCTTGTTTTTCGAATACGATTTCGATGATGTATGTCAGTTGATTGGTCAAAGCTGATTAGATTCAACTCCAAACGTTGCCAAAACAGCGATAAACTACATTTGAAGGTAACCCCGATGTGTATCATGCGTGAACATTTGGGTATCGGAAATAAAATTTTGCATTCCGTCTATTTTGTTTGCTATGAAAATACCTTTCATAGCTTTAAAAAGCAACCATATTTATTTTACATGGGGATAGGCTAAATTAAATATGACAATCTTATTAATCTCTTCCATTTTAAACTTAAATTGAAAGGACATTTAATTCAAATGTCAGTCAAATTTATATTAGTTTAACAAATTAATACGGATGTGTTTGACAATGACTTCTATTTGTAAATATTCTACATTTAAATTCAGTAGCATTTCAAATTTTAAGTTCTAGAAGATGTTTGGATTCAATTATTCTAAAAAGTATGAGTAAATTGGAGATAAAGTTGGCGACAAAGATGAGAACAGCATTTAATGAGTTTGGCTACGTGCAAAAATACAGGAAAATTGATATTAAATAACATTGGATCATTGAAAACTATTTTACTTTTAATAAAAACGCTTAAGGATTTAAGTAATTCTAACGAAACGAACGCAAGTCTGGTTCTATATATCGTATTAAACGAAAGTTATGCGCAGACGGTTGTTATTTTTCATATTTTTAGCAAGATTATATTGCTATTATGATTTCGATATTATCGTTTGCGTTTTTATAGCTAACTAGCTTGTTATGAAGGAATGAAGTTTTTGATACAAAAACGCTTACGCTTCGTATGTAATTAAAAGTATTTAACGTTAATAGTTTTTGTTACTGTTAGAAAAATCAGACTCGCAAGAGCATGTTTCTTGGTCAGTAAGTATTACTGTATTTCGAATTACTTATTCATTTTTATAATTCTGTCAGTGCATTGCGTGATACACATTTTTAAAGGTCGAAAAATTGTAATTTAGTTCTTACCAACTGTCTTATAAAAATCAAAATTTGCTGCAAGTTCAATTTAAGAATGGAAGAACACTACAGATTTCAAAATTTTTTAAATTAATAATAGGAATATTTTCAAAAACAAAATCGAGTTTTGGTATTTTATTTTTTATTCATATCAAAGGTTAGATTAAATGAAAAATTGATGTACATATGTGTTTAGAATCTCAATTGTTCTTTGTTTAAAGTTGCATTTCTAGAAACATGAATTATGAATTCTTAATTTTGTTATCGATTCAATCTTTTATTTGAAACAGCATTCCAGGATCCGGTTTAGAATATGTACAATTGTGTTATGACGAGGCGCATGTCTGAAATCTTAAATGCTTCTTTTCTGATGTGATAAGTTTGACAGTTGCGCATCTCTAAAGAAACATGCAGTCTATTTAACTGTAATCTAACTGATCTAAAATTGTCAGACCTTGAAACATAAAAGGCCTTATTTTTTAAACTTTCTCAACTGAGAATTGTAATTAATACAGCTTGTAAGATAAAATATATAAAATTACCAAACTTCCAACAACTTTGAAACTTGAGAAGTTTCCAACTTTTTAGTACTGGAAATAGTTGAAAACGAGAATTTTATAAAAGTAAAATTAATTTGTAGTTTTTCGTGACCATTCTGGTGTAATAACACTGGTAGCAATTCGATTTTTGCTATTTAGGATTTGTTCGCAAGTCATAAATAAATCGAAATAAAATGTATGTACTATTACAACAAAGAGTTCTGTCTATGTATAATTATAAAAATTATTTTTTTAGGAATAATAAAATAAAGGCCAATAAAGGTGTTCCACATTATTTTTATCTTTCATTAAAATTTTTTTTGCAAACGTTCACCATTTTTATTGTTTTGGAAATGCATGTTCAATAAAAATATGATACAAAAGGAATTTTCCTATACTTATAAGTTAAATTGTTTTTACCACCACAAAATGTACTGAAAAATATTCAATTAATTGGTTAAACTTATTGCAAGTCCGGAAGCCTTTTCGTGGGTTTAGTTTATATGCGTTGAACATGAGTTCTGCTGAAATCAAGTTAAAATTATTTGAAATCAGTAATCGAGTGCCATTATTCAATATTACTGTATTTCAAAGCAAACTTTCGCGTTTACTATAAGAATTCCGTGAAATAATTTATAACGTGATCATATATATTATCCAGTTGAGCCTTTGTTTTGACATCAGAAACTTTTAGGTAAAAGTATTCCTATATATGTGGTTTTGACGCTATAACAAATTTGCAAAATACACAAGATGAAATACATTAATTCTAAAAGGTAATTTAGAGAAAAGTATTGAAAATTAAAACTTACAAAATTTGCTTTTTTAAACTTTGGTTTTAGAGTGCTGATCAATGTTTGAAAAACTAAAATTTGCAATATTACAGGCATTTATCGAACATGATGAAAATTATCAGTTGTGAAAGAAATTTGTGGAAAAGATGTAATGGGGTATAATAAAATAATAAATGTATCCATGTACACACGCTGGTAATTTAGACAACAGTTACAGTTTTAAGAGAGGAGAAAAGCATTAAGACACAGTAAGAAAAAGTCAAGCAGCGTTATGAGAACTTTAATTTTAAAAAAATATCAATTATCTATGTAAGAATATGCCCCAAAAGTGTAAAATAAATCCGTACTATAAGATAAAATAAACATCATTCCATTAGAATATGTATATAAATAAGAACATGCAAAATCTATTCAGCAGTTCCTTTATTTTTTTAGCAAGAATAATAAATTCAGTATCCATTTTTCTCACATTTTCCTACTTTTTTCTTTTGCTATCTTTTCTTATACTCTTCGTTTAGTTCTTTTCTTAAAGAAGCTTTTTCAGAGATGTAATAAATATTTATATTAAAAATTTCTCTTGTATCTTCCAATACGGAAGCGAATTATAATGAAAACTTGAATTATCGTAGGTGAGGAAACAAAAAAAGGGAAACAATATTCAGAGATTTTTCTCGAATCCGCGAAATTCCTGTTTTTCTTGTTAAAGAATTAATGAAACTTTGCATAATCTACAAGACTAAAATTAAATATTTGCGTTTCGTCGCCCCCTCACGTTCTTCAATTGTATTTACTCTTATTTTGTTGGTTTAATTTTGCCGCGTATCTCTTATTACGGAATCCCACCCAAGCGCATATTCTAAAATTGTAATCTTGAAAATAATTATATTTTTCTACTTGTCTTTTCATTCCTCTTCTGAAGAAAATTAAAAATATAGTGTAAGAATATAAGCATCTACATACGCGGACTATGTTTGAATGGACTTTAAGAAGCTTGTGGTGAAAATTTTTTTTTATCTAGGCTAATGGCGGAGCATCCATAGCACAAAAGCCGTGCCTTCTCTAATAAAAATATTAAAAATTGATAGCAAAAATTATCGATAAAACCTGTAGCAAAAGCAGCGATACTTTTAACGTAAATCGAGGAGTTGTCAGTCTTTACTTTAACGTCTTTGATTTTCACCGCAAATAGCCAACCAGAAATTCATGTCCCATCCTTTCAGACAAACTATTCCTTACTATGATTGGTTTCTGGTTTATGATGCACAATGGGTACTTCGTCCACACGCACACACAGATTGTTCTCCCAAGCTTCCTAGTGAGCCTAGCACCCAGTCCAGATAATATGCGCAGCTGGTCTTTGAGCATGGTCCATCTTTCTCTTTGTTTTTTCTCGGACCGCGGTAGCGCGGTTGGAAGAGTAGCAGATTAGCAACCGGACAGTTGCGTGTTCCAAACTTGATCCAACCAAAGATCGTCATGTGTGGGCTGGTGCACGTTAAATATGTCCTCACGTTGGCGTGGTGTGGATGTTTGGATAGTGAGGTGCCAGTTCAGGTGTTGACTTGGTCATCTGACCGTGGTTCAAAATCTTTCATTTCGGGATCGATCCCGGACCGTCGCCAATAACCCTTTGCGTTGCTCTAGTGAGACGTTAATTCAACTCCCTACCTACCCTGTTTTTCTCACTTTCAATCCTTCGCAAAAGAGTCTCAAGCTCTAAAAGAGCATTTCGATCGTTCAGAGTTGCCAGAATTGAGCGCAATTGCACCTTTTGGGCTCCTTTTTAACTTAGGGCTTTAAACGATTTGGATTTCGTTGTCTTTGCGGAAAAGAAGCAACGACGAGAACAGAATTGGCTTATAAGGTTGTCTAAAGCTAAGCGTTAGATTTTTTTTTGCTTTCGGTTCAATCTCGATATGCCAGTTATGTTACTACTGATTGAAGCAGATTACCTGAAAACAAGTTAGAATGTGACAGACTAAATTGATGTACCTGCTTTCAAAATTCAGTATACATATTTATTATTAAAGTATAAACCGAATATAAAGTAGGGAAGATGTGAAATCTTTTTCTGACTTTTGAGAAAGAATTATGGAAAAATGATTTTTTTCACCACAGGGATGAGTTTCTAGAGATATATGACGATAGTTTTACTTTAGATGGATTAACGTTACAGTGCTTAAAAATATGGCAATTCGACATGAATGCAGTTTTTCCGTACATAAAATCACTCGAAAATAATTTAACGTAGTTTTTTCTATCGTTTGAAGTAAAGGAACAGAAAAGGCCTGTTCCGAATATTCTCCAAGAACAAAAGATGATATTTAAAAGATTTATATTGAAATAAATAAGCAAGAAAAGGCTTTAATAATAAATCGTGTGGAACATAAAGTAACAATAGTTGCTGACATTCAGAAAACGTGGCCTTTGTTTTGGTGTATTAAATCCCTTTTTTAATAGCATTAGTTTTCCCCTACATAATGTTTGTTAGATAAATTAAATCTTTTATACGCCTTCTTAGAAGGTCACTGTTCTTGATTGGGAAGAATTAATCTTCTAACTATTTAATAGCTCTTTCCGAAGTGTTCTTTTTAAAGCAATTGAAAGAAGCCGTTTGTATTTAAAGATTTAAGAGTTTTTTCTTTCCCTTTTTTTGGCGAGGTTTTTAGCCCTTTTCCAACTTTGTTTCACAGAGGGTAAACATTTATTTCGTTGACATTTTGTTTTACATGTGTCGTTAAACAGATTCCTTAAATATTTTATGCTCGTGGAGTGATTGCTTCGACAGCATTCCTGGTCAGGAAATGTGAGGGTGATTAACTTTTCTTGGTAGTTTAAGGGTTTTTTGTTTTTCATTTTGTTCACATATAAAAGATCAGGAGCTGGGCTCAGGCAAATAGATTTTTTTATGTGAGATCGATATTCTTCCATTCAGATTTCATGCTGCGGAATATTCAATTTAAATCAGATATTCAAATAGGATTTCGTAGTTTTGAAAGAATTGTAAAGGAAGTCGGTAAATTATCAACAAAAAAATATCCTTAAGAAATTTATGATTAAGCTATCAGACTTAAGATAATAGCAAAATTTAGAAATAATAACTTAATTTTGGTAATAAGATGGTTGTGTGTGCAAGGAGTTAGTCAAATATTGCTGAAGTAATCTTGAATTTAAATAGTAATAGCTTGAAGTAATCTTAAAATGCATGTAATTCTCCCACTATAGTTTGTTTGCTTAAATCGTTGATTGATCAGTAATTTTAGATCCATGCTCCTAATAAACTTTGGTTTTTAATATGTTAATTTTATGTTCGACTTATTTCTACTATTTAATTTACAGGAATTTATCTTTCACTACTAAATTATTTAGGATTCGAAGTATAATATATCTATATTATGCTTCGAAACCTAAATAATTTAGTAGTTTCTGATTGCGACAAAACAGTTCTGGAAAGATGTAACTCGTTTCTAAAAATATAAAACGATCATTTTGGATATTTACAATTCAATCTCTTCGATTGTAATGGATGTGTGAAAAAAATATAAATTTCTGTAAAGAGTACATGGTTTCACAAAGACTACCTTAATTTTGATAGTTCAGAAGTTATACGTATTATATCGGACAAAAAAAGTGATGACCTAATCAGTTTTTAATTGGAAGGGTTGCTGCCAGAATCCGTACACTATTTCCTAATAAATAAGACCTCTATAGCAATATTTACGTATTTCGTTTAAAATACCAGACCATAGGCAGGGCTGCTCCAGAGGTATGAGATACCCGCGTGAAAAACTCAGCAAGTCGCCTTCTAAAAAAACATTCAATTTCTGAAAGAATGCCCTTCATCGAGCACGTATTTAGAAAATAATTTCGATAGTCCAGTCTCCATTCCCTACATGCTGTAGCCCTCAGGAGCAAATCTTTTTTAGGTATGTACGGGCATCCCAACCCTAAGGTACCTGAGTGATGTCTTCCGTTCTGTTTCACTCTGGCCTACCCTTCAACTTTTTGCTTTTTTTCCTACCTCGTTGTCTTGTGTTTGGCGGCCAAATATGGCTCTTACGCCATAAAATCCAAAGCCAACCAACCTGCTGTAATGATTTTTTCGAACTGTTCTATTCATACGCATATTTTACCTGTACGAAACTTGGATTTTCTCTCATACCTAACAGTGCTTTTTAATTCAAAAGTCATTTCGAGAAGGATTCGAGCCCCCTGTGCTCACCCTCAAAACATCCCTGACCTTGATGAGCCCTTATTGAAAACACTTAAAATAAGAACAGATGCAGATTCAAAAATATCTTTTATTACATTAGCAAAAAGAATCACAGAAATAGAAATAAGTATAAAACAAAAATATCGGAAAATTTATTGTTGGCATGTTTATTTAAAGTTACTAAGTCTTCAGTTCTATTTCTTCCTGGCAGCGTGCAAATGCATGCCCAACACACCAATCAGAAAAGTCCCTAACTGTTGGAAGTGATACGACCTCATAATCCCCTCCTTACAATGTATTCGTTCTCCAAATAAATGTAATGTTGTGAGTAAAAATGAAATCTACAAATTACTCTCAAGCCTCGAACTTATCACTTTTCTATGACATTCATTCAGAAGTCAGTGAAGCTCATTTGTTTCACAACTCATACCTACCCAGTTCTCTTCGCAACTGCCCCACTGGGTGTAACGGGAGTCGATGCTTGTTTACAGTTTCCCCTATTAATCAAAGATTATTAAAGCCGAAACCTGAGTCAGGAAAGTTTTAATTAATCTCCGGTACTCTGTACCAGTGCTTTACTTAATGTACCGAAGCACCTAACTAATAGCGGTTTGCATTTAATCTCCAACCTCCCGAGGAGGGTTTTCGGTATTTTTAGACATTTCTCTGCTCTCAGCAAATATTTGCAGACATTTTTGAAGGCTTCGCTTGGTTTACTCGATTGTAGTCTATTGCGTCAGCTTCGGAGTCAGTTGAGAAGTGGGGGCTCTTTTGTTGAGAAAGTGGGGAATTATTTTCCGTTCCTAGTGTATAAAGATAATGAGTATAATTCTTTGCGTAGCTAAGTATACAAATGCCTGACCTTTTTCTGGTCCATCTATCTCGAGGGAAAGAATTCGACTCGATTAATTTATTCGGATTTTTCAACTGTTGAATACTGATAGCTTTTGAAATTTCACGAAATCTGTGTTAATTGCTTAGATGGTCAGCTATAAAAATAATACTTTCATTGAAGTAATTTAAAGTAATTACTGCAGAGTTTTAAGGATATATAATAAACTTTTCTCTCACAAACCTAAATATCATGCATAAATTATGTAAAATAGCATGGCAATATTTTATGTGACATACAGATAAAATGTAATGCTTTGTGCCGGTTGTTTTCTTGTCGGTAAGATATAACATAAAAATAATTTGCCCTGTTTATTTTCAAATCAGTTATACTACCTCCATTGATACCCAGACGTCGTGATGGAAAATTAAAGTATTATGTTACAAGACGATACTTATAGCTGCACTCCTGTGTTAAAAAAGTATAATTACCATACTCGTGGATATTTCATGTACCAAATTTTTGAAATAGCAGGAATCGCAAAAAACCCCAATAAAGATAATTGTGTAATAGCATGTATTATTTATAACAGGTATTCAAAAAGACAAAATTCGATGTTTCCTTTGTAGCTCATGAAATTGATAAAAGTTAGTCCAATATGAAAATTCTGGTGTGTTGGTTGGGTTTTATGTTGTAAGGATTAGATTTGGCCAAGTTACACCAAACACAGGTTGGTTTAGGTTTTATGGTGCAAGGTCCGATGTCGGACAAACTGTAACAACACCAAACACAGGAAAGACAATGTCGAGCAATGGTCATACATTCACAAGGGCACGTAAGAGAGAAATACACCCAGAGTACTTTACAGGAATTGAACCTCTACTGCTTACAACTCGTGGGGTGCTAAAACAGGGAGAAACCCATTGACCCACCTCTTCTGATGAGAATCGAAAGTTAAACTTATAAGGCTGTATTTAAAAAAGTAACTGGGTGATATATATATAAGCATACTCACGTCTCCAAATAATTTTGGACGCAGATTTATATAAGTGCTTTACTAATCTACACAAATTATTAGCTCTGTTCTTTCAGTTCCATCTATTTTACACTTCACTTAATTTTTAAACATCGGTTTAGTGCGCAAATGCATTATGTTATGAAAGTTCATGTAATTCGCACGAATATGCATTCAGTTTAAGATAGCTGGACGAGGCATTTATAAAATACCCAGTACAGATGTCCGAAATCCAGAGAATTTATAGCGAATACGTGACTTTTTTAAATAAACATTTCTTCAAGTTCACGATTCATTTTACTTTTATAAGAGTTAAAAGTAAATTTTGATTCATGAATTCCTCACTGGTAAGATTCAAAAAGCAGACATTAAATTCATCCGCTAACTTCATAAGTCATTTCTCTCCAACCTTGAGACTGGGTAGGCTGGATCTCCATTTTTTTCTCCAAGCGTCAACTTCAAACGTGTCTGACGCTGTAATCCCTCCTTGATCTTCAAGATTTCAGCAATAAATCTGAGCTGAAATTCCCGTTCCCAATTTAGTCTAGAGTCGTTAGGTGTAATTGGATTCAAGCGATAAGAGTCAGCTTTTATTGAGAGACAAATAAAAGGGAGTGAATGTTGGTTTTTATTTTCAATAAACATCATCCGCTGTCTCCGAATTCTATCCGTTCTATTTAATGTATTGAATAATTTTTAACTGAGGTCGCGCATATGTATTTGAAATTTGCCAGAACTTCTCTACATTAAATCTAAGAACTGCAAGTGGAACCTAGAGCGAGTAGTCAATCTACTTGTGACGAATTGAAGGAAAATGAAACAATGCATATAATAAAGTAAATCCTTTTTTAGAGTTCCCACGGGAGTTAAGAAGGCCTGATTCTTCGTTTTAATGAAAGTTTCTTCACCAGTATCACTTCACTTGACTACTAGCAACCTGTGATATGTACGTGGCTCAGGTTTGATTCCTGCGAATTATCCTGGGTGTATTTTTCTCTTCTGCGTCAGTAAAACTTTCCTTGGGTGTGTTTATTCATTACTTTACTTTGTCTTGTATTTGGAGCAGCTTGACTAAATATGGCCCTTCACCATAAAACCCAATCGAACCGACCAATATTACGAACATAAAAATAAAACATAATTAAAAAAAATTTCGTAATGATATATATTACATAAATCTGATAGCTTATTTTTAGCATTGTTCATTAAAAATTGTCTAGCTTTATAATCGTTTTCAGATGATTTCTTAATCCTAGAATCCTTTAATTTTTTTGGAATTTCAATATGTATTTTTATAAATTTGTTGTACTGGCGCAGGTTTTAGGTCCTTGTGTGTACTATGCGAGCTGAATAATTGAACTCGTAATAATTGAACAATTGTACGTACTGTCATAACATAAAACATAGCCTTGGAAAGGTCAAAAAAGCCCTAATGTAGGTTTTGTTTGAAGAGTGAGAACCATGTTTTTGATTAAAGCCAATCGCAATTGATTGTTTTTATGACCTTTCCAAAAACTAACTTGGCGCAGTTTGGCGTCATACAACCCCAAACCAACCAAAAAATTGATTCGGCATCAGCCCTTTTAGTTCTTTTAAGTTTAATTCTTTTACTCACCCCAATGGCTTATCTGAACAACTTCATTAAATATTGAACATCTCTTAAGAAACCGGCTTTTATTTCTCGATACTTTTTAACCCGTAGAAACTGAAGGAAAAAACACCAAAAAATGAAACCAAAATAAAATCCTCCAAGAAGGGCTACGAGATTATGACCCTTGTGCTTCTCACAAAATACTCTCGTCCCTCTCTTCCCTTTCTAACCCTTTTGAAAGAAAGGATAAAAATTCCGGTCCTAAAGAGACCGGACCTGCCGTGAGGAGTCGTAAATTTTTACGACCATGTTTACCGAACGTGGTCTAGAGAAAGCGGGAAAGAGGACCTCGCTCCTTTCTGAACAGTGGGGAAACTGCCTCTAAAACATTTTTCGCTTCTTCAATGCCTTTTGTATTCCAGATAAAAAGTTTTCCCTGCAACAAGCATTACGTTGCTCGTGAGAGTCATTGCTCATTTTATTTAGAGATTTCACTTGTGCAGCAAAGTGCCTGGATGCTTGCTCTAATACATTTTTTATAGTTTGTAAGGTTCTGTATTTATTGGGTTGTACGTCTTTTATTTGAAGGGGGTGGGTCCAATCTGAAGTTTTATGCTTTCGAGTGGGTTTACAGAGTTTCTTCTAAATCTGTCGGATGAAAATTTTTACTTGTGGATTCCCCCATAAAAGCTTTAATTCCATATTTTTATGGGTGGCTTCCTGTAATGAATTTCTCTCCTGTGTCAGCAAAAAGTTTTCTAGTGCGGTTATATCCATTACTTTGAAGACTTTGTCTTGTGTTTGCAGAGCTTGGCCAAATATGGCCGTTCAGCTATGAAACCCGACTCAACCATATTTCTCTGGATATAAACGCTTTCATTTTCAACAATGTTGAGAAAATAACCGGAAAAACTAGCTACAGTTTTCGTTAGTTTGTAAAATATTAAATTTCTATCTGGTGAAGAAAAATGAATTTATAGTTCTCTTGTATTTCATTGAATGGAAAATTAATTTCAAACGTTAAAAATACTGAATCGCCTTAAGCGAATTTAATGCAATTGAAGTGGATGTTCAAAAGCTAGCTGTAGTAACAGGACTGAGGTGTAGACTTATTGCTATGAATTTTATGCGAAATAAGAATTAACATCAGTAAAAAACGCGAACTATTTTATATTTATTAATTTTTTTCATTTGGGTAGTTGGGTTTTATGGCGCAAGGTCATTATTTGGCCAATCTGCGCTAAACACAAGACAGACAATTCAAGTAATGGATATATAGAAAAGGAAACTTTTTACTGACTCTCGGAAGAGAGAAATTCATCCAGTGTAAAATAGCGGAATTAAACCTGCGTAGCGTACAACTCGCAGATTGCTAATGCTGTGAGCAAACCCACTGATGGCGTTACTTCATTTACATCACATGGAGATGAAATCTACATATGATGCTTGTATTCGTTATGAATGGATTGAAAAAAGGTATATGAGCAACGACGCAGCCATGAATAGATGTAGGAAACTGTTTAATAATTCAACGTAGAAATTGATAATAGAATATGAATATAAATTTTGAATACATTGAACTTCAGTGTAAATGGCTATGTATGAGTCTGCTAGTTTGAAAAATTGTTTCTTTTTACAACCAGAACTATTCTTTTTTTCTTTGTTCTAAATTAGCAACTAGTCGTCATGAAATGTGATTAGTTGAAGTACTAGTGTAGCAAAAAATTACCATTGGGAAAAACTAGGCGAGTAAAAATGATAAAACCTTTCCCCGTAATGTATTTCAATTTTTAAGTAAACTAAAACTAGTTTTATGACCCGAAATGCTAACAAGTAGCTCCAGCTTTTTATTATTCTTGATCCATTGGAGCATATAGTATTTTAATTATTGTTTTTGAAACATCAGATATATATGTTGTGTGCTTAAAATAAGTAAAAAGTTATGCACAAAATAAAAGATAAAATAGTTTTATCATTACCACAGCCCTACAATAATAGAGGATTCGATTTTGGTGTTTGTATTTCTCTAACATAAACACAAATCGCTATTCGCAGTTTGGCAAATGGACAAAGGTCTTGGATCGCTAGTATACAAATGTTTTAAAACACAAAATCTTCAATTTCATATGGTTTTTAAAGCTCTGTGGCATATCAATATCTAGAAAATAAACAGTAACTTTTCCTTATAAACACATCCTCATCTTAGATTACTTACAAAGAACAAATCATGGAATATCAAATCTCTGAGAACTACAGCGGGGTTTGAAGATAGAAGCTGATACAGAAAAAGCTGATACCAAAACTCGTACATTTTTAATCATACTAATAAATTAGATAATGCCATTCTCGTGAAACCGTAAAGTCGTAAAACGTCAGTAAATTCGAAATTATGTGATAGCTTCATAAATTAGTGAATGATGAGTGATTACACAACCGAAAGATATTTATTTTATAAACTAAACGGGGGCCAATTTTTCGGGATAATTTGACAGGGGTAAGATTAATTTGTTATTTTATGCAAAAGCTAATACTACATTTGTTTTCAACTGCTGAACTCGTTGATATTTGTTTCCAGTGTATGTTTAGCCCTTTGTGCTAGCATAAATAAAATTAGAAACTAAAAATGACTAGAATTCATTGTTGTAGAGATACAACCTCGGAAGCTTTTTTGATGAACGAAAAGTGGTAGAAGTTAGTTGGAAGAAACTCAAAGGCTATAAAGGCCTCTGCGCCACTCAGACGTACGAAGAAATTTACATTCAGGTTTTTTTCTTGGAAGTACAATTGAATCGTACAGGGCGATGCAAAACGCCACACCAAGTATAAGGTATTCGGTTTAGGTATTTGTTACGTAAAGATATGCAAATATAAACTTCTTCAATAGATGTTCTTAATTTGTTTTTACTTATTGGAAATTGTTTATTTCAACATGTACACTTTGAATTCTTTTGTTAGTTGTCTAATTAATTTTTATTTTATTTTTAAAAGAAAGCAGCTTTGATTTTCTGTTTAGTTCTATTGAGATAATATTTGATGGGTTTTACGTCAGTTGAAAAAAATCTCATCTGTCCTTTATTCGAGATAATTTTTGAGCTCCAACAGCAGTTGTGATCAGCTAATCCTTAAGATTTACTTACAAATACGTATAATGCTTTTAACTGCTTTGATCTGTACTGTTTGAACAAGAGTTGAGAGATGATCATTCCCGATAATTCAGTCTGGAACCTGCCTCTGGGTTTGCTGCAAATTCTAACAGCGCAGGCGCAAGTCTTTTAATTTACCCGGTGTCTTTCTCTTTTCTGTGTCAGTAAAACTTTCTTTTTGTGTATATCCATTGCTTGATATTTTGTCTTTTGTTTGGAGAAGCTCTGCTAAATTCGCCCTTGCGCCATGAAACCCAATCAATCAGTCAGGAATCTAGAAAGCAATTGAAAAACCAATTGACTTTAAATATAGTTGACGAACTGAAATATCCAAATCGATTTGAGTATTTTTAGTAATCTGTTTTTAGTGTATAAGATTTGCGAGGTTTATCCTTTCAGAAGCAATGTGATGTCTGGTACCTTACCGCTTTTGAAAGAGTTAATGCTAGTGTATGTAAATATTCTAGGTATATTAAAGTTAAGGTTCATAAAAACTCCATTTGAGATTCTGATGTCAAGAAAGGCTTTAGATAGACGGTTGATTAATTGTTACATTTACCTAAAAAAAGCTTAAAGTGTACTACATTTTTGTTATCAGCCAACTATATTTACATAAGACTTAACCCATAGCATTTTCTTTTATTTCAAAAACATTTAATCGAATAATACTCTTCAAAGAGTTAAGTGACCGTTCATTTAACAATTACTATATTATACCACTATATGACGTATCAGTAGTCTTCAAAATATGATACTCTTCCGGATCTCTATTCACTGCTTTCATTACTTAGCGTTAGGGGGATCGCCGTGGCTTAGTGGGTTTGCTTACTGCTCTAGCGGGTTTGTCCACTGCGCTAGCAACCTTCGAGTTGTAAGCGGTGCAGGTTCGATTCCTGTCAAGTGCATTCCTCCCTGGGTGTATTTCTTCTGTCAGTAAAATTTTCATTGTGTCTATTACTTGATGTATGTCTTGTGTGTCGCGCAGCATGACCAAATGTGGCTGTTGCGCCATAAAACACTCAAACCAACCTACGAGATGTAGACCAAGCAGGTTCAATTCCTTTCTGGGTGTTTCTTCTGTGTGCTTTGTGTGTCTGTTCATTTACTTGACGTTTTTTGGCACAGTTTTGCGAAATATGGCCCTTGCGCCATAAAACCCAACCATCCAACTATCTGTCCTGCTCTGGACTATACGCCTACTAAGCCCAACCAGCTACCATAACGCTAACGGAACATTTTATACATGGAATTTCTTAGGGGACTGTTTTCAAGCATCTGTTTTTTATCTGTATCATTAACAGAACTCCGATTTACGCTTAAACTAACATACAACATTTATTTTGCATTATTTTTTAACTTAATATATTTCGGAGACTTGGGGAACCCATGAACCCACTCCTGCATTGCAACAGAAATCAATGAACCAGTTTGAAAAGTGGGCTGGTATTTCCTGTCGAAAAATATCCATCTCTTTCAAAGCTTGGATCATGATCCCCTTTCAGTTGTGATTCAATAGATGTCTACCTTCCCCACATGATCTCTAATGATTAATGCATCAACCCAATGACTTGGAGAATCCACAGGCCCACACCTGCATTGCAACTGAAATCAATGAATTGATTCGGAAAGCGACCTGGCTATTCTTGTCCCAAAAGATCCATCTACTTCAAAGCGTGGATGATCCTACTTTCAGTTGTGATTCAGTAGATGTTTCTCTCCCCTACACGAGTCCCTAATGATTAATGTATCAACCCAACGACTTGGGAACGCATAGGCCCAATTCTGCATTGCAACTGAAATCAATGAACTGATTTAAAAACCGACCTGGTTATTCCTGTCCAAAAATATCCATCTCATTCAAGGCAGGGATGATGATTCCACTTCCAGGCGTGATTCAATGGAAGACGTATCCCTTCCACACGAGTGATGATTAATGCATCAACCCAACCCCGCAGAAAAAATCCGACTCGACAAAAGCCGATCACGAAGCGATCACACTCGGCCACCCTTGACGAAAGTCGAAATCTCTCCTGACGTTTTCGACAGGAGAGTCGCCTTTCAGGGCCTGCTCCCCGAACGTGCCCTTTACTGAACCCCCAAGTGGCCCTCCGAGCCTCCCGCCATAAACACCCCGATCCGCCACATTTCAAAGACATCCTGCAGCGACCCTTCTTAGCAAGGTGCATCGAACCAGAAGCTACATCATACGCTCGGGTTTCTCCTCGATAATGGTGTGGTGCCTCAGTTTTAGACAAGTAAAAAAAGGTGCCCTTGCGTTTCGTTTCCTTGCACCGGTTTTCTGCCCCCCCCTCTCGAGCAGAAGGAAGGATGGGCGGGCGAGGAGAGAGCACTTACCTGAGCGTTCCATTCTTTCTTACCTGATTTCCTATCCCCTTTTGCAGACGGCGTGTAGCTTAGTTTCGGACAGAACTGGTTTTCCTCTGCGGCAAATTGGGTGATATTATGGATGGTTTTTCTTTTTCTGCACGCGCGTGAGCAAGATCTGGCGGCTTAGCTTCTGTTTGGCATGATGTTTCGCTGGAATCTGGACAATTCATTACAACAGGGTCCTCTTAATACGCCCCTTGCGATCAGGGGCGCACCTAGGATATCATTCTGGAGAGGTCTACATTGGTATCTTAGGCAGTATTCAGAGGAGATAAATTCGAAATTAATTAAACCATCGAGTCAAGCGAACCTTAAATGCGAGGGTCGTGATTTTTAAACTTATTGTTTATTTCTGTTTCTGCAACTTTAAAATCTGGTACTAGAGGCTAGTTTTAGAATGACTATTCACTGCGCTGCCAACCTGCAAATTGTATGCGGTGCAAGTTCGATTTTTGTAGCTTACCTAAGTAAATTTCTCTGTGTCAGTAAAACGTTCTTCGTGTGTGTCCATTCACTTGACGTTGTCCGTCAATGGTGCATATTGTCCATATATGACCCTTACGTCATAAAACCCAACTAATTCATTTGCGTAGTCACTTTGAATATCTTAATGTGACACTCCACTCAATATCTTTTGGTTATTCCTGGTTTATAATAATGTCAAGCAGTTTTGCATTAATTAGAAGCATATATTGAATTTTTTTTGCCATTGTAAGCTATTTTGAGACAGTTTAAATAAAGCAGCCAGACGGGGAACAATTAGAATTTTAGTGAAGGGAAGACAAGTGTGCAATTTGCGAATTTTGAATGTTCAGTAGATATTGGATATGCATTGTCGGGCCTAAAATGTTACGAATACCTACTCCTGCTTATTATTAGTAACAATTCTACAACAAATACGTTTGCTGCTTTAGGACATATTTTTCATCGTTTGTGAAGTTACACAGCGCTCGAGTAGGGAATTAGTGAAGTGGACCACCGTGGCTCTGGGTCTGCCCACTGCGCTAGCAACCTGCTAGTTGTAGGTGGCCCAAGTTTTCCTTCTCCCATCTGTATCAGTAAAACGTTCCTTGTGTATGTCTATGAACTTGGGGGACATCTCTTGTGTTTGTCGCAGATTAGCAAAATATGACCTTGCGCCATAAAAAACAACGAACCTATATGAAGAATATAGATTATAATACTTTTGTGAATCACCTTTCAATTGCATAATGTTTCACGCCTCTAACGTCTTTGTGTGCTATGAAAAGTATTATGATGTAATTTACTGTAGAAAGTATGATGCAATAATTTTGCATGCAAAAGAAAAATGAATATCTAGATTTTTTAAACACCTACACATGGATTCTAAATTCAAAACAGCTGACTGAATTGGTGCCACTACAGCAACTTTTATCATTTCTTGAGACGGACTACCACCTTTTTTAACTTAAAAATAAAACTAGATACCTGGTTACGTCTTTAATACAATTCACTTCAAATAACAGCTGGTTCCTAAAAACCCTGCGATACTTTTTGTTATGACAGAAATAATCTCGAAACGAAAAATATTCTGTTCGTAGATCTTCAGCAGAATGTTATAAAATTTTCGGAGCACACACTTTGATTTTTATACTCAATCACCATTGGCTTGTAAACTTTATATCTTAGTCGTAATTTTCATTGGTTGTAATTTTTTTAAAGCTGTTTGCTCACACTATCACGGCTTATCTGAATATTGATTTAGGATATGCCATAAAACCGCACTTGCTAAAATAAGTTATTTTTTTCCGATATGTGAACATCGTAATTTTCATGCGCGTTTGTTTTTAAAAAACTTTTATTGAACATGCTGGTTTGATTGAAGTTGCTGATTTATCTAGCTATGAGTAAAACTTTACAGAATCTGAATGTCATTATACTGATAAGAAAAAGAAATAAACAATTTCAGTTTTATTCATGCGATGCGGTGAAGTTATCTTAAATTATGTCTTGTAACTTCATTTATTTAACCGTTTTTTTATACTTTTAACTCAAATAAAAATTTTAAATCGGGAATATTTTCATTCCTCAGTGGACCTTATGAACTATTTTATGTTTGCTTGTCTATACAAACAGATAACATAAAAAAGATTATATAATTAAAGATGATAAATGAAGAGCTCTCATTTCCCAAAATAGTTATTTTCTCTAAATCAAGTTTCCAAAAAACGAGAAATACGCAAGTTGCCTTTAAAATAAGATGCTTCAATAATTTTCGCAGGATTCCGTTTGGTGTCTGTGTGCCCACACTACTCAAATAGCTGGGTATATTTTCGTAGAACTTTCCATATTATGAGCACTCGCAGTCATTTAGTGACTGAACTTCATTGTGCCAGTCTCACTTCTCGTTTCATATCTGCTTTTGTGTCTGTTTGCAGGCATTACATAAAATTTGTTCAATATAAATTCATAAAATTTTAAATATTTTATAAAACATACTACCTTAGAGTACATTATATTTTTTTCACCTACATTTTTAGGCAAGTTTCACTAAAACAGCCGAATACCCACTTAAATTAACTTTAATTTGGAAGTTTTGGAGAAGATGAGATGTAAATAGCGATTATATGAATTTATTTTTATCAGTACAGCTAGAAAAGCAATTATTTTTCCAAAAATTATTTTTACTTAGTTTAAACTCGAATACTTTATTTTGAGCCTTATTTTTCTTTGCAAAATATAAACAATTTCCGAACATTTGGTTCAGATGATTTTAAGAGACTGAAAAACACACACATACATTCAATTTTGAACTAGAGCAAGGTAGAAATGAGTTATTTTATGTTCATTCAATATTGTCAGTCTTATTTATTTTCAAGATGGCATGTGTACATTTTGACCAACTTCCCTCAAAAGTCTGGTTTAGCAGACGTGGTTATAAAATTCCGTTTTATGAAAAGAGTTAAAACATAGCATTAGACCGAACAAAAACTGGTAGCTAATTGAAGTTATTCATAGTATTTTAAAGTTTTGGCACAGGATTCCTTTACAAAACAGTTAAACTCATTAAACTTTCGCTTGTTTTTCATGTTTCAAACAAAATTACATGGTTTTATTTAAAGCTACACTCAATAGGCAAGTAACACCATGGTTCTCATTCTAAACAGGTACGTGATTTCCATTCAAAGCTGAATCTGAATTGGAAAAGTGCTTTAAAGTATAGTGTGCTCAATTAAACGAAAACTTGTGATCGTTGACCACGTGCAGTTTCATTATTACCTGATTTTTTGCTCGGAACTACTTTTAGTTGTAAGTTATGGCAACTATGCAAAATCACGAGATATAAAAAAAATCACGAATTAATATCTTTAGAACTACTTTTTCCCCGTCCCTTTACTTTAATTTTATTTTGCTGTTTTCTGTGGTTGTAAATTTTATACATATTCTTTTAATAAATTGCAACTCCTATTCCTCACAGGGCCGCGGTGGCCCGGTTGAAAGAGTAACAGACTAGCAACCGAAGGGTTGCGAGTTCGAATCCAGCCAAACACCGTCGTGTACAAAGGGGGGCTGGTGCACGTTAAATCTGTCATGGCCTCAAATGTCCTCACGTTGGCGTGATGTGGAAGTTTGGAGAGTGTGGTGCCAGCTCAGGTGCTGCCTCGTCATCTGACCATGGTTCAAAATTACGGGTGTTGTCCTCGATCTTTCCCTTTGGGATTGATTCCGGACCGTCACCAATAGCCCGTTGTGTTGCTCCAGTGTGATTTTAATTGAAAATACCAATACCAATACCTATTCGTCACACGCAACAAAAATCCCTCAAAGGATTCGATTTGAAACTGCATGCTAGAGTTAAGTAAATTTTAAGTGAAACTTTACTGATATTGCAAGAATATTAGTAATTAAGACTTGAACCATTGAAAATTCTTTCTTGTAGTGACTGAAAGTCAAGATTATCTACTTTACGATTTGAAACCAAAGTAACTTATATCTTTCAAAAAGTTTCTTGGGGAAAACGGTGATTTTCTTTAACAAAAGTTGTCGAATCGACCCACCATTTTTTGAAAACCGGAAATCGACCACCTTTGCTTTGTCTGTACCGAAGACAATCAATTTTTAAACAAGTTCTTTTGTGCAAAATAAGAAACAATATAAAATCCAATTCTTTGAAATCAGTAATTCGAATTCTTTTTTGAAAACTTTTATCACAGCAATTCGAATTCTTTATCAGTTCCACATCAGAAGTATTATCAAATATCCATTTTAGCTAAGATAAAAGCATTTAATTTTTTCTAAATAAGGATACTGTTAAAGGGCATTTATAAAACCGCTGTTTAAAGTTCATTTCAAAAGGCACAGTTATCAATACTTGCAATGGAGTTTAAATGTTTTTTTCATTTCTAAGACTTCCGAATTTCAGAGCTACGAAGTAGAATTGGATTGTAGGAAGTTTCAATGAATAATTCAGTATTACCTCTGCATGCTTCTGCTAAATAATTCATATATGCACCTAGTCGAAAGTTTATCGAAACGCTAAATACGATTTTCTTGTCTTACAATGGCTCTTTATCTTCATATAACATTTAAATGAAAGGTTTTGTGGCCTAAAACAGCTTTGATGCCTACAGACATTAACATTTTGTCTTATTCAAGCGAATATGATATAAAAATTTCTTTTTAAGATCTAGATGTTAAGTAAATAACTCTAAAAAAATATCATGTTCTGCTGCCAGGGCTCTATTCAATGAGAGGGAATCACAGATTTGTTAAACATGCCATATACATTTAGAATTGAGAACTCTTAACTATAGAAGCCTCATGACCCGTTTGCTGCAAGTATGTTTCTGTAATTATTGGATAATACAACTAAAGCAAATTGGAAATTAAACATAAACTGTCAGTTTATGAAATGCTACAGTGGTTTTACAAAAACCTTCCGTTAAGCATAGTAGAATATTGAAAAGTAAATTACGTCAATTTCTGAGCCCGGATTTTGTACAATTGAAGATCTCCGAACAACGTAAGTGATAAGCCACAGAAATGTGTTCCATAATGGAAAATAATTAACAAAATATTCGAGAGGACAAAAGAAATTTTGTTCTAAATGAATGCTTACTTAATACTTGAAAGTTTAAGATATCATAAAAACTTATAACTTTGGAATTTTTTAAAACTTGAAAATTGTTCTAAAAAATTTGAAAAGTATAGCAAATCGTACTAGCTGAAGCTCTTCATTTGCGTATTTGTTTTTTTTCTATATTTTGATTTTTTTATCATAAATACATCGTTGAATCCATACTATGTTTACAGGTGATAGTTCTTTTTCTCGTGTAAATTAATATAATTGAAAAGATATAACATTCTGAACAGTAAAGAGAATGTTTGAAAATCACTCGAATAAATACCGACCACTGAAAAAGATATCTTTTTGTATAATTTGGTGCACGTTATACATTTCCCAGACTGCTTAAGTTTATCTGACAAATGTTCGTAGCTTCTATTTCTCATAATTTTGATGCATATACGAACTCGGGCATGAAATATAAAAAGTATAGATAAATGAATTTTATCGTATAGTACATTAAATATATAAAAACTCAAGACAAGGAACAAATACATTCAAGAAACGCACATTCAAAACAGAATATGGAAATTAGGTATTCACAAAGCCTGCCAGAAATGTGTAATATTTAGAATCTAAACAAGCTCCGAAACACAACTGTAAATATCGAAAGTTTTGTCAAATTCTATACAAATATATAGCAATATATGTCAAATTCTATACATATATATAGCAAATTCTATACCAATATATATATAGCAAATTATACAAATATATAGCAAATTCTATACAAATATATAGCAATTTTTTTATCTGTAAATTTTTCTCCCTAAATATTTCTCTTGGAAAAATGATAGCATTCCGAAAACTTGTATTGAAAATACCCTATGCATGAGAGAATTCATTACCGCAGTAAATAGATATTTGAAAAATATTGAGAGAAATAAAATACTTTGAGGCACTTGGTATTTATCTTTTCGGTTTGATACATGAACGAAACATGTGAACCGTGACGATGTGCGAAATGTAAGTTAAAAGTTTAAAAAAGAAAACCTCACATTTAAAATTGCTTTAGCCCTTTTTGAGTCTCAATAGAAATTGATTTAAAATGCATTTTAGATGCAGAGTTCATATAGTTGTTAGGCAAGGATGAAAAATGAAGAAATTTTTAAAACAATGAAAAGATTTGCTTCTGATTTTTTGATTTGACGCAACTTCAAATGCTTACGTGTAAAGTGCATATCATAGTTAAATTCACATGATTGCAAACTAATCAGACTCAAAAATCGTAATTTTAACAATTCCAGAAAAATGTTTTGTTTTATTTTATTACGAGTGGAAAGAAGGAAGTTAATTAATTTCGTACTGGAGAAACACAACGGGCTATTGGCGACGGTTCGGCCAAGGGAAAGATTCGAGGACAGCACCACGTAATTTTGAACTAAGGTCAGATGACGAGATCAGTATCTGAGCTGTCACCCCACTCTCCAAACTTCCACATCACGCCAACGTGAAGACATGAGGCCATAACAGATTTAACGACCACCATCGCCACGAAAACGGCGGTCATTGGTGGGATCGAGTTTCTAACAAAACCCTCCAATTGCTATTCCGTTAATCTTCCGTGGCCGCAGTAGCCCGGATGAAAGAGCAACGGTTTAGCAACCAGAGTGTTGCGAGTTCGAATCCAGCCAAAGGCCGTCGTGTACAAAGGGGGCTGGTGCACGTTGGATCTGTCGTGGCCTCAAATGCCCTCACGTTGGGGTGGTGTGGAAGTTTGGAGATTGGGGTGCCAGCTCAGGTGTTGCCTCGTCATCTGACCGTGATTCAAAAGTATGGTGTCATTGGATATTTATTTCCCTTTGGGACTGATCCCGGACTGTCACCAATAGCCCGTTGTGTTGCTCCAGTGTGACGTTAATTAAAACTCGTACCTACCGTTACTCTTCTAACTGGGCTACCGAAACCCCATTATAATTGGAAGTATTTCGCCTTACATTGTAAATTAAATTGCCATTGCACATGCGTACTCAGCGTACTTGCAAAATATGAGATGCTTTTCTGTCGATAAATAATAGCCCGTTGTGTTGCTCCAGTGTGACGTTAATTAAAATACCTACCTACCTGTCAAGATAAATGTAGGTGGCTGTAATCTTTTTGCTGCGGAACGAGCTTCCTGCACATATTTCGGATTTGACGTCACTTGGCCTATTTTTCGAATACGATTTTAGCACGTTGGCAATAGAAATTGCAAAGAATGAATTCCGGAATGGTTTGTTATAATTGATAGGTCTGCGCCATTTAACCACCATCGCCAAAACGGCGATAAACAACATTTCGAGAAACACTCTTGTAGTTATCATGCGGGAATATTGCGTAACAGGAAGTAAAATCTCAGTTGGCTTGTTTGAAACTATAAATCCCTTTTATAACAGATACAGAATTCTTGAAACTTTTGCAATATTTCTAAATTTGATATTTTCTGTTAAAAATTTTAAGACTAAAATTTTATGACAGGGCGGCAATTATAGCTGAAGATTTTACAGTATTCTAAACAAAAATATAAAACATTTCAAGAGAACTCTGACAAGGAATTGTAAAACGTTTACATTTTTTTACAAGTCAATTGCGATTATTTTATTTCTGGATTTGGTATTGAATGAGTGCTAGCTTTCACCTCCACCAGTAAGTCCCTTGAAGTTCTTCCTGGTTCGGGGTCAAAGTCCAGCGAGTGGTCCCATCTATTGAATCCTCTACCATGACCACGACATTGTTCTCACTTCATAAGATCAAGGATTGCGTCACGCCACCCTGATAACAATCAAAGTTTTTGAGAATGACAGTTGCTACACTTATCAAAAGAACAGAATTCGAGTCCCATTCATCAAGAGATGGACCATTGGATATTTTCCTGGAGAGGTTGTATTTTTTTGGAGAAAAAACTTGAGTCGAGATGTAAAAATATCTGGATTTGGGAAAAGGTTCTGAAAAATTCTCGAAAAACTATTAGGGAAATAAAAGTATCTTGATTTTTGAGTAGGTATAATGTTTTATGTGGATTTGAAAAAATTGGTAGGTTGTGTCGAGGACACAAACTAGTTTTGGCGTGGATACTCGGACCTGATGTTGGGCTGTGGAATGAATGAAGCAGACAGGAAGTTTGAACGATTGTTTGTTGTGGATATTCAACAATTAATTTACAGTTTTAACGATTAAAATGGAATTTGATATCAATATTGAAGGATAACTGATTAAACGCCGGTGATTGTAGCGTAGTTTGGTAGCTTTCGAATGGCACCACATACGCAGTTCTCACTCCACGAAATCGAAAGTTATACTGGTCCAAAGTTTGCCCAGCACCGTAAAATTTCGACATATTGCGAACACGTTTTTAGTTGCTTTCTGTATGAATTTTGTTAGATTTTTTATAGGGTTTCAGATTGCTTGATATTTTGATTTTGTTATTAAGTTTAAATTTCAGCTGGTACTGCCTGGCTAGAATAATAATAAAACGAGGGAACATTTCGCTCAAATTTAAACTCATGTTGCTTATGTAGGAATCTTGGTGTTTCACTTTATTGTCACTTTACTACACGAGTGCTGATTAGACTGGTTTTATAAGATACTTTTTATATTACACGGTTAACAAAAAGATGCAGCCACTAGTTATGGATGTAGGCATGCAACCTCTTATATGTATGTTATAAGATAAACTTTATGAATATATATAAAACTATTTTAAATTCAATCCCCATAATATTGGTTATTAAACTAAGTAGAATGGTTCAAAAAAGCAGATGGAGACCACTATTCGAATGTGTATAACTCTTCTGTCAACAATTCGAGATTAAAACGAAAAATTCTTTTAATAAAACAGTTCTTCCTTTTATTGGGATTCTCCAATTTTCCTACATAAATATTACTTTCATAGTTGTACTCGAACGTAAGTATTCTTACTTTATGCTTCTGTCTTTATTGATTTGAAATATTATGGTATCGAGTAAAAAAAGTTTTGAACTGAACTAGTTCATTATAATATTTTGTTATACACCTTTTTAATGTCGATAATTCATTGTAACTTTGTTTAAAAAAGAAAATGAATTATTTGGCTTGTAACTGCGCCACAACTGAAATTCCCACATCTAAATTTTGATTTTGGAATCAAAATAATGTGAAAATGCAATGCCCTCGGAGCATTAAATTCTATAGAACCTTATTTTCAAAATGCGTTTGCCAATAACATTGCTTCCAACGAACAAAAATTGTTAGGTATACACCAATTATTTATTAATTACAGTTGTGAGTGAATTTGTTTGGGAGTGATAAAAACATGTTTTTTAAATAAATAAGATTTCGCATTTCATTCGAACGTTTCCCTCGTCCTTCAAGAATATATTTTGATACAATAAAATTGAAACGCATCGAAGGGGGGGGGGTTGCGAAACTAAAAAAATTCGCATTCTTATTTTTCCAAATCTGCTTTTTTACGGGCAATTTCATTCAAGTCTGAAAATCGTAATTCAAATTTTCCCTTCCGTTTGTCTTCCGTTTCATCACCTGTTCCTTTATAGTTGATATTTCGATTTCGAGGTGTCTAGAAATGTCGCAGAAAGAAACCGATTACGCTCTCTTCGTTTACCACTAAACTGCATTTCATTCCTCTTATCCAAGAATCTGGAAAAGAGAGAAAGAAAAAAGAACAAAATGCCGGTAAAAACAGATTTTTACTTGGTGATTTAGACGGAATCGGAAGACTCAAAATAGCTGCGAATCACGATATCGAATCGCCCACTGGCAAAATTGCAGGACTGGATAATTTCTTTTATGCAATTTCATTGGCATGGTTGCGCAGCATCAAGCACAGGCAAGTTAATGCTCTTTTCTTGTTTTTAAAGACAATTTAAGTTGATACGAGCACGTGAGTGATGAGATCGGGTGATATTCGTATTCCCTGTTCTATCAGATCAGGGCACGGGAGGTTTTTAAAGATGGGACGCAAAGCATATTTTTTTGATAATGTATTTTTCCGTGTTTGTTTTTACTTATAGCGCATTTTGTCTTTTTCTAAGCACCGTTTTTCATGTTTCAAATAAGCTGTTTGGGAGTCATCAACTCAAAAAATGTCTTTAGTTTCACTGCTAAAATGAATCTAGTTTTCCTTTGTCATTTAAATCTTTTTGATAAATTTAGTGCCGAATAACTATGAATGCATTTTCTAATCAGTAAAATTTGCTGTAATTATCGACACAATATTTTTATTTAATGTAAAAATATGTGCAAAATATACCACCAGTCCTTAAAATTGAAATAGCCCGTTGTGTTGCTCCAGTGTTACGTTAATTAAAATACCTACCTACCTTAAATTGAACTAATTTTTAAAAAATCAGAAAATGTAGTTTAAAAAATTAAATTAAACTTATTTAGCTACTTTGACTCTCCATCAGGATTCGAATTTATTGTCTGTTACAAACTTCTATCATATCTTATCGTATTGATACAATTTTCCATCCATTCAAAATTGTTTTTCAAGTTCTCCTTTAATTAATTTAATTACAATGCGCATAGTTATTACAGAAGATTCATCGGGCCAAACGTGACTCCATATGGACGTGTTATTAACATCGGACATTCGTAGTGTTAAAGAATGGAAAAGCTTAGAGAATTTCTAATTCTTTTTATGTAGCAATTACAGTTTTATGCGTAATACTTCACGAAAAACCGTGTTTTGAAACCCGATGAATTGTACTTTAAGTTGCTCTTATATCATTGATCAAAGATTGTCACAACAGTGTACTAAACGTGACGTCAGTTGACTTGTTTCTCGAATGCGATTTCAGCATTTCACCAATAAAATTCCAAAGAATACATTTGGAATTAATAAATTATATTTGGTCAACATTAATTAGATAAAATGATAAAAACAGTGATAAACTACATGTTATGGTAATTCCGATATGTATTATGAGAGTATTTAGACAAGTAAAATCTTCACAGACCGTTTGTTTTTATACACCGAAAATCCCTCATAGTGTGCCCTCAGGGGGCATCTGCAGATGTGTACGGGCTTAACGAACCCGAGATACTCCAGTGATCTTCTTTTCCCATGGGGTTTACTGTCTTTAGTGAACATGGGGGTCGCCCTCCTGGGATACCCAAGCGATCTTTTCCTGCTTTCATCCTACTACTCTATTCCCAATCCCTCTTCCATTTCGAAACAATTTTTACATGACATTGGTCCGTCTTGCGTTTGGCGCAGCTTGACCAAATATGGTTCTTGTGTCATAAAACCCCATACCAACCAACCCTCTCCTAGTGCATACCGTAAGTTAGTTTTTCTGTTTATTATTTAATGCAATCCCAAATGTGACAATAAGTGCACCAATCACCAGTCCGCTTTACTGCTGCTTAGTATAGAATTCCTCGTCTCAGGAATCCAATGTCATCAAGAATTCCAACAACCCCATTAACCCAGCTGTCACTTAAATCATTGAAAGAAAACTGCCTGCAACGATGCATCTATTAGGCGCACTGAGATAATCCACTTGCAGGTCAAGGCGGAAGGTATTCTTTTACGCATCTCATTGAATTCTTTCAGTCCAATTCGGTCCCGTCGTTCCTTTGGCGTTTGTTGTGACATAACCTTGCGATTTATCACCGACGAACTGTGACTTATAATTGTTGAGGCACTTTAACAATTTTAATGGGCGATCGCCTTTCCGCCTTCACTGGAGTGTTAAGTCTCACTGTTGACCTACGGGAAGAATGATCTCGAGATATTCAAAGCAGAGGCTGAATACAATGCAATCGGGGCGTAATGTTCGGCAGGATCGCATTTGCGATCATTTGAGCATGCTGTCGGAGGCCGTTTGGTTGTGTGAAAATGTCTGTTGGGACGGCATTGGATCTGGAACTGTTCAGATGGAACGGTGTTTGGTAAGGTTTAGGGCAACCGGGCGTTCTGTTTTGTCTATTGAACCGCTCGAACTATTTATGAAACTCGCTGAAGATTTCTTTCGATTGGAGTTCAGAAAGTGATTTAGTGATGAAGAATCACAATGCTGCTTCATCGCTAGCAAACACGAATATTTCCGACAACTTTTGAAACGGTATTTAAAAGAAAGGATTAGGAAGAGTGGTACACAAAATTCTGAATTACCTGAAAGGTTTATTCATTAAATATTATGATCGTAATAAAATGATTTTGGTGTTTATTACAATTTTTACCTGATGAAACATGTACCACACTAAAACACATTACATAAATATACCGAGATCTCCCGCATACAAAGTCGAATAGTTGTATTTTATAGCAAAAATTTCTAATTTGACATCAAAGTAGCTGAACTGTTTTCATCTAATAAGCCAAATTTATATTCAAGGACGAAGATTAATATTGAAGAATCGCAGTGGAGGTTCTATTGTGTTTCCAACTGCTAAAGAAACTTTTTCCACCTAACTTCGTTGGAAATATTTTATGCATATTACCCATTTCGCATGTCACATTGTCTTTTTGTCAACGAAAAATATTAGTCAAACTCGTTAATTTACTCAATTTCTATATGCAGGAAATAAGCATAATCTGAGATTTTTTTGGTAGTATAAGGTTAAGCACTCTTGGTTTGATTTGCCATCCTTTAAATTTGTGGGGCTGCCATAGCTTATAGATTTGCCCTTGTAGGCAGAGTTTGTAGGTGGCGCTGGTTCGATTCCTGTAACTTACTCTGGGTTGCTTCTGTCTTTTAGTAAAATTTCCTTCTGAGTATGTTCTATACTTGGCGTTGTCTGTTTTGTATTTGGCGCATCTTGGTCAAATATGGCCCTTGCGCCATAAGTCCAACCAACATTCAAATTCGTATTTCTGTCGCTATACATAGGTAAGAAAATACCTCTACAAACGTTCAACATATGGTGCTATTATAATATTCTCAACCATTCGATTAAATCACATTTCGTGATATGATAGTTTATTTTGAGTAATAATTGTATTTCGCTAAGTACTTTGCCATTATGTGGCATTAACATCATCTAATGGTTGCATCCTCAAAATGTGTTTGTGCTTAGTGCAACATAGCCGATTCGGCTCTTGCGCAATTTAACCTATGCCCAAACTCTAAATGTAACATGAATTTTAACTACATCTCTCAAATCTCCCACGTTCCTTATCTAATAATTTGGTGAGAAATTTAGTTCAGAATTGAAAGAAATTTAAATGATAGTAATTTAAATACACATGGAGACACAAAGATTTGTTTCTGTACACTCTCCAGTCTTAAAAGTCATTATCGAAATAAAATGTATGCTGTGATGAAATAGCTTACCAAAAAAGTGAATCTTCAGTACCAGTCAGGTGAACCAAATTTAAATCAAAGTTGAAATTAGTAAAAACTGTTTAAAGGTGTCGCAAAAATTATCAAGAAAGCAACCGAGTGAAATGATAGCTCT
Organism: Meta bourneti; assembly: GCA_933210815.1. Taxonomy (NCBI): domain Eukaryota; kingdom Metazoa; phylum Arthropoda; class Arachnida; order Araneae; family Tetragnathidae; genus Meta; species Meta bourneti. Next base: position 49,064,459 of record OW119929.1, on the reverse strand, counting down.
TAACCAGTTTTATAGCACGACTCATGGTTTAAGAACCTCACGCGTACTGTTTTATATAAACGAGATGAATTGACCTGTGTTCCTCTTTACATTGCTTCGAATAAATCCAAACAAATGTCTGCGAGTTGTATGTTTATGTTGTCGGACACAGTGGCGTAGCGACATAAACTGCAGGGAGTGTCCTTGAGACTGGCGGTGTTTCCGAACTAATACAAGCGAAGAACAAAAGTCTGGAAGAAAATCCAATTTTGTACCTTTTGTTTACTTCCATTTCCACGGAATCGGTATTGTGAAGCACTTATCTATTCAGTTTCCTTCCCTCTCAATATATAGAAAGGGTAGAACAAAGTTTCACATTACAATGTTCTTACATTATTTAGGGATATCTAATTTATCTTGAACTAATTTTTTATTTTTACCTCAAAGGTATACCGACTTGCTGAAGATTCTTGCATAACGATTCTGTGTGGTGGAGGCAGTGGCTCAGTGGATTTGACCACTGCGATAGAAATCTGTGAATGGCGTAGGCGCGATTCGTACTTGAGTAACTTAACCTGAGTTCTTAACTTATCCTGGGTGTATTTCTTCTGTGTCAGGAAAACTTTCTCATTACCTTACGTTGCCTTGTGTTTGGCACAGCTTGGTCCTTGCGCTATAAAACTCAAACAACTGGATGGAGGAAAAGATGCACATCTGCTGCCTCATGTCGCTTCAGTATATTTACCCGAAAGTGTTCCTTACTTTTTAAAATATTTTCATGAACGAAATACTATCGATGCATAGGGTTTCTGTACTATTCCTTAAATAAAGTAGTGTAAGATTAGGTAACGTATAAATTCACATTATTTTAGGTGGGATATCTACGATTTACTCTGAACGTACTTTATTTTTTGCCTCGAGGGTCACTGACTTGCTGACGATGCTTACATAGCTATCTTGGTGGAGGCAGTGGTTCAGTAAATTTGCCCACTGAGAGTTGCCTGATACTTGTAGACAGCTCAAGTTCGATCACTAACTTATGGATGTATTTATCGTTTCAGTGCCTTTAAGGCTTGTGTGTGGATGTCCATTACTTGACCACATCTGTCTTGTGCTGGCTTGGCCAAATATGGCCCTTGCGCCATAAAACCCATTGCTAAACCAAGCAAATGTCAAAATGTCCATCTTTTATCAAAGCACCTTCATAAAAACTGAAAAATCGTCTCGATAAGAGTAGGATATAAACCTTTTTTACTCGGTATGTGTCTTGCGAACCAAAACAATGGGACTTAGAGTTAAAGCCCACTAAATCCGTCTGAAGCATTAATCGTATCGATCCTTTTAATACGTAATTCCGATGGAAGTTCTTTTCTGATCCTTCTCTCTTTCATCAGATATATTTTCTTTAAAGAATTCAGTCCCCAACTGAAACTTTCGTCTGGGTTTTTAAGTTCTAATGCACTTCGGATCCAGAGATGAACTTTTTTGAATTACTATAGAAGGCAAAACCTGGGTGTAAGAAAGGAAGCTCTTTAATCCTCCTTGGAGTATATCCATCCCTTTTCCATGGAAAGAATGGACAAGCGGATGAAGGCTGAGATTTGGTCCGACTGGAAGAGAAAGTAAGCGTAAAATGGAAGTAACTCATCAAAGAAAGGCTGGAAAAGGGAAAATGTTAGCTTAGGGAAGAGCTACGCTTTCTCCTTTAACTTCAAGAAGAGTAAAGCTTCATTTTCTCATTTCATTTTAGTCCGTTTGATTGCAAGCTTGAGATTATTTTAGAGATCACTAATCAATGTCAATCCTATTTTAAATCTATTTATTGTTATTTAACATTATAAAATTGATTAATGTGTTGGCGAAACTGTTCAGGGAGTGATAATTACTATTAAGAGTAGCCTGGAAATTTCAAATATGCATATTTTATCTACACTGGTGTTCAAAATTAAGAGAATTTGCATATTTTGTCGAATTTCTCCAAAAGCACTGAACGAAAGGTAAAACTAATGCTTCCAAACAAAGATGCAAATCTTTAGTGTCGAATACGTAAGCGTACACGTGCATGTGGGCGGTGCATTTAGAGGAACAGGCTTTTTAAGTGCACGTAACAATTTCCGAGCTTCGTTCGCTCACACCTCGGCGAATTTCGTGGTGGTTTTTTTGCAACATTCTGTGAAAATGCAAAGCAAACAGCTAAAATCAGTAACCACAAATTTTAGATGATGGAATGAGGTGGCGAATCGTTGAGAGACTGAACGCAGGGGCAGTCTCAAGTGCAGATTACTAGACTTGAATGTAACGCCCAGCGTAGTGCTCGACTTATGAAAACAGTTTAAGCATACCGGATCCGTAGAGAGAAAGCCTGGGCAAGGTCGTCCAAGAGCCACGACGGCTAATGAAGATCGATATGTGTCCATTATAGCGAGGCGTAACAGGAGTGCAACAGCTTCGCAGCTCTCGTGACCTTCATGCGGCCACAGAAAACCGAGTTTCAAGGGTTACTGTTACCAGAAGGTTACATAAGAGGTCTGTTTGCAAGAAGACCTGCTGTTTGCGTCCCTCTCACTTCAGCGCACAGGAGAGCCCGTTTAGCATGGTGCAGAGAACATTAACTTTGGACTAAGGATCAGTAGGGGACCGTTCTATTCACTGATGAGTCCCGGTTCAGCCTAACCACTGATTCTCGACGTACGTTCATCTGGAGAGAACCAGGGACCCGCTAATGTCCTCCAACATCCGAGAAAGAGACCACTATGACAGCAGAGGTTTGATGGTCTGGGCAGGCATCATGTTGGATGGGCGCAGACCTCCATGTCTTTGATAGAGGCTCTGTGACTGCTGTGAAGTATAGAGATGAGATCTTGAAACCTTATGTTAGCCTTTTCAGGGTGCAGTTGGCTCTGATTTCATTTTTATGGACGACAATGCTCGTCCACATAGGGCTCATCTGGTAGATGAATATCTGAAAAGTGAGGATATTCGTCGGATGGATTGGCCAGTCAGATCTCCAGACCTTATCCCTATAGAGCATATCTGGGACGCTCTTGGGAGGGCAATTGTAAATCGCCTTCCCCCTCCCAGAACCATCCAGGACCTGAAAACAGCGTTGCTGGAGGAGTGTCGCAGGAACACACAAACCGACACAGGGACCGACTGCCACAGGGACTCATAAGTTGCATCATTTTCAGTATGAATTCACGTTGTGAGAGCTGTGTAACTGTAAGAGAGACCCATATCCCCTATTAACCCATTTTTTGTGTCGATATTGTAACCTACTTTAGACCTTCCTGCTCTGATGAGTCTTACTCACGATCATGCGTGTGTACCATAATTGTTTTGTTATATTTTTGTATTATTTCAACCTATGTGCATAACTAATTTCATTAAAATATGTCCAGTAGTTCTGGAGATAATCGCCCAAAAGCGAAAATTCTCTTAATTTTGAACACCAGTGTAGATACTTGCTACTGGAAATTAGAAGAAAAAGTCGTTACTGTTGCGTTTATCTTTTTATTGACAATTCAATTCAAGAAGGCATTAAGTCATTTTGACATTTGTATATTGTGAATTTATAAAATATAAGAACTTTTGTTGTTTGTTTGAACTTTTGTTTTTGAACCAACAATTTAATGGAACATTTATTATATTAAAAAAAATTATTTTCGGTGTTGCATTCAGGTAGTAGAAAACACTTTGTTTAAATAATATCTTACAATTTTAGAAGATGTGAATAGAAGATTATTTTATGACTTCAATGATAACTGCTTTGTCTTCGATGTTATAGGTTTGAAAACGTTTGGTAGATAGGCAGTTGAATTTGCGTCACACTGGAGTTGTACATCGGGCTATTGGCGACAGTCCGGTATCAAATTCCGGTCCAAAGGGAAAGATAAAAATGAAAACGTTTGGTATAAAAGCTATATTGGAAATTATTTCTACATTTTGCACTAATTGCTCGTCATATATAAACACCACCACGTCAGACATTAATCTACATCTTTGACTGCCTTCGCCTAAAAGCATTTAATTAATTACTCTTTCATCATGCTTTTAACGTTGGTCTGGTGATAGTTATATCTTAGAATCTATTTTTATCCTGCGTTTGGCGGAGCTTATCCATTTTTGGATCTTGCGCCATAAAACCCAAAACAACCAACCTAACAGCATTTAAACTAGCCCCCGCGGTCAAATTAGTCCACTTGTCAATTAGCCCAACGGTCAAATTACTCCACCATTATAAATTACCATAGAGAAGCAACCAAACCTCACCGAAAAGCATTTTCTAGACTATTTTTTGGTGTTTTATATTATGGCACCTGAACTCTGATTCATAACACGAATAACTTAAATTGATGTCTACCCTTGTATGATATATCAAGTTGGCAACTAAGTTCCCGCCATTTTTTTAAATTTTAACATTCCACATGTCATTAAATGTTTTTGGCATAATGTTTTAAATCATTCGAAAGAGGTTGTTTTGTTCTACCGGAATCTTTTTTTTGTTCGAGTTAATTTATGTTAATTTTCAGATCATTAAAATGGAATGTCAAGTTGAGAAAAATAAGCATTTTCGGTACCTCCTTCTTTTTGCTTTTAATCAAGGTTCTAAGGCCGCAAAAGCTGCTCGCGACATTTGTGCTGTGTATGGAGAGGGTGCCATAGCTGAAAAAAACCGCTTGTGATTGCCAAGTTCAAAAATGGAAATTTTGACTTCAAAGACGCACCTCGTTCTGGCCGTCCAGTTGAGTTCGATGAAGAGCGATTAAACCAACTTTTGCACGAAAATTCGCGTCAAACGACAAGGGAACTGGCATAGAAAATAGAATGCTCCCACACTGCTACAGATAAGCATCTTCACTCGATGGGAAAGGTTCAGAAGTGTGGAGCATAGGTTCCGCATGCTTTAAGTGACAACAAAAATCAACGAGCCACAATCTCCGCTGGTTTGCTTGCCCGTCACCGCTCAACTCATGGACGCAAGCAACGATTTCTTTACCGAATCGTTACTGGCGACGAAAAATGGTGCCTGTACATTGATGATATGAAGCAGCGCAAGGAATGGCTTAGCCCCGGTAAACAAGCGACACCGCGCGTGAAACAAGATCTTCATCCGCGTAAAACGATGTTGTGCGTATGGTGGGACTGGGAAGGGATTAGCCATTACGAATTGCTTGAACGGAACCAAACGGTCAACGCGGATCTCTATGTTCAACAGATGAACGACTCAAAACGGCAGGAACTTAGTTGCCAACCCAATATATCGTACATTAATACAATATAATACATACGTCGTAGCCAAGGAGGTTTACCCACTGAGCTAGCAACCTGCGAGCTGTAGGTAAAGCTTTGTATGTGTGTACGTTTATTTACTTGACACTGTATGTCTTTATTTACTTGACACTCCCAAATGTGGTCCTTGTGGCATAAAACATAACCCAATCAATTAACCAACCACCTTTTATAGTTCCGTGCCTTCGGAGTGGATTGGATTTTGAGTTTTATGGCTCAACATTTATTAACATTGAGTTTTATGGGCCTTTAGTATGGTACAGACGATATACTATTTGAGAAATGATACACTAACACAAATCCATTTCTGATTCACTGAAAAGAGCATTGTGCATACATCAAACAACCAATGCCTACAATACGTTTCACCTAGTCGTTAATTTAATCCATCCAGTGCTATTTAAATCCACTAGCATGGACAGCTCCTCTTGCCCGGTCTCCTGTTTCAATCAACCGGGACAATAATTACTTGATGCTTCCATTCTTGAACTGTTGAAGCGAGGGATGTGCTCTACCCTCTCCTATGTTCAGCTTTCAATGCTTGTACGTTTCCAACTTCAATCTGTATGGCCATGCATTATAAATCCTCCCTCACTGAGTGGGCGTCATCTCTTTCGCTGGAATTAAAAGCCTCTGAGTACGACCTGACAACTTCTCAATCAAACACTCTGGATCGATTCCTTTATCACCTGTTTCCGAAAGTTTATTTTCCTGTAGTTGCCGTTGGAATGATAGATTCAACTGACTGAGAAAGGAACTGTTCACGGTCAACTTGGGTTTGCTCGTGAATATTAATTAAACTGATATACACGCACAATTCTGTGCGAAGTACTCTATCTTTGAAAATATTTGTTCTTTGCAAATCAGTGTATTCACCTTCCGTTTCGCTTTGGCTTGGAATATAATTTATTATAAAAAATTAAGTCTTGTTACTTTTTCTAATTCCAAGAGCAGTTAGTATGTAATTGGTACTAAACTTATATTGAAGGACATGCGACATATGAAAGGTTAATGTAGCCACCGTTATATTGTGTTATTTTAAGTTTCTTGATCAATAACATTTAAATAATTAAATTACTTAATTTATTTGTTTCGAAATATAAGACTGAGCATTTTTTAAACTACTGATCAGATTTGCGATAAAGCCTTAGTATGTAGTCAAGTAAGTAACCTAGTAAGGTAATCTTAGTAATGCTTACGAAGGGCTTTTTTATTGAGGCTCCATGAGTTCTTCGTCGCCAATAGCCCATGTGTTGCTCCAGTGGACGTAAATTTAACTACCTACTTATCAAGTTTTTTAAAAGGTTATATTATCACCGGGATTAAATAGGCATCCCTTATTTCTCAGCTTTCTAAGAGCAAAAGTGAGTGAAAAAACCAATCAGATATGAACATTATAATTTAAAGTGAAGTAAATAGAAAGAGTTAGCAAGAAACTGAATGCATAGTTAAATAAGCCAAATACTTTAATGAAACAGTACTGAAGCGATTTTTAGTTTAGAATTGGTGTAAGTTGCTTAACAATTTGATAACCGGTCTAATTACAGCTCTCTAAATTAACGTTCGTATACTTAAGAACATGGTGATATATGCGCATAATTGAAACAACTAAGTTTTAATCGTATTTCTAGATTTTTTGTTTGATAAAGATACTTGAATGTTAAAGTATGAAGCATGGTTTTCCTCACTTTCAGTATTTGATTTTAATTGTGATTAACTATGCTGGCATTTTATTTTTATCCTCCATTCAAACATTCGTCGTTATAGCAAATGCCATCATCTAATGAAAGAGTGCAGTTTTTATTAATATTTAATCTGGTTTTGATTCAAGGAAATAATGCTTGTCAAATACTCACCGCCAAAATCAGTCATCATTGTCTTCACAAATACACTTAGTCTGTTATACCCGTAAAAATTAATTAGCACATAATTTGGATATAAGTTTTTAGTACACAATATCTAGACTTATTACTTTATCCTTATAGAAAGCATCTGCAGATAATAAATGAAGCAACATCAGTGATGAAGCTAAGTGTATGATTGAATAATCTCAGTGAACAGATATTAAAAATGCATCTCAACACTAAATGATCACTGTCGTTTAAGTATTACACACAAATAATTATTTGCTATAACTTATGACAATCTAATGTTCTTAAGAGACAATTAGAAACTACTTTCGTTATCATCCTTATTAAAGAACGTATTTTGTATAAGAAATAGCATATGTAGCCGGATCCTTTTTTTAAAGTTGGAGAATTTGAATAAAAAACCACTGCGAATTCTTGGATGGGAAACTTATAAAAATCTTTTAATATTTTCGACAGTTTTTAATACGAATTAAATCAATAAAAATTTAATTGAGACATCGTAAATAAGATAACAAAAATGTTTTGGTTCTAATTAACACAAGTTTTTGAATTACGAAAAAAGTACAGTATCTTTAGTGAAGGAAAATACTCTGAAAAAATCGAAACACCACAAATCTAGTGTTTGATCGGAATAAAACTTTGCATGCGTGATGTACAGAAGAGATAAAGATATGACCACAATATCAAATCTAGAGAACTCTTTATTGTAGAATTGCATAAATAAGGCCATGAATTAGTAATTTCTAATCTCCTCTGGCGGCAATATATGCTGATTTACGTTACATTATTACAAGGCATCGTGTTAAAAGGAGTCCTTATATTATCTTACTGCAAATTAGGCCAAGCTTTGGGCAGCTACTGCTCAAGATCCCATATGGAACAGCTTGTCCTGTTCTACATCTTGCACCATAAAATGCAAAATCCAATCCAAATCACACGGGGGTGTAATACAGTTTTCAATAAACTATATATCTGCGTTTCAAAAGAATTGTTTAGTTTCAACTCGTGAAATTAACAATCAATGTCACTACGATAACAAATATTCAACAAGTTTTAAAATTTTCAAGTATTTCCTGACGTATGCATTCGTTTGGGAAACTGCAGTAATCTTCCATGCAAAATCTTGTATTTCTCCAACTGACGTGAAATTTTAAATCGAATCCTAACAGTCCTCATTTTCCAATTCAGATATCGAGTTTCATTCAGATATTCGATATCTGAATGAAACCGCTATTTATTTTCCTAAATTTTACTAAAAGCTAAAGTCGAAATGATCGTCTGCAAGTATTTCAGTCGCGTGTTCAAATGATGTGAGGTTCATTTTGGAACTCATTTCAAAATAATGATTTGAGTCATTTGCATACATTTTTTACTTCATCCAAAATTCAATAAATTTCCAGTAAATAAATTGAAATTTTAAATAATTAAATTAATAAAATCATTCCAGTTGGTAGAATTTATAGTTAAAGAAAATATCGGCTATAGGTTTTGATGGCTGCAAGAAAAGATATTTCATCAAAAGGCAGCCAAAGTGAATTTCTTCACACTTTAGAGAAAAGGCATTCACACACACACATACGAATACCTACTCATATTTCAAATTTTAAATGTGCATTTCGAAAAAACAGTAATAATTCTGGATCACCAAAATTGAGTTTTGAGTGAAAAGCTTTGTGAATATTTGACTTGCACTCGATTACCGACAGTCGTTTATATCTCAGATTCTACAATACTGCCAGGTTGGCGTTGATTGAAGTATGGAAGGGTTATGGGCATTTAACCGTTTTAGCATGCAACGCAAAAAGGCAGACATACTAACATTACATTGTTTATTTAGTAAATTACAATATTTTGCAAAATACAAATTTTTTTGAAGATACTTTGAACTATTTTATGTTCAGTTGTGATACTTGATCAAACACACAACCACAGAGTATACAAATTTTCATGAAAGCGTATCCAATCGTTTGGACTTCATACTATAAACAGATGAAATGCGGAAACCCTTGATTTTGCTTTAAAATGGCTCAAATTGGATAAGTTGAAATGAGATGAAAATATTCAATGGCAAGCAAATGGTTTATTTTTATTTAAACAGATAAATGTTAACAATAAATAATAACTCCAAAAATATGCTATAGATAAACGTAAAGGAAAATTTCTTTCTATCACTTGATGATCCCTTTTCATGCGTATAAAAGTTCCCATCATGATCTCAAACATTTGAAATGCGATACTTGCTTTTGGGTACTTTCCTTCTATTTATAAGAAGCAATAAACTAGCGTGTGAATAAACTCCCGCATTTCGAAGTGTAAGAAAGTATCCGACGTTATTTATGTTTGGAATTATTGCCTGAAACGCAGAATGACGTTTCTGTAGCGCTTTTTTCTCTTTATTTGTCGCCGATTGCATACCGCCGGGTGTCAACTGTCATATGTACGCAACTATTATCGCCTGCGTATCCCGCGCACTATTTTAGACTAATTATTTCTCAGAAAGAAGGATTTGTTTTACCCTATACCTCCCAGTCTTTAGGAATGCAATCTCATTTGACGTAGGACTAATCTTGACGCTTCTAATCCCTTAGCAAATATCCGACGCGTACTGAGTTACTCAGGAGCGTTTCTTTTATTTATTTGTGAAAGGCATTCTGAGAGATGCCTAAGAATAGAAAATTAGAATTCGTGTCTTGGAATTTTAATGTTGTTTCTTTGAAAAGACGCTCCGCTGTTATTTGAACGAAATGTAATTACAAAGAATTTCTGCTTCCCCTTCAATTCACTTCGACTCATTCTTCCATCGATGGTGGTTACTTCAATTTTTTCTCTTTCTTTCCAGATGTTTGTTTTCGAACTTATTTTTAAGGCGCGGTGTTTGATACAGGCAACAAAGTTCTCCCATTTTTGTTTAAGTTTGCCCTAATTACAATACTCATTGCGAATTTCAAATTTAGAGTCGATTTCCTGCCTTTCTTTATTTTTCGAGAGGAGTTTGATTTTCGAGGCATTTCTAAATGCTCTTTAAATTCGGAATGCTTCGTGAATTCCAAGGAGGAATGGCGTGTGTTTTTAATGCCGTTTTTTATATATTTCTTTCATTGACGGTAGCGATATCACGCAATTCGCCCATTAAAGGTCGAGAATTTTTCGGAGGAGGTTAGTTCGTAATTTGTACTTAGAGTAGTCCGTTTTGGAATCTTTCTACCGCGTTTGCTTGAAAAAAAATAGTGTTGTCGTGACTATTGAGCCTATTCTACTAACATTCCTCCTACTTTTGCTCCAATGACGTTATATATGTTAGCTTCTATTAACGAAATTAAAATAACTTCAGGGTTGCGATGTTCTTTGGTTACTCATTTTTATAATAGTGCGTGCATTTATAAAGATTGGTAGAATCGTATTCTTCGTTTCTTTTTTATGTCTAAAAAAATAATTTATTTCCTATTAGGCAAACCGTCTTGAGACTGCTACTCCTCTACCGTTAAATCAGGTTTCAATATTTGGTTTCTAACAACTGTTATGAGGTTCAACGCATCCGAATACTTTGTTTTAGTTTATCGCTTTAGGGTAGTGATTTTAAACTTTTTATTCCCATGGCATACATAAACTAATTACTAAAATTCTGTTACACCAAAAGAATATAGTATATTTGCCGTTCTGACAAAAAGGTGTAATTTTGATTGATTTACTTAAAGTTTTGATTTGATTTAAAAAAATAGTTACCTACACTTTGCCTATAAGTGGCTTTTAAAAAAATTTTGAAATATTTATGGTACTTTGTAAAAAGATAGTACTCAAAATTATTTATACGGTATTACTTGTGAATTATTTGTAAACTCACTGGTTTTTTCAAAAGTTCAAAACTAAACCTTTAAAAAGAAACAAATCTTGCAGATTTTAAATCGTTTCACCATCCGTAAGGCACACTAGAGCCATTCTTGAGCCACCCTGGTTGAATCCCTGCTCTTGTGTCATTTGCTAAGGAAGAGCTAACTGGATCAGGGCTTATGGCTTAAAATGGATTACGAATTTTCATGCCCTGCCCGGGATTCGAACTCGGGTCTGTTGAATCAAGTACCAGAACGCTAACCATTCGGTTACCAGTAAGCCAGAAATCATCCCGTAAAAACAAGAAATTCCTGAACGCCATGTTGAAGATTTACAGATTAATAGATACGACTATTAAGGCATGTTGGAAGTCAATAGTTGCGTCCGTATCAACATTTTTGTCAAACACCTGTATGGTAACAGGTGAGTGACGTGTGAATGGGTACGAGTTCATAGCGGTGCCTCTGTGAGTCTCGATCAAATTGGGTACACATTTCTATCTATCCTATACAAATGGGTAAAATTCCAATAGGGATTAGACCCGGGTTTGATTGTGCATGATTAGGGTTCGTAAAAGCTCATTTCGAATCGGGCTGGGCATGGTAAAGCAACACTAAAATGATAAAGAAAATGTATAACAGGTTTGCAAAGAAATGTTATAACTTTCTGCCGAGCAGATTATACAAAGTGATGGCAATATTTAAATTTTCTTGTTTTTACTGTTGTCAATCCCATTTTGTTTCTAAAATGAACGAGCTTGTAGATATTAAAATAGGGTAAAAGTTCTATAAGACCACTTTGGAAACGAAATTTAATTATTTTTTTATATTTTCAATTGTTAAAAAGGTTGTTTTCATTTCGTTGGCATCCACTACTAAAGAGCATATCGACAGTTTAGACTTTTAAGAACGCATCTTTAATCGTAGTGCATCTCGTGAATTTCTATTAAAATCACTTTCGTCAAACTGCTTAACTAGCTTTGTTTAGTGAAAAGCGTAATTTGAGCGAACTCGGGATTTTAGTTCAATTAATGATGTAATTAAAATTTATCGTTTCACGATTCTTCAACAAAGATGGAGGTTTTTATTCAAGTTTTGCTTTTAAGTGACCATATAATAGATAACTCTTGTCATGAAACTTAACTATCACTAGAAAATTAAATTTAGTAAATTTTTATTCGGGAAGTTTTAAAATATTTGAGATTATATGTTAACCAGTTCAATTAAGAAACTTCCTTCATACTTTAAGTTTCTCATGGACAATATTTAAGTTCATAATTCAACTTTTATATCGTCGGCTCATAAGTAAAAACATAATTCAGAGAGAAAAAACGAAGGGGAAAAAATTCTACTCTCTAAAGCAAAACTTAGTGTTTCTTTTCTCAAGTGAAAAATCTAACCTTCATTCAAAGAAAAAAAGAGTTAGTGAATTTTACCACCCTAAGATCACTACATTCTGGTCAAAAGCCAAAAAACTCGCATCTTGAAAATGTTGACCTAGTGTGCGTTCCACTTGTGAGCCGACGAAACCATGTCACAAATTTTCAAATAATTATTGTTTTATCAAGAAATATGAATAATACTGAAATTATCAACTTCATCGAAAGCTTAAATTAATTAATCAAAATTGTTGGTAAAAGTGTAATGGCATGAATTAAAATTTTTTAAATGTCTTATGTAATTTATTATTAATAATGTTTATTTTTTGTAGGTAAGTGAACTTTTTTGAACTGAACTTTGCGTTTTCTTAAGGTAAGGTTTATTTTGTTACAGATTTGGAACTAAACTACAATTTTCTTTGTAATTTTGGCACAGTCCCTAGGATTATTATTTGACCATAAATGCTTCCCCATAAGGCAACAGTTGTGCTCATGGCAAACTGAATCAGTTTGAGTGCTAATATCGCCTAAAAATTATAAATGTGTAATGATATTTGTTCCAACTACGGTAGCTGTGTGTTAGGCGTGTGCAGTTAATTCCATTTACTGTTCATTATATTTTAATCAATTGTCCAGTTTTTAACTACAACCACCGACACTTTTTCAACAACTGTTTTAACTTTAAGGGATTTTGTTAGAGAAAAGTCCATTTAAATCTTTAACATTTACATTTCATTAGATTTTTAAATTATGATTTTTATCTTCATGTCTTTTAAACTACATCACTTCATCTATCTTATGTTAGACTACGATATCTTATATTTATTTTGGTTATTCTTTTGATTATTTAAGTTTAATCTTTGTTTCTATGTCTTCCAAATAGTGTAAATGCAGAATATAAATCTACTTTTTATTATTGGGTAGGTTGCTTGTTTAAATATTTTATCTGTTTCTATTGGGTTGTATTTGACTTGCATTTGACGCAACTCGTCCGTTATTGGACGAGTTCCATAAAACCCAAAACAATCAATCTCGTAGGTGCGCATTTACTCATTATTTTCGCAAGTGCTGAAACACTCATGGTTATGGATTCATTTACCGCGAAATATACTTCTCATAAACGGTAGGAACGCTGTCCTGTATAGTATTAATAGAAAATATAAATTGTTAATATGTTATGACGTATTTATTATTAATAGAAATATCGGGACAGATCAAAGAAAAATAAACAAATTGTTAAATTGTATAATGAATGAGCATCAATGTGATTTTTCCTTGTGATAAACAATACTTTCGTTACGTGGTATAAAGCCACCTCCCAAACGAATACATTTTCCCACAGTCAATGAAAGCACGTTCTACTCAGGATATGCCGATTTAAATTAGCTCTATATAAATCAAATGATTTTTAAAATTTGAAATCACGAAAATCAAAATTGTATTTTCTTTATTAAAGTTTAATAATTTCGAAAATGAACCGAGATTAGGATTCAAGTTATTTTATAAAAATAAGTTTAAAAACTTGCTTGTTAATAAAACCCCAAAGAATGACTCTTTTTTTCATGTGAAAAGCATGTTTGAGGACACTCACTTAAGATAACAGAATTGATTGGGATGACATAATAAACAAATAGTTCTCTGGTAACGACAAATCACTCAAAAATCTGTTTATTTGGAATGGTTGCATTTCTTTTCGTCTGGTTCATATATTGTGCAAAGTATTTTTTGACATTCTGTTCCCTATGAGGTTGGAGAGATTCTTGAAGTGATGTCTCTATTGTTGCGAGAGAGAATTTACAGAGAATTTACTATTTTCGACAACAGTATCGGCATTGTTTTTAATATGAATTGCTTTCATTACGTTAGAAACAAACAGTGGGGGCCCTTTATTTCTTAGCTTATTTAATAGACCCTACTGGAAGCAAATCGACTGAGCTCAATTAAAACAAATCTGTTAATAATGATCAAAGCGAAATATTAGTCTGGTATCCAATTCGTCATTTTTTGGTTTCCTTTTTGAGAAAGGGCCGTTGTGACTCAGTGGGTTTGCCCATTGCACTAGCAACCTGCGAGTTGTAAGTTGAGCATATTCGATTCCTCCCTGGGTGTATTTCTCTCTTCCGTGTCAGTAAAATCTTCCTTGCGTGTGTCCAAAACTTGATATTGTCTGATTGTCTGGTGCAGCATAGCCAAATATGGCACTTGCGCCATAAAAACTCAACAAAACAACCAATCTTTTTGAGAAAACATTCTGTCCCAGATATCTCTTTGGAATGGGGAATTTATTTAAATTCAGGATTTGTATAGAATCTGACAATGGTGTCAGCAATGAAATTATGAAACTATTTACGAACATAGCTACTTCTGTATCTTTAGAAAGAACATTTTCAATACACAAGTTTAGTTCTTTCAAATTTCTAGAAACAAGTTTCTAGAAACGAAAGGGTAAGAAAATAAGTTTTTTTTGTACAAAGACCTTAACCTTTCTCCTTAAGTACTGTGCTCTAAGTGAACAGTGCTTTTTTAAATTAAATTTTATGTTGATTATAAATGCCTTTTGTATTGTTTAATCTGAAACATTAAGTGTTATGGATTTATAAAATATAATTCAAATAAAAGTGATTAAGGAAATAATTAATCTCAACATTAATTTTAGATGCGATTTAATCGTTTAAAAGTTATAAATATATATTTATCATATGTCAATGAATTTATTTGTTGCCAAATTCTATTATGAAAATTGTTTTAACATTTTAATGTTGCTATCTTAGAAAAATAATTTATCCTACAAATCCTTAAACTTTTCATATATTAATGTTTAATATATGAAATATATTAATATATTATATTAATGTTTAATAATAATTTCCTTCTATTAGAAACTGCACTGTAACTTGCACGTCTAACAAGTGTAAACGTTTGAAGGCAAAAAATAAATTCCAATCATATTAATCCGATTCAAATAAAGTAAATCTGATTTTTTTCGATTAAATGAACATGATTTTTTTTCCTTAATACTTCCTTAAAGTCAAGATTTTTTGATACTCTAATTCAACTGCATGTTTCAGTTTATTGACTAGCAAAAAATTCCTATTGTGAATTAGTAATTGAAATACTTATAATTTATAAACGGATTTAGATAATCATTGAGATTGAAACTATAATTGTATAGAAAGCTTAACTACCCGCGAACAATAATTTAATGATTTCTAAATTCAATCAGATTATATCTAGGGAAAAAAAGCGCTGATTAGATAAGCCGAGAAAAAATAATTCCCCAAATCTTCCTGTAATTTTGATTTTCACATTTTTTTATCGTTTTCATTCTATTGTAGTATAAAGGAATAAAACAATTAATAATTTTATTTTCTATTGTATTTCCTTAATACATATTATCTTTCAGTCACGTTAGAAGAACAATATTTTGTAAATCAACGCCCTTTTATAATATCAGCCTTTGAATAGAATTACCAAATGCATCAGGAAATAAGTAAAACAAGTGTTTTCATTTCTAAGAATGCACTGAGTATTTAAAATTCTTGACTTAAATTGGAATTTTAGAAAAGCATTGGAAAAGGCTAGCTAGACCTAGAACGCTTACAGAAACTTTTTTATTCCTTTTCCTAACTACCATTGTTGATTTCTGCTCTATTAGTCTTTTGGTGAGGCAAACAAAGCAATCTCGCTTTTTCCGCACTGAACCTTGCTCTTCAAAATATGAGGGGAGAGTAGGCAGTATGTTTGGGGATGGAGTAGGGGTCTTTCCCTTTTATCGTCTGAATATCGATCGACCACCCCTCCCGCGCACAAACGTAGCATGTTGCTCGCTGTTCTACCAGTGCGTGCATTTTTAACGTCGTTTTGAGGGAAGTCCATTTTCTCGTCTGCAACTATAGCCCTGTTCTCCCTCTGTTTCGATGGGGAGGGGTCGTATTGAAAAGGTATCGCAGTAAATGATGATTTTCAATCAGGAAGCACCCTGCCCGTTCCGCATTGCAAGTAATTAGGCGATGAGCCCGTATTTAACGTTGTTACTTAAAATAAGCTGATGTATCGATTTGTGTCTACTGTCAGAACGAGAAAATTCTTTGTTTCTTTTCCGAAATGGTAGCGCTGGTGGTGCTAGCATTATCCGGTTGATTTAATGTTGTGGTTTCGACATATGTACTGGTGTTGCATGTTTGATCAAGTTAGCGGGGTATTTGGATGGAGAAATCGGAAAAATAAAAACCGCGTTTAAATATTTTAATAATCATGTTAGATTTTCAAGGCAGAACAAGTTGGCTATGAGTTCGGTTTGTTCTTTCAATAATTAATCTCTAGTAGAATCTAACAAAGGTCTGGTGTCTTAAAGAACATTTGTCAGCTTACATTTGTATGGGAGCAAGTGGACTCTAGATAATTCCAGGTTCGATCCAACTGATCAAAGAGTCATCAGGATTGAACTCACAAGCTAGAGTTTCAATGCATTAATCCTCTATGAGCTTAGAAGTCACAAAAGACAATTCAGAAATAAATATGACTTTCTCCCCGAAAAATCACATTGAGGGCAGTTAAAATATTCAAAGATACAAATGGTTCATGATACACAAAGATCAATAACTAATGTAATAAATCAGCGATTTCCTCTCCTTTTTTCATCTCATGGCACATCAACTAATTACTAAAATTCTGCTGCATACCAAAAATATATTATATATTTACCTATTTGACAAAAGGGCCACGGTAGCTCTGTTGGAAGAGTAACGGACTAGCAATCGGTGGGTTGCGAGTTCGAATCCAGCCAAAGACCGTCGTATACAAAGGGGACTGGTGCACGTTAAATCTGTCGTGGCCTCAAATGTCCTCACGTTGGAGTGGCGTGGAAGTTTGAAGAGTGGGGTGTCAGCTCAGGTGTTGCCTCGTCATCTGACCGTGGTTCAAAATTACATGGTGTTGTCCTCGGATCTTTCCCTGTGGGATTGATCCCGGACCAATAGCCCATTGTGTTGCTCCAGTGTGACGTAAATTAAAATACCTACCTATCTACCTATTTGACAAAAATAGGTATTTTTTATTGATTAACAAAAAAAAATGTTACCGACCCTTTTTACTCCAAAGTGCTTTAAAAAACTATTTTGAATAATTTATTTATACATTGTAATAAAAATAATACTCAAAATTATTTACACGGATATTACTTGAAATGAGTCGGTATCGATCCCGGATAGTCCCAATAGCCCGTTGTATTGCATCAGTCCAACGTTAGTTAACCTACCTTGAAATTAGTAGTAAACAGTCAAAAGATCAAAACTAAAACGTTTAAATGAAGTAAATCTTATATAGTTTAAGTCGTTTTACCATCCGTAACACTACTACCAATTTTGCGTCATAGCGGTTGAAAATTGCTGTAATAACTAACACTAGTATTTGTATAATAGTATCGAGGTTTGGATGATACTTGTGATAAAATGGATGACGTATGCACATGTGTGAAAGATTCATTTCCCCACTCTCAGTAGAAATATTTAATTACCATAGAGAAACTTTGAGAGTGTTGAGTTGTAGACATAATTATAAATGTTTCACATAAACAAAACCCCTCGGGAGCACATCTCCTTTAGGTGTGTACGGGCTTCACAAACCTGCTGTACCCTAGTGATCTATTCTTTTCCCATGGGGCTTACTGCCTCTGGTAAACATAGGGGTCGCGACCCCAGGATGCCCAAGCGATCTTTCTCCTCTTCATCTTTTACTTAGCACTGTCTTGTTTTGGCTCAGCTTGGTCAAATATGGCCCTTGCGCCATAAAACCCAAAACCAACCACATAAACAAAAAAATACGTAACATGTAGATCGAAAAGAAGAAATCCTAGAATACATGATATATTGAGATGTATGAGGATTTTCAAATCGACTCATTGCAGTCAAATTCAAAGTAAAATCTTAAATTATACTTTGATAATTCATTACTCTATAAATGCTATATTTTGTATTTCGTAACTCTTCGTTCACATATCAGTACCTAAAAATGCAAAAATTCGTAAAAATTAAAACCCTTCAGAATTAGATTAATGTACGTAATCGCTTATATATCTTCAGCCAATAAACTTAACCGATAATATCTGAAATCTACTCTAATTTTATATATATGTATTGAGAATAAAAAAAAAATTGAATTGTAGACGTAGAAAACTTTTGTAATCAGGTTTCAAAAATTGATAAAAGTTATTTGATAATTAAAAACTACTATATTATTTAAATGCAAATGTACCGATAAATCTTATTACTACTTAATTTTCCCTTGTGGTTATAGTGAATAAATTCTAAAACTAGAATGTTCTTTTATGCAGCGTACATAAAAATCCCATTTTTGCTTAGTTATTTTCTACATAATTTATCAAACCAGTACAATTTATGAGACATAATGTTAATTAATGATGCGTAGGCTTTAATGCAAGAACGAGGGCTTGAGAGATTGGATTTCAGAATTAATTCTTAAAATTTTGTCTCGTGTAAGCTTGATTGCATTTCGCGAAAAGTACTCTAGGAATCGAGTTTAGAATTAAGTTCAAATTCTCAGAATTGTTATGTTAATATGGTTATGCATGCATAATTACAATTAAATTTGAATTTTAAAGCATCAATTTACATTTCTAGACGGGAAAATGGCACTCTGTTAAACTCTGGCCAATTTTATAATAGTTTTTGTTAAGATTGAATTCTAATGGTGTACAAGAGAATAATGAATGCAGTTGGCATTCATTTTAACGAACTTCTGCTTAACGAACCACACGATTTTACGAACTTCCATTAAATTCCGTGCAAATCTCCTAATTAACTTTGCAACCATTATTTCTTAAAATATCTATTAAACTATGCTAAAATCGCTACCGTTTCTGGTATTTATATAATTTTTCTATGCTGTCAAAAGTGAAGTTTAATATTTTTGTACTTCGTGTTTGTATAACAGCTTTAGGTTTCCTTTCAAGTCAGAGTATTGAAATGTATGACATGTTTTTATAAATTCTAGCGCTTTTTGCTCGAAATGTCATTTTGGACTTAATTTGGTTCCTTTAGAGTGCTCGGGGTCAACGTAGCTCAGTGGGGACGTCCGCTGCTCTAACAGCTTTCGAGTAGTAGGCGGAGCAGTTTCGATTCCTTTCTGGGTGTATTTCTCTTCTGTGTCAGTAAAACTTCCCTTATATCCATTTACTTGACGTTGTTTGGGGCAAAATATGCTTCTTGAACCATACCCCTACCCCCAAAAGAAAAAACATCTCCATCGAGTTCATGAACAAAATTCTTCATACAAGAAAAGGAAAGAAAAATTTATAATCAGTGGTCACTTTTATCTACTGCACCTATATTTGTTGGCAACTTGATACATTTCTATTTTCAGAAATCGGAGAGATTCTTATTGACGTTGTCTGTTTGGCGCAGCTAAGCTAAATAGGGCCATTGAGCCATAAAAACCAAGCAACGATAATGAGACTCAGAATACAATTAAGACAATCTGCTTTGTGAATACCCTTTTCTCTAGTCTCGATCCAGATCCAGAATCTGAGTATGTCCTGTCAATCGAATTCTTGTACAAATTAAAAGACCTTCCGAAAACTAGGTAAAATCTGTTTCCTTGCTCTCCATTATCGGAAGAAATTTTTTCTAATTTTCAGTTTTTGTTACTTGAAATTTTTGATTAGCACTTCTTTTTTTGTATTATAATTTTTAGTTACTGTTTGAAAATAGAAAATATGTTAATTTCACAACAGTTCAACTACAAATAGCCCATAATTATTTCACTATAAATGTATAAGACGAAATAAGTCATTTTTATAGATATTGCATTGTTTGGCTCGTCTCTACCAGATCTGCGAGATCCAGAGGCCCATGTGCCAGGAAAAACCAATCATCTTTACAGATATAAGTGACCAAATATGATGTCACTGTTTTACGAGTTCTCTGGGGAAACTACTGATCAGAGATCAGCAATAGTTTCCCCAACAGATTAAAATAATGGAAGAGAAGAGAGTTTATTAGCTTCTTCATGTCATTGTATTAATATTTTAAGCAATTAAGTTTATAAATTAATAAAGGCACAGTCAAATATTGATTTGTATTAGACTAACCATTTTTTGAAAATGTTAACAAATTATGCACATTTTTGAAAATTATTTACTGATGGCACATAAGATCACCGATACTGTTCAAGAATAAACACCATTGTGTTATTTTTACTAATTGGCGTGATCTAGACTTCATGTGTATAAACCTAGCTATTTTATTCTACCCAAACAAACTTTAAAAAGTTACCTTCGTGAGGTAAAAACTGACTGTAGAAAAACTTGATCAGCCGAACTTTTCTTGTCTGGTTCTTATTCGATCTGCTCGCTTTCTCCAATAGCGTAATTAGGGGTTAATCCCTTTTCTGAAAGTTGTGTGAGTCACCAGGTTTCTCCCGTTTGCGTCGTGAAGGTGAGAAGGAATGGGAGTGGGTGTGTCTGTCCACCTGATGGTATAGCCCTCGACTCTTTCACAATTACATATTTTTCTTTTTTCTTTTCCAGTAGCAGTGATATTGAAGCCTTTCACGTATCGCTCCTAGCTAGGTTGCGATATTGCTCATTGCCGTTTTAAATTAACTGAACAAATTGGATTGTGAGACATTTTCTTTTCTTACGGCTTTAAATTTTATAAAATTATTCTGAAATGTGCAGAGTTTATTTCTCCCTCGTTTGTCACTTTGAGGGTTTTCCAATTAACACTTCATTTTTTCCTAATTGAGAAAACAATTTAAAAAAACTTTTAGGGAAAAATATACTGTTTTTCTTTTTTGAAAGTTTAAATTTTAAAATAGATCATCGGCTTACAAGAGAAACACACTAAGTCAAAAACAGTTCCGAGAAAACGAAAACATTCTACTACCTTCTAATTTATCAAGAAGAAATCTAACCTTCATTCAAAGAAAAAATAAATAGATGGAATTCACCATTCTATCACCACATTCTGGTCGAGAAAGTAAGAAACTCATCCTGAAAAATTTGACATTGTATTTCACTTGTAAGCCGACTAGGTTTCTTTAGATGCTATTCTAAAGAAATTTATCTTGAATATTACTCATAGAAGCAGATAGTGCAGCAGATAGTTAGAGCAGATAATTGATTAAATTTTTAGAGCTGTTTCACTTCGAAATTCTTCATCGCATGAGCCATCTCGATCAGCAATAACAGGTTTTGTAAGACGTGGCATTAAATGGAAGAACTTTTTAATTCTATCCTTTGGAATTGTAAGACGCATTTCCAGACAGCCCAGTTTTATTTGTTACTCTTAGATTATTTTTTGTTACGCGGGATTTTCAGAGATAATTTATTTTGGACGACAGTTCGCTTATCTAAGGATAAAAACATATTTATAAGAGACATGTCTGGTGTGCATGGAAGAAGATCGTGGTCCGTCAGGGCTACAATCGGGCGAACATTGCTCGATTGAAATAAAGCACCAGGATGTTTCTGAAAAGGGTTTCCCTTCTGTCTCTGAAATATTCCTTCTATAACGTCAGTTGTTGAATATTCCTTGAATTAGTATGTAGACATCGTATGTGGAACTCCAGATCATAATACATGGTATTGATACTATATAGTGCGCATCCTGGCATTCACACCGATTTCTTCGAACACGTATGTGATCAAGTTGTATCGTGACACGACAGAAAAATGACCAGTTGCCATTCAGTACCCTAATTTCTCCCTTTGCGACTTTCATTGTCAAGGGTCAAAGGAATTTGCAGTATACGAGCGACCTTTCCTCGGTTAACGAAAGACATCGAATTGTGTAGAAGGAAAACATTTGGTCAGAACAATGCCCACTGTTCACACCTTTGATATCGCAGTGCGATATGTTACTGCCTTGCAGAAGAGATCTGTCATTCTGTGCTATCGTGCGACTTTGTTCCTCAGCCATTTCCCATTTATAGGCGCAACTTCCACAGATCTTTACTTGCGTTTTTATTCAATGTCAAGGTTAGAATATTCATCTCAACAATTGTCCCTCGCTCCAAGTCCGTCAGCTGCCCTTTAAGTGATCTTTGGTGAGAGAATGGTAAAATACATAAAAAACCCTGTTGATCCCTCCCTTTTCTTATCTATTACTATAAAATATCATTTGTGCCACTTAATATACAAGGATTGAACTGTTGCCACATGCCTTATTTTACAATATTATTTCTTTAAAAATTAAATTATAGTTTAATACAATATCTGAACTTAATTGACGGTAAAAGCGGATCAATATTTTTCAATCAGTCAAAGAATGTAATGAATACTGAGCTCCGGTTCGTACTTATTTCAAAAAATGGTGAAAGCAAAATAAATTATTTTGTTACAACAGCAGATTAGTTTCTCTTAATCTTTTGCTGAGGTTCACTCATCGTCTGATTGATTTAAGATTTTGTTGAAAGAACCATCGAAAAATCAGTAAGAATTAATTGGCTAAAGATAAACTAGTATAAATGTATTGATTATGAATGTATTTATATGATTGATGAATTAGTATGAATGTATAAAACGAGAATATATTTTGGTTTAATAAACAAAACTAATAGTTTGGGCTTTAGCTTGCTTCCAGACGGGATAAAAACAGTATTCCTATTCAACTCAGCTTGATTTAAATCAAGATGCATATTATTTTATCAATACAAATAAAAAAATTTGCTTCTACTCAGTAACAACCCCAAGAATGACCATGATTTTAGTTGAAGATTTTTCACTTCTTTACCTAGAAGAGGAGGTCACTGGCTGAGTGGGTTTCCATATTATGCCACCAACCTGCGATATGTAAGCGGCGCATGTTAGATTACCCTTGGATGTATTTCTCTTCTGTGTCAGTAAAGCATTCCTTGTGTGTATATCCATTTGATTTTGTTTGGCGCAACTAGGCAAAATATGGCCCTTACGCCTTGGGGCCCAACCAATCAAACATCCTTACTTACAACCTCTTGATGTAATAAGTATTGATTGCGAAGGCTTGATTGACATGAGATTGGACAAATTACTGGGGTTTAAAAGGAAAATACCACTTGCTTCAGGTGTAAGTGATTTTGAGAACTTTTAATTTTGTTAAAATAGATTATTACCAATGTTACGGTATATATAGTATTTATCCCTCATGTTGGAGAGTTAATGTTAACATCAGAAGGTGATTCGGGTTTCTTACAGCAGGGATAAATATTAGTTAATGCTATAAAATCTAGAAAAATTGATACACCAAACAAATTATACCGGTGCGAAATAAACGATTGACTAGATATAAATTAAATTTAAAATTGCCCTTTTAAAATAGGAATTTATGGTATGGTGTTTATGAAACTTCTAACAAAAATGGTTTTATAGTTTATTAAGGATTCAAAGTTTTACGATTTTAATTAAAAGTACTGAAATTTCCTGTTACAATGTTCTATAACTTAATTTTGCTTTATCTCTGATTGATCGCACTAAGCGAAATTAAGGATTGTTTCAAACTTATCATCTACGAATTTCTAGCACGATATAAAGAATCAATAGAGCATATCACGTTGATGGATCGATGCATTTCAACCACTATTGATGTTTCTAATTGACATGAAATAAAGTTAAACACTAAAATTAATCTGTATCTCTTTTTTCAATCAAAGTAGATTCAACATAGTTTTAGAAAACAAACACTGAGATTGACTCATCAATTACTGCCCACAAAATAACATTAGACACAGACATTGATTTCTTCCTGAGTGATTGGACGGTAAAAGGTTCTCCTGTCAGCCATCCATTAGTATTCTCCCCCGAAATCGAAACGCAGAACGTATTCTTGGCATTTTTGATATTGGCCTCGCATTTGGGGAAATAGCAGAACCGGTTCAAAGAACTATTCAGGCTTTCTTTTTTTCTTCTCCTTTCGGCCGCTTGTTCTGTGTGTGCTTCGATCTTTTTCATACGATGTTGTTTTTATTATGTTGACCGCCACAGTAGCGTAGCGAAATGAACTGCAGGGGGTGTCCTTGAGACTGGCGGTCATTCGGAACTGATGCGAGCGAAGAAGAAAATCTCGGGGAATAGAATCGAATTTTGTGCGTTTTGTTTGCTTCCATCTCCACGGAATCGGCGTTGTGAAGCACTTGTCTATTCAGTTTCCTTTCCGCTCGGGAACCAACAAAAAGTTTCACATTTCAATGTTTTCACATTTAGGTGGGATATCTAATTTACCCAGAACGCATTTTTTTATTTTTGCCTCATATGTACACCGACTTGCTGAAGATTCTTGTATAGAGATCCTGTTTGGTGGGAGCAGTGGCTTAGCATGTTTGCCCACTGCGGTAACAACCTGAGAATTGTTGGTTTCCATTCTCATAACTTAACCTGGGTGTATTTCTCTTTTCTGTGCCACGAAAACTTTAACTGTATGTCTGTTCATTACCCGACGTTGTCTTGTGTGTGGCACATCTTGCGCTGTAAAACACAACCAACTTGATAGAGGCAAAGATTCACATCTGCTCGCGATTTTCATAGGTCGGTGGCTCATGTCGCTTCAGCATGTTACCCTAAAGTGTTTGTTTCTTACTTTTTAAAATATCTTCATAAACAAAATATTATCAATACATAGAGTTTCTGTACTATAAATAAAGTAATATAAGTAATTTTTATTAAATTTTATATATAATTCTTTATAAACATGAAAGGAACAATTGTGGACGTTTTTCTTCACTGATACCACTTTTTCACATGTTCCCAAATCCGACTAAAATGTGTCATTTATTAATCACTTATTGTACTTCATTTTATTCAAACTATTGCATTTCGCTAATGTTATTCGTTCATGAAGTTTTTAATTCTTCAGAGGGACTCGTGGCTTATGAGTTTATCCACTACGCTAGCAACTTGCTAGTTGTAGGCAGTGCAGGTTCGATTCCTTGCGTGTATTTCAGTCTTCCGTGTCAGTAAAAACTATCTTTTTATGGGAATGTCGATGCTGACTGTCTTGTGTTTGGCATTGGTCAAGTATGGCTTTTGCACCATAAAAACCAACCGATCAACTTCGTTTGAATACCAAATCAAGCGAAATTAGTTCGCATTTTCGGGTCAGATAAGATGACAATGTGCCTAATGAACTATATCCCAAAGCAATGGCCATGAACACGAATACTCAAATATTTGAGTTATTTTTATTGCAAAAGAATCTGGACATGAATTCGGAATCCGCTAGAAATGGTAAATCCCAGTCTAATTAGCCCTGATGTTAGCAAAAAATGGCAGTAGAGCGACAAATCAAACCAATCAAGTCGTTACTATGAAGCATGAACTCACCAATTCAGTATCTGAAATAAATAAGTTACCAAAGGGAATTTGTGATGAAAATGTTTTTTAATAGGATACTTTCAAGTATTTTACTGAGGATATTCCAGACTGCAGTGGATCATGAAAATTAAAATTCCCTTATTTTTAAGTATATATTGGAAAATTAATTCCCTATGACCTTTTCAATACAATATAATGTCAACAAATTCGAAAAACCCCTTACATATTACGCTTCTCAAAACGATATATTCGTTTTAAATGGAAAAAAAATGTTCGACATTATCGAACTGTTATAATGTTGACGAGATCTGAGAACTGATTTTTAAAACGGTTTATTAACTTCCTGATTAAGTAGAGAAGGGACACTTTAAAGATTTCCTTTCCTGGGACGAAAAGAAGTTTCTTTTAAAATCTCTCATTAATTCGACGACGGAAAATTCTGAATAAAGATAACGTTCTCTTCAAGTTCTTAATTAATCTTTTCCTCGGTGCGTTTTAAAATTTGATAAAATTAAAAGTTATATTAGTGTCTTGGTTTTTCGGAAAATTAATTTCAGATAGAGAAAATTTCAGTTTTTATTACATGGCATAGGATTATAATATTTAGCCTTCCTTCTTAATTATAACTGATCACGCATTATTTGCGAACTTATCATTTCAGTTTGATAGAAAAATATTTTATTAATTCTGTGGTGTTCTGGGAATTACTCATTTAAATATTCGGTATCAATGAGGATAACAAGTACTTTTCATTTGAAAATTATCAAATAATCAAATTTTTTAATTTCGACTTTAAAAATTACGTACGAAGTTCATAACGCCAATGATGTACTGAATTGAAGAATAAAATTTCCGCTTAAGTGAAGAATTCATTTTTGAAAAGTATTACTTATATTCTATAAAAATACTATTTCATATTATCAAACTTAAACTAACTAATAAAGATGATTTTTACATTGCGTCATACTCTAATGCTGCACAAATCTTCAATTCATGAGATTTAATAATATAAACGGTGAATCTTATTGATCTTTAAATGTTAATACTGAGCATATAATTACCACCATCAAAAATTAATTTTCGTAGTTAAATAACTTTCTTATGTTAACTACAATATTTACTTTGCTTTTTAGTCACTTGCCACTTTCATTTCATTCCTTTCTATTGGTTCTATAAAATTCACTCTTTAACTTTAACATTTTACAGCACTTGTGTAAGTAAAATTTTTTTACTTTCCCTCATTATGACAGACAATTTCAAAAGAGAAGTAAATATGGAGATATGGAAAGTATTAACTAGAAAAACAATTGATCGTTTCGAATGGAATTCAGTGTTGTATGCTTTGTGTATAGAAATTCCATTTTTATCGGTTCATAATTAAAAAACTTTCTTTGCTATGTGTTTTTCATTGAGTAGTTTTTCAAATAAGGTTCATTACTTACAAAGATAGCTGAATATAAAAATTGGAATACAGGAGTTTTAAATAAACTGTCGAGAAGACAAATTATTGTTGGGAAATTGATAGAAGTCTGAAAGTCGCAAAGTATTTTTTTCCAAAAAGTTAGAAAATAATAGAGAAATTCCATGAGAAAAATACTTTGAATTGAAAACATACTGTTACAATACTAGAAGGTATAAAACGATTGTACCATGGAAGCGATAAATTTCTTAAGAATAGGCTATGGGAAAAATTTCTTCAAAAAGGACATTATAATACATTTTTAAGTATTTTAGAAGATTCCAACACATTCTCAGAAGATTCCAATATTCAAAAGAAACAGCCTCCTGGTTTAAATTTTCATTTCGTGCTTCAGATATTGAAAATAAAACAGAAAATCTAACAGCCTTTTAATACACGTTTGAAGTATTCTAAAACACTATACTTTTTAATTTCCCATTCTTTTTTATGTTTACATAGAAAGATGAAATTATAATACTTAATGTTTAGTATTCGTCCTTTTGCAGTATTCATTTTACCCCATCATCCCAAGACAGCAGAAAACGTTAGTGCAGTGTGTTTCAACTTTATTAAATAAATTATGTTTTTAAAGGTTTGATAGTAATGTATTTTCCTATTTCCAACAACAAACAGCGAACTTAAATAAAAAGATGCAAAAAATATTGTCAAAATGAATTATCGTTATTTCCTTAACGTTAAAAATTATGCGAACACTTTTCTTAGAAGTCCTAGTATTTTGAGGATTCTGGTATTTCCTGTAAAGCTTTTCAATTCCTTATATTAATATATTAAGCAATTGCTAAATGTTGTAATGAGGCTATCATGTTTTAAAATGGAAATTTGATTCATATCAAGAACTATTCAGTAATCATACAGCTGAAATTGTGAATAATTCTTTTCTATCGGTATATGTATATATATTTCTCTAACGTACGTGACAGAGAAATCGACGTTATTTGTTTGACGTTTTGACGACGTTATTTGTGAAAATACATAAATATAAAGTTGACAGTTATAGGATTCATTCGCCATCACTTTAAATATGCTTAATTTAAGCTATGGAGTTCAATATTACTAAAGATACACGGAAGACCTCGCCACTCTTATTAAATTCTTCAGCAGACTGATTATAGAAAGCAATGAGAAGTCTGGAAGATTGAAATCAACGCAAAAAAGAAAGTATGAGCGAAAATAAGATTTAGCGTCAAAAATTTGCTGAATTTACTTTGAACACGGGGAATGGGATGAAATTGAGGTAGACCTTCAGAATGTAACTGGTAACACGACTTAGATGTGCTTTTTGCTATGCATTTCATTGAAAATAAAAATTAGCATCAGTAAAAGTAAACGAAATGATGTTACGTATTTTTGGATTCCTTTTATTTCATTTAAATCATGAAATCAACTCTTATATGTGAATATGGGTGCTATATTCATTATAAATGGATTGAAATATGATATCAAATCTGAGTAACGACTTTGCCATGAATATATGTAGACAATTATATGTATTTAAATTTTATTTTTATTTTTTAAATTTTATTGCAGATACTAGGCGCGAGTCTTCAATCCTTATTTCTAAGCAATATGCTTAGAAATAAAAAAAAACACTTAATCTAAAGGAATTTGCTCAACAAAAGTTAACCTGTGTATAGCTAGATATAGATATCATGCAACATTAAAATCTGTTCGTCTTTTAAAAACCGAAGAGTTTGTTCCTTTTTACCATTCCTCCCTGGGTGTATTTCTCTTCTGTGTCAGCAAAACTTTCATTGTGTGTGTATGTCTATTACTTGATATCGTGTGTTTTGTGACTGGCGCAGCATGGCCAAATATGGACCTTGCGCCATAAAACTCTAAAACCACCAACCTTTTTACTCAATAACCACTTAGGAGTGAAGTACACAATAGAGGCCTTCTTTTAAATAATTGTGTAACTTAAAATAATCACGAAATGGACAAATGGACGTTTGTCGAAAAGTTCGATTCTTATAAATTGATTTAAATAAAATAAAATTAATAGAAATTAATTCACTTAAATATTGCATTTTCTGAAACTTGTAGCTGAGAAAAACTGAGCGATAATGTAGGGGTTGAATTGAAAAGAATCTAACAGTGTTGAATCCCGTGTGGAAACATTGTTCCAAGATAATTGAATTACTGATAGTCTAAATTTCATTACTGTAATTGTTTTAACAACCTTTACAGCTTTTCTTGAGTCACCTGAACGACTTTTTCTCATTACTAATTCAATGCTACCTAGATTGTTATTTGAATTAAAAACACACCCATTGCCATTTTTTAAAAACCTCGTTAAATAAAATGATATTCATTAATATTCAAAATATTTTTCTGTATTGTTTTCATCAATAAATATGTTTAAATTTCTATTAAAAATTTGGTTTTCTAATTTGAAGATACGGTAAACTAATTTTTAAACAAGTACAAACATTTTTGGTCTTTTTCTCAGAATTGAATTATTTTTAATTTATTTATATTTAGGCTTACAATTGATACCCTCGATGCAATTTTTAACAGCTCTTTGAAATTTTTATGGTGACATTAATTTTTAGGTTGCATTTATTATTCAAGCAATCAAATTTTCAATATCAAGCAAATTTTTATGACAGTAAATATTTCATTTGAGAATATAAAATTTCTCATTTTGTTTTTTCTATAATGTTTTCCATCTTTCAATCTTTTTCTATTTTTTCAAAGATGCGAATAAGTAAAATAAAGGGTGGATAAGTATTTTAAAGTAGATTACTGCATCATGTGTGGAATTATGAAACCATTTAGTAAACGCTATAAGAAATGACAGTTTCAGTTGAAGATTTGAATTACCAACAATATAAAATTGAGTGTTTTGAATTTCTGCTTAATTTCATCTGTTTGCTCACTTTATTTAAAAACAATACAGGAAAAAACTTAAAAGAAAGCATTTTGTGCTTTAAAATATTTCTTAAAAAAGATAAATTTAATGGTATTAGAATAAACGTTTCGGAAATACTACTGCCCGTTTACTGTTATGACAACCTTAAAACCGAATCTTCCGAATAATTGGATCTCAGTTAATTTTTTTAGAATGGCAACAAATCAATTTCTACTTGGGTATCAATCCAATTTTTCATAGAAATTGGTTTCCAGCTGATCCAGATTCCTATGATGCTACAATTCTTTCAAAAGTTTTTTCGATTCTTTCCGATATGCTTCTATAGTTCTCGTATGTTATATTCCTTTATATATCTGTTGGAATTACCGGCAATTCGATATTAGCATTTCCGCTTGTAGCTATACAAAGATGAAGAAAAGTCCCCTTTTGAAGATGTTTCGGATTATCGATAATTTTTTTCCTGTGCCTTTCAGAACTTGGCCATCCGTGAAATGCCCACCAGTCGCTTTGTCTTGTATCATGTAGGATTTTCGGTTGTCCTTCAAGTCGCGTGGTGATCGGATATGCTACACCTGAAATGTCTTCAACGTATTTCTTTACGCCTGAGTGACCAGACATTAAACTCTTGTCCAAATCGCAGTCGGCTCTCAACGCACTGCATTACGATAGAGTTCAAAAAATTTGAATTGAAGGTTTTTGTTGAACTTAATCATTGCTTTAGCATACCACCATGCGAATCTTAATGCTAAAGATTAATTTTCTAGTTTATTTTAATAATAAATAAAATATATGTGGAGAGGTCTGTAATAGATTTAATTCATGCAAAAGTGAGAGGGCAAAAGGAATTCAAATAAATAGTCTTTGTTCTTTTGAATATTCTAATACTAGTTTGTAGCTACCTGCCTGTTAGAGTGACTATGGCTTCTGGTCACTTAGTATGTCCTGGGTTCGAATCTCGATTTGCCCTTGCGTTATATATCGCCGTACTTGTCCATTACCTAGAATTACGGTATGGGGTGCCATTGGATTCTACACCCGCGTCTGCCAAGTATGCATTGCTTGTACATTCAACAACCACCGCTAAATCTCTGAAGTTTTGGAGCCTGTTGTCCTTTTATCTTCAGGGTTGCTTGTGACCAGTTTTTAACAGGACAACACGCGACCGCATACAGCGTACAACTCCTGAATGTCCATCGGGTTTCAATTTTTCCATGGCCCGCCTTTTTACCAGATTTGTCGTCCGTCGAATACGTCTAGGCAATGATTTCTCCAACGACTGGCACATCAAAGACAACCTGTAGCTACGCCGGATGAACTTTGTCAAAATGTGGAAGCAGCATGGACTGACATATCTCAAATACACACCCAAAGCCTCTTTAAACGCCGGACGTATAACAGCAGTTATTGCCGCCCATGGTGGCTACACAAATGCTAATTTCTTCACGTTTCATAAGTCGCACGGAGATGTAATTTCAATCATTTCATCATTGTGCTTTATGTCATTTGTATAATAAATATGGTTTTTATATTTCTTGTCCTTCATGGCGTTGCATTTTCTATGGCCAGCAATGTATATTCCAATATCAGTTATGTTTAGAAATAGCAAATATACTGAAACTGCAGTTAAGTGGTCACAATGATATTTTTCTAAGCATTCATCCAGTCAGCAAAGGACAGTTCAGGTGTTGTGGTCTAGTGAGAATTTATGATTATCTTTGGTAGTATGGGAGCTGCACTACAACAATGTTCTCATATTTTGTATAAAAACTTGAACTTCCTTTAAAAAGTGTCAATAACCTCAGAGAATAGATGACATAAATCCAATTCAGCCCTGAATAAAATCACTAGTATAATCTAAACAGTAATTTTCTGTTCCATTTTATGACTATCATCAGAACTGTCGTATCATTTTTTCACTTGCTCAGCACAGCTGTCGTTAAGGAGCGTAGTTTCTGCGCAACAATGCCAAAGTAATCGGTAAGGCTGTTCAGGTTTTGGCATTAAATCTAGATGTGAACAGAAAATTCCTCATCCACAAATGATTGCATCCCTTGCATGATCGTTAGTGTACTTTTCTTTTTGCGTTCTAGAGATGACGTGAGCTTTATGTGTGTTCGATGCAAAAAAGTATTTCATAGTCAAGTTGTTTAAAGGTCAGTGCTAATAGTTCATACAGACGCCATGAAATCTGTTTCCGTTTCCGGAAGTTTCTGTCTCGGTTATAAATTGCATTTTGATGCGTTTTCAATTTGTTTGCACTTCGTGTATAATGCTTATTATGCTTAAGCATTAGCTTTAGGGAATGGTATTTTTAATATGGTATTTCATTTTGTACTTTTACCCTTTATTTTCTGACATAGTGCTTTTTTATTCACTAATGGATATGTTTACATCTCAAATGCCAACAAAAATCTTTACTTTAAGAAAATGATTTATATTTCGATTTACCCCTTTTTGTCATGATCCTAATCTAGAGTTGAACATTCAAAGTTAATATCTGATGTAAATATTACAGGATCTTATATTTTGTCTCGTAAGGTGTCAATTTTTTCCTTTTAAGATGTAAAATCTAGCTCTTGCTTGAATGATTTGTCACATTAAAAATTGCCTCGTAAATTTAACACACCTTCATCAGTTAGGAGGATTCAGTCACTGATTTTTATATATAGTGTTGAAAGCCATTTCATAAATATTAGTACACTTGAATACATTATGAATTTATTAAGTTCATTCATTTCTAAGTTGTGTTATATAAGGATGAACTTATTTACGAATTAAGAAAATTAATTTAGATTAACCAGAATAAGTAATGTTTGGCCGCCGAAAATATTTCAATAAATCAACCTACAATACTTTCAGATTGGATAAGTTACAAAAATGCATGATTTTGATATTAACTTTGGTTTATCTGTTCCATATTATACCATAAACCGATTGGGAAAAATAAATACAAATTAGATACTGAAAGGGAAAAAGAAATTGAAAATTTGTTTCTCATTCCAACGAAATCTCAATAATGTTAAAAAATCTAGAGAAAACACGTCTGTTTCTCTCTCCCACCGTTACTCAACGCATCAAAAAATAATTAAGTCTGTTATATTCGTATTCAGAACCTACAAAATAAAATCCCAGCTCCAACATTAATTTTGACTCCTAATATGTGACATGATATGATTGTATATAAAAAAAGATGAGCCGCAGGACACTTATTAATTCAAGTACAGATAAACTGCCATGTGTTCCGCTTGGATCTAAACTTCATCTATCCGTTACTATTTATCTGCAGGTTTTGTAAAAGTTTAATCATGCAATAAATTATTCATAAATATGTAAAATCACATTCATAAATTTGTTACACATGGTTATATGGTATTCTGTGATGTAAAGGAACAAAAAATGTTACCATGCTTTGCTTAATTCTCAATAATGATAAAAACTGACATCTAGTTCCTCATATATTTATAATGAGAAAGTTTTCATCTGATTTTCTTGACACAATGGTGTTACTAATCTCTTTGGTCTAGGTATAGTCTAGACCAAGTCCAAAGACTATGTTTTACAAGTCGTACAGTGACCAACTTTTGTTCATACAGGAACTGTTCCCGCTCTCGTGGCACATCTTTAGGTATGTACAGGCTTCACAGACCCGTGTGATCTTTTCTTTTCCAATGGGGCTTACTGTCTAGCAAACACGTGGGTCGCGCTCCCGGGATACACCCAAGCGATCTATTTCTTTCAGTCTACTACTCTGTTCCCCAAACCCTCTTTTTCTTTCTACATTTTGTACTTGACGTTGTCTTGTGTTTGGCGCAGTTTGGCCAAATATGGCTCTTACACCATAAAATAACCAAACAGGAACTGTCCGAGACACCGATGCAATCTAAAATATAAGAAGTTGCTGAAGTTTCAGAGCGTGGACTTGGAAATTTCTTAACTTCTCTCTCGAGTCATAGCTTGTCCTAATCTTGGACCTTGCGCCAAAAGCAAAATAACCAACCAAAGTCCTATTTTGTGGGTACGATTCTAAGTCTTGCAAGAGCAATCAAGTGCAGTCTTGAACCCTTAAAATGCAATGACAGTCGTAGACTTTTTACGGAATACCAAGACTGGGGAGGAACAGACCATGTTTTGAGGTTCTTAGACAAGGAGTAAATTTCTGCTGTTGGTGAGATCACTATTTGCTGAACTGATCTGCTCACACCCCTCCTTTGTCAGGATATCCTATATCTCATTACCAAATAAACCAATGTAAGGTGGTATCCACAACAAGCAAGTAGAGAACATGTGCGCCACTTCACGCAAGAATAGAATGATATCCTAATTAGTTTTGTCCATAATATAAGGCCAAAATTTAAGATGCTGTATTGAACTTTTACTATTTCATAATTCATATATGCTCCTTCCCAGCAGACAGCGCATTTCAAAGCCTCTGATCCAAAAGTTCTATTCGAAACACTGACATAATGCTAATAATATATATTCCAAGCTCTCGAATATTATCATGCCAAAGATGTCTGTTTCCGTACTTTTATATCAGCTGCTCTAGCTTTTGGAGAGCTTTTCATCTGTTGGCAAACTGGTTTTTTCAAGGACTTTTCATTCTTCATTGTAACAAGTGTAACGAACTTATTTTTGAGTGCTCTCGTGTCTTTCATTTTCCTTTTCATTTTCTTTGACAGTAATTTACTTTTTACTTTATTTTGTTAATAACTTAGGCGCTTACAATCGTATTATTTTGCATCATCTTCTCGTGCCTATTCGTTTCGCATATTATATTTGATACGTATTTTGTTTTAGTTGAGGGATGACATGAAGCACGTTTTTTCTTGAATGCGATGATTGAAGGTATAGGAACTCATTAAATATACAATCATATTTCACTGAAACCAAAATTAATTGACGACAGGTTGTGTTGCTCTTTAAGAACATAAATAGTGGATCTATTCACTGCTAAGAAAGTAGAAATTTTTAGTAATATTGAATTTATCATTGAATTTTAAAGATGGTTAAAAACACCAAGTTTATAAATGAAACAAAAAAGTTGAAATCGGCAGCTTAATAGCGGATTCTGGATTTGTGTCACAATTTTTCCACCTGCTTAGAACAATGTTCATAATCAAAATACATGTCCCTACATATAAGATTAGAAGAGGCAAACACACATAGAAATGTAACATTTTCTTTTCGAATTCAAATTTATTTTATTCGGACATTTGAATGAATTGATAATTTATTTAAAATCGGCTTATATTTGGAATTAGGAGCATGCCTACAATAACAATCATCAATGAAAGAACTGATTGATCGGAAAAAAGTTTGATTGTTAGTGAATTTGTTTTCTGGCTAAAAAGAGGAAGTATTCAGTAGCTTTCTAGGGTCCAAACCCTTGTCCTATTTTCATGAAGTTGTACACTAAAAATTATTTTAAACTTTGCTTTAACTGCTCTTGAGTTTAATTTAATATCTTCACTTAACGACAGACTTAATAAAAATATGCCTGTTTTCTCCAAGCTTTTTGCTTAAAAGCAATTTAATAACTTTCATTCCGAACTCAACTAAGTTCCGAATAACATAGAATTTTAATCATTTTTACGAAATACTACAGATTCAAAACATTCTGAAGCTTTTCGACCTGACGTTTCCACTTCTAAAAATACTATCCACCTTATAAGCATAAAAGTTTTTAGATCATCCCTGAAGTTGGGCTTTTCGGATGAAAGTTTTTAAAATTCATGAACCGTGGAGGGATATCTCAGTTTTAGGGCGGAGTATGAAACAGTTTGAATAATATTTCAATTAAGAACAAGCGCATTGCCTAGTTTCTTCCGTTTTTTCTCTCCTGTTGGTTATAAATATTTATACAAAATTAACATGAAAAAAAAACCCTGGAAGATATTGTAATTTTGAGCCATGCTTTCTGGATTCATAAAATCCAAGCGTAAAGCAGAGATGATCGTTACAAAGAAACACCAGCTGCAAAAGCTTTATTGATTTGCACCCTTACAATTCCGCTCTCGACAGCTATCGCATTAAAAGAACATTAAAAAAAACAATAACATCCTTTTTTATTTGATTCCCTCTTTGAACTGGAAATAAACAAATTAAATGTTTCACTTTGCTAGGCTTAGTACCAAGATTTTTGTTTCAAAGTATTAATTTTCTGAGCAGTTTTAGAATTAAAAGAATGTTATGTTACCATCCAAATAAATTAACTGTATGGTTTGTTATTTTTTATAGTTATTGAAGGCTCGAATGCTCTTTGAAGAAATATAATGCTAAAGCACTTGTGAGATTCATATCACGTGCGCTCTGTTCGGAGGTGATTCCATATAAAAACTGGTGAAATGAATAACTAGATGAAAATATAAATTAATCAAAGTTCAATAAACCTTGAGTTCCTCTCTGTTTACCAAAGTAATATCCAATGTACCACTCGATCTGATCTGTTACATCATTCATGTTACTGTAATCAGAAATTATTCATGCTTCTCAGTTCAATGTGGTGTTTAGATTGCTTGAAATTTTCAAAGTTAAATGCGAAGCAATATGAATTTAGTACGAAGTACGCTGAACTAAAGGCCTATATCTCAAATACTTAATTTCGGCTGAATTCATGAAAGTAATTATCTTATGCTAATCACTGTTTGAAAAAAACTTATGTTCAATATTCTTGCAGTTATGATACTCTGGTTATTTTGGATTAAAAAATTGAATAAACAAAAATAGAACAAACTTATTTGCTCTATACTGATAAAATGTTAATACCTAAGTCAAAAGAAGTGTTAAAACTCAATTCTAATGCAATAATTATAATTTGCATGAAGTTTAAAGAATCAGAAATCCATCTTCAGGAACCCTTGTGTTAGAGATTTGTTGAGGGGTCGCCGCAACTCAGTGGATTTGGCCACTGCACTAGCAATCTGCAAGTTGTAGGCGGCGCAGATTCTATTCCTTTCTGTGTGTATTCCTTTTGTATCAACAGAGTCTTCAACGTGTATGTATGTCCATTTGCTTGATGTTTGGTTCAGCTTGGCTCTTACACCATAAAAAACAAATTTACCATATTTGTTGAAAATAGTGGCTGAAACTAAAAAAAATCAATGCAATTTTAGGACAGACAAAACACTACTTTCTGTGTTAACTATCATTCAATGGCAAAATAAATATTACTTTATGATACATGACATAAATGTGTTTAAATTTATTAAATTGCTTTTACAAGTATTTACTTTTGAAACGGTCCCTAACAGCTTGACTAAATGCTAACACATTTTTAAATGTATATCTCAGAATATTTTCTCAGAATAATTTTATTTTACTAAAACGAAGTTTTTTTCTGAATGGATTCTGATGATATATCGTCTATGCAAGTTAAGTATTTTTATACATATTTGACTACTTGTGTAGTAAGTGATGCATTCAACATCAAAACGTGATTTAAAACGTTTTTCTAATTGTTAGTATGGCTCTTACTACAAAAAGACAATCGCCATACCATGGATTCCGAGTCATCTTGTAAAATGGATGGCCATGCACACAAAACTAAATGAAAAGTTTAGCCAAACTTTTTTATGTAGTCAGATAACTTTTCATAGGATTTAAAAGTTCAAAACTCAACCATCAAAGTTTCTTTGAATCCAAGTATATTCAAATCAAAACGTCCGGATCAAAGTGTTTGCATTCTTAGTCTTAATTCTTTTATTGAATTTTTCAGTTTAATTTTCTTGTGCAGGGCGCTCTTATGTTAGTTTAATAAAACAAAAACCTTTTTTAGAAAGTCATATTTTTAAGAGGGTAGAGTAAATATTTGTATTTGTCAGGACTGATAAGACTCGAAAGCTAACATCGATTTAGAAATTTGATGAAATAGTTTATCGAATATTTTCAAGAAATCTGAGATAGTAGCATGTCACAATGGAAGCACCTTGTAAGTGGCAAGTGAATATTAAAACCAGCGCAAAATGCAATACTACAATTATCCTACAAAATTGGAATTGATGAGAAGGTAATGGACATTGCTTATAATATTTTTCGCAATTATTGAAAACAGGAAAAATTTTAAGATGAAGATTTAAAAACGCAAGACGAAATCCACTTGCTTGAGAATTTCGAGACAAATGAACGTAAAAACTACGCAATCTACCTGGAAATTTTTACCTTTCGCGCATTACACTTCTCATCAAACCCATTCCACAACCGGAAGCTAGTGTATGATGAGAACTTTTTTTTCCTTTTCCACCCTTTCACTCATATCATTCGGCTTCAGATTGATATTTTCTATTTTTTGCCCATGCATATCTCGAGAATATCACGCAATTCGCAGAACTTTTTTTCGTATAAAATGCTTGTCATTTTTTTCATTCCGTTCTCCTTTGCGTGGTCTTGCTTATCTTTATTTCGTGAGCCAGACCATAACAATAATGCTTTGAGCTTTTCTGAAAAGTTTGCAACATAAAAACCATCATTCGCTTCTTGAAAAACGCAGAGAGGATATTTCTGCTGTCGGTTTTCTTTTCATCCCTTTACATCAGCTGTTTATTTCTTTATCCCTCGGTGATTTTTGAAATTCGCATTTAAATTCCGTGTTTGGGTGCTTTTTCTGTTTTCGGACTAACGCATTGCAGAGTAATAGGGGGAACATGCTTCATGTAATAAAAGCGGTCGGTGTCGATTAATGTCTGATTTTGCAAACCTGACCTCCATTTCATTTCGATTTACCGTTGCAGAGGCATTTTAGCATTTGAGAAATAGCTGTTCTCGTCGGAATCTGGTTTAACCAACCCGTCCACAAAAAACCGAACGGTTAAGATAAAGGAAAGTGCACGTAAGATAAATAAGTTGTAGTGAATAGTTTTATCCCGGAGACCTGATACGGCCCATCACATATTTTTGTATCAGGCCTGCAGGTTAAATACCCCTTTCAGGATAGGTTACCCAGGCAGAGGTGGTCCTCCAAATATTATCAGACTCACATGTCAAATAAGCCCTTCCCGATAGGTTAACCCAGTCCGCAAACCAGATCCGACCAACTGGATATTTTTATCAGGCCCGCAGACCAGATAAGGTCCACCAAATATTTTTATCAACCCCTAGGCCAAATGCGCTTTTCCGGATAGATTTAACTGACACGCAGACCATATACGCTCTCGGGATAGATTTAACTGACACGCAGACCATATACGCTCTCGGGATAGATTTAACTGACACGCAGACCATATACGCTCTCGGGATAGATTTAACTGACACGCAGACCATATACGCTCTCGGGATAGGTTTAACCACCCCGCAGACCAGATACGATCCTCCAAATATTTTCATCAGGCCTAGAAGGAAGGGATTTAGAAGTCTACATACAGCCATCCGAATAAATTTAACCGGCCTGCAGTATTGATACTAGATCCCTCGGACAGATTTAACAGTCCCGCAGTACAGATATGGTCCGCCGGACAGGTTTATCCGGCCCGCAGACCAGATAGGGATACCAGTTATTCCTAGAGGATATTCATTCGTAAAAAATAAATATTTAGCAAAACAGGGCCTACCGTTATTTCGCAAATAGCCTAGTTGAAATGTGTGAAAACTGATTTATGTATACATATATTCTTGTTTACCTTTTCCATCATCTGTTTGTTTCTTTACCCCTCTGCAAATTTTTGAAATTCGAAATTAAGTTTCGTGTTTGGATGCTTTTTTGTTTCTAACGCATTGCAAAGCGAATATGTTTTGTGTCATACGCTGCCGGTGTCGATTAATTCCTGATTGCAAGCCTGACTTCCATTTCGTTTCTATTTACGTTGCAGTGGCACTTTCTTTTTTTTTGTCTCACCATCCGACTCTTGATCATAACTGAATTTAAACTTGGCTCGTGGCTTATTTTTTCCCGCCGCCCAAACTTTCGTAATCAACTTTTCTTCGCCCAAGGGGTTCTAACTTCTGAATACTTGATGAAATAATCCCCGGCCCGAAACGACGTAAGATGGCATTTTTTCATCACGACGCGACATTCAGTTTTTTTTTTTCAAAAAAGCGAGTTTCTTAACTGGCGTTTTTTGTTCACAAATTTTCTTAGCTTTTTCATGCCTAACTTCTGAGCAGTTAATTTAAATTTCGGTAATTGTTTGTTGCGTGACTTAATGCTAGCTTATACTTCATGTCATTAAAAAAATATTGCAAGCTAATCTGACAATATATTAGCGATGCCAAAATCGTTGTTTTTAATATTCCTGCTGAACTTCATAATGGCAGTAGAAATCGGTTAGTTAGTTGTTTTTAGCGCAATGCCCGTATATTGGCCAACCACAAAACAAAAATATCAAGTAAATGGACACAAAGTTTTACTGACACAAGAACGGGATTAATCCCGGACCGTCACCATTAGCACGTTGTGTGTTCCTCTTTTGCAACGTTAATTAACTATCTATCTACCTAACACAGAAGAAAGAAATGCACTCTGGGTAAGTTACAGGAATCGAACCTACACCTCTTGCAGCTCCCAGATTTCTATTGCAATGAAAAAACTCACGCCATAACGTCCCTGTAGAAAATCTAATTCATTACGTGCAGTCGTCGTGGATAAATGGGTATGCCCACTGCGCTAGCAACCATCCAGTGTTAGGCTGCTCAGGTTCCATTCCTGTCAGATGCATTCTTCCCTGGGTGCATTTCTCTCTTCTGTGTCAGTAAAATACTTTCATTGTGTGTATGTCTATTACTTGATATTGTATTTCTTCTATCTTGCACAGAATG
This sequence comes from Meta bourneti, assembly GCA_933210815.1. Classification (NCBI taxonomy): domain Eukaryota; kingdom Metazoa; phylum Arthropoda; class Arachnida; order Araneae; family Tetragnathidae; genus Meta; species Meta bourneti. Next base: position 49,023,713 of record OW119929.1, on the reverse strand, counting down.
GCCAAATATGGCCCTTGCGCCATAAAAGCCCAAATCAACAAACCATCCCACTATTTCATTGCGTACTCATTACGCGAATGATTTCTTTTACGTATTTGGAAATATCTCTGAAAAGCGATTTTTTTTAAATTTTATATCACATGCTACAAAATTTGTCTATTGTTTCTTTTATGGGATATTTCTATGGACTAATTCAATATAAATATAGAAAAGTATAAAGTTACTTCAATGATAGTTACGAATATCCATCTATAACTATTCAATCGTCAAGTTCTCATTCTGAAATTTAGTTCAATCTTATTTTATTACTGCTTGTCTTAGTTTAACTACTGGGATCAGTCTGAATACAGTTGATAGTTAAAATACTAAGCAGTTTCTGAATGGTTGTGACCGAAAGAATGACAGACATTCTCAAATTCAAGACAAAATTTTGTTAGACAAAATTTACTGTGCTCCTTGCTTTCTTCTATTTCAGAATGAATAGAAGAAATATTGATTTCTTTTCACATGGGGTTGTTATACTGTTTTTCGTAAACACATGGTCTTTTTCTGCTTTCATCCCACTATGTTCCCCAATTCCTCTTTTCCTCCTTCATGACATTTTTTACTTGACATTGACTTGCGTTTGGCGCAGCTTGACAAAAATGTTCCAAAAATACAAAATTAACGCTGAGCATAGCCAAATTGTCAATAAATTAACTTATAAATGGAAGCATATTTTCTTCAGTATTTTATTGTTTCACTGAGCTTACACTGAAAATCTCTCTCATAGATGAAATAATCCCTTCTAAAAATAAGTTCCTAAAATTTGTCTGCTACAAGTAAACAGAAGCAGCAGAAAGCTTTTTTGGAATTTATTTTTGGCAATATTTTTGCTGGAGTTAAAAAATGAGGTAAGAACTTAGAATTTGTACTTTATTTGGAGCAGCCTGAGACAAAAACTTATTTACAAACTATTCTGACTGTAACAGTAAGAAGCCATGTAAACACAAATATCTCGATCTTAAAATTTTTATACCATAGAATATTGAAAAAATACTTAAGGATGAAAAATATGAATGTTTTCTACATTACGGTACAACATTTTGGACCTTTTACTTTAGGCACTATATAGCAATATATTATTCAGCAGTATAGAGCTATCCTTTTCATACATTCAAAACAGTATAAATGAGAAAAAAATGGCATCAAAACTGAAAACTTCAGCCTTTTGTCTGAATTTCATTTGACTGTACTTTCGTTTTCCGGATACTTTTTATACTAGCAACGAAAAGTTATTCCCAATTAAATATTTTTTTACGACCTTATTCAGGACATTTTTTTACGTTAGCTGCTTATTACGGCTGCATTTTAGGTCGATCGTGAAAACATTAACCTTTGCTTCTATTTTTAAATCGGTACTTATTTATTTGAATTATATTTATCATCCTTTAAAACACAAAAGCATTCATTACAAACTAAGATCCGCCCTACAGTTTTACACCTACATTCATGTTTTTCAGAAACTGACTTTCATATGCTAATGTGATAGTTACTTTTAAGAAATAGTGTTGCATTCTATGAAACTGAAATTTCATCGGCAATTTGCAATTTCATCCCTCTGGTGACAAAAACTTGTTAGTGTCCTCCAACCGCAGAGTATTCAGGCCCACGAAGAGAACGCATTGGGACTGACATCGTTAACCATCAAGGACAAATTATTCCGATCTATCAATACCAATAAAAGACTAAGAGAAAAAGTTGTGGATCTGCAGATTTGGGTATATATTGATTCGATTCCTGTAGATTAATCTCTGTATTAAATGTATTTCTCTCTTCTGTGTCAGCAAAACTTTCCTTATGTGTATGTCCATTATTATTTGACGTTGTCTAGTGTGACCATATATGGTCCTTTTGCCATAAAACAACCAACTATCTTGCACCTCTTTATACTATCGATATATCGTCGATTGGCTTCAAACAATAGTTTTTATTATCTTTCATTCATTCGACCTTTTCTGGTCGTTTTGCCGAATTTGCAAAAATTATATCACGTAAGATCTATCATTTTTAATGCCAAATTACTCATCTCGTTAGCCGTCCAGAGGAAATGAATCCCTTCTTCCATAAAGTATACTCGTACATAAATTAATTTATTTCATGACAATTAAAGTTGATAGGGAGATTGCTGGGCACTCGATTCTTTTTTATTCTTGGATTGAAAATCTATAAAACATTATTTTCCAGTTTTCTATTCATCTTTTATTTGATTCATTTCTAAGATTTTTTGATTTGCATATTTTTCAAAAAATTGAAGTATATGAGTTGTAAACGAAAAAACTCGAATTGATTCCATTTTAGCTTCATTAGATGCTCTTATTAGAATTCTCACAGAATTAACCGACGTTGTTTGACTTGAATTAATTCAATGTAAATTTAAAATGGTATCTTCTATTTCATGGAAAAAATTTAACGACCCCGTAAGTTTTCCATAAAATGTTTTTTTTAATTTTCATAATTTGCTTGTGGGGAGAATCCGCAATTATATATAGTATTTACTGACTACCCCCAATTTACATTCATGTATATAATTTACAATACATAATTATATTAACATGTTCTATGAGATTATGACAGATTTATTTGATACGATAATCATCATTGAGGCTTAACATGTATTTTGAAATAAAGATTTCAAATAGTGACACGTGAAATGAAAAATTCTTTGATTAAAATTTTTCGTCTTCAATACAGAAAAACCTCGATTTATCTTTTAAAAATAAAAATAAGTTTTAAATTTTGTTTAATTTTTATTTTATGCTTTATGTTCTTTCGCATTCAAAGCACGAACAATGTGATGCAAGTCAATATTGCCTCGAAATCGTAAACTAAACGATGTTCTAAAGACAGCCGCTAAACTTAAGAGACAAGATTATTGAGAATGATAGTTTTATTTACTCTCCGCATGTGTTAAGAGGTATCACTGTAATTTAATAAAAATTAATCATTCGTTAAAACTGGAAATTAAACAAACCTGTTCAAACTGTAAACAGTTTTTCTTATAACAATACAAGATTATTTAAGCAGTGCAAATATCACTCGGTACATCTCGTCTGTAAATATTAGTACTGTAACGGCAGCTAGGGAAACGATCACCACGACAACGTGGGAAAATGGAAAATCTTGTTGACTCAGGTGTCGAGAGGAAAAGCCCACACTCCATAACGACCACCCGAAAACATCTTAATGATTTCTTAACGACAGCCAGCCAGCAGGGGTCGGAAATCGCTGTGGTTTCAAAACAAAGGGCAGGCGCCTTTCTGTCGCTCTCTTCGACATTTCGAGACCAAGAAGATTGATATAAATGATGATGAGTTTCCGACAGGGTTTGATGGACCCTTTGAAGTCCGCCGAAGTCTGTCGTAAAAGTTGAGGGGAAAGACCAACGTGAGACAGCCAATCAAGAACGTGAGAAATCTTCAACACCCAATCCAGCACCGACTAAAAGGCGGACCAGAAACGGAAAGGAGGAGTCGATAAGCACCCAACATATAGAGTTTTTGGAGATATCATCAGAGAGAGAGAGAGAGATCACGAGAGGAGAGACGAGAGGAGACGAGAGAGGAGAGACGGAGACAGAGGATCAGAGAGCTTGGAGAGAAGCGGTCAACAGAGACCGTTTTTGGAGCTTGGTGAATATCCGTTCACTGCTGTGCATTTATCCCACCTTGGGATCCTATACTCGCCGGAGTATTTTAGTGAGAAAGGCTCGACCGTAGCCGTAAAGGAGAACCCTCCCTAGAGATCCGTGTAACTGCTCATCCTAGTAGTGATCCTGTCCAGAAAGACTGAGATTTCCTGCCTTGGAACTCTGTACTCACTCGAGTAATTTTGTGTTGAGAATAGGCTCACCCGTAGCCGTGCGTTAGACTTCCCCGAGCGAAATTGTGAGGCTCGCCAGCAGCCCTAAGCGCCTCGATAGAACTTTGGACCTTCCAAGGAACTAATATTAATGAACTTTACATTCATTTTCCGACTTTTTGTACACATTGTAAAATAAACCATTTTAGTCCAGAATCGGATATTTTCAATGGTAACTAGTCTAGCTACCCGTGAATCAAGACGTTACAGTACCTAATGCTTTTTCACGGTTGTTTGAATCAAATGCATTTTGTTGCTGTTTACACACTATCATTTCAGTGTCGAATAGATTCTTGGATCGTGAGATTTTAAATTGGAGATCACATTTTTTGGTAGAAATACTTTTATTTCAAAATTGAAATCATGCGAAATTTAAGTATACATTTAACATAAGGTAAACATGCTTTTGGAAGGTTATTCTTCATTATAAAAGATTGGTTGATCACACCGATTATAAAAGTTGGAATTACACAGGGAAAGTGTTAGAATTTGGATTAAATATTAGGTTTTACTCTGAGATAAGTTTTTTATGAAACAGGCTTTGTTTCCGAATCGTAGTCTATGCAAGGTTGTTCGTATTGGTTTGGAAACAATTATAAGAGATAGGTCCTGATTCGGAAACTCACAATCGGAACAACTGGCTATGAAACAATGTTATCTTTTTTAGCGAGTAAAGCACTGTTTGAGAACTTCCAAAGATATACTCGCATATATACTTTATCGATGTTTTCTAAGTAATATAATTCTCTGATAGCTTAAAATTTAATGAAAGTTAATTTTATGTTCAAAATATTTACTAAGAACAATCAATACAAATCTGCCAGCGTACGAAAAGATGGATGAAGCCAAATTCTTGAAGTTATCTAACGATATTTTGTAAAGGAAAACTTCTTTTTCGAATATCAACTGTATCCACTACACTTCCTCAATGCTGTCATTTTTAATTCACTTTTTATTTCTGATAAAGAATCATGGGCCGAAAGATATCTCTGAGAGTAAGAAAAAATCCCACGGTCGAACAGCACAGCCAAATAGTCTTATGGTTCGCGAAGCAGACTGGACGTTCCACTACTGAAGCGGAATTCCTCTATTGGATAAGATTTGTAATATATAACTGAAACGAGATTTATTTATTTCGTGTCTTTGAAAAGACGTCCTATCGGAAATGCTTTTACTCTTAGGATTTTATAAACAAATCAGACGAAATGGCTTGACTTTTTTGGTTTTGGGGTTGATTTATCTTCGCAAGTCTTTTCTTTGATTTTTGAGTTTTTTACACTTAACACCAGACAATGCGTAACAATTTAAAAATAGACAGAACAAAGAAGAAATATAGATTTTGGGGTAAAGCATTGAATAAAAGTATGGGGTTGAGTCACAGGGTAGCACATCAGCTATGGATGAACGCTATTTCAATGATTTAAACAAAAAGCGCATGATAGAAAAAGCAAATGATATACAGGGTGAGTTACACATTGTAAGTGGATAGCGGTGTCATCGTCTATCTGTTCGTCAGCGTGTGCCTCTTCCTGTGTGTTCACGTATCTCCTTGGAAATCAGCAGAACAGTTGGCGTGACGTCATCTTAATGCCAGAAGTCGTGTGCATGCCCTTGCGTATGCTTCGCTCGCTCACCCGTTAGCCATCTGTATATTTCCAAAAATCAGTATATTTTTGTATTACTGTATGATAAGGAGTTTGTAGGATATCACAAGTAACAATTTTTACAAATATTCAAATGACGGATTCCTCCATTCATTGAGCTACTTTTAGAACTCAATGGGGTTATAGCTTTTTCCACTAAATGTAACTCAAATGTATTGATTGGTCATTCCATATGTAAGGCGGGTTTTTTTCTGATTCATCAAAATGAATGATGCAAAATTTCAGTTAGGACTGCCATGAGCAAAAACATGTATGGTGTCATTCATGATTTTTTCAACTTATAATCACTTCTATAGCCACTTGTGAAAGTACATTGTTAAATTTAACCCATCACCTAATTTAGCCAGTTAACTCGTTCAAAACCATGTTACTAAAATGCCTACTTTCAAGAGCCGGATCATATCTTGCATTGATTAGAGGACTACAAGCACGATTTCTGGCCAGACACTTACGTAAAGCTTAGCCATCTCGGGAGTTAACTACTATTAACCAAAAACCAATGATTCGTAAAGTGGAATAAGTCGAATAATAGATACATTTGTTCTGGTTACATTATTTTTTTTTATCCTATGCCATTTTCGTCCACACAACAATACGATATGAGCAGCCCAACACGAAAAGGAATGAATCTTATCAACACAAAGTGACTTGTGATGATTGATGTCATTTGGGCGTAATAACACGCTCACTCGTGTGGTCCATTACTCTTCCTGAACAGTTGTCTATCTTGTGTTTGGGGCTGCATGACAAATATGGCTCTTGCGCTATACTCTACCAGACCATCTTGCTAAACATAAGTAATTCTTGATGCCAATGCAATCAATTTGAGGTGCTAAAGAAAGGTATTTAGTTCTAGTTCTGGCTACATGTCATTGCAAAACATACTTTGGAAAAAGACTGCAAAATGAATGCTTAGTAATACATAATAGTAGATACATTCTCAGTAGACCATAATTATTTAGAGAAATCCTAAATGTATATCGTACCTGTGAAATAAGTATTGGCTGCAATTCTTGCATTTTATGCAATCTTCAGGAATCGCATGCAACTCACGACTCCTTTCGCCCTATGAATCATTTCAGCGTAATAATTTCACATTTCGGTAACACCAGCAGGAGGATCAATACCTCTCTTGGAAGTAATATGCGTCTCGATCCATAAACATAAAGAGTGGAAACAGCGGACTAAGCTCATTTGTATTCCTTGCCATGTGTTAGTTTTGAATTTCTCTGTCAACTTGCCAACAAAAACTGTATTTGCATCGTCGTAATTTGATCCATACGATATCGAGGGATCGGAAGGTTTTTGGATATGCAAATCGATTTAATTTAAATTCTGTCCGCAGATAATGGTAGAGAAAGTGAGGAGATGGTATATATAATATAAATTTTGTTTATGCCTACCCTCCCTCATGCGCGTCTTGTGTCAACCACGTACTTATCCTTTTCCTTTTTAAATCGCTCTGGAATTGTTGTATCATGTGTATGCTGATTATTCAAAGATGCTGGTTTATGGTTCTGGAAATAAATTACCTCAAAAAATTCGTCTTGCGGAGAGTTGCTTTTAATATAAAAGGGGAATCAAAATTTTCTTGTTTCAGTTTGAAGAAAAACGCAGGGACACACGATATCTTATTTTTTATCTTTGAAAACTCGTTGCACGTTTTAGAGAAAGAACCGTATATTTGCTTTGTTGAATTTGATTTCGAAACTGGCAGTTGATAGTCGCAACTATGTTGAAGAAGCTGTATTATATATGAACAGTAAGATATAGTTGCAGGTACATAATGTTCACAATATAATTAAATTTTCTAGAGATTGATTGGAAGTTCCTTCGCTGGCACATCACAATGCGAGCTGTGTAAACACATAACGTTAAACAGAATACCCACAGACCTCGAAAAGCCTTAAGAAGGCTTGATTTTTCACTTTAGTTTTTAAGTGCCTTTAAAAAGCCTTACTATTTGCTGAAATATCCTTAAATATTTTAGAAAAGCTAGCATCACTGCATATTTTATTTCATATGCATTCACAAAAAGTCAAAATACTCGAAGATCAAGAATCTTCAAAAATCGAAGGCACAATATTTATAGATCAGCTAAATAGGAATGTTTTTCAAACTGAGTTCGTGAGACCCAAACATAGCATTCATGAAATTTTCTTCACTTGCACTCACGGGTTAATCTATTGCAATCTTTGGCGAATGTATTCTTAAAAATGAAAAATAGCCTTAAAAGGGACTGATTTTTCTTTTGCTCAGAGTGGGAACCCTGGATAAAGTTTAGGGCCAAGTAATTATCATTCGTGAACTATTGTTGAATTAAGTTTGTTTTAAAAATATACGTTCTTTTGAGTAAGAATACGAAGTACTAATTTAGTACCAAGACACTCAATTTAATCAACCCCCACATGAAGTCACATAGTACATGACACGTTTGAGTCAGCTCAAATCACTAATAGCTCTAAATCATGTTCACTATGGTTGGACACGAGACGCTTTGAGCAGAGCGATCTGGTGGCTGAATACATTCCTTCTGCTTCTTTCACACGTGGTAACACTGCTCATCAAATCATGAGCGACCGTCAAGCATGAATTACTCAGCCGCGATTTAAAAGTTACTCCACTTCACCAATCTATTGTTTTCTTAGGTGGGCTGTACACGATGTGACAGCGCGACTCGTGTTCCCTTTTTCTTCCTGATGGAGAAGAAAACCAATAAAAACGCTCAGAACGCGCCACACTGGTCGCGAGTCAAATCGAGATGAATAGAAGCGCAATCTGGGTTGCGCTTCACAAATCAACCCGTTTGTCACCACTCAAATAGCAATAATCCCTATAATCAAATGACTAGCACCAATCACTTTTAAATAACTCATAGCACTAAAAGTTATTTGAAATGTGAATTAGTACTAAAACACTCAATTCAGTCAACCCCCATATGGACTCGCGCAGTACATGCCGAATTCGACATTGGATCTATTGACACACCGACATTCACCTAAAACTGGCATCGATTTATTACCGATTTGGGTAATGCAAATAGCTAAAATCAATTTAAAAACAAATTTTAACGTTATATTAACAATATATAATTGATTAATATTACAGGATGGTAACATGAAAGTTCTCCAAAAAGTTAAGGTTAATTTTGTTTTCTGTGTTTTGAATTTTGTATTAAGGTGTACTTAGATAGTTTAAGATTCCAGAGTTCTAAACTTTCCCCAAGATTTATGTCTTTTGTTTTTTATCCCTTCCTTATATTAGTATTCCTAAAATATTTTAAACTCGTATTTAAAATGGATAATTTCCTTGGTAAGATTCCGCCTCCGTCCTCCCTTGCTTCCCAAGTGAATTTCGCCATTTCAATTACGGGCGTTTAGCAATTTATTAATTAAAGTTTGAGGAAAACTTTCGGTCCCGTTTCCGGCTCGTATTTCGATCATTATGCAAATGCGAGGGTGCTAAAGTTCAGGGAACAATAGCTGCTAATTTAAATATGTATTTATTCCCACGCCTCTTTCCAAGAGTTTTTGAAGTTGAGAGTTGGGGTGTCAAGCTTGCCGCTCTGCGTTGTTTGAATAACGGCTAAATGATGGTGGAAATTTTGCTGCAAGAAAAATTGGTTTCTGTGTTAGGTTTGGGTTTTGATTTTATTCATGGAATAAGTTTTAGAAAATCAAATAATAATCCTAAAATAGTTCCGCTTGCCATTAAATTTCGGTGAAAACTGAAGAAATGGAGTACAAATTCAGATCAAGTATTTTCATCTTTTATTTGGATTTTCTCTTAACCTCGCCTTAGAACAATGTTTTATTTACATCTGATATAAATCTTCAAATTTAAAGAAATTTATTTCCAAAAATATATTTAAATTTTACTTGTTTAAGGTTATTTACTTGAATTCACGCATTAATCGATCCAACGATGTCCAAATTCAGAATAAATATTATAAACGAATATTAAATTTATCAGCTGACATATTTTCACAATCGAATAAAAATGAGTTTTAATTTTATAGCCAATGAGATAAGTATTAAAAATTGTTTCAAATAAGTTTTTATACACTAAAACAAATACCAATAAAATTGAAATTCTCTGTTGAATATTTTATGAGAAAATGGTCAGTGGAAAAATAATTTGTGTCAATTCTTTCTCAAGTCAATGTAAATTGAATTCGGGAGTACTGAGCTATTTTTACCTGTTGCACATGAAGCCAAAACAAGGGATCCGCCCTGCTTTTGTTTTCAATTTCTAAATATTTTTCTGAATGCAATTTGGGCCCACAGAATGAAATAAAATAATTACAACTGTATTAAATCGCACGTTACGATCCTTTACCTACTAAAATTGAAATAAACAAATAAGATAAAGAAGTTATTAGTTACTTTACTAACACTAGTTAAGTTACAATATTTCCGTTATGTGTCTCTAGAACAAAACTAAATATTAACCAAAGTTTTTAGACCTTGATTGAAAATGGTACAACATTTTTTTTTTATTAAAACAGCCAATTGTAATTAGTTTATTGGGAGATGGTAAACTTGTGCAGATAAAGTTAATTTTATTTTCCAAAAACAAAAAATATTGCAAATGAAGAATAATGCTTAAAATGCCAACTCTTTATATATGTATAAATTTCATAAGGTTACACGAGGTATTTATCTCAGTACTTTATAATCAATTCATGACGCCAATCTTTTGTGTTATAAAATATTACATTTTAACCTTTTTTGAACTATTAGCTGAATTACCCGGCGTTGCTCGGGTTGAATTGTTTATAATTCTCAATATTATTCCTATGGAGATTTCGAATTGGTTTTAGCCCCCTGTAAACCCAGAAGAAATCGAACGGAGTTAATATATAGCCTGTGTTCCGTAGAATTCTACATGATGAATGTACCAAATTTAGTGTGAATTGGTCGTATAAATACGTAATGTTATTTCTATGAGGATTTCGAATTGTCTTTAGCCCCCTGTACCATATCAACGATAAAAAAGGCTACTTTCAAAAAAAAGTAATCATAAAAATTTACATTCCAATAATAAATCTACAGTTTAAGACATAAACGATATGATACTGAGCAATTTTCAGCGCAACCACACGATTGCATCATACTAAGATTCTAAAAAAAACTCCAAGGTCATCTTGAGAGGCGACTCCTGTAGATGTTAACTCTGACGTCATCTAAACAGCCAGACGTGGAGAGAGCGCCCCTATCAAGTGCTCTGTCCAGGATGACGGAGCGTTACATCCCTCTGTACACCCAAGAAAAATAGAAAGGGGTTTAATATCTAGCCCGCATTAGTATATTACCCGCAGGATTCCAAAGAATAAGTACCAATTTTGGTGTAGATTGGTCAAACGGTGTAGATTTGTATAGAGAACAGACAGACATGCCAACTCTTTATATATGTATAGATTTCATAAGGTTACATGAGGTATTTATCTTAGTACTTTATAATCAATTCATGACACCAATCGTTTGTGTTATAAAATATTATTTGCCATTAGTAATCCTAAAATAACTGCTGGTGTTTCTTTTCTGCTTCTCCGTGTTCATTCATTGAATTGGTGCTTTACATAAGATTCGAGTGTTGCACTTTTATTTCGTATTCAATATTTAATGGTTGCAAAACAACTAAAATTAAAATTTCTTGTCACTTTAAATTATTTAATCTCGTACAGTGCTTACAATGTTCTTCGGCATTCTATTTTAAGGAAATTGTTAAATTCCTACAAAAACTCACTCGACTAGCTTGGCTATAAATAATATATAAATTTTCTATAAATAATCTATCTATTATATTTATAAATAATGTATACACATATTTGAATGCAGAATTAAAAATTGTACATTGCTAGGCATTCAAAAAATTCTTTTACATTTCTACCCTATCCAGCAATACATTCTCGAAGGCTCAAGAATTTTCGATCGTGTAAGTAACGATGCTAGATAATGACGTCCACATTTTTTTAACAGCTAACGTCAGCTATAATAACGGTGCTATCGATATTTGTTTTTATGTTAAAGCAATTACTTTTATTTTACTTCAGAAAATTCCTAAATGATCTGATAAATCTTTAAAACCATCTGTTTCCAACTACGCGTATGTATGCAGCAAAAACGAGTTACATGTTTCAGCGATCCTGTTCCGTTCAGAATAAGCACCAAAACAACTCTTGGTCTTCCCTCCCTTAAATGAATGTAAAAATGAGCCTGTTTCGTTATATTTTCACCCAAGAAAAGCTTAACATTGTATCTTAGAACTACTGATAGCCATTAAATTAGAGCGAGAATATTTCTCATTTACCTACATATGCCTCAGTTTATCACCGAATATAATTTCATTTGAATTTTAATAAATTGATCCCATATCTCGTAACATTCTCAGGTTTTTTTTCTCAAAATTAATGACAAGTCTGTTAATCTGGTTTTCTCCTTAATGACTCTTTATTCCTTTCCATTACACTAATGACTTCGGAAAGTAAGGTCTTATCGCTATAAAAAGGCGCAGTTCGATAGTTTGGGTTGGTTTGGAAGAGATATATTACCTTATTAAAATTTTTTCCCTTCCCATGCAACAAGAGACAGAAATCAGTTAAAGACTGCGTGAATTTATTGTTCTGTCTTACTTTACTCTTTTGTTACAAACTATGCAATTATTGCTCATTTGATGGTAACCTAAGATTGTAGCGTTTTACTGCACACAAGTTACAAAACACAAGTTACACTCACTGCATTTCTTTAATTTCATATTAATCAGGAAATTAAGTTATTCTTAGTACTTAAATTAATTCATTTGAATCAAACTATTAATTCTTACAGATTTTGAAATTTAGAATAAAGATATTTTTGACAATAGTACCTTTAAAAGGTACTAAAAAGAATCATGCATATGGTCCAACCTTCGTTAAAAATACTGAGAAAACAGACCAATGTTTTAGAAAAGTTAATTAGCTTCATAATATTAAATTTTATATTCTTCATATATAAACAATTTCCAAACGTCAAACCATAAAGAAAATTTAAATTTCAATAAAAATAAATGTACAAGCATTCGATTTATCGGACATATCTAGTAAAAAGAAATTACTTTTGAAATTTCAAAAACTAATGACGTTTTTTACATATTGCATGACTTGCCCCTACTCTCAAGTTTATTTTACACCTGAAACTGCAGAAATATGACGCAAGAATTTACAGGACATTTTTTTGCCTTATCAAGTCGAAGAAAATTAGTTTTTGCTCAGTTTGCCAATATATTCCTAAATTTGAAACTCAATTTTTACACAATTTATTTGATCTGACCCGATGGAGAACACGTATGAAACATTTGTCAATATTTACTTCCACTTCCTTTCCCAAAATAAAATGTATTTATTTTTAATTAGTTTGGATTGGAGTTTATTGCACAAGGATTCTTGAACGGGCAAGCTGTGTGAAGAGTCCATCTGGTGTTTTTACAGTCTTAAAATACACTTGTCAAAGCGCAATGCTATGAAACGTCCTAATCATTAATATGCATAATAATGTAATGTTTCCTTTTTACCATGCTATCATTATTAAACGCGTAGATGTTTTTTCAGTGTGAACTGTTATAGATTAAAAAGATATGACAGCTATTCTGGGCCAAAATATGATGATATTTAGACTGGAGAAGTGCCATTTTTTTTTTACAATATCACTTTTTTGCATGAAAATTAGATATCTGGAGTTTAGATTCGACATTTAGTGAGTTTATCTTAGGGAATTTATCCCCTTCATTTTCTCAGAATCATTTTTGACTTTTTCACTTGTAAGATGATGAGATATTTGTATTTCATTTCAACGCATATTTCACTTTTTCAAGCTATAAATAGAAAGCAATTAATTTTTACTTTTCATACAAACTATAGCAGAAGATTCTTTGAAAAAAAAACTTTCTTCATTTTTTCCTCTTCACTTATTAATGACACTAGTTTAAATTGTTTTACGTCGAAGCTCCGATGGACTAAGCATGTTGAATGCGGCAAGGCGAATGCCTAGTTGATTCATAGCGAGAGTGATTTACTGAAATTTCCCTCATAAATATCCTTTCTTTTAGTTGGTATGCTTCGGAACTGCAGTGGTAGTTCTTTTTTCTCTGGGAAGCGAGATAGACGTTGAATTTATGGCACTCCCCCTTATTTCCTAGTGAATCTCGCACATTTTAATGTGCTTTCGTATGCATTGCGCTCTAGTTGAATAATGCGAGTTTTACTACTCGTTGTTTCCCGAGGACAAGATATAGGACCAACTTAAAGGAATTTATGAGCTCATCCGAAGTTTTGTTCCCGAATGTATGTTCAATTGAATTTTGTGCATTGAATATTCTGCTTTGGTTTATCATTTTTATTAATATTGTTCCATTTTCTTTTTCAGGTAAGTGTTGCCTATTCATAACCTATCCTGGTTTCTAAATTGAATGCAGATGAATAGAAATTTGAGCAAAGAGGTATGATTTTTCTAATTTAAAATATATTAATATGGATAGTTAGCACTTTGAAATATAATCATCGTAAATACAAGGTAATAGGTGTGTTTACACTATTTTGAGACAGATGTATTTAAAAGTAGCCTTTTGCCAAAGTCAAACAGTCGTGTTTTATGTCAGACCCAAAATATTTGCTGAGAATGTATGTTCATATTACTCAAATTTCAACAATCATTTATTGACTTAAGAGTACTTTAATCAAGAGTATCTCGATATGAGATTCATCAAACCATAAAGTCAAGCTAACTTCTAAAACACAATCATTTGAGAATATAAGATAAAAGGTTTCCAGATACCTTAAAAATCCCGACTTTTCATCTTGATTTTTTAAGGCCCCTTAAAATACATTAATATTAGCTGAAAGATATTAAGGCTTATTTTCATTGAGAAAATCTATTCCTTGCTTGAACCCAAAAATTTGTCAATGAGCGAAATTCTAGAGTTTCTAGATGCCTTAAAGAGTAATATTTTCTGAAAGTCCTTAAAATAAAATAAAGTCTTAATTTAAACAAGAAACACTAGATATTTTCTTCGTGGTGTGCAATTCGTGTGATTCAGTATTTGTCATTTTTGATCTCGATATTTCAAGTTACGAACCTTCTTAATTTAAATCTATTTTTACTGTGGGTAGGTTATTAATTTGAGTATTACCGTTACCACCGAGATAACAAGGCCTGACCGCTGCCGTCATGGCGTCTCCCTAGTAGTCATACGTGCGATACGAATGACCACCGTAGTATTGGAATATTCAAAGCCTAATACAGTGAAATCTGTCTGCAACGATACATAATATATTCTATATACGACTAGACCACAGGAAAATATTGTTATACGTTATTGCAAATTATTATAGCAGTTTGTAAATATGGTTTTTCCCTAGTCAAAACTATGATAATCTCAGAATGAAACTTTCCACACCCTCGCGTCTTTTTTCTTTATTTACTAACGATAACAAAGAGTGTGCGTAAATAGTAAAAGCAATAACTTATTAAAAAACCAGCCAAAATTATATCGTAAATTCAATTAAAAAATAGCGAAAAACTCGCTTATGACTTTTATTAACTAAAATACACACGTCAATCAAGCTTAATACCGCCCAATATCATAGTTTCTCAAATGCGACCATAAATCAAAAAGAAAAGAAACCCTTTCTCAGAGTCTAAAGAAATCTAATTAATGTTTTCTTCATCATTTCATTTATAAAATTCAAACAATTTTCAATAACTTCCAAATTAATAACGTGACAGGGTGTTTTGATTTGATTGTTATCTACAGAAATTTCTTGGCCATACAAATGTTTCCATTTTCAGATTTGAATGTATTACAACAGTGTAATTTGTTGCTGGTCCTGGATTAAAACAAATTTTGAAAAAAGTAACTTGACTCTTCAATTAGTTTAAACCAATTTTGTTTATGGGGTAATGAATCCAGAATTTCTAGTAACCTATTAAAATTCTGAAAAGAAATAGATTCATGATGAGCAATGAACTCAGATTTGCTTTCGTTGATAGCTCTCAATAAATTGGATTCCTCAGTTTCACGAATTTTATCTTCCCTGCTTTTACGAACGGTGGGACAAGTTTTCGAGAGATATTTAGGGCAATTCGGAAATATACTTGGTATAGCACCAACTTTTAAACGGAGACGTTTCATGGAAAAGGTAGAACACTCATCAGGTTTTTTGTTGAATTTCGATACATTCCGGACGATATCATCGTTTTGAAAATGAAGTTCGCAGACTTTGCTGCGTTTTGATGGTGTAAAGTCGGCTCGTGGAATCGCCCTGAGCCATCTTTTTCTACTATTTTTATCCTCTGGAAAGGAGAAAACCGCCACTTTTGGTGCATCACCATATCCATAATTTCCAGAGCAAGAAGGTACACAGCATCTAAAAGGCATTTTGGATAACCTCGTGGTAAGCCTAAAGAAATCGGTCTGGACACACGTTAAACGTGTTTGACGAAAGCCTTTAACACCTTGACACTGTAATGTTCCACAAATGTTATATAACAATATTTAACTGCAGCTGCACTTGCTTTCCGGTAAAATAGTATAAAAACCCTAATTTCTTACGCTACATTAAAGGTAATCCATAAGTAGCCGGCCATGCGGCGATGTTTGTTATGACTACTAGTAAGCGAGTCACGTGACCGAAACGTCACAGCGGTCTGGTCTTGTTATCTCGGTGGTAACGGTATTACATAAATTTTAGGTTGAATTTTATCTTGCTTTTGGCGCAGCTTGCCTGCTATCGGATCTTGCCCCACAAAACTTAACGAACCAATCTTTAAATCTAATACCTAGGACGAGGTCAATGATACTCGTCCATTCTCAACTGTCAATAAAAATTGATGGTATAGTATTTTTTGGTTTGCTAAAAATTGTTTCTACAACCGAGTTTGTGAGACCCAGTACGTGAGAAAGTTTCTTCACGAAGTTATTTATTTTGATATTGTGGAATGTAGCTTTAAAAGAAGGAAAATAGCCTTGAAAATGCCCTAAAGTTTCTTTTGTATGAAGAGTGGGAACACTGGATTAAGCCGTAAGAGAATTTAAACTGAAATAAATCGTGTATGATTATGGAAACATTATTTATATGAAGTATTCTTTTGGCCTAGGTCCAACGTTTTGCCTTTTCAAATATAGAGCAGAGGTAACCGTTGGAAATGTCGCTGAATTCCCTATGCGACAAGATTTTGTCCTAAGCCCCGAAGCCTTGACTTTATTACTTGGCTGCAAAATCCAATATGGCCCGCACGTGTTGAACTCTCCCAATATCCCGGTTGTCACGAGTTGCTGCGAGGACAGCTGGACAGACAAGTGTTGAATGAGAAACTGAACGATATATTTTATTTCCCGAATCATTTGATGGAAGTAATTTTGGGTAGGTGTCACTCAAGTATTACGGAATGTTTTCCCTCCGCGCTATTCCGGATGTCAACGTGGCTTTCTACACGTTAAAAAAGGAAATTTATTTCCTCGTTCTTGTACATTTGTACTGCCTATGGGATGCTTTAAAAAGAAGTATCTTGAGGACCTGGAATCGCTTTCTGTCCAGGAATCGTTAATTTAGAATAACTATGGCATTACGCACATTCAATACTATGTAATACACTGCTGGCCATCGAACATGCAACACCACGAAGGACAAGAAATATCAAGGCCATATTTAGTATACAAATAACAAAGCGCAAGAGTGAAATGATTGAAATTACAGCTCCGTCCGACTTGGGGAACGCGAAATCAGTATTTTGTGTAGCCGCCATGGGCGACAATTACTGCTGCTACAAGTCTTGACATTGAAAGGAAGAGACATTGGATTTGTTTGGGGGTATGTTAGTGTATGCTGCTTCTACACGTTGCCACAGTTCATCTGGCGTAGTATCGGGGGTCTGGTGGGTCAGTCGTTGGGCGATCATCGACTAGACGTGTTCAATGGCATCTGGTCTGGTGAAAGGGTGAGGCATAGAAGTGAAACTCGATGAACATCGATAAATTGTACTTTGCATGCTCGTGTGGTCGCGCATTGTCCTGTTGAAAACTGGCCGCCAGGTAAGCCCTGAAGATAAGGGAAGACAACAGATTTAAAAATTTCAAACATCTAGCAGTCGCTGTTGAGTGTACTGGTAATGCGTACTAGGCGGTGCAGGAGTAGAATCCGATGGCGTCCCATACCTAACGTCAGGTGGGGGACCATCGAAATTCGATCATCGTGGTGTTAGTCAGAATCGAGATACGTCTGAAAAGGCGATGTCATGCCATTCGTTTGTCCATGTGCGGCGTTTTACACACCATTGCAGTCACAAACATTTGTGGTGTTGATTCAAGGTAGTCAAAGTAATGGCGACTTGAAAAAATTCCCCGCTGCTGTAGATGGCGTCAAATTGTACGTGCTGATACAGGTTGTTCAGCACACCCTGATCCTTGAACTAGATTTCTTCATGTTGCAGTACGATCCGATGCACTAACCGATTCCATATTCACATCATTGGCTTGAATTTGTTCAATAAAAGCACCGATTTCTCGGAAGGACAAATTCAGTCTCTATAAGCCCCAATTCTCCCTCTGTCGAGCTCAGAAATGTGCTCGTATGACTGCGTCTACGAGGCAGAATTAAGCTTCTTATTGGACAGGAACAGCGAGAAAACATAATTCCAATTTTTAAAACCGGCTTTGTTTTCTTTTCTAACGGCATACAGGGGACGTTACTGGCGTTCATAATTGGCATACATGCAGCAGTGCTAATTATTTGCATATCCTTCCATAATCTAAGCATCGTGCAAATTTCAATACTTTTGGATTTTTCCTTCATGATGAATTTTCGATGGCCAGCATTGTAAATAGTCAGGACCGTTCCTGAAAGGTATGCTGGGCGTGCACTTGTACTTAGCCAGAAAATATAGGAGCTGCCGAAGGGTATGCATTCAGACTCGATATATAACTCACGAGGTTTGATTGAGTGTCTCTTCAATCTCATTTAGTTTGCTTTGGTTTGTTGCACTTGGTCAGTTTTCTTACATGAGACGTAATTAGCCGAAACATACGGACGAGCCGCTATGACTACAGACCGTTACCTGGAGGGACTGATCATTGTATATTGTAGTGCAAAGGATCGTGAGTTACTAAGTAGAACAAATAAAATCAAATACCAAATGAGTGCTTCTGTAAAGTATTCAAATATCAAACTAAAAGCAAAGAAACTTGCTAAAAGAAAACATGAATTATTCATTTGAGAATTTTAATCGTCATTAATTTCATGAAGCAATTTACATCAATCTTTGTTCAGTTGGACATCTTTTACAGTGTCTTAGCATTTGTAAGCTTGATTTGTTTACCGTGGATTTATTCCCCCTTTCCGACCGACGCCAGTGGAGCTTTGAATATCGCAATTTCATTTAAATATCAAAGGGATCTATGCTGTGAAAGCATATTGGATTTTCTCTCCACTACTGATGGGGCTAAAGTAGGTCGACTGTTTCCAAGACGTCTGGCTGTCTGTCGCCTACAAACCTCTCTGTCTTGAAATGACTGCCCTATCTCTGTCACTGAATTAATCTCCATTAACGTGACAGCAGAGTCCGTCGAAAATGGAAACTTGAAATAACATCGTTTTCCTGTCTTTTCACTCTCTCGAATCTGGCAACAACAAAGTATGTCCCGGCATTCCTCGTCGTTTGTCATGGCAAAGAAATCACATTACAGGGCGGACGAGGTTGCCTAAGAATCATTTCTGCTTTAGCTTCTGGGCATTCGCCAAATTTGGCGATAAGTAAGCTCCCCAAAGAGCATCTGCACGAGAAGCACGCAACGGTCCAATTTTATTTAAGAGTTTCCACGTAAAAATGTTTATTCTAGAGTAGCACCGAAACCTATGTTTCAAACCCATAAAGAGTTGTTTTGTAACTTCAGTATTTCGTTGAACGCTAAAGTAATTCCGTTGATTTTTTTAAATTGGCAATCGTCCAAAATTTAGTATACTATAAGAAAATTGTTGATATATAATGATCGAACTTGCAAGAATAGTGGTTGCTTGTAGGGGCTGCTATTTTTAGAGGAATAAAGTAACTCCTTCATGAATGGTCAACTCGTGATGATACTGTAATTTAAAATAATGGATTTAACTTATTTCTATAGGAGAAATGGGCTCAAGATGGCGAGCTAGTTCAGTTTGCCAACTGCACTAGCAACTGCAAATTGTAGGCTGCTCTGGTTCGATTCCTGTAACTTACCCTGGGTGTATTTCTCTTTTCTGTGTCAGTCCATATAAATGGTTGTGTAGCATAGGAGTAAAAAATAATTGCAAATTCGTGTTGAAAATCCTGTTTCAAACTTTGCTTCAATTTCGATCAATAAATTTAACACGTTTATCTGTCAAACCATTTTTGAGTCATTTTTTCTGTCAGCCATTTGTAAGCGGCACAGGTTTGATTCCTTTAACCTACACCAGGTATATTTCCTCTGTCAGTAAAAACTTTCCTTGTGTATATGTCCATTACTTGTTTGCCTTGTATTTGGTGCAGCATAACCAAATATGGCCCTTGCGCCAAAAAAAAAATCTAATACCATGTGTACGGAAAACTACATACACGTTATAGTTTGGTCTGTAAATATTATCTGCTTTTTCGCCTTTTAGAGTTGGAAACTTATTAGTATAGTAAATATTGAAATTATAAAATGCAGTATATATAACAAACGAATAAGTTTCTTTCGTAGTGAAAATATACAAAATCATATATCACTTGGCTTGAAATTGAGTTACAGTGTGTACTGAAAATGGCACATGGAATTGATGGCACTGATATTTTGATTTTGGTTGAGTTTGTCGCTCTACGGCCATTTTTTGCTACCCAACTGCTAATTATACTCGGATTTTATAAGTACATCGGAAAGTTCCGATGCTCCTTCCTTTAGACTTATTTTTGTTTCTTTGAAAAATACTTCTGATATTATACCGTCACTGGAATGCAAATACTAGGAACTCGAAAATTTGATATTTTGAGTAATACTTAAAAGTAGGTTAAAAAATATAGGTTACTTTTTACCACTTTAGCTCTGTATATCGGCTTGTTAAAATGTAGGAATGAGAGGATTTTCAGTGTAAATAAATAAACCAGGACGGATTTGGAAGATTTTAAATCTGCTCTAGCTACAAATGCTTTCGCATGATACATATCGGGGTTACCTCAAAGTGTATTTTATCGTCGTTTTGACAACGTTTGGCATTTTATCTAACTGGCGTTGACCAATCAAATATATCAATTCGGAATTTATTTTTCAGATATGTTATGCGGATTGATCCCGGACCATCGTTAATAGCCCATTGTGTTGCGCCAGTGCAACTTTAATTCAATTACCAATTTTTGGAATTTTAATTGGGAAGTGCTGAAATCGTATTCATAATATGTCATCTGTCGTCGCGTTCAGAATACGTACAGGAAACACATATCACCGCATAAACACTACACCACCCCTATATAGCTTGACAGAAAATGTCTCATAAACTCATTGGTGTATAATCTGTTTTCCCCTTTATCTCAACTACCAATAAATCGAGTTTACCTAGTTTTTGCATTCAGATATGTATTTTCATTTTATTTAAAGCACATTACACTCTAAAGTATATTTTGTATCATATCGCAAATTGCTTTTGAAACTGTTTTAATGATATACGCCTCCGAAGGAAACAATACTTTGCCAAATGTGGCAACCCACCGTCAAGTAATTTCCGATTCAATTAACGCATCGGCCATTTCCACCGCGAAATGTATTAAATCCGAAATGAAATTATGAACATTGCGACAGCGGCAATAACCTTTCAGAAAGGGAGCGAGAGAGAGAGAGTTGCATCAAATAATTTTCCACCTCGCTCCGAAATTTTCGAAAAGACAGAAAATGTAGCCTTTTAATTGCCTGGAGGAAAAATGTATTCCTTAGCGACAGTTAAATTGGATTTCGAAAAGATAATACAGTTTCGGAATCAAACTCCCGGCCATTGAGATTCTGATGAGTATTATTTTTGCTCATAATTAGTTTCAAATTTAATGAATGACTTCAACTTGTTGCTCTGGCGTTTCTCGGGGATTACCCCATTTTTTCCTTTGCGTGCCTTTGTCTGTTTTTTGTTTATTTATAAAGTAGTCAGAAGTTTATTGTTCCGAAGGTAAAATATTGAAGAGTAATTAAAATTCTTTTATGGATTTGGAAATTAGTTTGTGAAACGAATTGTCATGTGACATTTATTCCCAGATTAAAAAGCTCGAGGCATCGAGCGATAACAAAAGGAACAAGGTACTTGTCTTTGGGAACATGTCAAGCCATTCTTTAATAATTGAAAAAATTAAACACATACTTACTGATTAATTATTGTGAGAGGTGAATCATTCTAGCTATATATTCACCTTGAAATTCTTATTAAGCACGCTTAATATGCTTAACATCACAGAAATGAAATATTTTACTGGACTGTCATTGTAGTCACACATAAAACGCATCTCTAAATTTAGGATTAACGGTTGAAATGCCGCGCATAGGAGACTAATACCTAACAATGATTTTAACTTGTTGCTCTGGCGTCTCGGGGATTACCCCTTTTTATCCGTTGAGTGCGTTTCCTTGTATTTTGTAATAAAGTAAAGGTTATTGTTCCGAAAGGTAAAATATTGTAGCGCAATTAGGATTCTTTTATGATTTGGAAATTAATTTGTGAAACGTATTGTCATGTGACATTTGTTCCCAGATTAAAATGAGCGCGAGACTTCGAGCGACAACAAAAGGAACAAGGTACCTGTCTTTGGAACATGTCATTCTTTCATAACTGAAAAAATTAAACACGTATAGACTGATTAATTATTGTGAGAGGTAAATCATTCTAGCAATATATCCACCTTGAAATTCTTATTAAACGCGCTTAACATCCAAGAAAAATAAAATATTTTACTGTACTGTCAAGATGTATCTCCAAGTTTGGGATTAACGGTTGAAATGCAGCGTATAGAAGAATCTGATACTTAACAATTCTCAATTAACAGTTTGTTAAGTGATCATACTGTTATGCAGTTATTTATTTTAAGTCCATATTTGATACTTATAATACATACGCAGCATGTAACAGTCGTCAACTCGAAAATTCCAAACTTATGCTGACTTTTTGACATGATGGGCTTTTTTGTCAAGCTAAATGTATGATGGTAGTGCTTCTGCGACTACTATACGTACCGGAAAGTGTTTCCAGTACGTATTCCGAACGTGACGTCACTTGACTTGTTTTTGGAATACTGTGTGTTTCAGCACTTCATAAAAATTCCGAAGAATGAATTCCAAATGGAAAAATGACTGGATTGATCAACTGTCATATCCATTCGCAATTCATTATATTAAATGGTAAACGTCGTCAAAAAAGGCGATGAATTTCATTATCCCGATATGTATGATGAGGTAGCATTGAGATAATGGAAGTAAATCTTCGCTTTCCGTCAGGATTGTTTGCACTGAAAATCCTTCTCATAGTGTCGTTCCGTTGAGAGGGTAGATAATCTTGGGGAGGTCAATTTGTCGAAAGGTTGTAGCTTTCAAGGGGGAAATGGCTAACACACGCAAAATTCTGTATGGTGACTAGCGTATGTGATTATTTGTTTTGAATTTCGGTACCATCGCCAACTCGTTCATCGTTTCCGGCACCAAACGTTAAACTGGGAGTCGGAAACCACACTAAAGATGGCAATAGTGAAAACACATTGTTTACCTTTAACCTTCCCTCTTATTCAACTAGTAGACTGGCACAGTTTGACCAGATCTGGTCCTTCCGTCATAAAAGACAACCAACGAATAGACTCGTTCAAAACCACGTGACTCAAAATTCTCACCAGTCGTACTATGAGAGATTTTTTTGTTAAAATAAATGTAGAATGGGCTCTAGTGTTTTTCTGTGATGGATTGTGTCTCCTGAACGAATTCCGGGCAGCATTAGCTCGGTTGGAAGAGTAGCGGATTAACAACTGGTGGGTTGCGAGTTCGAAATTCGATCCAATCAAAGTTCGTCGTGTACGTGGGGGCTGATGCACGTTAAATATGTTGTGGACTCGAAATGTCCTCATGTTGGCGTGGTATGGAAATTTGAAGAGTGGGGTGCTATCTCTGGTATTGACCTCGTCATCTGACCGTGGTTCGAAATTACGTGGTGTTGTCCTCGGATCTTTCCCTTCGGGATTGTACCCTGACTGTCACCAGTAGGCCGATGTGTCGCTCCAGAGCGACGTTAAATCAACTACCTACCTGAACGAATTCCAGAAGTAACCTGAATTGGCTATATTTAAGATAACTCGGTTATCTACTGGGCGAGAGCATTGAATAACCGTTAGTAAAAGCCTTGTCTTCCAGTAGTATGTTTGCACTGAAAATTCCTCATAACGTAACAGTATATTCAAGTTCAAAATTAAACGTATTAATTATATAAATATACATTTAGATTAAAAACATCTGTGCTTTGAAAAATATCGCTTATTTTGCGATCTGATTAAATTATATTGCAGACATTTAAGGACTTTTAAAATGAAGTGTTTTTATTCTTTAGATTAAGTAAACATGTCTGATTCTTTTTCCCTCTCAATTCAATGGATTCTGATTCGTACTGAAACTAACCGGCAGATTTTAATTTTAAAGACCTTCAATAACACTCTTACCGAAACGACTGAAACTCACGGACTAGACAATCCAAAGAAAGTCCCACCATCCCTCACTCTCCAATCTGTGTAAACACATTTCAATCTGCACCGTTTGAAAGAAGTCCTCAGTAATGCATGGCTTCGAATTTCTTTCGTCGCTTCATCGTTCACTTCGATCTCTGCAGTAAAAACTCCGTAGAAATAATATCGGGGAAAAAGTGAAGCCGGAGCTTCGCATTGTATTAGACAGAGGGGAGGAATGTTAACTCCACTGAAACTAAAAGAAGGGGTAGGGATCTGAGTGTCTGAGTTAAGATTGATGGTAGAGGTAGTATTGGGTGGCCGGTCATATAATCAATCAATACTTACCCCACCCCCTGAAACTGCAGTTAGGGAAA
The DNA here is from genome assembly GCA_933210815.1 of Meta bourneti. Classification (NCBI taxonomy): domain Eukaryota; kingdom Metazoa; phylum Arthropoda; class Arachnida; order Araneae; family Tetragnathidae; genus Meta; species Meta bourneti. Next base: position 48,999,077 of record OW119929.1, on the reverse strand, counting down.
ATATAAGTGAAAGAACGCGGGATATCTAGCTCCTCTCACCTAGGGAGGTTTTTCTTTTTTTCCCATTTCTTTCAAGTTTTTTTTTGTTCTGAGCGGCGATCGTAATGGGTTGGAAAAAAATATCTTCAGGGAGCTATTTGCTTCACACTCGTCTCATCTCTTTCGGCATGATGAGGGAAACGGATGGAGCAGCGCTTTTAGAGCGGGGTAGGAGATGTATTACGAACGAGATCACGTCTCGGGAACATTAGGGGGGAAATTTTGATTTCGGGTGGGTATGAATTATAAAAAGGCTAGGTGTGAATTCATGTGGGTTCCTTTTCATATACGATTTGTTCAGTAGAAAGATGTTTAATTAAATGTAAGTGTCCCTCTGTGTATTAGTTTGCATAACTTAAGTACTTTTTCAATTTAGCATATCCAGCAATAGTCTACCAAATTCAAACAATATTTTCTGCCTGGTGAATGATCTCTTTTATATACCATTCCAAAAAATTTTAAATGTGAGCTCTCATTTGAGAAAATAATTTTCCTTTGCGTCTTCTACACTGCTGGCCACCGTAAATGCAACACCCTGAAGGAAGCATGCAAATAATATGAAATTTACAACATGCATTAGCGGAGGTGAGATATGCAAATGATTAGAATTTCAGCGCAGACGCACATCACGCCCGCCTGTGGCGCCACTTCAAAGCGCTATTTAAGGCTTGGAGATTTCGACGATTTCAAGTACGGCAATTGTGTTTTTCTTGTGGTTTTTTCAAAAAAAACGATCAATTATGCCTCGTAGAAAACAGCGATCATCTTTTGATCAAGTATCCGAGTTCGACAGAGGAAGGATAGTGGCCTACCGAGATTGAGGATTATCTTTCAGGGAAATCGGTAGTTGTGTTGGACGAAACCAAACAACTGTAATGCGGATATGTGATCGTTGGATGCAGGAAGGTACGACGGACCGACGTGTTCGATCGCATCCACCTCAGTGCACCACTTCACGTGATGACAGGCATATTGTGCGTATGGCAGTGACGGATCGCTCAGCCACATCACGAACCATAACACAGCACATTCAGTCTGTACCGCATCATCCAGTGTCTGCGCGTACCATTCGACGCCGTTTACAGCAGAGTGGTCTGTCCGCAAGACGTCCATTGCTTCGTCTACCCTTGACGCAGAACCACAGACGTTTCCGCCGCCAATGGTGCGATGAAAGAAGGATGTGGACGGCAGAATGGAATGAAATTGTCTTTACTGACGAGTCACGCTTCTGTCTGCAACACCACGATGGTCGGATTCGAGTCTGGAGACACCGTGGAGAGAGGATGCTGAACAGCTGCGTTATGCACCGCCACACTGGTCCTGCACCGGGTATTATGGTATGGGGCGGTATTGGATATCACTCTCGCACTCCTCTAGTACGCATTGCCGGTACTTTAAACAGCCAGCGCTACATCTCCGAGGTGTTGGAGCCAGTTGTCCTTCCTTACCTTCAGGGCTTGCCCACAGCCATATTTCAACAGGATAATGCGCGACCACACGTGGCACGCATTGTCCAAGGGTTCTTCGTCAATCGCCAGATTGAATTGCTTCCCTGGCCAGCTCGCTCTCCGGATCTTTCGCCGATAGAAAACATGTGGTCCATGGTTGCTCAACGATTGACCCAGAATACATCCCCAGCTGCCACACCAGATCAACTTTGGCAACGTGTGGAAGCTGCTTGGTCTGCTGTACCCGAAGAACACATCCAAAGTCTCTTTGAATCAATGCCGAGGCGTGTGGCAGCGGTGATCTCCAACAATGGCGGCTACTCTGGCTACTGATTTTGGCAGGAACCACACTTCACAGAAGTCTATAAATTGAATCATTTGATACTTGGTCAACATGTTAAATAAATTTTGTTGTGATATCTCTTGTCTTTCTTGGTGTTGCAATTTGGGTGGCCAGCAGTGTATTTTGGATTTTAAGGCGCATATTTGTTACCATTTAGCATTAAAATTGTATCATGGAGACCCGATCAAGACCTGATTTTTTTATTTTGGTTTATAAGGGGCCCTTAAAAACCTTAATATTTGATTAAAGTCCTAAAATTAAAAAAGTCTTATCTTTTTACCAAAACATTACGCATTTCATTTTCTTTACATTGAAAAGCAATTAGCAATCTTGAGATAATTAATTTGGCTATTTTAAGAAGTCTCATTCAATAGAGAAATTTCCTTACACCCAGCTGGGGCGTCGTGGCTCAGTGGGTATGCCCACTGCGCTAGCAACCTTCGAGTTGTAGGCGGCGCCAGGTTTGATTCCTGGCAGGTGCATTCCTCCCTGGGTGTATTTCTCTCTTCTGTTTCAGTAAAATTTTCATTGTTTGTGTGTTTGTCTATAACTTGATGTTGCATAACTTGTGTTTGACGTAGCATGGCCAAATATGGCCCTTGCGCCATAAAACCCCCCAAACCAACCACCCAACCTTACACTCGCTAAAACCAATATTATGACATTTGACCTTGGAACATATCCAGAAATTATTATTGGATCTTAAATCCAACCATAGCACCCGTGAAAGTTTCTTCATCTATGCATTCACGGGTTAATCTACTTCGATTTTATTTTAAACGTAGCCTTAAAAATGCATAAAACGACATTGAAATGGCCTTGATTTTTCTGCTGTTAAAAGCGTGGGAACCCTGATTATTAAGTTGATACATCTCGATGAAAATTACACATATAAAAATTATAATGATTTATAGTCATAAAAATTAATTCTTAGAGATGAATAAGATCTATTACAGGCTTTATAATTATAGTCTATGAACGATGAAAGTAAAAGGAGGGTTAAAATATTTTGTATGCCATAAAACGTACATTTTGTGTTGTACTAGAACTGAAATATTTTAACATTTGTTTATGCACATTGTGTGTGATTTAGAATTGCATTGATAAGTACTTAAGTAACGACTAATGTTGGATGGTAACACTCAACGAATTACTTCGTTTTTAAGCTGACTATTAGTTTAAAACATTTTTATGATACCTACAGACGTTTTATTCTGGAGTCAAATTTAAATTGAGAATGTATATTTGCCTGTATTGTGATTTGAAGACGAGTGTTTTTACCATTGCTGAGCAATGTATAAAAGCTAAAAATACCTTCTACACATGAGAAGTATTGTAAATTACTATTCGAAATATTAGAGTTAATAACACGTTAACCTCAATTGATTAAGAATTGGAATACAATTTTAAAAAATAATTGGTGAGAAATTGTTCTGTTTTAAGTGAAATAGTCTGCATTTTCTATGGTTTGTTCTGCCACCTGCAAATGATTTTTGCAACACGACCGCCATTCAAACGCTGCCTTTGTTATAAAACAGACTCGTCATGTCATTCAAAAAATACTATCTACTAAACATACTATATTTGTTTATTAAGTGTCATATCTTAAGTAAGAGCAACATAAAATTAACTCATGCTTTCCATCCAGGATACTTTGTTTTCGGTTTTTTTTAAACGAAATATAAATTTATTATTTCATGTCTGCGTGGATGCATCCTACTACATATTCACTTACTAATTTTTAAATAATTTTTATTATAGACTACAGTAATTGCTAACCCAGATTGAAAAGGTGAATATTAATTAAATGTACTTTCAACCCCGTGTTTTCTTTGAAATCGACAGTCATTACGACCTAGAGCTTCCTAATCCATCCAAACATATGTAACCTGAGAAAGATACTGCTGGTGGCTCTCTCAGTAATGGTTCCACTTCTTAAATTCAAGTATGCCCCATGCATAATTTTTCCAGGATACATTAATTTCAAGTTCCAAGAGATTGGAAAGCCCGAAAAAAATTGTTAGTACCAGCTCTCTAGATTTATCTCACTTTTGCAGACAGCAAATCTCTTTAGAAATAGCTTCGGCTAGAAAAATCGGGGCGAACCCCCAATGATTTAATGATATGCCTCTGTAATTTGTAAAATTGACGGGGCTTCGAATTACTCTTTGGCCTTTAGCGCCTCTCTGCTCCGGTTAATCATTAATCACTGTCAGCTGGGGTCGCGCAACAACAGGTTCTACAAAGCAAAAGAAAACCATTTCCCAGTTAAACATTTATCTCTTTCACTCGCCGACATGGTTTTCGCGCTCTTCATGTCCGTGTAGGATGTGTCTATCGTTGATAAAATTACATACATCGATGATGAGGTGAAGTATTTTCCAGAATAAAATTGGAGTATTGCTTCATATCAAATCCATATTACTATATTTGAGAGACAAAATTCGATAGTAAAATCATGTCGTTAACTATGCTATCACCAAATTAGCTATTGTGTTAAGATGTATATGTATTGGTGTGGAAGTTTGGAGAGAGTAGTACCAGCTCACGTGCTGACCTCGTCATCTGACCATGGTTCAAAATTACGAGGTGTTGTCCTAGGACCTTTCTCTTCGGAATTGATCCCGGATCGTTGCCAATAACCCGATGTGTTCTTCCAGTGGACTTTGATTCAACTGCTTACTACACTGCTGGCCACCGTAAACCCTGAAGGAAGCATGCAAATAATATGAAATTTACAACATGCATTAGCGGAGGTGAGATATGCAAATGATTAGAATTTCAGCGCAGACGCACATCACGCGCGCCTGTGGCGCCACTTCAAAGCGCTATTTAAGGCTTGGAGATTTCGACGATTTCAAGTACGGCAATTGTGTTTTTCTTGTGGTTTTTTCAAAAAAACGATCAATTATGCCTCGTAGAAAACAGCGATCATCTTTTGATCAAGTATCCGAGTTCGACAGAGGAAGGATAGTGGCCTACCGAGATTGTGGATTATCTTTCAGGGAAATCGGTAGTCGTGTTGGACGAAACCAAACAACTGTAATGCGGATATGTGATCGTTGGATGCAGGAGGGTACGACGGACCGACGTGTTCGATCGCATCCACCTCAGTGCACCACTTCACGTGATGACAGGCATATTGTGCGTATGGCAGTGACGGATCGCTCAGCCACATCACGAACCATAGCACAGCACATTCAGTCTGTACCGCATCATCCAGTGTCTGCGCGTACCATTCGACGCCGTTTACAGCAGAGTGGTCTGTCCGCAAGACGTCCATTAATTCGTCTACCCTTGACGCAGAACCACAGACGTTTCCGCCGCCAATGGTGCGATGAAAGAAGGATGTGGACGGCAGAATGGAATGAAATTGTCTTTACTGACGAGTCACGCTTCTGTCTGCAACACCACGATGGTCGGATTCGAGTCTGGAGACACCGTGGAGAGAGGATGCTGAACATCTGCGTTATGCACCGCCACACTGGTCCTGCACCGGGTATTATGGTATGGGGCGGTATTGGATATCACTCTCGCACTCCTCTAGTACGCATTGCCGGTACTTTAAACAGCCAGCGCTACATCTCCGAGGTGTTGGAGCCAGTTGTCCTTCCTTACCTTCAGGGCTTGCCCACAGCCATATTTCAACAGGATAATGCGCGACCACACGTGGCACGCATTGTCCAAGGGTTCTTCGTCAATCGGCAGATTGAATTGCTTCCCTGGCCAGCTCGCTCTCCGGATCTTTCGCCGATAGAAAACATGTGGTCCATGGTTGCTCAACGATTGACCCAGAATACATCCCCAGCTGCCACACCAGATCAACTTTGGCAACGTGTGGAAGCTGCTTGGTCTGCTGTACCCCAAGAACACATCCAAAGTCTCTTTGAATCAATGCCGAGGCGTGTGGCAGCGGTGATCTCCAACAATGGTGGCTACTCTGGCTACTGATTTTGGCAGGAACCACACTTCACAGAAGTCTATAAATTTAATCATTTGATACTTGGTCAACATGTTATCTACAAAATAAATTTTGTTGTGATATCTCTTGTCTTTCTTGGTGTTGCAATTTGGGTGGCCAGCAGTGTATATATATTGCATATATATGTATTATACTATATATATGTAATATATATATGTAATACATATATATATATATATATATATTTGTATATACAATATATATATACACTGCTGGCCACCGTAAATGCAACACCCTGAAGGAAGCATGCAAATAATATGAAATTTACAACATGCATTAGCGGAGGTGAGATATGCAAATGATTAGAATTTCAGCGCAGACGCACATCACGCGCGCCTGTGGCGCCACTTCAAAGCGCTATTTAAGGCTTGGAGATTTCGACGATTTCAAGTACGGCAATTGTGTTTTTCTTGTGGTTTTTTCAAAAAAACGATCAATTATGCCTCGTAGAAAACAGCGATCATCTTTTGATCAAGTATCCGAGTTCAACAGAGGAAGGATAGTGGCCTACCGAGATTGTGGATTATCTTTCAGGGAAATCGGTAGTCGTGTTGGACGAAACCAAACAACTGTAATGCGGATATGTGATCGTTGGATGCAGGAGGGTACGACGGACCGACGTGTTCGATCGCATCCACCTCAGTGCACCACTTCACGTGATGACAGGCATATTGTGCGTATGGCAGTGACGGATCGCTCAGCCACATCACGAACCATAGCACAGCACATTCAGTCTGTACCGCATCATCCAGTGTCTGCGCGTACCATTCGACGCCGTTTACAGCAGAGTGGTCTGTCCGCAAGACGTCCATTGCTTCGTCTACCCTTGATGCAGAACCACAGACGTTTCCGCCGCCAATGGTGCGATGAAAGAAGGATGTGGACGGCAGAATGGAATGAAATTGTCTTTACTGACGAGTCACGCTTCTGTCTGCAACACCACGATGGTCGGATTCGAGTCTGGAGACACCGTGGAGAGAGGATGCTGAACAGCTGCGTTATGCACCGCCACACTGGTCCTGCACCGGGTATTATGGTATGGGGCGGTATTGGATATCACTCTCGCACTCCTCTAGTACGCATTGCCGGTACTTTAAACAGCCAGCGCTACATCTCCGAGGTGTTGGAGCCAGTTGTCCTTCCTTACCTTCAGGGCTTGCCCACAGCCATATTTCAACAGGATAATGCGCGACCACACGTGGCACGCATTGTCCAAGGGTTCTTCGTCAATCGCCAGATTGAATTGCTTCCCTGGCCAGCTCGCTCTCCGGATCTTTCGCCGATAGAAAACATGTGGTCCATGGTTGCTCAACGATTGACCCAGAATACATCCCCAGCTGCCACACCAGATCAACTTTGGCAACGTGTGGAAGCTGCTTGGTCTGCTGTACCCCAAGAACACATCCAAAGTCTCTTTGAATCAATGCCGAGGCGTGTGGCAGCGGTGATCTCCAACAATGGCGGCTACTCTGGCTACTGATTTTGGCAGGAACCACGCTTCACAGAAGTCTATAAATTTAATCATTTGATACTTGGTCAACATGTTATCTACAAAATAAATTTTGTTGTGATATCTCTTGTCTTTCTTGGTGTTGCAATTTGGGTGGCCAGCAGTGTATATGTATGTATTTCACTACGTACGTGTCACAGAAATCAACGTTATTTGTTTATTGTTGAATGGCAACACGGGAAATAAACAACATAAAATCGACCGTTCATCGCCAATTCCGGCAACCAGATTCATTCGCCAATTTTGGCGCTTACTTTAAATATGCTTGATTTGAGTAGTAATGCTAACTAATTAGCGTCGCACTGGAGCAACACAACGTGCTACAATTTTAGCAATTGTATGCAGCTATGGAGCTGCATACTATTGCTAAAACTACAAAGAAGAGCTGGTATGTACTGAAATTCTTCAGCAGTCTGATTACAGAAAGTAATGACAAGTCTAGAAGATCGAAATCAGCGCAGAATACAGTTGGAATAACACGACAGAAGCATGAATTTTGCCATGCATTTTATTCGAAATACAAATTAACACCAGAAAAAGTAAACGAAATACTGTTATATAGATAATTTAAATCATTTAGAGGTATGTAATCCATTTATATGAATATGGATGCTGTATTCCTTATAAATGGATTGGAAGAAGATATAACATGGAGTAACGACACTTTGCCATCATTAGATATGAACAGTTAAGAAAGTTTAGAGCAGATATTAACTAAAACTCATCCTCGCATCTGCTAGTTTTAATACTTAAAACTAGCAGATGCGAGGATCTGCTAGTTTTAAGTATTTTGCTTGTGGTTTGTAATGAAATCTCTCAGATTTGTACACTAGCTTAATGCATTTGGGGTTTTAAAGCTATATGTCTGGTTAAAGATTAGTGAAAACAGTTTCAAAAACGCATGTATCAGTTTGTAAAGCAGTCTTGCGCAAATGTTCTCATACATCAGCAAGGTGGCACATCAATTCTCACGCCAAATAGGCACACGAGGCCTTCAGTCTTGTCCTCCTTTTTTCCTGTCTATAGCAGCATGTCTAGGTTGATTACATCTCCTCCATTCAGCTTAATTCCTTTCTTCCTTGACCATTCTCCTCCACGTTTAGTTTGATCTGCTAGTGGCACATAGAGGCTCAGAATTAATCTTAAATAGCTATCATCATTATTTGTATTATTTACAAATCTGTTCTTGAATTTAAAAAGGCATATGTTCATACTGCTTCCCAAAGGACAACATCATACAAAATGACCGTATACTTGAGAAAAATTCATAAATCCTCATGTATAAAACGTCTCTAGATCTGCTAACACAGTAAGGCACAATGCATTTTTAAAAATTTCTAATACCTGACCACTGTACCTCTCCTGCCTTCAGTACTACAAGGGACGAACTGGCGGGTCTTTGTAAAGGAACACCGACATTATTCCTAACTTATTCCGTACTGGAATTCGAACCCGGAACCTACTTGGGTGGTAGGCAAACACTATGGCCCTGTACCAGTTAGGCGGCTAAGGCGCAATAGATCACTAAGCTAACAGTGTGTTTTTTTAAAATATCTGTTATACAACGATTAGGTGGAACTCCCACAGAAAAGGTGCTTGTACCATTCACAGGATTCCAAGAGCCCTAGCAGTAAATTCATTCCGATATTTTAGACAGGGACCCAACTGACAGATTTTCGCTTAAAACATTTTGGAGTGTTCCTTTTAAAAATTTCAAGAAATAATCAAATTGCAATAATTGTACCACGTAGAAAAATACCAGCTTGTGTACGAGGCCAATCAGAAGCCTTATAACTGTCCCAAGTTCTCAATCTAAGAAGCTAGAACCCTTGCAGATTTGTTCCGTGATGAAATCTCCCGATCCTAAGCCCTCTGCACCCGCCTTGTAAGAAAACTAGAAAACGTGAGAAGACTATCGTTATTCTGTGAAGAAACAGGATTTGGGAGGTACCCAGAAACACTTATTACCCTGTCTACTCTGGTGGGAAATCACCAATCGATTTTAAGGATAAAATATAAGGGGAGAAAAAGACTCTTCAATTTCCAAGGTAGGGAAAAGACGGTGGGAGTTTCCAAATCGGACTTCGGAACACAGAAAAGGCGAGCCGAACTACAGCTAAATGGGGGCTTCCGTTGCTGAATGTGGTCCTTTTTCTGTAGGAAAGGAAAGGGCGTTACTGAGTATTGGTTAAAGTGTTATAAATGACATTTCTGGAGTGCGGCTCTTTTATACTAACGTGGCAAATTTTGCGGAACAACGATACTTTTCTTGATGCAAAGCTTAAACTGGTTTGGGGAAGCCCTTTACTCAGGCTTTTTTTAGTCGCTGATTTCAAGTGCCATGAGACATAAGTTTCATAAACTAGTTAAAAATTTTCATTTGCTTGGATTTTTACCTTCCCATGACAGGACCCCTCAGGGGCTACTTTCAAGAAAACACTGACTTCACAATCCCTGAGGTGCCATACTGATCTGTCCCCTTCCGTTCTTTTTTCGATTCCTGCAACTTACTCTGGATATATTTCTCTTCTGTGTCAATAAATTTTTCTTATATGTATGTCCATCATTTGACATTCTTGGCCAAGATAGGGCCTAAAACTTGAGCCAACTGACCCATTGATAAGAAAAATGTGAATATTTTTTTATTATAGGAGGACAATACGTGTCACTTACGGAGTGGACGTTACTGAACAATTCGTCTCAGCACCAGAAAAAAAAATTAGAAACCTAAAATAGATTTCTTAAAAAAATTAATTAAAATTTATGATTAAGGGATTCATCAGTGGTTACAGAAATTTATAGCATACCTTTAACTTTTAGAGTACCGAAAATATACTAAATCGTTCCTACAAAAGAGAAGTTTATCGAAATTACTGTATATTATAGTAACTCAATAATACCAATACAAAATTAGGGAGGACAAATATGCGTTCACTCACTGATGCTTGCATAAATCTGGATAATGCCTCAAATCGCCTTTCAAAAGGGTATGTATAGCCATCAACGTACCATTCCAACTTGGGCGTGTCTGACATGGGAATGGTTGTTTCTCTTTCTCCAGTCAAAAACGAAGCTATTTTCTGTGTCTAGACTGAGCGGTTAATAGCTCCACTCACATATAAAAGACCGGTAGATTGCAGCGTTTGCTTGTTGAATTACCAGAAAATACCTTTGCTGTGATTGGGTTTACAACCTGGCATTTTTCTTTTCCTTGATGAAACTAAATTTGGGCCATCTTTTAAAAAGTCCTCTGGAAAGAATCATAGCCCATAGAAGAGCCCATATTGCCAGATAAATCCCACGTAAGATTTACTGTCACGGAAAGATTGAATACCAGGAAAAACATTCCTTGATATTATGTTGAACTTAGCCCCATTACAAAAAATAACTTTAAATACTTTAGTACATATCGACTTAGAACAGAAACTCATTAACTTACAAAACAAAATTTTACGGTACATTTGTTTAAAGACTAAATATTAGTTGGTCAAAAAATTAAAATTATAAACATTTTGATAGTCTTATGTTTCAAGTCAACTGATAACAGTAAGACATAGTACTTTTCATCAAGAAAATGAGCATTCAGTGTCTTCGAAAAAGTTTCAATTAATGTGTTTCTGCTCTAAGCAGACGATATGGCAGTGTAATATCTCCACGAAGTACATTTTGTTAGAAAAAGTTACACTGTCTTTCACACTTGTTAAAATATCTAATATTTCCAAGATGTGTCAATAATCTTGTCTAAATGAGACAGATTATTTAAGGAGAGATTAAGGCTAAAATCTGTTTTGAGACATGACAAAAAAATTAAACATGGATAAGTGGTACACGACACCTAAAATATTTCTTGCTTAGAAATGCTTTCTGTGTAACCTGTATATTCTATTCGATTAAATCTTTAAGATGAAAAATGCTTCTTAATACTCTGGGCGCATGCAGTGAGTTCATGCAGCTTACCTATAATATTGTCGGAAAACAGCTCTAAATATCGACTTACTGCGGCCGCTGATCGTCCTCGCTTACGAGGCAACCGTTTAAAACGAAGCACGTTATCTGATATCTAAATTCAGCCGGTTTAATATCAAAATAAAGTGACGATTGAGCCAGAGAAGCTTCTGCGGGGGGCTAGAGCTTATCGATCTCATTTAATATGCACTATAAAATTCAAATTCTTGCATTCTTTGCTAAATCCCTTCACCCGAGTGATGACGTCACCTGAGAATTGAAAAGCCTGGGAGATGGGGGCCCCTTATTCGGGATTCAACCACCACGCACATAATATGCATCTTAAAACCTTCCGCCTCGTCCCCGAAAGAGGGAACCCTGGGAGTCTTTTGTATCTTGGCTATCACTTCATACTTTAATGATCCATTTCGGTTGTCTCATTTACATAATGAAGGTTCCTCTGTCTTGGAGGGGCGATTGTCATTTCTGCCGATGCTTCCAGTTGTATTGAGATAAATCCGATTTGAAGGATATTATCCCGAAGGATATGAAGGGAATGCGGTTAAAATGCGCGATGGGTTGAGTTTGAAGGTAGTGACGATTTTAACACCACAAGTGATGATAGTTTTGGTCGATGATTTTGGTTGTGTGATGTTTTTAATTTTGGATGTTAGTGTTGAGTGAATTTTATAGCATATTGCCAAAAAATGTAGAATGAATTTTAAGAAATAAATGCCAATTGCTATTTTTGCTTCACAATAGCAATATTACCATGCAGTGTTCAGAAGCGTATTACAAAAGAAGTTATGACGTTTTTCTAGAGAAAATGCAAGAAAAAATAATAAAACATACTATAAGAACTACCTCTGCTTTGAAATAAATATTAATGTCTCAGTACAAAATCAAAAGGAAGGTCTTCTACATATAACGTGATCACAGCATAAAACCACATTTTCTCAGTACGAAACGATTTATAATACTTTTGGTTTTAATGATATATGGAGGTTTTAAAAATATGTAAGCTATCACCTGTGAACGCAACCACTTTACTAGGATTTCGCGAGAAGTCAGTGTCACTAGTACATAATGTAAAAAGGAATATCGCGAAATGTACTGTACAGTCTCACGACACTAGGCACGGGAGTGTATATGTTGGTGTTAGTAGCAACTGAAATTGTACAGTATGTCGTCACTTCATTCATTTTCCATGCAAAGTACATCTTGACGTCACAACAGATGGTTTGTTTGTCAGTAATATTTTATTCCAGTATCGTTTGTTTACTAAAGCATTTTTGCTTAGAATAGCAATAAATGTGAATGTATCATTAAACCGCTGTTCAATTACATAAAAGCCTATATTTACTCTCCTATCATCCTGAGTTGGCTGATTTTTTCCTTTGTGGCTCATGGGTCAATGTCTTTTGTTTAAAAAAAAATTACACCTTTAAGGGAAGTTTTTAATGGCACAAGAGAAAAATGCGCCCAGGGTAGTTACAAGAATCGAACCTGCTCCGCCTACAGCTCACATGCTGCTAGCATGATGGGTAAATCCACTGAGTTACAGCGGCCCCTGTAATTCTGAGAAAGTCAAAATGATAGGAGACAAACTTTTACTAACCCGCATGTCTTACAAATTAAACCCAGACACAAACTCTTGCTACTTAACACTACACCACTCTTACAAATTATATAAGTCCCAGACAATAAAGGATATTTAAGTAAAACGTCCAAAATATAATCTAATTATAATACTGTTAAAATAACTGACAATATATTTTTCTATTATAGAAATGGCAAATATATGAGTTGCTTATGTAGTTACGCCGAGAGTATTGAAGTCGTTAGTATTCAACGATCATCTGTTTTCACGATCGATTTTTAAAGAGCTGTGACTGGTCGCCCTGTAGATTTAAGTCTACTTTTATTTTCTGCATAATACACATTTCTAGCATAGATCGTATTCTAAGTTTATCCTTTTTTGCCGAAAGCGATGGCATGATAACGAGTTGGCAGGAGGAAAAATCAAGGCTAGAGGGGAAACATTCACGGCATGTGTATGAAGGCGCTATTCACACTTTTTCAAAAATAGACTGATCCAAGGTCTTATGTAAATATTACATTAAGCATGGATTTTTATTGCGTTTTTTAAACTTCACTGAAAGTGCATTTAAAAAAATGGATTATAACAGAAATGAGAAAGGAACTGTACAACGCTTGGGTACAGGAACATGAGTCAAGAACATACCTTTATGCCGCAAAGCAAAACTGAAACATTAATACCATCTGAATCAATCGGGCGTATCAATATCTGCTTAAAAATACCTCATGTTCATACTAAGTTGCGATCAAAACTTCAAGTAACAAGCGGGAAGAGGAAGTAAAGAAGACACTATTTTAATACGTTCCAGAAGTTTTGAACTGAAATGTGAATAATTTTTTACAGACGGATACCATAACGATCTCATTAGACGAGATTCTTATTGTCCGGCTTTCAGTAATGACTTGAGTTAGAAATTGGGATTCTTGTAAAGTTATTTAGATTCTGAAGAGAATTTTGAGAAAAGATTTGTACTTTATCATTATTAAATGACATTCTTCGACCAGATGAACCAATTTGGCTTAATGACTGGGATTTGGATAGAATATTTACGTGGATTTCAGTATTCAGATGTTCTAGCTTTTTGAAGGTTTTTAAAAGTAATTATGGGTAATATACAAAATGGAATTAAGATGTGAATTACGGTTGGGTTATAATTGTCACCCAAGAAGCGTTTTGATAAATAAGAATATGAATAATTTCTTTTGCTCATTTCAACTGAGATTTTTTAAAAGTTATTGATCAAGCTCGTTTCAGCTTAATTATTTCCTCAGTCGCTATGAGAGGCTTCTTTAAAGTTCAGCATAGAGAATGCGAGTGTTCCTGGGCATGAAAACATTCCTGTCTTATTCAAGTAGTGACCATAACTGACATTCTACTCTAATTTTAGAAAGCTGTTTATAGAATTATTAACTTAAAAATTTTGAGTTTTAATTTTTATAAATCTTAATAATTTTTCTATTTTGATTGTATCAAATCATGCCCATTACACGTATTACAAATGGCTTCTCTAATTGTTTCATTCGATTGTTTTAGTTGTAGAGGAATTAACGCACTTTGTCAAAATGGCGATAAATCAAATTTTAAGGTAAATTTGTTGTAAATTTTTATGTGCCGTAGTACTACGAGGAGTGGAATAGTTCTTAACTAGATGTATTCATTCTTTTCCAGCTGGTTTGCTCATGTTAATACTAAAAAACAATCTGAAAATTATAATTATTTCAATATCGTCTCAATTACAAACAAAATTCTTGTAGAATTCATGAAATGACTTGGTGACTTTCGAATAAAAAATGCTGCTTTGAGTTAATTGCTGGATATTTATTTCAATAATCATTAAAAAATTTACTGATTATTATATTATTTTCTTGTATGTTTAGTTATGTTTTAAATGTTGTTCTCATACTTAGATACGGGTTACTTTATTAAAAATGCTATTTTACAGCAATGCTTGAATTACTTTGTTGCTTCGCTTCTCATTTTAATAAATCAATTTTAAATATAATCTCATCCAATCTATCCCTTCAAGGTTTGCTAGTTGACAAATACAGCTAGTTGACTGCAAGAGTGATCCAATATGCCATCGTAGATCAAATACCGAACTCATCAGAAGGTCAATGGCACTTAAAAAATTTCTGACTAACTCGTACAATTTTGAATCTGCGAGATTTGATTGGGGAAAATCCCCATTCAAACCTTTTCGCATTTTTACGTTCAGTTAGCTTTTTAAATATCATCTAACTTTTCCAAATTCACCATGACTCAAATCTATTTTTTATCAAATTTTATAATTCAATCCTCACGCTCTCAAAATTTTATGCATATGTACATTAAATTCTGTTCTATTAATTATGCTTCAGACGATGATGGTTTTGTTTTATCATCTGACTATTGTTTGAATATTTTAATTCTCATATCCGCATTTTTCATCTTTTAGATCTACTTTTTATCTTAGACTTAATTTTTAAATATTTTATACTTTTATTGGATTATTTTCTGTCTTATGTCTGATGCAACTTGTACGCTTTTAGACCTTGCTCTATTAAACCCTAACACTCAATCCAATTCTGACTAGATCTTTGAATTATTAAGTATTAAAAAGGTTTCAGTGACGCACATAGGAATGGTTTATAAATTTAATTATTAGAAATAGATTACTTTAAATTGAGTGGAAATATCTTAACCAAAGAAAAATTACAAGATACAGAAAATAAAAATTACTTTTATTTACGTTTTATAATTTTCCTTGGTTGACATATTTAAGAAACTAGATATTTTGTATTTATTTAGTGTGTCCGCTTAGGAGTCTGACATTAAATTATTATTTTTTCTAGTGATAGTCCTTGTACATTTGAGTTACAGAGGGACTTATTATTTCAAAGGTAAACATAGAAAGTAATATATAGCAGAAAGAAGCCTCGTATATCAACAAACCCTTACGATGTGCTCCTGAGTGTTCCATTTTCTGTAACTTTCCAAACAATACAATTCGTTTCAGAGTTTCCAGTTACAACAGAATTTTGTTCACAGCGAAAAAATTTCCCTCTGGATACTTTTGTAGAATTGTTTATTCTGAAGCTTGTTAAATAAAGGTTTGGAATTAATTAACCTTCTCGGAAGTTTTCAAAATGAAATTATTTTCCGTGCCTGCCCAGAAAAAAAGAACTGCAAATAGTTTTCATTTTATGGTTGCGTTTTGAAATTAAATTACATTTTTAGAAACATAACTGAAGGAAAATGCTATATTCAGAAATACTAACTAAACTATATTCCGATTGCGTAAGTTAACATTGAATTTTAAGTTAGTTTGATTAAGAATTAATTTTTTCTCAGTTTTAGATCATTATTTACATATACATTTTATTCTTAAAACAGCTAATTAAAATTTTGAATAAACTTGCTAACATCTTCCATTGTTTTAAAAACGGAATTTAATAATACTCATTCATCAGTTCGTACGTGGATTTTGTGTAATAATGAAACTGGCATCCCCAAATAAATTTTCATTAATTCATAAGAATATAACGACTGTTCCACAATTCAATTTCCGAATATACTTGTTCTTATATCCACGGAATTTATATTTCGTACTTTATTTTCAATTTTGATTTCGCGGTACAATATTAAAACATTTTATTTCTTACTTTGCGCTTAGTTTTACCAAAGAGTATTACAAGTTTACAGCATAAATTTTAATATTTTAATCAATCAGAATAGCTTATACATTATTTAAAAATCCTCATGAATCTATTACTTTGAAATAAAAATACAAATTTATCTGTTCTATTTATTTTTATGGAATTTTATTTTGTACTTAATTTTCAATTTTGATTTCCTATACTTGAATAAATCATTGTAGTTATTTACCTTGTTCTTAGTTTCGTTAGAATACTTCAAGTTTACCAATCAGAATAGTTTATGTATTTAAAAATCTGCATGAATCTATTATTTGGAAATGAAAATCGTGCAATAAATATATCTTATAAAATATAGCTACTATACGGAATATCTTGTAATATCTGTTAAAAAGTACTATATAATTTTAAGGTTCATAGTAAACATTCCCTCTACAATTTGGTATTGAGTTAGCTATTGAATATTGAGGACTTCGTGATGTCTGCGCTGCTGTCCACAATTTTTTTCTCAGACCATTAATAAAATCAACAGTTCTTTTTCGTGTTATTAATCTCTCTTCAAATTTCCATATTTAATCTTTCGAGTGTGATTCTTAAATACTTTATGATGATCCAATTAACTGACAGATTAAAAATAAGTTACTCGATGATGTATTTCCAAAAACAGACTAGCTAATTTACTTTTAATATGATCAACAATTAAAGAGTTTTTAAGGTATCATTAGCTGTCTGAAAATAAATTTGTTAACATACTGGGTATTCGTTTGTGGATTGCTACTTTATTTTATTCCAGCCTTTAGTTAGGCTTTATTTGCTTCCTAAGTTAATTGTATGTTTTTAAAAGCTATTGATGATTTGTTTTCCTCGATCTAATATGTTATAATACTAATATATTACCTAGTAAATATAGTATATTACCTAGTAAAATGTGTAATTTAATGTTAGAAGAATGCCATTTGTTTCTGTTTCAGTAAAAGTTATTATCCTTTTCTATTATTTTTATATTATTTTTTGTGATTTGTCTCCTATTCAAATACATTTTTTAAAAGTAGTAACGCCACTACATGGATTTACGCTTCTCTTTAATACAAATTCAGTATCTTAGTTTTGTATTTAACTTTCAGGTTTTCTACTGCATCCATACTTACATCTATAATGCCATGTTTAGAAATTATAATTACGAAGTTTCAACAAGTTATTAATTTTTGGGGAAGAGAGAAATTTCAAACGTTTAGTCTTAAAATGATGCTATATGAAGTCTAATAACAATATTTAATATCATGCTTGTCTTGAAATCGATAAGATTAGTTTAAAAATAAAACTATGTTTATTTTAAAACACATTTACTAAATTCTACAGCAACTGCTACATACTACTGAAATAGGATTTTTTTTTTATCTTACCTTGTTTTTAGTTTGGAATTTAAAATTCGTTAACTGAAAAGTGATTATTTCTAAGTTTAACCAGATTTTAAACCTATATATATTTAAAATAAAAGAGTTCCCTTTTCGATCTGGTATATTTTTCTTTTTAATACCTTTTCTCTGTGCAGTTTTGCAACAACTTAGACTAGAATCATTTCACCCATAATAGCTTTTTTATTGAACAAAAGCAAACTCCCCGTGCACCACAGAAGTACAACACGGGGCTTACAGAAGTAAGTTGATTTAACAAAGAAACAGTGGAAAACAATTTAACTAAAATAAAAGATTTTATGAACTTGACGAACGAGTAGAAAAGCAGATTAGATTTAACAAAAACATTGAGTTTCACTGGCCATGTTTAACTTAATTTTCTCAAATCATTTTGTAGGTACGTTCTTGAATTTTCAAATGCAGGACAACTAAAAAGCAAATGCTTCACATCGTGTGGCTGCTTTTCAGAACACTCGCGCATATCATTAGTCCTAAGATGAAACCTATATAGATATTTTGCAAAATTTCCATGGCCAGATAAAAATTGTGTAATTTTGAAGTTTGTGAAGAAAAATAATTTTGAGTTCAATCTATGCTTAATAGTAGGAAAAATTTTTTTGGTATGGCCAGCTTTCTTAGACGAGACATACTCTTCGTTGCACTTGCTTGCTTGGAAGCAAGCTTGTCATAATATGAGGCTTTCAAGTAGCACTTAGGAATGTTACAATTTACATCAATTGCTAAATTCAAAGCCTCTTTGGCTAAAAAATCAGTTCTTTCATTCCCGTAAATCCCAGTGTCCACGCACATAGGCAAAGAAAATCTCAATTCCTCTATTTTTAAGAGAACTAATTGTTAAAAGCGTTTCAACAACTAATTTTTCTGTGCTTGCAACATTCTTCAGTAAATGTAAAGAGGATCGCTACAAATAAAGTACTTTGAACAAAAATTTCCATTTTCTTTAAACCCCTTAACTGCGAGATTACTACAAAGCAATTCTGCTTGAAAGATAAGTGCATTCATTCCGGATACGATGTTTATAAAAGCCGCATTCGAAGTTGTCTTCAAATAAAACAAAAGCAAGACCAACATTGTTCATCTTACTACCGTCCGTAAAACAGAATAATAGCTTTGGACATGATTTTTGTATCCTGAATTTGTCTTTTCAGTAAAATAACACGGCAAACTAAACAGTTGATAAGTAAATTGCCAATACGATTGAGTATCAGTTTACGAAGGGTATTAAATATCATCGCCTTCAGTATTTAAGTATTAAATCTCACATGTGACCATTTAGACAGCCGTTTTTCTTTTGCCAACCAAGGTATGTTGAGACTTGTATTTTTATTAATAATCGACAGCTTTTTTATCAACCTTTACGTGTCGAAAAACGAATCATTAAAACAGGGCGTTTTAAGAAAGTAATTGAATTCAAATTAAAAACATCAAACGGTAGAAAAACGAAATGACAATGATTTGTTGCTAATAAGAACGTTAAAATGCAAATTAAAAAATCAATTATGGTATAAAAGCAAACTTTATTACTATTAAAAAGCAATGACTCTCAATATCAGAATTAATTTATGTTAATTAATCAGTTTTTAAAGGTGAATTATTTCTTTTTAAAAATGATCAATTGTGATTTTAAAACGTAAACTGAAAATTCCTTCTTGCAGAAATAAACTATTGCTCCAAAGTAAATTGCTAATGGGCAGCAGCGCCTAATAGCACCGAAAGAGGGAATTGCATTTTTGTGATGCGCAAATGGGATTGTTTCATTAAGAACACACGAATACAAAGATGAATTACTCTGAAATGCTACTATTTTAAAGACAAATAAATCAATTTGAGTTCATAAGAGAAAATAAACCATATAAGGTTTGAAGCCATTAAACGCATTTGGAAAAAACCCAAAGATTCTTTCATTTCCATTAATTTGGAATTGGAATAAATCTCGAATAGTAGGTAAATGGTTCCTTAATTTGTCTGATAACAACTTGACTCGTGCCTATACCACATTAAAGCTCTCTTTTTAGTGACAAAACTAATAAACACATTTACCCATTTTCTGTTTCAAACAAATCGAAATCTCATTTATATCACTTAATCCTACATTTATCTCAACCATTTGTTTATTTATTTCTTAGGTCCCTTTTTCTTTTCACACGCTAAAGCTCTTTATTCGGTAAAAGGAATATGTTTATGTGCTTTTATGACTTTGGGATTTTCTGCTGTTTTAGGTTATAAGCGGAATCTATATTCGGATGTGAAACTAGTTTTCTTTTCACATTGTTCATAAATAGTTTCTCATTTTGATTAATAATATGAACAAAGTTATTAAGGTAACATGTTTATTGGTTTATTGAGTTGGGTTTTATGGCTTAAGGACCATATTGGGCCAAGCTGCGCCAAATAACGTTACGTAAATGACCAGACACAGCGGAAACTTTTCTGGCACAGAAGAAAGAAATACTACACACTGGGAGGAATCGAACCTGCGTCGCCTGCAACTCGTAGGTTGCTAGGGGCCGTAGGCAAGCCCACGGGGTCTAAACATGTTTAGTGATACGGACACAACCACACGTTTTTGTGAATAAGTTGAAATAGTTTTGATTTTAAGTTATGAATAAGCTTAGAACGAGGAAATTTTCTGTTTTAATTTCTTTCACTGTATTTCGGAGATTAGAAGTGTTTTCTGGAAAAGTACGCACCATTAAGTTTAAGGATTGAATTAAAGTGAAAACTTCTTCCAGTGATGAAATCTATTATTATGTTGGCATTATTCTTAGAAGTCAGAAATAAATTGACTTAAAACCCCAGTGCTGGTAAAAAATTTGTACCTGGAACAATTTTAAGCTTGCTAACTATCTGTATGCAAGAGCATAAGTAACGAATTTTTCAAAAAGAAAGAAATGAAATACACACATAATTAAAGCATTTTTGATATTTCTAAAATGGTAAAAAAATTGTGTGTGTTCTAGGAAACAATGGGTAATTCTATCAGAACTAGGTATAATCCAGTTTCGAAGAGTTGGTATTTGTGTCGTGTGGTTTTCGAAGAATATTCGTCAAATTAGGGGGCTGGTTAAACGTAAACAATGCTTTCCCAGTTGGTGACTTTAGCGAAATTTCTGGCTCTTTTATATACTATTCCGTGGCGGAAGCGATGACAGGAATTACGAGTTGGTGAAATGAATAATCACCTATGGCTGTCGATATAAGATTTTGTGCAAATGGACTTCCCCAAGGTCGACTGCCTTATCACCCGAGCCACACTACACATTTGTAAAATCGTGATGTGTGTGTGTGTGTGTGTATTAGGGTTTAAAAACTTAAGTGAATCACCTACTTTGGAGATTTTGAGAATTGCCGTTACATAAACAGAACAGCCGGATTTCTTAGCTGCGCAATCCTTAATTATTTTGGCTTTATTTTTAATATTATAGTTCAGGGATGGCAGTAATTGCAAATATCGTCATATGTCAGTAGTGGTACGCTTTTCAATATCCAAGCTTCGCCCAATAATTTTAGGAACCCCTAGTTTACTTCATTTTGGTATATTCTGTTCGAAGTAAAAACTGCTTACGCTTTTCTATTTCAGTTACCTTTTAGAAAGTAATATATTATGCAGTGCGTATGTAAGTATTTGCAAATATTTATACGTTAACAAAAAAGAATTGAGTCTTGCTTCCTTTTACCGTTACAGTTGTTGCTGTCGTTTCAAAAATGTGCTTAAAGTATGCTCGTCAAGGAAAATAAAACTAGTACTGTCGGGAGTATTGAATGAGCTGCCATTTAATGTCGGGGATAGAGTGGTGATAAGTTTGCTCCTAATTCACCAGGAGATGAAGACTAGTCGCTTTTCGGGTGATCAGAGTAGCAGTAAAATTACATAAAATAATAGTAGGTAATCTTTTGGGTTGCCCACGAAACGAACATTTAGAAAAATTTTGCCATTTATTAATAAACTAAGGACGATACAAAACTACAAAGAACTCGGATCAATTCTTTTACACTCCTCCAAATCTTCCAAATTAAAAATGTCATTACATCTCATATCTTACTCACAGTTTGCAAGCGCATAGTTAAAAATACATTAACTGATATCATAGTTTGCACTTGCTGAACATATATAATATCAAGACACACTAACTTACAAGTACACTAGAAGTTGCACGCGCGTAGCAAAAATTAAATTCGCGGAGAGCTTGCACGCGCTCACGAGTAAATTGAGAATTTCCGTCGATAATTTACCAATAATGAGAATTTCAGTGATTTGCAAACTCCGGTGACTATTCTCCGTGATACAAGAGCAACAAAATGTATTCAAAGATTAAAATAAATCTATTGAAGACTCTTTTAACGCTAAAAAATAAATTCCCTAGCTTAAAATCCCGATCACGCATATCTTTTCGATCCCCACAGGAAACGAAGTAGCTAAAATTAAATAAAAGTAAGAGGAAAGAAAATTACCTTCCTGCAACCTAAATTCACTCATTTAATAAAAGCATTCCAGTTTGTTAAATTCACTTCTATTTATTATTTTCAACCCTATTGTTGGAATTATTCCGATTCGAGAAACTTTGCCAGCCAATAACCATCGAAACCCACCCCCTCTGCACACAGCCGCGAGATGCAATAAAATGTTTCTGCATACTTTGAATCCTTTCTGCAAGTCGAGGAAAGGAGCAGCAAAAGAAAAGGGATAAACATACGAAGACCCACCATTGTGTGTTCTTGGGGAATCACGGACAAAATCTAATCAAAATGGTATTACCCTTATGGCTATCCATAAAGCAAAGAGGAGCGTTTTGGATTCCAAATTAAATTTTTGGAATACCCGCATGTCGTTTGGCATGGAAGATGGAATCCCATGGAACTCTGGGGTTATGATAATGCAGTATGGGTCACGTGGGGTATAAATTATTCATTTTTTGTTGCTGATTGGACATCTCGTAGTCTGTTGACGCAACGCCAGGGAAATTCGTTGTGGTTTCTTTTTTGCCACATGTACTGTGAAGCATTGTTCCTTTTATTAGCAGTGTTGTCCATCTTTGTACGTTTTATGTTTGCTGAATTAAGATTTTCGGCTCTTACAATAACCTTTCTGTATTCTCATAACTCTCCACAATTTTGTTCAATGAAAAGGAATTTGATTTAATTAAAGTACTAGATCTTATCGCACACCTATATTAATAAATGGTGTATAAGTTCTCAAATAAACAATCTCGTGCACACGTGGTACATGTTCATGCTATATGTAATGATCTGATAACCTTTCCTTACAGAAAGGGCCAAAACTGTCGAAATATTTTTGCTCCTTTATAGTCCGACTCTGCCGAGTTGGCATTTGAGTCACGTGTTTTCGGACGAGTCTATTTAAATTTAGTGATACATGGTAACGTAAACAAACGCTTCCTCTTTAGCGCTTATTCTGGTTCTGTTTATCATTCAGGGCCAAAAACGATACAATGAAAACGAGTCGGTGGGTGTAAAACCATCCAAAGCTAACGCCATTCAAGATTTTCCGAGTGGCAGACTTCTTTTGACACGTTTTCGGACGTTTTCAAAAATCGACTGATCCAATGCCGACTGCCTTGTCGGTGCCAGTGCATTCCCTTCATTTCCCCAAGGGGTGTTAAGAGCAAATGTGGGGATCTGGTGGTAGTGGGGATTATCCTGTCTCACAATCTGCGGTTAAGTCAGTTCATCATTACACCAAAGCACTGTTTCTCAACCTGTTTCGAAGAACTCGTAAATAACCGCACCCTCTGCGCATCCTTTGGGGAAGTATTTCTACGGGTCTCAGTGCCAAGTTAGATGACGGACCTCAGAACCAGTTTAGAAATTGATCCCCTCATGAATTATAAATATGTATCTCAAGTACTGTACAAATACATATTTCTGTTCCTTTCCTTCATACAATTGTACGCATCTACATGTAAAGCAGACTTGGCACCTGCCTGTTCTCTACAAATCTACACCGTTTGACCAATCTACACCAAATTTGGTACTTATTCTTTGGAACCCTGCGGGTAACGCAAGCTACATTTTAACCCCGTTCTATTTGTCTTGGGTGTGCAGAGGGGTGTAACGTCCCGTCATCTTGGACAGAGCACTTGCTAAGGGGCGCTCTCTCCTGGTCTGGCTGTGCAGATGACGTCAGAGTTAACATCTACAGGAGTCGCCTCTCAAGATGACCTTGGAGGGGTTTTTTTTAGAATCTTAAGAGTATCATCGTTTATGTATCCGTCTGTAAAATGCGGGATGGAATTTTCAAGCATAAAGTGTAATTGAATCGTTTATTTCAGACACCCGATAAGTGTAGTTTCAAAAATGTCTGTTGACGGGTTTCTGAAATAAACGATTCAATTGCTTGAAACGTTGATCATGATAACGTATTAATATGATTTGTCAGCCTTTCATAATGATGGTGGAATTCTGAAATTCGCATTCCTGGTGCAAGGTGCTACAAATAAAAAATACTGATAAGAAAACTGACTTCAATAATACGATGTATGTCATTTTTTAGAAATGAACTTTTTTTTTAGAAATGAAGGGAATTGTCAATCCGTCCTCCAAAACTCAAAATCGACTTTTTTTATATAGTCATCTCAGTATCAGTTTTTGTAGGTTTGTCTTACCTATAGTATGTGAAATGGATCTAAAGTAAATTGTAGAAGCTATAAAAAACTCAGTTTTAAAAATAATTTTGCGCTTGCTTATTTTTCTCTATATTTGCATTTTCTATGACAGAAAAGTGATTTTTTGGATCACTTTCAATCGACGTTTAACCAATTTAACCCGAGCAACGGCGGGGAAATTCAGCTAGTTTATTATAAACTTATAAATTTTAGAACTAGGAAAAAAACTAAATTATAATAAACACTGCACATTTTCCGAATAATTTCTTTTTAGTCCAATACCATTGCTGGCGACGCCCCCATATCGAGGGGGTTGATTACCACTTCCCATGAAGTTTGCGACAAGGGGGCCGTGTGCTCAGGATAGCTTTGTTTTGATTTATGACCATTTTGTATCCAAGACTTACATTTTTGGTCAGACCTGGTGCCTTTCTCCCGTGAAACTCATTCAAGACATAACAAACAGTTCCTGTGCTGCGTTTGGTTGGATGAATTTTGTGATGCAATGTCCACATTGTCCGAGCTGCGACAAGCACAGGACAAACTACATCAAGCAATGGGCATACACACTCAAGGAAAAGAACATATACATATTTTTACAGTACTTGCGATACATGTTCGTGCTTCATGAGAGGTCTAATCTAAACTGGTAACGAGGTACATCATCTAACTTGGAATTGAGACCCTTGGAAGTACTCCAAAGGACGCGTAGAGGGAACAGTTATTTGCGAACCTTTACCGCCTAGAACTCTTATGTTGCTGGTGTAGTGGTCAAAGCCGCTGAGCTGAGCTTAGGAAGGACTAAAAATATATTTCTATACTTTGAGCAACATACGTTTATTTAACAGGACGAGTCTTCCTATCAATTTACGTTTTAGTCGGCGCTCATCCAGTGCTCCAAAGTTTAACTACCCACCTTTGAATCCCTTTAAGTACCAAAGGTGATGCGTTAATTCAACCTTCGAATCAGATTACTATTCACTGCACGAATCGCATTCCCTGGTGCAGTGTTGACTTTCCCTCCATCTCTACACAAATCCAAGCCAACTTTCTTCCATTCCGTCGGAGGTCAAAGTCAGCTGTTTTCACCGAGAGTGAATGTCAACATCCCGTTCCGGATTGAAATGCAAATCCCGAGTTCGGTGATTTTTATCCTCCCTACGGCATTCCGTCTGATTCGTATTCATTAAAGTGTCTCTTCCTCTTTGACGCTTTCTTCGTCTCTGTTCGCAACATTCTTACTGCCAAACCTTATCTTGTATCCCTTTGGAAGGAATGTACGCATAGATGTCTTCGTCGACTGCGTGTCTTTTTTCTTCAGTGGAAAGTTCGAATAATTCATAATCCTAAAATTAGATTCATTTCTAGACAAGGACACTTGAATGCATTAACGTGATTCTAAAGAAGATAACTTGGTGGTTATGAGGATGGTATTTGATATTTACGTTACTTATTTTATTCTATGAGTTCTTGTGTAAAAGTATGGATGAGGTAAAATTCTGTATTGTTTACCTTTATTAATTATTCAAATTACCAATATATATATTAAATATTACATCTGAGCTGTCGGTAATTTCCTGTAAGTTTTTGTGAAACTCTTTCCTGAGTACAAGTTCATTGCTGTTTTATAGTATTGCTCTTAGTTCTGTGCATAATGGAATAACAAATTTTTCAAGAGTCATCGTGGCTCAGTGGGCATGTCCATATACCTACTACGTTAGCAACCTGCGAGTTGTAAGCGGCGCAAGTTAGATTCCTCCCCTGGGAGTATTTCTCTCTTCTGTGTCAGTAAAACTTTCCTTGTGTGTATATCCATTATTTGGTGTCTGTTTTGTGTATGGCGCAGCATGGCCAAATATGGCCCTTGCGCCATAATACCCAACCAAGTCAATTTTTCAGATTTATTTGTCTAGCACTATCCTAGTTTATATTATAATTTTTAGGCATAAACTGCAGCTATTGTAATAAAACAACCTTTCCTAGAAACATAGTTAAGTCATATTTGTTACAGACGCATTCAGCCAAACCTTCCTTTATTTTTCTTACGAAAGCATAGAGAATATTTCCTCCTTTTGTACCACTTCGACCAGAAATTAAAACTTTTGTGTCGTACTTTTTAGAAAATAAAAAAGACTCGTTTAACTTTTGCTGTAACTTTTTCCTAGAAACGTCGTTACGTATAAAACAAGTAATCTTGACAGACGCATATAGTCAAACCTTCCTTCATTTTTCTTACGAAAGTATAGAAAGTATTTCCTCCTTTGCACTGCTCCCATCAGAAATGAAAGCATTTATGTCATACTTTTGCGACAATCAAAAATGAAAATGGCTCGATTAACTTTTGCTGTGACGAAATTCATCCTTATTTCCTAGAAACATAGTTACGTATATAACAAGTCATATTTCTGACAGATGCATTTAGCCAAACCTTCCTTCATTTTTCTTACGAAAGTATAGAAAATATTTCCTCCTTTGCGCCGCTCCTACCAGAAATGAAAACTTTTGTGTCGTATTTTTGAGAGACAATCAAAAATGAAAAGGGTGCGATTACCTTTTGCTGTGACGAAATTTATGACTTCCGCCCTGCCGTTCGGCGTTCACAGAATATTCGTGGAGATATGTTTCTCAATACATTGGAAGATTTGAAGAAAATGGACTGCACAATTTCTCTTAGAACACCGAAACAAAATAGAAATAATTTTCCCTTTTTCATTTCTTCCGTTCCTTGCCTTTTCTGGAAAGAAATGGTTTTCCAGGAAAACGTTCCGTCCTTTTTCCTTTCTCTGGTTATTTGTATTCTGTTTTTTTGGTCGGTTGCTTATGTGGTAAATGCAGCAAGAACTCTTTTTCTTATATTGACTCTACTTCTGCTTCTTGTAGCGCAGAAATTTAATCTCATAATGCAACCAAAAGTCAGGGGGATACTTACCACTCTGTTCTCAGTAAGCCAGTGTTTAAGGAGCCCATGCCTTTTTTCTATACGTTCTGCTACTAACAGCTCCTTTTAAGACAGAATACCCTGTGTGCGTATGAGGCATTTTCTGTCAAGCTAAATATAGGTGGCAGTAGTGTTCTTCGTTTCTCTTGTAAGTATTTTAAACGTGATATCACTTGATTTGTTTTTCGAATACGCTTTCAGCTCTTCACCAATAAAAATCCCAAATAATAAATCCTGAATTGATGTATGTTGATTGGTCAACATCAATTACTTTAAACGTCAAACGTTTGGCAAAATGGTAATAAACTACATTTTAAGGTAATCCCGATTTGCATCATGCGAGAGCTTTTAAACAGCAAAATTAAAATCTTTGCAGACTATCTGGTTTTCGTTTGTTTATACTCAAAATCCCTCTCACAGTCAGGATAAGATTTGAAATACTTTAAGGCTTAACTATATTAACCTAACTAAATAAGCTGCTGAGCTCAAAGAAAGTAACGCTCAAATAGGGGTTATTACAAGGTATTCATCAGGTTTGGAAGATATACCGCATTGACGTTTGTCATGTTACGACAGAAGCCCACACCTAACATTTGTAGTGTTATGGATTAAACGAACAATTTCAAATTCTTTTCATGCAGCGATAATTGTTTTATGTGCAATGCTTTGAGGAAGACTATTTTGAAACCCAGTTGATAATTTGTAATAACCTGTATTTAAGGCACGAAATTTTGTCCTGTAGAAAAAGATGTTCGACTTCAAGAACCACAATATTTGCTGTTTTCATCTGAATCCGAGTGATGAATCATCGTTCAACGTAAAGCAAAAATTTACAAAGGGACACAGTTTGTTCTGGTAATCATTGTTAGCAATATGCAAAATGTTCTAGTTTAGCATTCCACAGATTTCAGTTTAGTATTCTTTTAAAAACTACCCGGCGCTTTTTATCCTTAAGAACTAAAACTATTAGTTTTGCGAAAAAATAAAAAAATAGCTATAATGGATAACTGTCAGTGACTAACGCGTTTCCGTATTTTCTATCCGTGTCCCCGTGGCTGAAAGGGTTTGTCCACTGCATAGCAACCTGCGAATTGTAGGCGGGACAGGTTCAGTTCATCCTTGCGTGTATTTCTTTTGTGTCTAAAGCTTTCCTCGCGTGTGTCCATTAACTTGAATCTGCCACAGCTTGGCCAAATACTCGAGAGTTCGACGTTATTTTAACACATCTTCGCATCGGCCATTCAAGAGTCACTCAAATTTTTATTGGTCGGGAAAACCGTTCCATCGTTCCAGCATTGCCAAGAAAATCTCTCCATAAGCCATATTTTAAGTTCTTATACATGCCTTAGACATTTATATCGACGACTTTTTTTAAACCTAATATATTTTATCAGATTTGTTGGGTCACCCTCCATATACATCGCTGTTTGCCTTACATCTACCACTATAATTCATCATTTTTAACTACATTTCAAATTAAAATTTTAATGGTAGACTAAGATGGGGACACTCCATCTTGTCATAATTTTCTCGTTATATTTTTAGTCCTCATAATTTGTTTTATCAATGGTGACCTAGTTGCATAACGTCTTTTATTCTGCACCTTTTATATCATCTAAACTACATCACATCATCTGCACAGTAAACATAATTTTAAATATACCTTTTATTTTTAATTAGACCGTTTTAACCTTTTACTTATTTTTACTGGTTTGCATTATCTTGCATTTGGTGCAACTTGATCGTCTGTGGACCTTATGCCATAAGCCCCAACCCAACCAATTGTATTTCCTATCCAACTTGTGTAAGTTTTGGGAACATGAATGTAATTTAATGGATATATTCAGTTTTTCTTTGTTCATTGCTTTCATTTATTATATTGCGCTTTTCTATATCTTCCAGCCTTAATGTAGATCGATTTGTTTTGCCAGAACAACTATTCTCTAAAAGTTTCAGCTAATTGCGAAGGCTGATGTAGATACTGTACATATCCTTTCAAACATAATTAACGAGCAGCGTGGATCCGACTTCTATTTGCCTACCAGACGTATTATCTGTCTCTAATTGCGACATAATTTTTCCGCAATCTCCGGGTATTATCTTTCGATTTGCCTGTAATGAATGCACCCTGAGGACTTATCTCCATATCGCAGTCGCACCAGTGGCCGCTTACCGTTTTAGTGGACGCGCAAATTAATGTTCTTTCGCACCATTAATATTAACGCTAAAGTCCCGCAGGAAAGTACCTTTCGCATACCACTGGCTCATAGGTCAGGTAGAGTTGGGTTAAGATGAGTTGATTTAGTCACTTTCTGGTGGTTCAAGTTTTCAGGTATCTTGCCCCTCTTCTGGAATACCCAAATGGATTTTATCAGCTCAAACGAAATTCTGCATTTAGGCATATCTTTCGGTGCTTTGTAGTTTAATATAGTTTGGTAACCTGTTTGGGTAGCAAATTTGCTTTCAGGCTGAACCTTTCGCATGCCCACTGACGTAGTGATCAGGTAGGGTTGGGATGATTTAAAGTTGATTTCTAGTGGTTCAAGTTTGCAGGTATATTGTCCCTCTTCTGGAATACTCAGAGGAATTTTATCAACTCCCATTAAATTATTTTGCATATTTGCATATGCTTTTGGTGTTTTATAGTTTAATATATTTTGATAGCCTGTGTACTCTCAGACTGGAACCTTTATCGCATGCCCACTGGTATAGAGATCAGGTAGGATTGGGATTTGATTTAGAGTCACTTTCTGGTGTTTTAAGTTTGCAGGCATCTTGTCCCTCTTGGAATATCGAAAGGGATTTAATCAACTCCCGTGAAATTCTTCGGCAAATGGTGTTTTCGTTGTTTTATTGTTTAATATATTTTGATGGCCAGTTAACTTCGTTTTCAGGATGAAACCTTTCGAATGCGCACTAGTATAGAGGTCAGGTAGAGTTTGGTTGTGCTTAGTAGATTGAGTTCCTTTCTGGTAGTTCAAGTTATATGACATGCTATCCCTCTTTCAGAGTACCTAAAGAGATTGTATTATCTTCCTCGAAATTCTTTTGCATACGATGCTTTGGGTGTTTTAGTACTTAAGAAATTTGGTATCTAGTTCAATTTGTTTTCTAAGTATATTTAAATGCTATGCTTCATTTGTAAGTCTAGAGTTTTTGTGTTAAGTTTCTTTCAGAATTTGAGAATAAGATTTAATTGTTTGGCTTTAATCGTGTTATGGACCGATAGGGGCATTGCTTGAATATCACATGAAATTCACGCTTCAAAAACCTAGTTTTAAACGTATTATGCTAAGATTAAATGTTCCTAATTTCGTATAGTTTTATTCAAAGAAAAACAATTTTCTATTGCTTCGCGAACATGTTTTTGATAATAGAAAGATCGATGCAGTAAAACCTTAGTGGGTAAAATATTTTAAAAAGTGTCCCATATCATCAGTGAACTAACGCTTGTTCTTAATTTACAACGATTGCGTATTTATATTTGTATTGGGAATACTTTTTGTTATCAATCGTTGTATACATTGTAAATGTCATAAGCTTAGTAAATATTTTGTAATTTTAAATTTGATTTAATTATAAAATTGTACGCAACTTCTTTCGACCATTTAATATTTTTACTTATCGCCAATTAAACTAGAATTGTTTCTGGGCTTACAATTACACGCTCTGCATAATTTATTGTGTCACATTTTGAAGTCTAGTTTGCAAATGCTTCTTTTTTCTGAAGTTTCAAACAGCATCAATATTTAACATGCAATACAAATGAATAAAATAACTACTCGAATATATTTCTCGGAAATTTATATCTTGCAATCTAAATGCCTTTTACGTCTATTGTATTTTTTCTCTTATTTCACAAAGAAGTAACAAACCTAATATGTATTCAAACATTTTCAATGTAAGTTTTACCTGTCTTTAAATTTTCGGTCTCAGTCACAATTTAGTTACAGGGGAATATGTAGGATAGTCCAAGCTTTCATTGATCGGCGTTGTGGTTTATGCACATCAAATCTCGTTTGTTTTCGCAACTACCGAAAAATGCAAACGTATTACAATCGAACAATTCAAAACTTGGGTAAGTAGAGGGGAATCAAAAACAAACTGCAGAATGAATATTTCATCTCCAGTTCGGTTATTAGTAATGCAAACTTTGTACATTCCAAAATGTTCTTTATTTGAATAAGCCAGAACGGGAAAATGGCATCTATATTACCAAGTGTTATCGAATAATGAAAGTTCTGTTTTTATATCAAATCTAAATGAAACTTCTTTTCTTCTGAATAATACAGCATTTTTGATTCCTTAAATTTTTTTATAAACCGTATTCTAAGCAGTGACACAAAATATGCAGACGGTGTTTTGAAACGAGATTCTTTTGTATTAGGAAAAGTAGGATTTTATTTCTCATGCCTTTTTCCTTCACATTTTAATATTCTTAAGAATATATTTCAGGGAATTTGTTCCCGTGAATATTTTAAAGCCTCAGCTTTTTATGTCGAGGAGCAGAGCACTTGCAGAAATAAGATTTTAAAGAGACAATTTTTTTCAAAACGTAGTCCCTAATCCAGTTTTTAAAAACTTTTTAAATTACTATCATCATAACTTATTCAATTCCTAAGTCCTGTAGAGAGTTTAGAGTCATTGATATTTAAACAGTCGATTCGGAGAAATTTTTTCGATCGTTTCTTGTCGTGAGCTTGCTTTGTCGTATTGGGAATGGCTCTCTACCCGGCTAATTTGCGAATTCGATATCCATTACTGGAATAGAAGCTGCTGCTCTTAGCAGCGGAAAAATATCTTGAACGAAAAGCTGAAAAAGCAGGGGAAAAACCATCCCAAGGGAAACAAATACATTAACTTTCTGGGCCATTAAGTGAAAATATTTCTACTTTAATTACGTTATAGCAGATGGATACAATCTGTCGATATGAAGTGTATGGGGATTTTGCTGCTTCAGCATTCTCAGGAGATAAGTTATCGTTTTCCTTTTTCTGGTATTATTCCTTAATTAACTGTAATGCCTGAAATTAATCTTCCTAACTTAATATATATAATTGAATTTTTTTCAAACATTACTTTTTCTAACTCATCAATTAATGTATTGGTAAAAATAGCACATTTTGCATTATTCGTTATAGATCTAACAAGCGACAATGTTTTTTTATAAATATTATTTAGCCTTTTATCCAACATCCTTAGTTAGGTTCAAAGTTTATTAATCCATACTTGCGAAATAATTAGATTTTCTAAATGCTTGAGTTTATTACCGCAGGGCAATAAAAAGTGCAAAAAACAGTTGCGGTTTTTCTGTAATGTTGATTAGCTCGGGGCAATCCTGTTTGAATTTGAAGGTCCTTCTGTTTGTATGCTTTGTTACTAAAACTTTTAGTACACCACTCCCTTTTGGGAGAAGTCGACAGAATCCAAAACCTGTGCTTTTTATGCTGTAAAAGCCTCTTAAAACCATGAAAAATGTGCAAATCTTTTGTTTTTGTTCATTCAAAGACAGCTTAAAGTACTTTTTTTTATCACCAGTCTATTTTAGTTTGAAAATCAACCTTGCTATCATCCATCATTCCAAGCTAATATTTTTGAGCTTATAAAATTAAGAAATCTTAGTTGATCCTGCTCCTCATTCTAGCGAGGGGCCACCTTGACTCAGTGAGTTTGCCCACTGCGTTAGCAACCTGAGAGTTGTAGTCTTCACAAGTTCGATTCCTGTAACTTACCCTGTATTTAAGTATTGTATTTCTCTCTTCTGTGTCATTAAAACTTCCCTTGTATGTGTATGTTCATACAGGCTATTGATGTTGCCTTATGTTTGGTGCAGCGTGGCCAAATATTGCCCTTGCGCCAACCAACCTCCTCCTAATCAACCAACCTCATTCTAGCTGATCAAATGAGATGACTTATTTAAATAATAGATAACTTTAGAATAACAGATATAAATAGTTTTCGCATACCATAAAAGTGCTTTTATATGCTGCTTAAAAATTATTAAATACCCTGAGTGAACGTTTGTATTTTTTTAAAATCGTTCGATATTTAGAGGGAATGAGTGCTATGAAATTTTTCATTAAAGATCCTATAATTATGGAAACGCTCCTATATAATTAAACGATACTAATTGGTCGTATTGAATCAACATTTATCTAACACTGCAACTATTTAGTCTAACTAGACATGAAGTAGCTTAGTCTAGTAGACATGAAGTAGTAGTAGTAGGATGAATGTTAGCAATTATAAAGACACCAGGAAATTTACTACTCCCCATAATAAACTGTTTCTGGTAGCCATACATACAGTTCGCTTTCGTTTTTCGTTTAGTAAAGCTACATAAAAAATATTTTGTAGGAAAAATATATTAAGGGCATTTTGTTTCGGTAGATTATTTTGAGTAAACTTATGCTAATGTTCTGGTTTGAATCAAAGTTTATCAAACTCTACAGTCATTTAGTCTAACTAAATATGTGATAGTTTTAAATTTCGTGAAATTGAAGCTGAAGTAATACATGTAGCAGTGATTTTAACATACCACCAAAGTTTATCTTCAGCGATTATTCTTCTAGGATAAAGAAAATTTATTGGTCATGGTGGAAAAAGCTGTTGCTATTTTAGAACAATTTCATCTGTTAGACTGATTTGTGAAGAGTTAAATTAAATACTATAACCTATTTAAACCAGTAAAATACCCATTTAAATAGGTTATAGTAATAGTGCACTTATATCAATAGTGTTATTGTTTTCATAGAGGTCTCTATTTGAAAACAGTAAGCTTTTTTGGATTTATTTAACTAAAAAATATATTTTGTTGAAAGAAAAATGTTTAATAAAAGGTAATCGAAACATTTTTTGACTTACGAATATATTATTTTATAAACTTAAAAAAAATGAGGTGGCGAACTTATGCAGTCTGAGAAATTAAAGATTCTATTAAACCAGCATGAGAGAAAGCAACATAATTCTCAATCAGTGAGATTGAAGCAAGTTTATTTTCTGTCAGAAATAATGAGATACAAATGGAAGATCAAATGGGAAATCTATGCAATAGTAATTCAGTTTAATTAGGTTTAGTTTGTTGATATGCGGTAATTTTTTTGGTAACGAGGACTAATTAGACCTGAGCCCACATTATTCAGAAAGATATTACCTTTTTATTTATTGCTAGCAAAATTTCCCGACTTCACTCGCATTTAATTGGTTAACTATATATTGAAAGTGACCAGAAAATCACTTTCCTCTTTTGTAGAAAGATGTCAAATCATTTAAGTGAGTAAAATAATTTTTTAACACCTTTTCGACATTTTTATGATTCCTACAACCTACTTTGAACACAAATCCTGTACATGCATATCCATCCATGTAATACATTTCACATATATCGCACCCCTGCTAAAGGTACAAATTGACCAAAGGTGAGACACTAAGGTAAACTACTACAAAAGACGATTTGAGGGAGGATTCCCTTTCTTAAGTGCTATTCCTGTAAAATTACTCAACTCAATTCGTAAAAATGACGAATCTACGGCAGATACTCTCACATAATTTACCTGCCAATATTTTTTATTTGTGACACTCTTTTCGAATTTTGCTATCATTAAGGGAAATATGACTAATTTGATAAGATAGTTATCACCAAGTTTATTTTAAAAGCGAATACGTTTTTCTTGAAATTCCGTTTAGTGGCACGTGCAATAACAAAAGAACTTGTTTTAAAATTTAATATCTTCAGTAGTGCAAAGGTAACCTATTACCATTTTTTTAAAATGGTAAATCAATTTGACAGCTTTTCTTCTAAAGAAAATCATTGTTTTAAACAAACTTTCTCTATATAAGTTGCTTAAGTATAGCTTCAATTCGTAACATAAGCCACCTTGGCCATCTGATGCTATGACAAATAATTTGTAATATTTCAAAAGTCCTAGTTCGGATAATTTAACATTAACGTTCTTTCAATAATGGCAAAAATCAACTTAAAATTTGCTTTATTCTAACTTACATGCCGTTTTAAACAGAATACTTTGCTGTGGTGTTGTGTGTGATGAAAATGAATTACAATTTATGAAAATAATAAATATTTAAAACAGAAAAGAATTAAAACAAAATATATAAAAGTCGGCGGGAAAAAGTTCTAAAGATATAAATACATGATTCTTTTTTATCTCTTAATCTCGCACAGTTGCCACAACTTACAACTAAAAATTAGATAGAATTTAAAAATACGAGATTAATTCGGATTGAAAAACATCACTGCACGTGGCAAACGAACACGAGTTTCCGTTTTGTTGCAAAATATCATCTGTCTCAAATGTTCGGAAATAGTTTAAATTCTACAAAAAAAATAAATAAGGCTCTAAATAAAAAAAGTATTTGAATTTAAATTCTGCAAAAATAGTTTTTTAAAAAATAGTTGAATTTTCAACAGTTCTAGTGAACAATTTAATTGCAATGCTCAATATGCATTCCAGCTTCTCCAAAACTACCAAATTATGGTTGATTTAAGTAGTTACTCAGATGTTTTAACATGAAACTTGTTTAATTACATAAACAAACAATTTTAAATAATGCATTCACTACACTAAAATATGGTTTATCAAATGTAGGACATTGCATTAAAACGTCTTGAATAAATCTTATGTGATACTTGTACAAACACAGACACAACTGAACATAGAACCGGAAGATGGACAGACACAGACTTACGCAACCAAGTTGAATTCCCTAAACGAATGTAAGAACTCGCAGTATGCAAAGTTTCATGAAAGTATGTACAACCGTTTGGACGTAGCATGGGCACAGACAGATGGACAAACGCCAAACGCGCAAGAGACGAATTTTGCATCAGAAGGGTCCAAAACGGATAGAAAACTTGAAATGTGTCGAAAATGCTCAATGTACACACACACAAACAAATACTCCATTCTTATTTATATAGATTGCAATCAAGTAATCTTGTTTTATTACAACCAATTAATCACCCATTTTAGACGAAACTAGCAAAATGTGTTTATTTCTGATATATTGTGGGTGTAAAATATTTTTTAAATAAAATTCCCTTTTACATCATCCATATTCTTAAAAATCGATGTTCAGTTAATTTTTTGCATCTTAATTTTTTTTCAAATTCTTTTTTGTCAGAGTAGGAGCCAAAAGAAATGAAGTCTTTTACCTCGTCCTTTTGATAAGGTAATTGCGCTTTTTTTATAATGGTTACAAAAAGTAGTAGTCTTAAAAGATCCTCTCCGTATGTACGGGGTGTTAGAGATATTTTTTTCAGCTAACCTTAAGTCCACACTGCATTAAAAGTCTTTGTTCTTTGAAAGCATAATTATATTACATTGTCCATTTGCAATTTCAGCCCATTATCTACCAGGCGGAAAAAAAGTCGGTTAAAATGGGGTAGCGACAGGCCATTGGTGGTACATATTTATGAAAGCAGTAATTAAAAGCGCTGGCCTGTTATATCTCTTCCATTTACATTTCATTTCTGATATATAAAGGATTTTGAACCCACGATATGATCGTTTTGTGTAATGTTTTGTCATTAGCAATTTACTTTCCAAACATTTTCTTTTAATGATAAACATGCGATAATTGTGAGCAATATTTTCTGAAATTCACTTTCTTTGAAGTTTTGGGAACAAGTGTATAAATCGCCATCTCGTTTGGTAGCACATTAATCTTTATTTGTTGCATCATAAGTGTATAAAAGTAACCTCAAAATAATGTATACATTTTTTGCATTTCTATTGGCTTTTCGAAACGATAAGTATTCGCCTAGCAAAAAGCTGCTATACTTTTTTGTGGTAGTAAACATTATCTACTATGATATATTCCATGATAGATATAATAATTTTAAACTGATTTTAAATGAGGCATGAAAAGTGAGTTACAACACTCGTCAGTGGATATAAGAGCAGATGCTAAGCATGGGTCTTCTAGATTTTTCTTTTTAATCCGATAAAAAGATTATTTTATTTTTGTCAGATTTGATATATTCGTTGAAATTGCTTTCAAACTTGAATCTTTTCCTTCTATAATTCAATTTTTAATGCTATAATCGTATTTTGGCGTACGCGTGGATGCATCAAGTGCTGATATCTGTATTCAAACAAAAGTTTGGGAATAGAATGTAATATGATCTTTTCCTGTTAGAAAACGTAGCTGTGGATGATTGGCGTTTAAATTCTTCATGGTATTTACCTTTTCTTGGTTTTCGTCTCAAGTTTGGTCGACATCCAGTCTCAGAATGTAGCTAGGATAGACACGTAGAATCGGTGACTAAAGAGGGTGTATTCTGCAGAATTCCTTATCCATACTTTTTGGCCTCCAAAACGTTTAAAAATAAAATTAATTCCCATTGGGGAGAATTATAGAGAACCGCTGACACCGGCATCTGAGTAAAAATATGCATAAATATTCCAAAAATTACTTACCAAATAACATTTCTAATTCTATTTTTGACTGGCCATGGCTCATTCATAGCATACCTAAATAGGTTTTAAACTATACTTCCTTCTTTCGGCTTGGAGTGTAGGCGATGCTGACCACTACATCGCTTACACTTGCACAAATCAGTATCATCTGTTAAGGCCAACCAACAATTATAAAAAAAATTTGGCTCAATAGTGGATACATCAAAATGGTAACTCGTTAAAACAATTCATGTGTTCGGCTCGGACGGAATTATAGTTTTAAAATTGTTTTCATAATTATGTTTACGCTATTGGAATAATTCGTTGTTATCCCGTTCGCCCCTTGAACAAACCTTAACCCTCCTGGTGGTTTATCTTCACGTCGAAATTTGCCCTGTGGTCAGCCTGATGCAAAAACCTTTTCCAAACTGTCACCAGTTCTAGGCAAGGGACAATTTGTTTTCCTACTTGGATCTTCATGCCCTTGGTTTGGTCAGTTTTGTCTCGACGAGCTATCTCGTCATCAGCAAAAACGAGCAGTTCTTGGTGGACGAAATATCTCATCTTTTGCAAAATTGACCAGATCTTGGACGATATATCTCGTAGAAATCATTTGGAGGATTAAGCCCAAAGGGTATGTTGGGCGACCTGTGTTGTGAATGAAACACATATGTTTCGTTTTCTTAAAAATCCAAAGTAACACTTTCGGTAGACGGCGATGGAAATTGGGGATTTGTTTGTTTATTCTCATTCAAAAACAAATATATGAAAGCTTAGTAGGGAAGTCTCGGGGTATAGAAAGTTGGCAATATAGTATAGGATCCTAAGGAAACATTTTCCGTGGGTAAGAAAATTCTCGTTGCCAGATCCGGAATGATTTAGAACTTTCTGCGAGCGCAAACAACAAGCAGTGCGATACCATCAATAATTTATGGGGAAATAAGCTTCCAGAATCTGGAAGCGGGCCGCTAAAGTCGTGGCACGAGAAAAAACTCATCCATAACAAAGGAAAAGTAACCTTATCTTTTTCTCTAACGTTTCGGCTTTTGGCTGAGATAGAATTTTTTTTCCTTCTGCCTTGCCTTTTCTTTACCGGATGGGAGAGAAAAGAACGAAGTTAACTTACCCTGCAGCACCGTCCTTAATGCTATCGATAAAAAAGCTTTATTGCCGAACTTCTACTCGTTATCATGTTTTATTTCTTTAAGCCTTACAGTATTTAAGTGTTCCAGTTCGGAATGGAAAATATGAAAATGCAAATTGTGCTCGTGAGCAAGATGAACTGTTCTAAGTAAACCCCTTCTACACGTGTAGCTAATTATGTTTTACTCGATTGTAACAACTTATCAATTTTGAAAGTAAAAATGACGAAAACGTTACAATTAATTCCTATTTCAAAATTATCTGATTATACAATTCACATTGCACATTCATTTTTCCATAATGTTTATTAATTAGTAATAGTTGTGTGTTATGA
Organism: Meta bourneti; assembly: GCA_933210815.1. Taxonomy (NCBI): domain Eukaryota; kingdom Metazoa; phylum Arthropoda; class Arachnida; order Araneae; family Tetragnathidae; genus Meta; species Meta bourneti. The sequence continues at coordinate 48,959,686 of OW119929.1, read as the reverse complement.
GTAAATAATCTTATCCTACTAAAGCGTGTGCGTTAGTACAATATGTTTACTTTATTTCTCTAAGTTCTCTGTTGTAATTCTGAATGGAAATATGAGTGTCGAAAATTATGCTCGTGAGAAAAATGATCTGTCCTAATTAAACCCCCTTAGTAGCTAATGAATGGCAGCATGTGTAGCTTAATTATTTTTAAATTTTAAGTCTCCTGTAACAACAAACATCAAATTTGAAAGAAAAATGACGTTAATGTTGCAATTAGTTTCCATTTACAAATTATCTGATTATACCATTCAAGCACACTACATGTCCATTTTCCTGTAATGCTTATTAATTAGTGATGGTTATTCTCAGTAAATAATCTTCAACCTCGTACTTTGTCTAATATCGTACTAAAGCGTGTGCTTGGAATGGTTCCTGCATTTCTTATTGAATTTACATGTCTCAGTGAGTTTATCCACTGCGCTAGCAACCTTGCAAGTTATAAACAGTGCAGATTCCATTCCTTTAATTTAATTCCTTAGTTTATTCGATCCCCGGTTGTATTTCTTTCTTCTGTGTCAGTAAAAACTTTTCTTGTGAATATCCATTACTTGACGTTGTTTGTGTTTGGCGCAGCTTGGCCCTACGCCATAAGAAAAATCAACCAACTAATCTACATTTCTTTTAGTTCCCTAATGTTCCACTAATGATATTCAAGGGTAAGGCAAAAGAACGTATTAGCGAGCAAAATAATTAAACCTAATGTATTTTGAACTTCAATTTGAAGCAAACAATTTTTTAAATGAAATAGTTTTTTAAAGATTTCAGAGCACAAAAGAGAAGTGCGAATCCCACTAAACTATATTTATATCATAATTTAGGAAAACCAGTCAGTATTTCATCAGTTGTGACTAATTTTTTTTACCTTTCTGGAGTATATTCAACGAACAAATGAAAATGAAACTAGAGGAAAAGAGCTGAACAAACATTTCCTTAGTAGATTAACAAATTTTAGAGTACTTTTAACCTTACCATCCCGAGATTTCCGAGTAGTGTGGTCCTGTTTTCCCCCCACAATAAACTTAACGACTAAATCATTACGACTAATTAAATTAATCGACTAAAACATAACGACCATTGGTTGAAATTATCTTTAGTAAAAAGAAATTAAAACTGGTAAGAAGTCATGCAGGGAAGACTGCAGGTTGCAGACGGATATTTGCGTGTAAACCCCCTCAGGGGGTTCATTCGATATTGAGAAACTTACTACAGACCTCGTCCTGATTACGATACAGGATACTAAACACGCCTACTTCTATACATAATAAGTAATTATATTAAATAATTCTACTATTCTATATATCGTGTATTTAATTAAAAGATAATTTTGTTAGCCCTCGTGAAGAGATAGACGAACATAAACTGAAAAGACAAACCTTACACAATTACAACGCACAAACAATTTAAATAGTATACGTGTCTTTATTTAAATTTTTAATAATCTAGGAAATTTTAACATGAATTCACCACATCACAATTAACATTTAACAGTGTATGTCATGAATGTATTTACATTTGCGATTAGTATCACTCTTAATTTATTTGTCACTATTTTATTCTCCAACGCAAACACGTCTTAACTTGTTTGAAATCAGTTTGACTGAAATGTTCCAATAAGCCACGCCTCTTTTAGCCTGATTTTAATTAACGCAAAACCATATTTTCGGGGCGGTCACATACCAAAACGCTCTGCAATCATTTATTCCAAGTTGAGTTTGGGGTTCAACTTCCCACTAATGGCCCAGAAGCAGAAGCTCGCCTCCGTCTATTAACAAAGCCATTTCGAATCAATTAACGCAATAATATTTTAGTTGGAGGAAAATAAGATGCTTTTCTCTAAGGGGGCTCGGTTCATTTAGCATTACTTAATCTACAATTCGCGTGTTACCCTTTCCTTACCTAACTGAAATTCATGTTTCCTCTGCAATCAGTAATTTGAAACGAATTTCCTGAGTAAGATTCACCTTTGAAAGTTAATGTTAGGGAGTAGTCAATATTTTGCTACCGTGTTTGAAGTTGGAACTTTAAGCAGATTTTCGCAGCTGCAATTAAATCGAGTTTCTCACTGACAGTGCTTTAAAAATCAACAGCGAAATCGGATTTGTTTCGTGTCCCATTAACAGTTTTATTCGTGTCTGAGATTTCGTTCCATTTTGCAGTTAGTTGAAACTTTAAATGCTCCATTAAAACCCTTTAATTCCTTTGTAGTACGGATTGAATTAAATGCTTGGAGGATGCGCATTCTTATAACGGCACCATTTCATTTAATTAGTTGGAATTGTTTTGTCGATGTTTCTGGGACAAAACACGACTAATTATCACGCCTTATCGTTGCAAGTCTTAGGTGTACTTTTAATTGGAAATTTTCCAACTGGCAACTTCAAGAACAATTATTTAGACAAGAATTAAAACGAATTTCTTTATTTGCAATTGCAAAGCGAGAAATCGATTTATTTACGTAGTTAGGGTGCGCTTACAACACGGTCAAATTTCATTTCGAAATGCAACAGTTTATTGTAAAATGAAGTAAACTTGTTGATTTTAATGAAGTACAGTGGATTTTAATGAAGTACAGTTGTTGATTTTAATGAAGTACACTTGATTTTAATGAAGTACACTTGATTTTAATGAAGTACACTTGATTTTAATGAAGTACACTTGATTTTAATGAAGTACACTTGATTTTAATGAAGTACACTTGATTTTAATGAAGTATACTTGATTTTAATGAAGTACACTTGATTTTAATGAAGGAAAAGGAGTGTGTTGCTGCAGAGAAAGATACTTTGTACATACGAGACTTGTTACCATATGTCATGTAATTTATTGTTATGAAACTGTTCTCTATTTCACAAGTTTATGAACTCGCACAATATGCTTGTTTGTTAAAGTTTATAAATAATCATGACAATGACCTCTTCATTTCAATTCGTATTTCTGCAAATGTTACGATCAGCTGAACGTATTGTGGGAAGAAGGAAAATTTATGTATTGGATACAATATGCATGTAGAAAATGTGTGCAAATAACTGTTGTGTTGGAAGTGGATGCACTAATTAAAGCAGCTAAGTAAAATTTTATGAAATATGTAGATTAGTTAGGTTGTGTTATGTATTAGGTACCCAGATCACCTTATGTTTGGCAAAACTCTCGTTTACTGCAGGCTCGGAATTTCAAAAGAACGCTGATTAAAGAGTCACAATTGGCGACATTTCCTGCAAGCAGTATTATGTATTTAAATGTCATATTGGCATCCCATAATTTTTCCTGCGAAAAGCAGGAAATTATTTTATAAGGGAATCTTGTGTATAAAATTAGCTTTCAATGTTTTACCTTTAGTTCTATTTCTATAAAATGGTATTTGTGCAATGCTCAATAGTAGGAAAATTGTTTGAATCAATTCATATTTCGTTTTATACAGGCCAGTATAGCCAAATAAATTATTGTCAGAACGGATAAAGAAACATGCTTTGAAACAAAGATTAAACTAATTTGTCCCTTAAAGACAAATAAGTCTATATGTTAAGTAGAAAATAGTTTTTTTATTGTTATAGAATTATTCACTTGATTGGACATCAATGGACTGGTATACATATCGCCTATTTTTGTCTACACTGACCCAGGATGGCCATGCACGTTGGATTTCATTTCTCTTAACTGTTTCTTCGATGTACAACCAATCTAAGGTTCCATCAGAACACTGGTGTAACATTATTTAAGCGATGGGTGGTTTCTGGTGTAAGTCTACGTGCAAGCAGTATGTGGTGTAGGATCGATTCCTATAACTTACCTCGACATCTGACCATGGTTCAAAATAACGAGTTGTCCCTTCGGGATGGATTCCGGATCTTTGCCAATAGCCGGATGTATTTCTCCGATGCGACGTAGATTCAACTACCTACCTGTAACTTACTCGGGGTGTTTTCTCTCTTCTGTGTCATTAAAACCTTGATTTGTCTGCAATTTTTTGCGTAGCTTTGCCAAATATGGCCCTTGCGCCATAAAACTCAGCCAACCAATCCTGGGTTATTTTTCTTGTCCAGTTTTTTAGCCCTCCTGGTGGTTGTCTGGACGAAATATCTGGCCATTAGAAATCTGACCTTGGAGGGTTAAAGCAGTTGCTAATCAAATTCACCAGACCTTTTAAATATTTCTAGCATCCCTTGCTAAGGAATGCATGAAAATCGTGAGGTTCTTTTATAGTCTCACCTCTTCTAAAAGGTTGTAGTTGACTACCTTTTGAGGACATGAACTCTCTACACTTGTAGCAGAGCTGCTGCTGTTTCACGTACTGCAGCGTAATGGTTAGCTGTCCAAGAAAATTGTTTTTCTTGCTCCATGATGACACCCTATTACATTCATCGGTCTCTATTGTTAAAGCAATCGAGGAAATGAAGTTCATCACAGTTCGATTCTTGCTTCAGCGGATTTTTTTGTTCAAATCTTTAAAAGAAGCCATGCGTAGATGGAGATTTGGAAATGATTAGGGATAACATCAGGGTGCATGTTTGGCTTCTTGCGTTACCGAGCACTCCTTCCACTGGATCGATAAAAAAAATCTTATCGCAAATATTCATTTTTGAGGGCGGGGTGAAAATATTTGAGGCAATCCTTTTTTAATGTGTTCGTTTATTGAACCTCATAGATTGGTTTCATGTGGATTTATTGAATCAATCAGCCATGACCTATTTTAAAATCATTTTTCAGTATAAAGAATTATCTTAAGAATGCCACTAATCGTTTCCTATCCATTAGCTTTCAGCAAATCGTTCTAATATTAATAGCTTGTATTTATTTAAATAAAAACTCAAGGGCCATTCATTGGAATACTTTTAGGTGGAGTTGACCGCTTTTCTGTATCACTAGAGGTAATCTAGGAAATGATCTTAGCAACCAACACAGCGGAAACTGCTATGTGATCGAATCCGCAAATTTTCACATCGGTAGATTGCGACTATTTTAAAACCAATTTAGCATGAGAATAGTCTCTAATTTTTTATTAATGTCAATTCGTTCACGATGTTGCTGTACTGATAGATTTTATAGCCTAATTATAGAAATTTAGACGTTGAATTTGTAAGTTTATGAATGGCGATTTATATTGTCTTTTGGAAATTTCCTGTTGCGTGAAAAAATGAAATTTGATTGGTTTTTTCTGGAATAAATTATACTCTGCTTATATGCTTTTGTACAAAAAGTACCTTTGAGCTAGAAATCTATGCTGCTATTCATGATTAGTAGCTCCTTAGAAATCCATGCAGCGATTTACCCGGGATTCAATTTATTTTTCGAATCCTGATTTTTAGGGTTTTTATAAAAAAAGTCCTGATCATACGATCTTAAATCTATTTTTATTGCGAATTTATTTGGCAATGTTTTATTAGACAAGATGAGGAAGAGAAATTAATTTTGGAAGATTGGCTCGATGTTAATGAATGAACGTAAACTAGAGTTATTTAAATGAAATTTAAAACATGATATAATCTTTTTGAAATATTTCCTACCCAATGAATTCATTTGACCTGCGATTCGATACATTTGCTTTGCACTGTTTTAAGCTATTGGAAATCGTTTGTCCCACAATTTACTCGAGAGAAATCCAAAGCTTTATTAGCTTCTAAAGGTGCGCACGCAGGAGACGATACGCTTTAATCTATTTGTGTAACCTCTTTCTTTCAAAAGTAATACTTTTGTACATTATATAAAATATTGTTGCATTGTGTTTAATGAACCATATCGAAATATTTTGAATCTATTTCTATACAAATGTGAACCTTATTTTAATCAAAGAGTTCATTTATTACATATTAATCAAAAGTGTGATACTTTTTTTAATAAATCAAAAGTTTAATCGTTTAACAATTAATGAACGGATCTAGTTACTGTTTATTAGGCAGTTTAGTTCGGATGTGTTAATAGTTTTTTAAGTTAATGTGCTACTACGTACCGATGAAAACAAAAATAAATTACTAGGTTATGCTTTAAGAAACTAATAAGTCGATACACATGAATATTGCCACTAATAATTTTTCGTAAAGTAATTTTAAATACAACTACCACTGTTTGTTCTCTGAAATGAACTCTCCCATTTGGAGATCCGAGTAAAACATTCTCAAACTAACAATTTTGCGTTTGTGTTCCTCTTGTATGAAGTGTCCAGTAACAGTTAACGAACTTTATCAAAAAAGGAAATCGGAACAAGCGCACGCATTCTGCCACTTGTTAATGCGACCGATTCTTGTCTGGATCAATACTTGTTTTTAACTGGAAACCCTCCGAATCGAAAGATTGAGGGCCCATTTAATTACAAAACTTTCCTCCGACCAATGGCGTTTCATTTCACGCGGGGGCTCCCTCCTTCCTGACGACTCTGCCGCGGCGGAGAGATTTCGCGAAGTGCCGAAATACCGGAACCAATCCAGGCCCGTTGTACGAACGAGATGCTTAATTAACTAAAGAATGTTCGCTGTCAATTGAATTCCAATGGTCGGTCTGTCTGATACTTAGGCCCGGAGTGAGTTGTTGCACACACCGTGCGGCGCCCCTTGTTCAGTGGCGGTAGGAGGTCGCAGGGGCGCACCGTGGAATGCCGGGGCGGCATACCGGCGGACGTTCGAACACCCCTGTTTCTGTCGCCATGGTTACCGGAGAATGCTTTTAGCTAAAAGGGAGTCTGGAATGGGGAATTTATCGAGTTATGGGGCAGGGGGGTGGAGAGATTACCGCGGCTTTCTGTTGTGTAACATCAGACGTAATGAAGTTGTTTAAAAAGGAATTTCGGGACCGCCCCTTTTTCTGTATTAAAGTTTGCCCTCCCTCTTTCCTCGATGGAAACTTTTATAGATTTTAAAGTATTTGTAGTGGTTATGGGGGAAAAGACTTGAGAGAAGAGTACCTTTTTCTCTTTTTAAAGTAAATTCCGTTGCATGGTTTCGTAATCAACGCTCGAATTGTTTGCTTCGCAAACTCGCCGACGGGACGAAGTATATCGTTGTAAATTTAAGGGTTGAGTTAAAAATGGAGAGCAGGTCCAAGTCTAAAAATGCTTTCCTTGGAAATATTTCTCGTTAGACGAATTAATTTTAAAGCAATTTAATTACAAATAAATACATTGCACTTTCATACGTTCTATGCTTACGGGTTTGAGTTTTACAACTTCGTTTCTATATAATTATGTATCACAGTGTTACATTGCGTTACATCTTCCAGTCTGATTCTGTTTCCTAAGCATATCGTTTGACTACGGAGGGATTGTGTTCGACCTTTTTATGTATCAAAGTGAAATCACGACTCGTAGAAGTAAATATTTTAACCCTCTGATAGTCATAAGATTTCGGAGAAATGTTTTTACACATAATGAATAAATTACACAAATTAATAGTACATAAATAAAGACACATGAATAAATTGCCACATCTATTAGTTGAAAGAATCCTAGGAAAGATTCTATTGGTTCAGATCAAAACTGGTTAGAAATCATGCTAGGAAGACTTCAGGTTGCGGAACGGATATATACATGTGAACCTCTTAGCGGTTTAATTTATTAAAATAAACAGAATATGCGCATTACACTAGCACACGCCCAGTGTCTAATCACTATTGTGATTTCGTCCATTAGTATTAATGAGTCCAGAAATGCGTACCGAATTTCAATTTAGGTTCATGGGTGGCACCATAACTCCATACCACCCACGAAGCAATCGATAGGACTTACTGACCTACGAAGTTAACGTGGACATACCTGGTATATAAAGCAGGGCCCTTCAGTGAGTAGTGCTTTGGATCGAATCTTGACCTCCTCTCCATAACAAGCTGTGTATTTTAAAACCAGTTTTAGGATAATGTGTATTTTTACCTCGAACACAAGGAATTTTAACTTGTTTAAGAATAAGACAAAGCCATTTTTTTACAGGGAGCAGAGTGCCCTACATGCAACTGCCTTATCACAGTAATGCATCCATATTGAATGTCTTGGTTCTCAATAGTAGAAAAAATATTTTCTAATCTGATATTAGTTTATCTGATACTACTTGAATTGTTTTATTTTACTGATATAGATTTTGCTCTTGGTTGAAAATATTTTTTACCTCATTGATTGCGTAATTTTAAAACTTGTTTTGGTACACAAGTTGGCTCTTGCGCAGGGTAAATTCTAACCTAGCTATCTCCTGCTTGCCTCTGCGAAACGAGTATGCCATGTTCATTCCGATTGGATCATCCCAAGTCTTAGTATACCCACAATGTCTGAGAATATTTAGAATTCTTGGAGCACTTTAGGATGAGTTTGTGCGTATGGAATACATAGAACTCTACTTTAGCAAAAAGGATAAAAGCGACATAATTAACAAATAAAGATATTTATTTACAAATTAAAGGGGGTATTTACAGGTTAAATATCGTTTTTTAATCATTAGAATTCAATATCTTATACTCATTAGGCATGGCTGTACGCATCCTCTTCTCGCGTCATAACTGTCTCTCTGGAATCACTGGGAAAATCCTCCATCGCTAGTATGGCTAGACATCATTTCCTGTATCACACACAGTGGCATGTGGATTGCTTGATCTTTAAATCATAACTTACATTTATGTAATATTTAATTTGAAATATTTATAATATCTAATAGATTTTAAGCATTCTGAATGGTTGGTTGGGTTTTATTGCGCAAGGGTCATATCTACAATACTGGACGCCAAACAGTAGATATCTACCAAACAACGTCAAGTAAATGGAGATACACACAAGGAAAGTTTTATTCATAAGAGGATGAGAAAATTACATCCATGGAGGAATCGAACCTGCGCCGACAAACTTGCAGATTGTTGGCAAAGTGGGTAAACTCACTAAAGCACAGCGGGCTTCCATTCTGAATGAAGAATATTCATAATGGACAATGTTTATACTATTTATAATGTATGCAAATTATTTATAAGTGATCTCCCATCTATTTAAGAAAAATAATAATATAATCGTTCTAATGTAATTCATGTAATGGAAAGGGCATGTAATGGAATTTATTTCAGAATTTGACTTTAAATGATTATGAAAACGTCGCATTGTCTCAAATATCCAACGAAGCATTTCGAATCCCGCAAGATATCAATGCTTTTATCTTTCGGTTCAAAAATAAAATACTCAGAACCCAAGAGTAGCACATTTGGAAATTTCCAGTATAGTAGTTGAATGGAAGGACGCGTCTCACGTAAGTACACAATCCATTTCTAGCAGTTATATGTGCAGGCTCATCTTTGAATGGGTAATGCGTTTTCGAAATTAGCCCTAACTCCTGTAATGCAGCAGAAGAGCACTCGGAATATAAATGCGGATATGGCCACATTTTTCACTTGACTGGGAAAGTTTTAATTACGCTCTTCAAAGTTGCGCTAATTAATCCGAGAAAATAACCATTAATATTCCCATTGATTGGAGTTGACGCTTACGGAGAGGTTTGAAGGTGCGTTGGGAAATGCTAATTTTGCTGCATTTTTGAAAGATATTTTGGTAATTAACTTTAAAATGTGGCATGACCTATAGATTTTGCCATTAACGGCTTTATTTGAAAGATTGAGTCCTATTCAAAGTGGACTATTTGATTCTAAATTTGGGGTGTTATTGGGTTTGTTTTTAAGTCAGTGATTTAAAAAGTGTTTTTTCTACTATGTCCATTTACTTGACGGAAAAACATTGCTTGGCACAACTTGAGCCATAAACATCCAACGAAATAAAATGGTTGTCTAATTTAATCGCTCAGTTGGAAAACCCATTGATCCACTGCAGCCCCTCACTGCATTTGGATCGGGTATATGTACCAGGAGTATAAATATTATTTGAAAGTCTTAAATGTAAAAACCAATAGTGATTGCAACTGAAAATGGGAAAACTTTTGATACTTAGTGCATTCTTGTTTCTTGTATTACTTTAAAGTATACGAAATTATCATTTTGTTTAATCAAGCAAGGACATTTCCTTAAAATGACTTCAAAATCTTATAATAAGTTTAAGTTACAAGCAATCGAAACTTTCGTAAGAAAAATCATTATAATATGCTATGAAGGATCTCTTAAAAACCAATTAAAATATCTTTTAGGATTTAATATCAATTTTCGTAAGAAAATTAAAATTGCCTAAGATCTAGCGACAAGAAAAGTAGTAGAGCTCATTTCGCTCTTCAATTCAAGAATTTTATTTCAAAAGTCGTACCCGCCTCCTTTCGATGCTTGTATAGGTTAATGAGCAATGAAATTTATTTCAAAAAGGGATATCTGTTATTTTTTGAAATTCAAAATTAAAAAATAATCCAATATTTATTCTTGGGAAAAGCATTTTTCTCATTTGCGCGATACACGTGTAATTGAATTTTCACCAAGTTGAGAAATCGATTGTTCCAAAGGCTGAATACATAATTAAAAAGTAATGAAGTTTCGTTTCATCGTAATGTGCTTAATTTCTGTTTAGAAAATGGCGGAGTTCATTGAGCTGAATGTTAATTTTTCCTTACATCCCATAAGCAGAATTAAAAGCAGCTGCTGAACAAAATATTTGAATTCATAATACATTCACATTTTAATGTACTTAGAAGTTTATATTAAAATATTTCTTACGCTTCATCTCGAATAGAATTTATTTTAATGCTTGACCGAACGGCTGAGATACTTGAATAAACTCGTTTTTTCTTCTAAAAGTAGGATTGCACCTATTTCGGCATTCATGGTTTTGTTTTAACAGTCTAGTTTGGAGATTTTTTGCCTCAAAAGAATTTTTATATTAATTTTTGTAATTAAGGGGATATTTCCTTTTCACTGCTCTTTAAAAAAGGTGAACAACCCATGCATAATTTAATTTACATTTAAAAAAATTACAAATAATAAAATGACAAGCATTGTCATTTTATTATTTTGAAAAAAATTCTTATGAAAACAATTTCAGTGTGTTATTAAGGGATAATTTATTTCAATACCTACTCTATCCTATGAACTGCCTTGGTACCCGAGTGTTTTGATTCAACAGGCTCTGGATTTGAGTCCTAGTAAGAGCATGAATGTTCGTAATGGTTTGAAATCAAATCAAAACAGCTGTCTAATTAGTTCTCGTGTAGCAAAAAATGACCATAGAGTGACAAGCCAAACCAATAAAAAAATCATTTCAAATTTTCTTAAAATAAAGAGTAAGGATGAGGGATAAGGCGTCGAAGGATAAGGGTCTTATTAGCTCAGGAGTAGCAAAAAAATGATTGTACAGCGTCAAATTATATAAACCAAGGGCATAATAGCACATTCCACTAAGAATATTTTCTTACAAACTATTGCTGATACCTGTTATTAGATTTGATTTCTTGCTCACTTCAAATGTACTTATTCCTTTAAAATAAATTTTCATTACTTATTTGTTTTGTGATTGGCTCCCAATATGAAACGCGAGGTCTTACTGTCAGTAAATATTACCTAGCCAACAAAATCCCTGGATACACTAAAAATTAATGAAGACGTGGAATAAGAATATAATGTTCAGATTTCACAAGTATTCCAAACAGTTGAAGAATTTTAAAGTATGCTTTGCTCTTAGCACGTAGTAAATAAAGCCGGTATTCAATCTCGTTGTACGTTGTATGCAACTGTAATGGAAGGGTTATACGAGTTTAGTTCTTTAACACTACTTTCAATGAACAAGCTTCATCTTTCACGTGACTCCAAAAAGTCGAGGTGCAACATTCTGAGTACAAAGATAAATTTTGTGGAACCCCCAATTTGTATCGAAAATCAACACATCGTTATTTCCGCCGGAGTAGATATTGTGGGGCGACTAGCGTTACATTATGCATCTGCAGTTACCAAATATTTTTGATTCAGAAAACAAGTTTCAAATTAAAAGTCCCGTATAAATATCAGAAATCTTCTGACATAAAAATATCAAATATGAATTCTGATTTTTTCATATCTTCTGACATAAAAGTATCAGAATATATTATGAGAAATCTCTTCAGATATTTTAATATCTGAAGATTTCTGAGACAACTTGTATTATTATTTGCTGAACTAGAAGAGTTAAGAATTCTAACTAGTTACATTTACTTTTATTATTTAATCTAATTGACTTTTCTGTCAAGCTAAATGTAGGTGGTGGTTGTGCTTTTGCGATGGAACCGAGTTTCCTGTTCATATTCCGAACATGACGTCAGATATCTTGCATTTCAGCTTTGCTTATGAGATTAAATACCAAACGTCACCAAAAGGGCGATAAATTACGATATGTATCATGCGAGAGCATTTGGGTAGTGGAAGATAAATCTTCACTTTCCGTCCCCTGCCAACTCGCTATCAATGCTATCGCTTTCGACACCGAACCAAAATATACACTGTAAACGCCAATTGTGGTAGGGATTTGTTTACATTACCACCAGTCCTAATTTTATAAATATACTCGTTCAAAACAACGTCACAACTGCCTTCTCAGGAATTGGTTAGTTTTGGGTTTTATGGCACAAGGTCCAAATTTGGCTATGCTGCGCCAGACACAAGATAGACAATGTCAAGTAAATGGACATACACACAAAGAAAGTTTTACTGACATAGAAGAAATACACCCAGGGAGGAATCGAACCTGTCTACTCACAGGAACCGCGCTATAGAAGAAAAAAATCGCGTTTCGTTTGTTTATTCTGAAAATAGAAGAATTTAGAACTTTTTTGTTTCGCATGAATCTTCTACTTAAAACTTTTTTGTTTCTTTACATTTCTATAATCCACCATCCCAAATATAACACACTTCACAAAAGATTTACGGTTGGAAATTTTCTAAATTTGAATAAGGAAACAAACGAAAAACAAAACAGCTTCGCATTCTAATGCATAATAAATCATCCGGATATTGATGAGACAGTGCGACGGTTAATAACATCCGAAAAGTTTCCTTTTCGTTAAATTAGCGATAAATTTCCCCAGACCGGTAGTCCATTTTAACAATTTATCCGGCTACCGCTTCCATTGATTTATGATTGTTAAATTACAGACATTGTGTCACTGGGTGTGTCCGAGCTGAACTGTGTCTCATTCAGTTTCTCTGATAACACCTGTTTCCTTGACTTACGATCGAAGGGAGAGTATTTTTGCTTGGTGGGGGCTGTTTATCTGTAGATTTTAAAGCTATGCTAGTCACAAGATATGCAGTGATATTTTAATTTTGATGTGCATACATTAATCGCGCTTCATTTTCACACGTGTACAAAACTTTCAAAACGTATTTTTAGTTTGTGAAAAGTTTAAAGTTCATTTTTAAGGGAACAGGGACTTTCAAAACAAGTTTTTGCACTTTGTTTTTTATTAAAAAGTGTATAAAGTTTAATCCAAAAACATCAACTTGTGCAGAATTTATTACATAAAACGTGGTAAATTTTTTTTGATAAATTAGCAAAAATTGGTAAATCCCATGCACATTAATTTTCCATATACTGTCAGAATTTCAATTTACAGCAATTTGTATAAATATAGGTAAAATTGACTACTTAGTAAGTTTATCGCTCAATTGTAAAGGAAAACAAGTTTGTACTAAAACATCTAAAGTTTTCCACAAAAAAGTGCATAGATTAAGCAACATTTTAAACAAATATTACAATTTGGAAGCATGATGAATTTCTCATTTGCACTTAGATATATACAAGAATTTTCAAACAAAAATTCAATTAAATATATTAAAACCGAATACGCAGGGAAGGTTTTGAAATTAAAAGAATGTCCAAGTTTTTCAATTGGAGAAAAATGCGTTTTAGTAGTAGACATACAAAACTTATCTACAATTATTTTATGCTGTTTCCTATGTAACTTGATCAAGAGTGAGCGTGAATGAAAAATTATTTTTGCTTTCCATAGAGTTTGATAACAATTAATTTTTAACGCTAAAATTAAAAAATCTGTTTTCGATCGATTTTGAAAGTCCATTGTCCCAACTGTCAATCACGATACTAATTAGTGTCCATAAGTAATTTTATGAAATCTGGAATATTTGCTTTCTAATTTATTAGAAGTGAGGTTTTCATAATCACGATATTAATTAGTGTCCATACATAATTTTATGAAATCGGGCATTTTTACTTCCTAATTTTTAAGGTTTCATATTCGATTAGAATATTCATGTTTTCGTCAATTTTAATCTTGTGCTTTTCAGCATTAATTATTTTAACTTTTTAATAATTAAATCTTGCGAAAGGAAAGAAATCCGATCCTCTACCTCTTTACGTAGCATTATCAGTTTGCTACTTACGATTCTAATTCCATTCTACACTGTTTGACGACCTTATCCTCAAATTCAAACTTAAATTAATTCTATGGTCTTATAAATACGATTTGAAGTTTAAAAAATAAAATATAAAATGATTCAAAGCTTGTATCCGTAAAGTTAACTGTTTCTATTTGCTTCATTGGAAATAAAGAATAAGCCTATTACTTCTTAAATTAATCAATCATCTAACTACGAGTATAAGTATCAAAACTATCTTGTCTCGCCCCTTGAATCGATCTTTACAAATTTTAACTCTTAGATGGAATTTTAGCTCTAAGCCTAATTGAAAGAGCTTGAATAAGGGATATGCATCTAATATAGCTAATCCTAGTCTAAGTTAAGACAATTTTTTAGGCTTTTATCTTGTACAGAACATTTAACCCAATTTAAATGTACGTAATAACGTAATTTAAAAAACTTGAGAACTAAAGATTCAGAGAACCTATTAATATTGGAATGTATGAAAATAAGAGATGGAAAAAGGTTTTAAAGAAGGGTCTTCTGAGATGACTGGAATAGATCTGTTTTAAGTAATAGACCATACTAATTTAACAAGTAGAGCATTCTTGCAATTCAAGTCTGTTTTGTAGTATATTTTTACACTGCGAAACTAAATTTATGCATTTAGCTGGATAAAACTTTTAGGGTTGCGAGTGCGAAACTCGATCTAACCAAAGACCGTCGTGTACGTGTGGATGCTGCACGTTAAATCCGTTGTGGCCTTAAATGTCCTCATATTTTGTGGTGCGGTAGTTTGGAGAGTAGGGCTTCAGCTGAGGTGTTGACCGCGTCACCTGACCTAGGATCAAAATTACGAAGTGTTGTCCTCGGTTTTTCCCTTCGAGATTGGTCCCGGACCGTCACCAATCGCCCGTTGTGTAGCTTCGGTGAGACGTAGGTTCAAATACATACCTACCAATTTTCAAGAGCATGGTGTTTGAGGTTAGAGCATAAGTTCAAATGAAAGGAAGCACATTTAATACGTAGATCTCTCGAATATTGTTTTTCCATTTTTGGACACTTTAACTGGTCTAATTAAGCATTGGGTAGCAAATTATGCTCGTAGAGCAACAAACCAAACTAATAAGACAATTACATAGGAAGGTATTTTGGATCAGCCTTTCAAGTTACTCTTGAGATGAATGTTATGCTCTCCAAATGAGAAAAAAAGATCCAGGTTTGAAAAGAACTAATCAGTACTGGATGTTTTTAAATGAATGAAACATTCTCTAAGTAAAAATCAGCGAACTATCCTCATTTGTTAAGGTTTCCGCATATTCTAGAAACATTTTTTATCTTGCTATGAGCGAGTACATTTAATTTTTCCCTCTCCTCTGCCATATATTCTTTCTCAAGAATTCGATCTCGGAAGAAAGGACATCGTAATCATTAGCTCTCGTCTCCGGAAGTAGGCAGCAGGAAATGACGTACACAATCTCCGAGGACGCTCCCATTGGTCGTCTTATTTCCTGCTAATGACGTCACATCGCGGCCTTTTTCACTTCCGGTGACCAGCGTACAAGGGGGAGCCGGAAATTACCGATGCTTTTTCGGGATCCTTGATGAAAATTCTAATAGCATCCCTTATCTTAAGCGAGTAAATGTATCTATGTTGCCATGGAAACTAGAATGATAACATCGTGAGAGCCGGGTTGCTATCGTAACCTTCAAAAACGTATTTTAAACCGTATTGATAAATCCTTTTTCTTAACAAAATACTTTCGGGGGACCGAAGAATTTGTTTTAAATTTTGAAAACTATTTTAAATTCGCGGAAATGGCATGTTTTAAGATTTTAGTATATTTTGTCACTCTAAACTGCATGAGAACACGACTGGGACGGCTTCTGTGCATTTCGCACTATTATAAACTTTCATGACCCAGACTGGAATTCAAACCAAGAGCTTGTTGAATAAAATGCATGCAAATAGCGCTAACCACTTGACTATCAGACTATCTTTAAAAGTTTGGATCTATCTTCAAAGTTTTAATGTAGTTGGTTTAAGTAATGAAAGTGAAATGTGTATGTGTCCAAAGTAAAATATTTTTGTTTTGATTTATATAAAATAAGGACTGTTGTACAGTAGTGAAACAATTTTTCTAGTGGCATTAAAATTAAGTAGGTCATACGATAAAAGTTGGACTAGACATTTCACATATTTAATTCGGCTGACTCGATTACATAAATTAGTAAAACCTGTCAGACCATACTTAAACGAGACTAATCTGTTCATTAGATTGTATTATCAATCCGTCTCGTAATATACAATATTCACTTTGCTAATACCCTTGGGTCGCATCATTCGGTACATATTATTTCTCATACAGTTTCTCTCATTGTACTCATTCCAACACTAAAGCCTTTCGTAGACAAGAAGGTGCTCTTTATAACATTGAAATATAGTTATATATGTAACCTCATCATGTAAATATTTCTTTTAGTAAATTTGTATTACCGCTTGCTATAGATGTTTTTTTTATTGTATACTAATGAAAATTTTCTTTTTCTTATCTTTTAGGTAAGTTCCTTTTTGGATATCTTCAAACCTATGTAGTGTGATAAGGTGAGAAAATATGTTCATAGTTACCAAGTTAATTTTGAACGCGATTTTTGTTTAACTAATATATTATATGATCTGATATTTAGTGCAATCTGTCAGTCATAGAAAACAATGGGAATGCCATAAGATTAAATGTCTTATGCCTGAAATTGACCTTATGATGAAGTAGACGGAGCATGCGCTCGCAGCCTCATGTTATTTCTCCCGATCACTCGGTTTGAAGATCTCCAGGTGAAAGTCACGTGATATTGAAAGAAAGCTAGAATCTTAGAGTAGGGCTTATTAACGACCGTGTTAAAAACTAGTCGATTCCCTAGTCCACGTGACCTACATTTGTGAGATCTTACGAAAGCAGAATACTCACAAATGTTCCGTCTATTTCATTAGATCTATGCTACCTGATCAGTGCCGTCGGAACACGTAATGTATCTACGTACATATTAAATTCCTTTTCGTTGCGATATATCCATTATCGGACCTTGCCCATTAAACCCACAAGAACCGCTGTGGCTCAGTGGGTTTGTCCACTGCGCTAGAAAACTTTGAGAAGATACTTTCTCTTTTTAGTTTCTAATTTGGTTTGGAAACCGCTCCATCGTTGCCCAAGAACCTCTCCATAAATCCCATTTTAACTTCATGTGCAGGTCTTAGATATTTTTTATCGGCACTTTTTAATATTTCTTCACCAATTTTATCAAACTTATTGGGTCACCTTCCACATGCATCATTCTTTGCTTTCTTACATCGCTGCGGCATTTTATCATTGTAATAAAATTCATCATTTTTTAATTACATTTCATTAGGATTTTAATAATTAACTAAGATGGGGATACCCCACCTTATCGCAAGTTTCTCCATTTATATATTTTTAGCCTTCATAATTTTGTTACCAGTGCTGACCAATATGCATTACATCTTTTATCGTGCACCTTTTTATTTCATCAGAACTATATATCTATACAATAAATTAAAAAATTAAATTTTAAAAATAAATTAAAAAGATTTAAAAAATACTTTTTATTGCTGATCAGACTATTTTTACCTTTTTATTTAATTTTACTGATTTGCATCATATTGTGTTTGGTGCAGCTTGTCCGTTTTTGGACCTTGGGTCATAAAACCCAAACCAACCGATTTAGTTTGCCACTTAGCGAGGGCTAATTGTATTACGATCTGAGAGAAGTGAAGGGCAATTCCGATCAATATCAACATACATTCCCAAACCAGGATTCAAATAGTCCGTTGAACCAAACTAAGCTTTAACCACTCACTCGGTCGGTGTCTTTTAGATTGCAGTTAATTGGGGGGTGAGCAATGCTCTGAAAATGATCTCTAGTCTCGAGTATTAATAGTAGCCGTTAATTGTAAATTTTCATTTTACATTACATTAAGATTTTATTGACTACAAAAAAAGAAATTTCCCAAAAGCTTAAGGTTTTATTTTGATCTCACCTTGTATTGTCGAAGTTAAAAATGCTTTGCAAATGTACTTTTAAATTTATATTTAAAAAATTTAATTTTCAAATTACATTTTAAATCAAAATGGTGAAAATTATTTTCTTAAATGCATACATATAGTATATTCATATAATTTTGTGGGGCTCATTGGGTATGCCCACTGCTCTAGCAACCTTCGAGTTGTAGGCGGCGAAGGTTTGATTCCTGTCAGGAGCATTTCTCCCTGGGTATATATCTCTCTTCTGTGTCAGTATAACTTTCTTTGTATGTGTCTGTCTTACTTGATATTGTACGTCTTGTGTCTGATGCAGCATGACCAAATATGGCCCCTGAGCCATAAAATACCAAAAGCAACCAACCATATAATTTTGTGAAATAATATTAACGTATATTTATTAATATACATTTTAATAAATTAATTATGTACTAATATTTCATTTTATAAATACTATAGTTTTTATGAGGATGCTGAAACATCAATATTGCTTAAATCTCTCCTTTTATACTTAATTCTTTAACTAAACTTGGCTTGGTTTAGGGTTTAGTAAATGGGATAATCAAGCATTTTTATGGGTGTTTGGAATGCGCACTGCCCTCTGAGCAGCACGAAATTTTCGAATAGTGTGGTATTACTTTTACCCCGAGCCACGGTAGCCAGGTTGCTAGAGCAACGGATTAGCAACCGGAGGGTTGCGATTCGAATCCAGCCAAAGACCGTCGTGTACAAAGGGGGCTGGTGCCTTATTAAATCCGTCGTGACCTCAAATGTCCTCACGTTGGCGTGGTGTGAAAGTTTGGAGAGTAGGATGCGAGCTCAGGTAGGATGCCAGCCTCGTCATCTGACCGTGGCTTAAAATTACGTGGTGCTGTTCTCGGATCATTTCCTTTGGGAATGATCCCTGACCGTCACCAATAGCCCGTTATGTTACTCCAGTGTGACGTTAATTAAAATACCTACCTACTTTTATCCCTTAACATAGCTAAATAATCACACACATCTATTTGAAAGATTCTGTTGGTCAAAACGGTCAAAAGTCATGAAGGATTGGAAGTTTTTATGTCATAAGGGCCATATTTGGTCATGCTGCGCCAAACATAACGCAGACAAAGCTAAGGCATACATACACAATAAAAATTTTACTGACGCAGGAGACATAAATACACACAGAGATGAATAGAACTTGCTCCTCCTACAATTCGCAGGTTGCTTGTGCAGTGGACGTGAAGGGAAGATTGCAGAATGGATATATGAGTGTAAATCCGTCAAATGGTTAAGCTGCTTAATTTCCCCTCTTGTAGGAGCGCACCTTCTTTAGGTGTATATGAGTATCATAACCCCGTGGTATTCGAATGATCTGTTTTACCCTCTCTCTCTGTTCCTTCTCTCTTCTGTTTTACCCTCGCCTTCCCTTCCGCTTCTTTGCTTTTTCCCTCCTTAGTTATTGTCTTGTGTTTGTCACGGCTTGGTCAAATATGGCCCTTGCGCCATAACACCCCAAAACAACCAACCCTCGTGTAGTAAGATGTAGTTCAATCCATTCATTGAATGACCAGAAAATATTAAATGAAATGCAAGTGAATCAACGATTTAAATTATCTTCACCTAAAGATATTCTGTCTTCGTGATTTCAAATATTCATCTTGAAGATAATTCAATAGATAAACCCCTTTGCAACCCAATCCATGTTCAGGTCACCGATGTATAGGTCTTCAGATTTTTCTCCCTTTGTCCTCTTTTGCATCGGAATCGCGGAGAGAGGACTTCCGCTTTTATTGTACTATTCGCATGTTTCGTTTGGCAACTATACTTCTTGTTAAAGCAAACCCCTTTTGTGCGTCCTCTTTTCTTTTCATCCTCCTGACCCTTTGCGGTGCACTGTACAAAAAGAGACTACATCGGTATTGCTCCGTCGTTTCCTTCTTTCTCCTTTTTTTTCATGTTTGAATAGAATTTCTTCGCAAACTCACTTGATGCCGTGAGTCAAGCGGCTTCAGTGGATGCGTGTTGTATTTGCTTTTGAATTCTGGGAGCTTTGAAATAGAAATGAAAATCCTTCTGATAAATCTCTGCAGGACTGTTTTTAGCTCGCTAACAAGTTATGATTCGGAACGGGGGGAGTTTTGAGTGTTTCAACTGCTGGAGATCTGTCTTAAATGACTGCTGCAGCCGTCGGTTGTCGGAAGCTATTTCGGTATTTGTCATCACAAAGAAACCAATGACTTACGTTTCTAAATTTGGGCTTTCTATACGTGAAATGCAGACATAAATTTCGTAACGTAAGATGAGTCTTCGAAGGTTTGTGGTCTTTAGTTGTTTCAAGTTTTGTACAATTTTTGCTTAACTCGAAACTAAGACTTCTGTTATATTATCCAAAAGTTGTGCATTATTATCTCAATTCGAATACGGAAAGTTTTATGAATGGCAAATACTAAGAACTTTTTACATAGTTACCCCATAATGATTGATTCGTAGTGTGCAGCGAAAAAACACTTAAGTGCAAAATCAATAATGCTTTAAATAATTTAATATTATATTGTTTATGTAATGTTCTCATGTGATGGAATGTCACCAGTTCTCCGAAACTTGTATTTTATTAAACAAATCTCCGACTGAATTAAGAAAGATCATTTCGTATTTTTGCGTATTTTGAAAAAAAAAAGAATATTCATCTGAAATTTCCATTTAACTATATCAGTCTCATTTTCATCATTTTAATAACATAGAGGAACCAGGAGAGCTTTGACCCGTTTCTAAATATATATTGTTAATTCTTACAATAGCACATAAGACATACTTTCGTGTTGAATATAAATATTAATTTCAATCTGAAAAACACAAATTTTAATAGTTATTTTTAAAATCCATTCAAGTAGGTCAAGTCTCTTATTGAGGGGGCTTTGACCCGTGGTAATGGAGACATGACCTGGGAAATAAAAATGCTATTTGATTAAGATATAAAATTTCTATCACTAATGAATTTATGGTTCATTGTGATTTCAATATATAACATTATATATATAGCAATTTTAACCTTTTAAATCATTTACGACATAAAATTATATTTTTCTGTTTAGTAAAACTTTCTTTGTGTGTATGTCCATTACATGACGTTGTTTGGCTCAGCTTGACCAAATATTTGCGCCATAAAACACAAGGCAACTATGAAATTATACTGGGAATTAAAAGGCCGAAAACAATAGGATAGCATAAGAATAATTTATTTTTTTATTAAAAGAAAAAGTTTATTAAAACAACTTCTGAAATAGTAATTTAAATGTATCTCAATTTCACGAATTTTGAAAACTAAAACTCAACTTGCACTTACAACTCTTGTTGTCACTTGAGGACAGTGCAGACTGCAGTTTTGCCACATGTGTCCCAAACAATAAACATGTCTTCATTTCAAAATGAACAAATATTAATGCTTGCTTATATTTCGTTAAAATTGTCACTTCAAACTAACCATTATCATTTCTTTTTTTTTGTCATTCGTTCCCAAAACGTAATTCAAATCCTTTGTTTACATACTTTTTTAGATCAGTTTCATAAAACTAAGATATGCTGTCTGAATAATTTTGGTTGGCCCCTAGAAACATTTTTAAATATAAAATTTCAATTGTCAACGAATATGGCCCTATCGCCATAATATCGAACTCATCCAACCGAATCAGTTATGAGTCAAACCTCCTCTATGGTCAATCCAACCCCAGTTTCCCCTACCATTGGTACCCTTCAATATAATATTGCATCGAACTCAATTGAACGCCAAGAAATATGAAACAGGTTAATGCTTTGTTCTTTTGTCTGTTCGTTTAAAAACGAAGGAGCAAATGTATTCTGAAAAGCACATTCTATGATTTATTGTTCCAATGGTTTAAGGATTGCAGGAGATTCACCCTTTCCGTGCTCGCAACATTTACTAGCACTACAGTAAATTGACAACTCCGAACAAATTGATTAGAACATTAAATGTAACAAAATGGACCTCATCTGAGTTCCGCGATGTCTATTAAACAATTCAACCGAATGTATTACGGGCTGGTATTTTAATACGGTGCATTAGTGGAATGCCCGATGTACTATCTCGGTAATGGCGTCTTTTTATGCCCGCTCTTTTGATGCCTTACTTTTCAATGTTCCGTAATGCAACCTTTAAATCATCCCAGCAGAATGAGGACACAACTCCAGACAAAAATCACCGTTGTAACATTCTTCACGGAGCCAGGTAATTAACTCCGGATGAAACAACGCATTTTATTGCCCATAAATCCACTGCGAAACACTTAAGCGCTAAAATGCGACTTTGTAAGAGCTGGCGCTTCTTTCTTTTCGCGCTTCAAGTCTTGATTTATCTGGGAGGCGTTCGAGCAATTAGAATTTTATGGTCCCCGGTGGTCACTAAAGATATCATTTTTATTGAGGGTGGTAAAGTCATATGGCTTCGAGGAAGGAAGTTTCTTCTTCGGCCATTATTCATATCAGTATTAACGAGTGCCACAGCCGCTATGATTTCAGCAAATGAATCCGTAGCTTTTGAAAGAGAACGGCGTATTTGTTCCAGACCATGTGGAAGATAATGAGATATTGTGGGTGTATATATTGAGTTTGATTCTCTGACTATGAAGAAAATGAAATAATGTTGAACTGCTAGTGTCTAGAGATGCTTGTTGTCTCTTAGAACAGTGGTTCCCAAACTGTAAGGCTGAAAAGTCATAAAGGGACGCGATAATAAATGTTTTAAGTACTAAAACTTTTTCTTGAAAACATTGTCTTTAAAAAGAAGTTCATCCATTAATTGCACATTTGTAGAATAATTTTTGAAATACTGAGAACACATTCGTAAGTCATTGGGATGATAAGAATTTTGCAAAGAAAAAAAAGATGTTTCGACGGATAACTTTGGAAAGCTGATGATCTCAACATGTTTCCTATTTGATATCAGTTCTTCATGAAACAATAGCCCGTTGTGTTGCTCCAGTGTGACGTTAATTAAAATACCTACTTACCTTCATGAAACTGAAAGTAAAGCATTTCCTTCATAATTAAAAAGATGCTTCATCGATAATTAAAAAGATGTTTCATTGATAATTAAAAAGATGCTTCATCGATAATTAAAAAATGTTAATATTCGTTATACTCAAGAACAGATACCATCGCCAATTTCTGATAATTTTTGAATAAGGTAACCCGTGGCAGTTTGCTATATACACTTCCACATCCACTTGCGCGCGAGTGGAAGGCTTTCAATATGGCGGCCTATCCATATAACTGTTTGGCGACAAAAATTTTACTTCCCAATTTGGCGAGGGGTCGGTAGCGTGTTCTCTCTCCAGTTTTGCCCTAAAATCCTATTCCAAGTGTATTTTCGTGACAATTTCCATTTTGACTGAAAGTGATCCTGGTTCTTCGAATGTTAATAGAAAAGACAAACTAATAGACCTAACGAGTGATCCTCCAAATTAAAAGCTCAAAACTTTGGGATTAATTTGGATCTAAACAAGATAGCTGTAAAACCCTTCCCATTTGCAACTTTCTGGCCGCTTTGAAGACCGAATATCGTTTTTTTTCCCATTAATTTATTTGTTTGGAAACAATAATTTTCTTTGGGAAAAGGAATAATAGATAGTATTATTCCTCCATTAAATTATTATATGTAGCATGATTATATTTGGATTCGGAGGCTTGGACATAGAAGAATGTAGGTAGTTGAATTTACGTTACACTGGAGGACACTGACGACGGAAAGATTTGAGGATAACACCTCGTAATTTTGAACCGCGGTTAGATGACGAGGTCAGCATCTGTGTGATGGGAAGAAGTAAAATGACCGATATGGAAAATTGTTGACTTTGAAAACAGACCTCTTACATTATTTGAATGATTTGGACTTATTTTAAACATTTTTCATCCCATTGGATAATGGCCAACTTATTAAATTGAATACCCATGTAATTGTATACATATTCTATTAATATCTATATCGATTAATAACAAGCCGTTCATTAAAATTTAATTTTAACTTACAATAATGCTGGATAAGTTATTTATAGGATGGGCATCTTTAGTTATTGAAATTTAAGTTAGAAGACCTGGAAACATTTATAGGTTTTAAGTAACTCATTTTAACAGCAGTAATTTTCCCAACATTTCATGGGCTTTTTAAACTGAAGAATTTTACAGTTTTAAGTACATATTTTCCTGACTCCTTGTATTCCTGACATTAGGCACATTAATCTTCTGGAGACAGTTCGGGAGAATGACTTGACTCTTATCCTCTATCGCTTGTAACAGCTCGATTAAATAAGACAGTTTTATCATATTCAAATTAGATGAGCCCTTATACTTCGAAAAATGAATTATTAAACGCTTCTTTTGTAATTTAAATCAGGTTATCAACTCTAAGTGTATTTTAAACAATAGCTGGCGAAGGTGGCTAAGCTTCTACCGTAACATAGGGGCTATGGATGCCCATAATATGAAGCAGGGCTATTACGTAATTTTGTTTCTGAACTAACTAAAGATTTTACAAGAAGCAAATTAGGAAACTTTAAATAAAAAATAATAGATTTGCATTTTCAAATAGCTGTTCCCGAAAATTTAGAATTTTTAATAATACTGTTATTTGAGAAGGATAATGCAAAATTAACGAACTTGGTATAATCTATATAAAGCAGTAAACAGCCGCTGGCCTATTGCTTACTTTAACATCTATTACTCTGAAAGTATAGACAAAAATTAGTTACAAGAATGCAAAGAGGTTTAATATTATATGAAAATTACTCCCTATTAGTTTATTTACTATTTTGGATGAAATCGATTACTTTGCGATGCATTTTAAAATTATAAATTTGAAATAAAAAGGTATCTATAGAATGCGTAAATAACGTGAGTTTTACTCATTAATGTGATACTGATTGCATATACGCATGACTAGTATTTGCGGATTTCACATGGATTAAATAACCGATATTTCAGTCTACATGCTTAATGTTTGAAAATTGGGGATATGTATTCCATCTAAAATAAAGGACAAAAATAATTTTATCAAATAAATACCTTAAATTTAAACTCAGGAATCAACATATTTTATACTACAATTTTACGAAGTTTTATGTTAATGATGGTTTACCACATTGCGTTTGTTTTTATCTTACTTTTTATTGATTTATCTGCCTGTGCTGAAATTCTACTTTTGCGCTGATTTTTATTAGTTATTTGGATATCGTCACTGTTGTGTATTGAGTTGTGTACTGGACAGGAAGGAAGCAGCTTAGAAGTAACACGTTTAGTGAGGACGATCTGGTTGTCGAATATGTGTACACAAGTGCGCATTCTGGAAACAAGTTATTTTACAGCGCATGCGCAAGCTTCGGTTTCTTCTCGAACACGTTGCCACATTCTATTTACATATATAACAGACACTGTCCTGTTTGGGGTCTGGTGGTGGCCACAAAAACACAATCGTAAAACATGGGGAAGTAGTGAATCGGTTTATCATCCGCAGACCAGTTAAGACTTTCCGGATTTGTTTACCCAGCCCGCAGGCCAGATACGATGATCCAAATATGTTTACCCGGTCTGCACGGACCTCGGAATAGGTTTACCTAGCCCGCAGACCAGATACAAGTACCGGGCTTGCCCCTAAAAACCCCAAACAACCAATTAAACTTTTTGCCTTAAGAATAGAAATCATGATAAAGCTAACTCAAGAAATAATAGATCTCATTTAGGAAAATCCTCTTTGTATAAGTTAGCCTTGCTCTTTTCAGAATGTTCTTTACTCTTTTTACTCATAGATGCCTCCACCCCTCCAAAAATCCATTCCCTTTCCACCGAAGTGGCAGTTTCGGCCACAGTGTTGCCAAAGTTAAGTTCGGGAGCTGGGTAACTGTTTACCTTGTTTACATCAATGGTTTTTCCTCAACTTTTTATTGTTGGTTTGTCTGCCTGATTCGAAATTTTGCGTCGATTTTTATTTGGCCTTGTGTGGCGCAACTTATCCATTTTTGAATTTTGCACCAAACAACCCAAATCAAGCAATCAAACTTTTCTGTTAAGTGTAGAAATCATGGCACTGTCCAAAATGATAATTCAGATCTGACGAAAATCCCACTTATATAAGTGAGCATTGCTGCCTTTTCAGAATCCATTTCCCTTCATCCAAAGAGACAATTTCAGCCAGTCTTGCCAAAGTCAAGTTCGGGAGTGGGTAACTGTTTCTTTACCATGTTGTTTACCTCAATGGATTCTTAATCTACCTTTTTTTGTTGGTTTGTCTGCCTGATTCGAAATTTTATATATGTGTGATTTTTATTTGATCTTGCGTTTGGCGTAACTTATCCGTTTTTGGATCGTGTGCCAAGGAACCCAAATCAAGCATTCAATCTTTTCCCTTCTAAGAGTAGAAATCATGATAGAGCTGTTCAAAGAGTTGATACAGATCTGTCGAACACCCTGCTTATATAAGTAAGCATTTCTGTCTTTTCAGAATTTGTTTAACTCGCATGCTTTGTAAAAATCAATTTCCTTTAATCCGAAGAGGCAGTTTAGGCCAGTGTTCTCGAAGTTAAATCCGAGAGCTGGGGTAACTGTCTGGCAAATGCACTGTTCCGGCGTCCGAGCCTCGTTAATTATATCGAGCGCAAACCTTTGGGGCCTGCATAGCTGTAATTTTCTCCATTGTCCGCTAATTAAGTCCTTCCAGCAATTACACGGCGTGTACTTAAATTCGTTATTAGGGCGTTGTTCACGCAAATGAGGTCCGTACTAGTGTTTGTGGAGGAGGCGGTTCGTGTTTGGATGCGCCTCGGTCACTCGAGATGGATTGGAGGAAGTGCCACCGTCCAATGGGATGCACACTGTATCAAATAGTTGGCAAATGACGTGCGATTTGCATCATCTACTCCGCTTATTATGTTCAATGCCACTGGACAGTAGTGATTGCTTAAATGCATTCTCCTGATAATTTCAGTGGCGTTTCGTTCTCTTTATAGTTAGTTATCGATTGGTGGAATTGAGCTATTAATTTTTCCCTTTTATTTATGAGGCCATCGTGGCTCAGTGGGTACGCTTACTGCACTAGCAACCTGAGAGTTGTAGACGGCGCAGGTTAGATTCTTTCCTGGATGTATTTCTGTCTTCTGTGTCAGTAAAACTTTCCTTGTTGGTGTATATCCACTACTTGCCGTCGTCAATCTTGTGTTTGGCGCAGCATGGCCAAATATAGCTATTGCGAAATAAAAACCAATAAATCAACCCTTATATTTATAATTCCGCATGCTCTGGCTCAGTTGGTTCGCCCACTGCGCATGCAACCTGCGAATTGTAGGCGACGCAGGCTTGATTCCTGTAACTTACCCTGGGTGTCTTTCTCTTCTGTATCAGTAAAACTCATTGCGTGTGTATTTCCATTTATTTGATTCGCCGCCGTGATTCAGTGGGTGAGCCCATTGCGCTAGCAACCTGAGAGCTGTAGGCAGCACAGGTTCGATTCCTGAATGTACGTATTTCATTCTTCTGTGTCCCTAAAGCTTTCCATTTGTGTCCCAGGGTGTATTCCTCTCTGTGTAATAAAACTTTCATTGTGTGTGTGTCTATTGTATGTCTTGTGTCTGGCGCAGCATGGCCAAGTATGGCCCTTGTAGAATAAAACTCCAATACCAACCAACCGATTTTCTTGACGTTTGGCACAGTTTGGCCAAATATGGCCTTAGGGCTATAAAACCCAAACAGATTGCCATTCAATTTTACTTAGACTCTTTTCACGGATAATTTGCTCCATTGTTCTTGCAACACCATTTTATCAAACATATTTTGACAAAATGTCCATATATTAATTACCGTAGACTTAACCTCTTTGTGTTATGCATCTTTCTTTAAAAGACCTTTTGAGAGATTTTTACCATTCAAATATTTAAATTTATCAGTTTTATAAACTCCAGTTAGAATTTACACTTCAATATAGTTACATATTGGAATTGATATTTTAGTTTATATTCAGTTCTTTTCAATGATTTAATTTTATCCAAATATATTTAAATCTATTTTACAGTGTTTAGCACAGTTTCTCTAAACCTGCCCTTGGGCCATTAAAAACCAACGAACTAACCATCACGAATTCCTCAAAAATGCTCGTGTTGAGATTTGAAAACTGCTCTTTAAACAATGTGTAAATCTGTTAAGAAAATAAAGCTTTTGTCACAATTGATTTTCACGTGAACTCATTCAATTTGCTGTATAATTACTTAAACTATCGATAACCCTCATTCAACATGTTCGCAAGCTAC
Organism: Meta bourneti; assembly: GCA_933210815.1. Lineage (NCBI taxonomy): Eukaryota > Metazoa > Arthropoda > Arachnida > Araneae > Tetragnathidae > Meta > Meta bourneti. Next base: position 48,931,073 of record OW119929.1, on the reverse strand, counting down.
GTTGATGTTGGTGTATGTTTCTAGTGATGTAGAGTTTAATTCAAGTATATCTGTACATATATAAATACTGTCCAGTTCAAATTTAGTAGAGTACTACTACTAAATCCACAATTTACCGATTTACGTAATTTACCGACTCAACGTTCAAATCAGTCTGCTTCTTGGTATATATGTAGGATACTCTAACCACTTTAGAATGAGTCTCTACTTTAGCAAAAGGGATAAAATGTCGGGATTATAATGTCGTCGAGGTAAATTTCGACTGTGATTATTTAAAAGGTCTCTTAACACGAGGTATACGTATCGCTGGGAGACATTGGGGCTGGTGGACAAGCCAAATGGAACACTTAGGAATTCGTACTGACCCTCATGGGTTACAAAGGCGGTATATTTCGTGCACTTTTCGTCAACGTCAACAGAACCGTTTTTGAGATCTTGAGTGGAAAACACTTGAGCGTTTCCGAGATTGTCAAGGACGTCTTCGATTAAAGGGAGAGGAAAGCGATTCTTAATGATTTTTTTATTTAACTTTCTGTAGTCAATACAAAGTCTATATAATTTCCTCCTTACACAACACAATTTGGTCTGCATAGTCAGAACAACTTGTAATTATTCCAGCATCTAGCCATTCGCGAATTTGATTTTCGACGATTAATTTTTCCTGAGAAGATAGCCGACGAGGATGTTGGTAGATGGGAATTTCGTCGTTTATAATTATTTCATTTTTAAATCTGTCGTTTCTGTTTTGTTTGGTTTGTAATTACAAACTAATTCTACGATATGGCGTCTATGTTCTTGATCTTTGATGTGGAAGACCTCTATTGGATCCAAATTAACTGCATGGGCCATGTACATCAAGGTGTTGGATTCTGAATTTTCTCGAGGTTTTGTTTCGTTTCTGCAAATTTGAACAGTTCTTGCACATAATATTTTTTGTTATGTACTCTTATGGTACCGTTTGTAAAATTGAAATTTACTTGATCGAGAATGTCCATTCCAATGTCAAAATTATTGCATATGTCTGTAAGAACGTAAACATTTGTCGATGTAATTACATAATCAATACGAATTTGGACATTGAAATATCCAATAGGAGTAATTTTATCACCACTTATACCCATTAATGATATATTGTCTGTAATCAATGTAGTGTTTTCGAGAGTGTCGTATAATTCGTTGTTGATCATTGTCAATTAAGGCAATATGTTCTGAATCGTTGAGGATAACATTCTTTTGAAGTTTTCAGGAATCCGCAACTACAATAGTCTTTACTTCACGTGTTTTGGGACAGTCTCTTGCAATGTGTCGATTAAAAGAATAACATTTCAAACATTTCTTGCCTTTTAACTTATCGGGACAATCAAAAGATTTGTGTTCCGTTTTCCCACAATTGTGACATCTATTTTCATTTGTCGTAGGCCATAGACGTGCATTCTTGTGCGAGTGTTCTAGTTTCCACGAATTATTTGTTGGTTCGTTAAAACGAGGCTTCGAAATGTCGTGGTTGGATGTTTTGAAAGGTGTTTGATCGTTTTCCATGAACAGAAATTTTCTCATATATCTTCAATTTTTCTTTAAATTGCAAAAGATTTTTGGCACCATACAAAATCAATTTGTTATTATTTTCAGGAATACCCGCAATTATATATTCGATGAGGGAGGCTTCATCAATATTTGAACGACTAGCAATTTGTCTCATTGCAATTAAATATTCAGAAAGTGACTCAAAGTAATTGTTCTTTCAATTTATCAAAAGTAAAAATTTGTTTCAAAGTTGATACATACAGTTTGGCAGGATCAGCTAATGCTTTCTTAGTAAACAAAATTTTTTGTTGATCAGAGGTGATATTATAAAATGCTAACATTTCTTCTATATCATCCAAAAAAATCAATAGAATATGTATCTCTTCCGTTAAATACGCGAACTGTTTCAATAATATCTTTCAATGAAAAAAACACTCCACCTTGAGTAGGCATAGGCAAACACTCTTGAAAAGAATCTGCAGCAACAGCAAATGGAATACTTTTTCGCGGAGATTTGTTTGAAGAAAAAGACTTCTTCGTTTCGTTTAAGCATGGGATGGGGTAAGCCAGAATTACTGATGTATTGATTAACGGGTTGATACATAATAGTTCCGTTTAGGAATGAATCATCCTGAGAAACTATTTCAGCCGTTGGGTTGGGACGGGACGAGAATTTGTTTCGTCTTCACTTTCGTCAGCGTCAGAATTGGATTGCGCACTTTGATCGAGGTCTAAATTAGATAATCTGTTAAGTCTTCCATTGTCTGTTTCAAATACCAAAGAATGAAAAAGTTTGATATGATTGGTAGAGGCTGATTCTATGCTTTCGCGCATTCTGGGGATATCACCAAGAGTTTTTGCCATGATCAAGGATAACAAAACAATTTTCTCAAAAAAGAAATTTCGTACTCACAGTTTAGACGGTCTCACAGCTAGGTAATCCAATCAGGTTTTGTCAGTGTAGACGATTTCACAACGATGTAATCCAATCAGGTTGCTTTCGGTTTCGAACACATTAGTTCTGTAAGATAATTCATCACTCGAAGTCTGCTTAATGAACGTGATCACTTCTGGTATTCTTTACTGCGGGCGTGTCTAGGGAGGGTTTCTGCTCGGAAAATCACGGGCCGAGCCCTCATGTAGGATACTCTAACCACTTAAGGATGAGTCTATACTTAGCAAAAGGGATAAAAGCGACATAATTAACAATTAAAGAATTTATTTACAAATAAAGGGGGGAATATTTACAGATTAAAAATAGTTAACAATTTCACTTCATTGGGTATTAGTTAGATATGGCCGTACGCCATCCTCTTCTCGCGTCATCGTTCTGCAACTGTCTCTCGCCTCTCTGGGAAAATCGTCCTAAGCCAGTCCAGACTTGGCGGCGATTCTTCATTTCCTGTATTACACACAGGGAGTGGCAGATGGAATGCTGATCTTTAAAATATTACCCACATACACATCTCTTCTGTGTCAGTGAATCTTACTTTGTGTGCGTCCATTACTTGTTATTGTTTGTCTTGTGTCTGACGCAGCATGGTCAAATATGGCCCTTGGGCCATATTTGACCATGCTGCATTAACCCAGCCAAAAGTTCAAATAGTCAATTTTTCTAAAAGCAAATCCGAAAACCGTTTAACAAATTGCCTGGCAGGACAAATTGCGAATGTAAAATCAGCACGATATTGGTTCAAAACATGTATTCTAAAGCTCTCCCCGAAATTTAAGAAGGGTAATAGATTTGCATTTCAAATCCAAAATCTCACAGCTTTTATACGCAATACCATGATGCGTTATGTATAACTGATACATAGAAACCTCATAAATGTTCTAAGCTTTCCTATTTAAATGGATGAAGGATGCCCTAGATTATCTTATGAATATGACTTCTGGAGTTTTTTAATCAATACTAGCACACACGTTGCGTCTGCGGTAGTTTCTTAATTTCTTATATCTATTGAGAGGTAGGTAGTTGAATTTGCATCACTTGGGCGCAACTTAAAGGGCTGTTGGCGACAGTACGGAATCAATCCCGAAGGTAAAGATCTGAGGACAACACCTCGTCATTTTGAATGTCCAATGACGAGATAATACCTGAGCTGGCACCCCACTCTCCGAACTTCCACATCACGCCAACGTGAGAACTTTTAAAGTCACGACAAACTTAAAATGCCCTAGCTCCTACGTACACAATAGTATTTTGTTGGATCGAATTCCGGGACCTAATGAGTTGCAGAAGAAGGCTATGGCCACTCTATCAGTTAAGCTGCTTGCTCTAAAAGTTGCGACAGAGAAACCTTGAAACAAATCGTATATGCTTCAATGCAATTTTCCGACGTTCTAGACATTTAAAACCTTTGATTTAATGTATCAAACACGTTAAGTCAAGTGAGTCAGACCACAGATGGGGTGACTCCGAAACATCCTGAACATCGGGTAGAGTGTCAGAACCACTTCTACACAGAGTTAGCTCACGATGGTAAAAGCATTGATTCTGTAACTGTCCCGAACAGAACCAGTGGCAAATCACTCCTACTAATGAGAGGAGCTCTCGTTGAGGAGAATTTAAAGCACTTTAATCGAAATTATCCCAGACCGGACTACCGCAAAAGGTCCATAATCGAAACCCACCCCCGTCGTTAAGGCGGCCGCAATTATGTCACTTAATGTAAAAGCTTCCGCCGGTTGAAGTCATCTCATCAAAATCATTACTGCAGCCGCTTCGCTGTCGTGAGACTTGAGGAAACGCTCGCCAATTAAGCGGTGCTTAAAAGAGTTCCTCGGCCTAAACGAGCATTGCTGTGAGACGCCTGCCTCGTAATTAGAATTTTAGGAGAATAGTTTGTTAGTGCCGTAGCATTTTCTGCTCCTTCGCTTTTTCTCTCGCTTTGTCGTGGGAACAAATTGGAAACAAATGGTCACGGTTGGTATTTCAGGTCTTGCTAATGATACCGAAATAACGGGAGGCTGGAACAGCAGCTTTATTTGAATACTCGTTTCGAAGATATTTCGATAGTTTTTCCCCGAAATTCCTTTACAACCAATGATTCTTATAATGGTTACAAGTATGTACAAATCTGCGGTAAAGCACGAGATTGCTTTGAAAAGATTCATTGCTTGGTACACCAGTGTTGTCTACCTATGTACAGTGGAGTAGCCAGAGGGGAGATGACCCAGCCTACCTTAAAATGATGATTTCTTATTTTTAAAATATCTACAAATAAAATACGATAAATGCATGAAATATGTTTTTATATTCTTGGAATAAAATAATAGTTAATTCATAAAATAGTTTTTGAATAAAATAATATTTATAAAAATGGATTCATAAAAAGTATGAAAGAAATGACATTGTTTTTCTGTGCACTGATCAATCTAAATCTAACGAAAATTCGGTCCGTGGCAGCTCAGTGCGAAGAGTAACGGAATAGCAGCAGGAGGGTTGCGAGTTCGAAACTAGGTCCAACCTAAAACCGTCGTGTTTGTTGGGGCTGCTTCACGTTAAATCTGTCGTGTCCCCAAATGTCCTTAAGTTGGCGTGGAAGTTTGGAAAGTGGGGAGTCAGCTCAGGTCTTGACCTCGTCATCTGACCTTGGTTCAAAATTACTAGGTACAATCCTCTGATCTTTCCTTTTGGAATTGATCTCGGACCGCGTGTTGCTCCAGTACGACATTAATTCAACTACCTACCTAACAAAAATTCAAAAACATTTCAGACAATAATCATAACTAAAATCCTGTGATACATATTTTCTATTCTTGATTATAGAAAAATATCTTCTGCAATTTAAAATGAGATTGAAAAGATAATGTAATTGGGGGTACCAATAATTAGATAAAAAGTTTTTCAATAATATAATCAACAGTTAATGACTTGCTTTAAAATATTTGTACAAACATCAGTTGCTTAGAATTTAAAACTACTTTTTGTTTTTGAAAACAAGAAGAACCGAATAAGAGGTATAATTGAAGTGGTTGCAGTCAGACAAATTTTATCTTATTGTGTAACTGGTTGTTTTTCTTATTTAATTGATGTGGGTGCTGGGTGTGATAATTTCAAACATGCAACACAAGATTAAATTTCTAAATAAAAACCTGCTGTCCGCGAGAAAGAAAATTAAAAATTCCCAAAGCGCAATTCATCATTGATTTAACATCAAGTCCACGCAACTAGAAAATTCAGTTTGTTTAATAGCTTTTCTTTCGGCAAACTAGGCAAAATACCATCGAGTAGTTTCACCGGCGCCAACCTTTGGATTCTTTGTCATGCATGCGAATGAATGATCCTCTGCATATGGGAGTATCGGCCGCTACTTAAAGCGCCATCTGGTGTTGGCAAGAGTCATTAGTCAGACAAGTAATTTCCTTCCTTACTAAATTAATGGAAGTCAATAAAAAAACACCTCTGCTCGATTAACTTTAGCACCTAAACTCAACTCGTTGGTTATTACACAAAAGTCATTTCGTAGCCCGATTTTTTTTCACACGCCCGCTATCACAAGACCTGATAGCTTTTCCCTCCAGCATGTTAATCGCCACTAAGGATTATCCTCCCTCATAGAATCGATAGAAAGCATCTGTTGCGAATTTTTAGCTAATTATCCGTACATTTAATGAAATGCATCATATTTGATGTGTGATCGAAAAAATTTTCATCGTTGTAGAGGCCGTTTGAAAAATGCCAGTAGATAACCTCTGGTTCTTTTTCCAATTCATTTATGAAATGAATTGAAAATAATTTTATTATCACGTATCCCGATATGTGGCCTGATGGTGCAAGAATTTGTGTATGGGGACCTTCTAACCCAATACTTCACCAGCGTGTTATGGTAGTGAAGGAAAATGACCACGAAACATGCTATCAAAGCCAATGCCGAAAGAAACAGATCTAAACTACTCACTAAAAATATTTTTATTTAAAGTCTGAAAAATTTCGCTGCGTTTCTACTTCTCTTAATCTGGTTGTCTGGAGTGCAGAATTTTAACTCTAGTCTACTAAGCTTTGCTATCCGGCTTCGCCCAAGTGTTTTCGCTACTTCAGACAAACCCAGTTGGTCCTGTTTCCTCATAAATTTCGTTGCGTCGTCAGCTTTTTGAGCTTCACCCGCTTACCTCTTCCAATTACTCGGCTAGTGACAGCTTCTGACGTTTTGTGTTGAGATTCGAGTTTGATTAAAAATTAATCTCTTGAGAAATGTTCTGCTAAATTTTACTTCTATGGTTCTAAGGGAACTCTTGGGTACTTTATTAAAAAGCTAAAAAATTACAATGCGAGATTTCATAAAGAAATCACCACTGGTATACAATCCCCTTAGCCGGGAGCGGGTGGTTGCCGACTGAAACTTTTTATTCATATTACCTATTGAAAATGCAAGTATATAATTTAAAGTTGAAACAAGTAAATAATTTAAACCAGAAAAAGGTATTATAACTGGGGTCATTTCATGTCCATGCTGGTATTATTTGAGCGTTGCATAGTTGTTTCTTTGACCCTCGGTGGCCAAATGTCATTTTACTCCAATCGCTGTCCGATCCATTTATGCGACAGCGCACTTGGAATTTGGCTATGACGGGATAGCGGGTGGCATGCTTGAAGTTTCCTGCTTTCTTCAAAGCTACACTTAAATGGTGGCCAGATTCCTCAAAGCCCTAAAAGGCATGTCCCTCCACAGTTCACGGTTGGTTAGATGTTGCAGCACCTCCCATGGTGTCCCTGGGTAGTGCATACTATATCCAGTTCTCCTAAATTACTGCTTGAAGGATCACATGATCCATAAGCTGGTATTAGAAAAACAATACTGAGCATTAAAGGCAGCTTATCTTTTTCTGTATTCTTAGTCTCCTCCCTAATATTAAAGTCGTCAGGTGCACATCTTTAGATGTGTACGGGCATCATAACCCCAAGGTACCCGAATGAAGTTTACTCCCTTTCTTTTTTACCCTTCTGCTTTTTGTTTTTTTCTTCCTCCCTCATTGTGTTGTTTGGCGCAGCTTGGTCAAATATGGCCCTTGCGCCATAAAACCCCAAAACAACCAACCAACTCTAATATCAAATGACTAAAATGTAGTTGAGAAAAAAATTAAACGCAATTTGAATTTAAAAGGAAAAAGCACGTATTATCAAGTGAATGCCACATGGGTGTAAAGAATAAGACATTTTTAGTACTTATATGGTGTCAATATTTTAGAATATTTTAGATCATGCATAGCTATTACGTATGATTAATTTTTGATTGAAAATAAAAAGGTGGTAGAAAACGGTATTGTTTAATTATAAATTGACGTAGTATGATATATGCACTATTATAAAGAAATCCGAAGAATATTCAATATTTTATATTGTCATTTGCATTTTATTTAGAACTGATAACAAACTTGATGTTCTGGCCAGAGCACTTCTGGTATAATGAATCGAGATATGGGAAATAGAAGTAAAAGAACTCAACTAGAACAAAAACAAGTAGCAAAACTTCTGTTCTACACATCAGATCCTTTAAACTTTACACAAGAGGTCGTCCAATATCGAGCGAACTTATTTACGGATCCACTTCGAAGGAAATTGAAAACGTAATACACTCGATTCAAATTAAACGCACCGTATGTTTCCGGAATTTAATTCAAAACCGGAGCAACGGAATCATCCCCTTTAAAGTAAATTAAAACGAGTATTTTAATGGAATGGGAGAAGAGATTGTCATGTCCCAAAACTACTCCGAAATTTAAAATGAAAATAGAAAGTGAAGACGTTTAGAACGGACAGGTTCTATTCGAAATTGGGAGAACCAGGGACTAAATTAAAACGATCCGACAAAATAACCAAAATATGTACGAGTCAAAATGCAGACAAGAAAAATCGCTATTAGTTGAAATAGTAGTGTCACTTTTGATGGAGAAAACATTAGAATGAAGCATTTTTGATGGAGACGAACTTAATGTAAATTGCAAAATTAATTCAATGCTTGAACTGTTTATTAAAATGCTATTTTGTACCAATTACAAGAAATTAAAGGGACGTGGTAACCCGGTTGGAAGAGTAGCGGATTAGCACTAAGAGGGTTGCGCGTTCGAAACTCGGTCCAGCTAAAGACCGTAGTGTACGTAGATGCTGATGCACGTTAAATCTGTCGCGGTCTCAAATGTCCTCACGTTGGCTTAGTGGGGAAGTTTGGAGAGTGGGTGCCAGCTCAAATGTTGAACACGTCATCTGACCATAATTCAAAATTACGAGGTGTCCTCGAATCGGACACCTCGTAACCCTTCGGACTGTCAACAATAGTCCGCTGTGTTTGTTGCTCCTGTGCGACGTTAATTCAACTAACCCCAAGAAATTAAATGAGCCTGGAATGCTTATACTCTTTTACCACGTTTAGTTTCATATACCTATCATTATTTTCAGGCTATGTACTTTTAAAAGTATTAACGTCCTGTTTGAATTTCATAACTTGCTTTGATAAAGCTATGTTAGAACCATAATTTTTTGACGCTTAAGGTTTATGTTTATTAATAGGCTGTGTACTTATTTTGTAATATTTAAAATCGTAGAAACATGGTTTAAGTAAAAATAACTTCACATTTTTCTGTTGCATGTGAACAAGTGAAGTCATTCGTGAATTTGACAAACGGGAAGTATTGCAGCTCTAAATTTACGAGTTTCTATTAAATATTTTTAAACTTTTTAATTTCAAATTTATTTTATAATTCACACAATAGTAATTACGTGACTGAAACACTACTGAATGCAATTGAAAGTTTCTTATTAGCTTTGTTTTCAACATTTTGTACTTTTAACCATTAATAATCCTTCGAAAGCACAGGCATTAACAAGAATCAACTGTTAAGTTATTCAAAAGGGTATTCTTTTTTAATAACCTGGAAGATAATTTTTAATTTTTTAATAATTATTTTCTTTTAACAAACAACCAATAAACAACATTCAAAAAGTTTAATTAGCCGTTGTATTAAAATTAAATCACTTAGGATAAGGCTTGAAAGAAAGCATTGTAAATAGTTAAATTTTCAGTAAACTTTAAAAAGTTAAGGCCTTAAGACAATCTTTGATTCCAGGAAAATGCGTAAGAACTTTTATATTTTTAGAACTTCTTAGTAAACAAACGAAAAACCTTCAATGTTTGTTATTGAGATTGAAATGTAAGGATATTAATCACCATAACCTCTTGTAGAACTTAACAAACAAAGGGCATTTTTTCAGTCATCTTACACTTTTATGATCTGACGCAAATTAATCATTTTTTTTAATGTTTACATACACTTTCTAAGGATTAATTTGATTTAAGACTTTAAATGGAGCCTTTTTCTCGTTTGGAAAGTGTTCTTTACTTTCTCATGTTCTAATTTTAGGTTGGTAGTATTTCATTGCTTGAAGTTGCTGATCCACAAACAAGTTGTGCCATGTAGGTTTAGAATAAACCAACATCTCTAGACATGCGTGTGTTAGAATTAATGCATCGGATTTAAGCATCTATCATGTGAAGCTTTTATTATGTTTTCTGTGCTGGATATGTTTTGAGGCCGATCAATAAAGCTCTATGTACAGGAAACTGGAGCAAAAAATCGTCTGGTAACTAATAATTAACAAGAACTGAGAAAAATTTCTTTAATATAGCTTAAAAGTTTTAAAATACTTTTACGTTTGCCACGTTTAGTTTTAAGGTATAATGTGGCTGGAAGAAGTGACTTCTAAGATACAATGCCTATTTGGGCTTACTTTGCATTTAGTACCTGAATGGTGAGCTCGTATTATTTGACCCAGCTGTTTCCTAGAATATATTTGTTACAAGTTAGCTAAATTCCTTTAGTTCCTTACAAAACTTAGGTGTATTTCTCCCTGGGTGTACTTCTCTCTTCTGTGACAGTAAAACTTTCATTGTGTGTGCATGTCTTACTTTATATTGTATGTCTTGTCTCTGGCACAACATGGTCAGATATGGCCCTTGCGCCACGAAACCCCGAAACAACCAACAACCTTACAAAACCTAATTCTAATAAACCGCGATGTTCACTAATATACGATAGATTCATAATAATCTAAGATTACCTAATTCTTGTCATATACCGGACACAATATATTGAATCTGATCATTAAATACAACTTTTGGTTAGAATTTTACTTTCATATTTAACTTTTATGCATATCACTTGGTTTTATTAATTGCATTTCTTTTTAATGTTAATGTGGTTATTAGTTTAAATTCTTACTTTTTCTAATTTTACTGTCTTGTGTTTGGCGCAGCTTATCCTCTTTTGGGTATTTGGGTATTTGGGTATTTCAATTAACGTCACACTGGAGCAACACAATGGGCTATTGGTGACGGTCCGGGATCAATCCCAAAGGGAAAGATCCGAGGACAACACCACGTAATTTTGAACCACGGTCAGATGACGATATCCTCTTTTGGATCTTGGGGCATAAAACCCAAATCAACCAACCATTAAATACTTAAAAATTAAGGCACAAATACCTTAGCGAAGATTATATAAAAGTAGGTAGAGTGGGATTTGCCACAGCATGATGTTACATGAAAAGCAGTTTTTCTGATTAAAATAGTTTTATTTGGACGCGGATATCACTGGAAGGATAGAATTATTGTTTCTACAAATTAATATAATGGTAGTTGTATGCTGCTTTGGGATGATTTCTGATAGAAAACAACTCCGATTGCTCTTATGCTGCCAATAACAAATCATACTGAAGGTTATCAGTATATGATAGCTGAAAAAATTGTTTCTAGAAACACCATTCATCACATTTGAGGATCACGTTCTCTTCAGCTAAATAGTGGCTTGGAGTCTAAATTAAAAGTTTTATCAAAAGCTCTAATCTAAATCCTGTGCAAAACTTATAGAATATTGTACGTCATGTATGAAAAAATAGCAAACAATATAGTAATACAGATCAGCTTATAGCCTTCGCATTTGCTTGGAGAAAAATTCACAACCATCTTTTAAGAACTGATTAATGACAGGAGTGATAAAAGTAATCGGTTATCGGGTAACTTCTTCATTTATTTTATTTTTGGCTAAAATTTCATCTGGCCTTACTTTTTCCAACTTATAGTATACAAAATTAACAACAAAAAAGTCGAGTTTTTTATACTTCGTTATTAAAGCTATTTCGTCTAATCTCGAAGTATTGTGTACCAATTTTTTCTCTTGTCAAAAGTGAATTTTTTTCATGTGGCTTTTAAATTTTCCCCTGGCACTGTAAGATATTATTAAATTATTCATATGTTAGGGGAAGCTCAAATAATCGAATACCATGCGTGTATCAATTTACAGGACCGAAATGTAATAAAGCTTTATAAAAATTAATAAATTAAAAAAACTATCTTCAAATTTGAAAAACAAAGCAATGAATGTTACTAATTAAGCTTAACTCGCATTATTACTGAGCTGCATTTGAAGTTCCATAACTAAGCTTACAATTACTGGTACTTAAAAAATTTTCAGCGTTCCTTTCTTGACTAAAGAACAGATTATACAAGAAAGTAACGAACAATTTTTTGTTCCAAATATCTGAATATTCTTATAACTTGTTTAAACATCCATAAATCGTTAAGTCTTCCCTTCCGTTTTACTTTTTTTTCTTATAAGAGAACAAAGAAAGTGACATTAATAAAGATAAATGTGGCAACAATATGACATATGCCTTATGAATACAAATATCCCTTTTTCCATCAATGATGGATTGAAAGTTGAAAGCATATGGTGAAGTTGAAAGAAAAATTTTTGGATCTAGCTTTCCCCGGAATGATTTACTTCGTGTCAATATTTTCCTTTTCGCTATCGAAATTAGGCTCTTTCTCTTCCCGTCAGAAGAGTTCTGGGGAAATTTAACTTCTGCATTTTCGATAAACGCCTCTGAGCGCTTTTAATTTTTTAGATTGGAGTGTACCTTTCACCATTTCTGTATAGTATTGTAAAATTTGCGCGAGTTGCTTTTTCTGAAGTTGAAAAATGATAAAAAAAATTATGCTTGTTATATAACGAAACCAATTCTTTTTATCGGAATTAGTTTTAAAGTGCTGCGTTAGAAAAAAAATGCTTGATTATTTTTAAATTAATTTGAACAGATTACTGAGAACTTATTTAAATGTTATTTCTTAGAAATTAAATTTTGCTTTGCTAGGGGTAATTAGACATAGGCTACATATACATTTAATTCGCTTAAAAATATGTATTTTATTTTCAACATTAAAATAAAGTTAAATAGAATTTTTAAGCATTTAAATTAATTATTTTAAAAGTCTTTCGAACTGATAGTTTGTAAATTCTAACCTTGATAACTTTTAAAAATTTGATTTGATACTATAAAAATCATCAATTTGTACTTTTCCAAAAACATCTCGTAAAAATTCTAGCTAGGGATTCATATTGTCAAACATAGAAAAAATGTTAAGTATCAGTTACATGAAGATTCAAATCCCACTAGAGTTATATAGAGGGGAATTCACTATACTTATTTTTGTTACCGCCTTAATTCTTGCAGAAGATCTTACTTTAGTCTGTTAACGTCTAATTGCTAACCTTATACAGGTTTATTGATATGCGATTTATGTGGTAGGGGATAGAACTATTGTATTTTTAGCATGTTTTCGTTTACTTGTAGAATGTCGGATTGCGTATGAAACAAAATCTTTATGTAAGTTTTAAATATTTTGTGTTAGCTAGTTTTACATATTGCGAAACTAAATAACTCTCTTCCAAAATATTCCAAAAACAATCGATATTCTCCAATGAGAAATCTCAACTTAATGGTATTTTTAACGTAACGTATGTTTGAAATCATTGATTAATTGGTTTTTCTCCACATGAAAACATCGCTGCTATAAGTATTACATTTCCATGTATCACGGAATTGCCTTAAAATACTGTAAAAATTATTGTAATATTCAATTACCCACTTTATAGCCTACTTTCTAAAATAATTTAATGCAATCGTTGCAAATGTGATGCAAGGTCCTGAATAGTGAACTCCATCTTCAAGTCGCGTAGCCAGAATTTCATTTCAGGGGAAGAGGCACAGTTAGAAATACAAATTTTTTTGACAAATTAAAATCTTTGACCTTATCAGAAATTTCAGAAGTTTCTCTGAAAGTTTTGAGATTATGCTTTATCACTAGATTAATTTTAAATTAAAAGATTGCTTAAGCATGTAAAGTGACTCGTCTCAGTTGATGAAAATACAGAACCCATTTGTAAATAGATATGTTTGCTAGAAAATATTTATGACAGTTAAATAACATTAAATATCCACATTAAGTATTCAATTCTTGTTTCACGAAATTTACTTTTCATTTTTCAGTCACTTGAATCGTTCATACAATATGTACACAGGTGTTCAAATTAAGAGAATTTTCACTTTGGAGTGATTATCTCCAGAACTACTGGACATATTTTAATGAAATTAGTTATGTACATAGGTTGAAATAATACAAAAAATAACCATATAACAGTTATGGTACACACGCATGATCGGGAGTAAGACTCAACGCAGGAAGGTCTAAAACAGATGTTACGATATTGATACAAAAATGGGTAAAAAACGTAACATAAGGGGTATGGTCCCCTCCTGCAGTTATACAGCTCTCACAACGTGAATTCATACTGGAAATGAGGCAGTTTGTGAGTCCCTGTGGCATTCGGTCCCTCTCCTCAAACAAAGCTTTCAGATCATGGATGGTTCTGGGAGGGGGAAGGTGAGTTATAGTTGCCCTCCCAAAAGCGTCCCAGATATGCTCTATAGGGTTTAGGTCTGGAGATCTGGCTGGCCAATCCATCCGGCGAATATCCTCACATTCGTCGACCAGATGAGCCCTATGTGGAAGAGCGTTGTCGGTAATAAAAATGAATCAGGACCAACTATGCGCCTGAAAAAACGAACATAGGACTCCAAGATCTCATCTCTATACCTCACAGCAGTCACAGAGCCTGTCAAAGACATGGAAGTCTGCGACAATCCATCATCATGCATGCCCAGATCATCAAACCTCTGCTGTCATAGTGGTCTCTTTCTCGGATGTTGGAGGACAGGTAGCTGGTCCTTGGTTCTCTACAGATGAGCGTAAGTCGAGAATCAGTGGTTAGGCTGAACCGGGATTCATCAGTGAATAGTACGCTTCCCCACCGATCCCTGGTCCAAAGTCGATGTTCTCTGCACCATGCTAAACAAGCTCTCCTGTGCGCAGAAGTGAGCGGGACGCAAACAGCAGGTCTTCTTGCAAACAGACCTCTCTCACGTAGCCTTCTGGAAACAGTAACCCTTGAAACTCGGCTTCCTGTGGCCGCATGAAGGTCATGAGAGAGTTGAGAATCTATTGCACTCCTGTTACGCCTCGCTGTGATGGACAAATATCGATCTTCATTGGCCGTAGTGGCTCTTGGTCGACCTTTCCCAGGCTTTCTCTCTACAGATCTGATATCCTTAAACAGTTTCCATACGTTGGGCACGATGCTGGGCGTTACATTCAAGTCTATCAATCCGAACTTGAGATTGCCCTGCTTCCAGTCTCCCGACGATTCGCCACCTTATTCCATCATCCAAACGTTGGTGGTTACTCATTTTAACTATGCTTTTGAATTTCACCGAATGTTGCAAACAAACATCACGAAATTCGCCGAGGTGTGGGAGCGAACGAAGCGTGGAAATTGTCACCTGAGCTTAGAAACACGCGTGTATGCTTACGTATTCGAGACTAAAGATTTGAATCTTTGGAAGCATTAATTTTACCTTTCGTTCAGTACTTTCCGAAAAATTCGACAAAACATGCAAATTTTCTTAATTTTGAACACCAGTGTAACTATATGAATACATGAGATCTTTATCTGAAAGAAATGAGATCTTTAACTGAAAGAAATGAGATCTTTATCTAAAAGAAATGAGATCTTGATCTAAAAGAAATGATATCTTTATCTGAAAGAAATGAGATCTTTATCTGAAAAAAATGAATACTTCCTCTGTCCTAATTTAAGTGTCACACTTGCGCATTTTTGATTTAATATTAATAGTTTTTCTTCAATTATGAAGTGAACTGTATCAACGAGGACATTTTTTATTAATGGTATAAGTCAACCTAATAATGCCACTCGATCGTCTTTTTTTTATTTTAAACGAAAGCTTGTAAATAATCGAAAAAGTAACTTTTTAAAAGTGGAAAAGTTAGAAAATATTTTCTTAACATTGCAAACATGTATGAAAAGTGTAGTGATGCCATCTGGAAGTAATGCCTACAAAAATGTACATATTAGGAAAGAAATAGTAGGTTTATCGAGGACACATAAACCATAGTTTTGACTTGAATACGGGTCTGATGTTGGATTGTGAAATGAATGAAGACAGGAAGTTTGAACGACTGTTTTATTATCAATATTCAAGAATAAATTTGCAGTTTGAACGAAAAAGTTTACAGTTTAAATATTAATTGTTGCGTAGTTCGGTAGCTTTCGAATGACATCACTTAAGCAGTCCTCACACTACACAATCCAAATTTACACAGGCCCAAAGCTCACCCAACACTAGAATTTCGAGACATTGCGGACCCCTTCCCCCCGTTCAGTGCACCTGGACACTGGACTCGAAGGTCATGTCAGATATGGACATCTTTGTCCACTCTAAGCTATATTTACTGGATGTTTTTTAGTTCTGAAATCATAAGACAAAACAGCTATAACGCTTTTTTGTAACACTCGACTTTTCATACAAGCCCTCCAATCTTTTTCTGATAATAAAGACTCATTTACGTCAAAAATGTTCATTGTCTACCACGCGAGTTTCTGCCTTTTGGTATGGTAGTTAGGAGAAAAAAATGTTCTAACTAGATATCTTGGTAAGTTTCATCTCTCTATTCTGTCTTCCCTCGGCTGGATATAACTAATTTCTCTCATTTTCAGTTGCACACATGGAGACGAACATTCGTTAAAAATTTCAGATACTTAACGAAACTAAAGTCAAACAAAATTACAAAGAACATGGAACAACTGCTTTATACATCACTTTACAATTAATAAAAATTCTAAATCACTATAGATAACATTCCATATCATGGTTGCTGTTTGCTCGTGCATAATTAAAAATACATTCACTAATATCAGCCTGGGCATGTGTAATAAATATTAAAATCAAGGTACCACAACGTTTATAAGTATACTGCTAGCAGATGCACGCGCACAATAAATATTAAATCGGGATACAACAGTATTAAAATCCAAACACTCTTTCGTGTCACTATTCACTTTCCTTTCACGATTGATCCCGGACCATCACGAGTATCCCATTGTGTTGCTCCAACTAAACGTTAATTCAACTACCGACCAACCACTGTCTGAATATGTAAATTAATATGTCATGGTTTAATAATATTCAACCATGTAAGAAAGCTAAACCTTTGAATTTGCAATTAAATCTGTTTTTTTTTTTAAAATTTTTTTTACAAATGTGCCAACTATTAGAACGAAATACAAGAATTAAATGTGACATTTTGGGACAGAAAGTACCATATGTACTTTCAAATTTCCAATACATGACTTATTTATTGAATAACTAATCAAATAACTGCTATTTTATTTTAATATCCCCACAGCTTCCTTTGCATTTTCATGTTTTATTTGTAAAATAAAACTTCTTTCGAGAGGGGAGCATGGCCCCCTGGCAACGAAACTGTCTCACATTAATACCAGCTTTTTGAAGCAACTACATTCTTATGTACACAATGTTCTTATTTTAAATATATTTTTCCCCCAGTCTCGCAAGGTAGACAACTTCTCGGCTTCTGGGACAGATCCAAGTAGAAAATTCAGCGACTCTTTCCCTCTCAGGTTATTTATTACGTCTCAAACTTCCATTTCCTTGGGTTTTCGAAGCGCTCATCCCAGCCATTTTCCTGCCTTGTCACTTTTCACTACTGCTTCTGGGTTCTGGGGATTTAAGAAGTGAAATGGGAAAGCGAAAATCTGAAACTCCTTACTGACAATATAGCGTGATTTTTAGGAAAAGGATCTGTTTTTTTTTTAAAATTATATTTATCGAATTTCTTATGGTTACGAATTTTTAATTTTTTCAATGTTATAATTCAAAGCATACTGCTCTAGAGCCTTGCGCAGATTGGTACTTTCGAAGAGAAAAAATGTATTTGCTTTTATAAAAGATCTTTTTATCATTATATCGAAATTTAAAATCAGTAATAGCTTTATACACTGCTTAAATGGTTTAAATTTTAACACCATTTGAAACAGCCGAACTGTATTTACAAAATCAGTACTAATTACCTAAATTAAAAAACTTTCTAGAATTCATTGCTTTTCTTAAATCTAATTATTTTAAGCTTCGTAAAGTTCTTGGTCTTATAATTTGTATACTATTAAGTTTCTATTTTAATAATGCTTATTCATTTTCAAGGTGTGATAGCAATTTTTAATTAATTATAGCGAATTTAGAAAATATATCTACATTATTGAACTATAATAGGAATTCCAAGTATACGTTTTTAGTATAGTTGAAATTATCATTAAACACCAGGAACAGTCTCTACGTAAAAAAAAACAATCGAAATTCAGTCTTTTCTAGTATCAGACCCGCGCATAGCATCTGCAGTAAAATTTCGTCCTTATAACTATTGATAGCAGTGTCATTACTCACATTTTATACCTTACTTAAATCCACTTAAAATGAATCCTTTTACAAATTTCATGCCATCAAATGACATAAAATTAATAAAAATATATATATATAACAGCACTTAGTGTACTTCTTAATGGTGTTTATTCACATTTCCAATTAAATTTAAGACAAAACTTGCACACCTCAGCGTGTTACCAGAATTGACTTCTGAACTTCCACTTCAATAATATCCCATTTACTTGTTCAATTTTCAGTTGAACTCAATTTTTCTTTTTCGGCCAGATTTCTCTTCCAGTTTTCTCATTTCCCTCTGAGAGGCATTGAGAAAACTAAAAACAGCAGATTGCGGATAGATTTAATTAGAATGGCTAATCCTTTCGCGTAATTTTGGCAATATTGGCGAATGAATCCTGTTTGCTGTTGATTTTACATTGTTTGTATCCATTTATTGCCATTAGTTAATACAAATGTTCAATGCCAAGCACGTTAGTGTAATATATTTAGATTGACCGAAGTAAATATTATTTTATTAGAATTGTACAATTTCGTCGGCTTACAAGTGAAGTTTGAGAAACGAATTCTACACACTAAGACCCTTTTACAAGTACTTATTGAATAAGTATAATTAATTGTCCATTGTGCATTTATATACACCTAAATTATATTTAGTTTGTATTTGATTTTATTTCTTTTATTTCGTAAATTTTAAAATTTTTGTAATTCTTTTTTTTTTAGCATTATTTATATTTGCTCGTCACTTGCCTTTTGTTCTTTCTGTAATGTTTCTTTTTATTGTTAAATTTGCAAAGGATAGGATCGGCCCTCAATAACCCTTGTAATTCCTCCATAAGGCTGAGAAGAGAGTTGAGTTGTGTTTGGCACAGCTTGGCCAAATATGGTCCTTGAGCCATAAAATCCAAAAACAACCTCCGTAAGGTGGACTTAACAGCTCAAATTCACACTGGTGAAACAGTCAGCATGCCGTGTCCAATCCAATCCCAGCAGGCTTATAAAGAAATATAACCTCCATGCAAAGGAAAAATAACTTGGTAGACAGACACACACACACTTCGCCAGTTTAAAAATCACCACATTCTGGTCTAGGAAAGCTAGACAACTCGTATCTTAAACAGTTTGATTTAGTGTGGTTTACACTTGTTAGCCGCCGTTTTGTTCAATAACTTAACCCTCTGAGGGGTTCGTACACATATCCGAGCATAACTCCTAACCAGTTTTGACCTGTTTGACCAATAGCATCGAATTCTTTCAAACAATAGATATTGTTATTTAATCATGGTGTGTTAAAAACAAAGCAACGCTTACAATAATCGGCATTCTCGTAACGCTCAGAGGGTTAGTATAGTTTAGTTTATGTAGATTCGTGGATTAAGGAATTTATTTTTGTATTTTTTCTTCTGACACCTCTAAAGCTAACAGCTTAGACTATTTCCATTGAGTACGTCGATTCTCAAAGAAAAACACCATGCCGAGCATCATTTCTTCACACCTCCGCAAGTGTTCCATCAAAAAGGTTCCTTTTATTACCTCCAAGCAGGAATCGGCGTGAATCGAAAGGCAATCGCGAATCTGTCGCTCTTCACTTCTTCCATCTGTATCGATATCTGTGGATGCGAGATAAGCGTCAATTCTGATCTGAATCTTCCACTTCCCTCGAAGCCCTTTGTCGACGCGCATTAGGGCATCTTCCCATTCACGACATAATTTGTGTCGACAAGGGACATACACTATGCTTGACAGGCTTCTCATTCTGTACCCTCGCGCGGAATTTTGATGCGATTCGATAGATGCCCGGCACCAACAGGGATTGTCATTCCGATGTTTGATGTATGCTGCCTTTGGGGTGAATTGTAAGAACGTGGTGTTACTTTCCATGGAGAATGGAATGCAAATGTCGGAATGGACTAGCTTTAATAATACAAATTTGACTTGTTTGTGATAGAAGCTTTTTAAGTGTAAATAAACAAACCACATAGAAAGCGAAGATTTTATTTTTATGCTACTGCTACCTAGGTGTTCTCGCATGATACATATCCGGGTTATCTTAAAATTACCACCATTTTTCGACGTTTGGCGTTTAACCTAATTGGCGTCGACAGATCAACTATCATACATCGATTCGGAATTCATTTTTTCGAATTTTTATTGGCGAAGTGCTGAAATTGTATTCCAATCAACCAGTTACATTTAGCTTGACTGAAAATACCTCTCATTAGTTCCGTTTATTTTTTTTTTGTTTTCTAGCGCGTGCTCAATGAAAATGAAACCTCGTGTTCGTTGACCACATGCAGTGATATTATTTTCTAATTTTTCGCTCGGAATTGCTTTTAGCTGTAACTTAATTCATGAGATCACGACATCTTAAATCATTGATTTATGTCTTTAGAATAAGCTTTTTCGGTTTACTTTAATTTTATTTCTTAGTTTTCTATGATATTTGCTAATTTTATAAAGTTTTAGTCGTATATTTATGCTTGCTTTTATGCTAATTGGATTTCTCATGTCTCAAAACTTGATCATGCAATGTATGTCAGATTTTACCAGAAACTTCATGAAATTCGCTGATACATAGTTGCAGTGGAAGCTTGTATTAGCAGTACTAAAATTTACGAATTATATAGGCATAGATCGAGAATAATGAGCCGTCTTATAGACCTACAACAAGCAGTCTTAGAAACAATGTAGAAATTGTGCAGAGTTGTGCTGGAAAATTGATGAACTATCGTTCTTAAGTTATCTGAAGACTGCAATTTGTTTCTGTTTAGCTCAAACGGTTGTGAACAAATTGAGTATGAGACGCACCTCATCGCATTGCACCATTACTCTCAGCTGAACAAAAGCTTATTCGTTTTAACTGTTCATGACGTGTATGATTTGTCAGAAATTGCACTGTTTTAGAAACAGTCAGATAGTAATATGAATTGTTGGTCTTTGGGTATGATCTCCAAACCAAGTTCAGAAAGTTAAGTTCCAAGTTAAAAGTAAAAGATACTTAAAATAATAAGGAAATGTAGCAACAATGTCAAGACACTGCTGCTCGTTTCTTGAGATTTTACGGGAATAGTATATCACAAATAGGCACAATCAAGCAAGGCAATCAAAAAGAAGTGTTACCTTAAAGCTTTGCAGCATGTTACCTACACCATGTTTACCCATCTGCGCATGCATCATTACTTGTGATGTATTTCTTTATGTTGAACACTTTTGTTAGTTCAATAGTCACTATTCGTATTTCGACTCTTTTCGTATCTTTTACCAATTCTCTAAAATTCCTAAAAAGGGCAGATTTCAAGACATTCAAGCTTCATAATGAAATGCGACTGGATAGTTATTAGGAAAGATGACTTCAAAAAATGCGGAAAATGATATCAATAAATTAGCCCTTTGAAAGAACACTTAAAATTAAACTTCAAAGAATACTATCTGAAACACATTGTAAAATAGAGGGTATAGCTTACTGAAAAATGCAATTGTTTTCGTTTGATTCATGTATTTCGATGTTTTAAATCAGTTTAATACGTATAATTAACAAATAGAGAAAAATATGTTTGAGAATAAAAATACCGAAAGGTAGAATTCGAAATGAACTAAAAATCTTTTATTATTCTTCCCTTACATATACTCCCTTTTATCGGTAGAAGGACCTAAAATGTATTATCTGTGAAGGTGACTCATTAATGTATGCATTTTTTAATTCGTAAGACGCGTTTAAAAATCCTTTCTACATCAGGGAACTCTTATGTTTCCATTCTGAAAGTAAAAATACCGTCGTGACTTGCCATAAATTATCTTGCTCACGAGGGGAGGGTAGAAAGTGACAGATCGGAAATGCAATATGTACGCACATCTGATTAAATTCGGAGAAGCTAACGTAGAATATTTTAATGCATTTTGTTTGGCTTCTTTTTAAATAACATTTTTTGTAAATAAAGCGAATATTTTATCGTCATTTTCTTATGAATAAATGAGTATTTCTGCAACATTTATATTTGTGAAATTTCATTATCGCGTAATGTGAGATTTCAAGTATTTCCTTAAATAAATTAAATTAACCATTATATTGAAAATTGATTTCAATAATTGATATAAAAAGTAAATACACAAAAAACCCATCTTATAAGAAAAAATAATGCTTCATAATTTCAAATTATAAAAGTATGTGCTCCATATTTTTCTATTTCCAGTTTTTCAGGTCGATAAAAATACAATTATATTTAAATTCGTCTTGAAAAATCGCAATAAAATGAATAATCTTAATTTGATTCACGAAGACAAAGTTAAATAATGAATGTAAGTGCAATTGTTTTAGTTTCAAAAATTATGTATGATTTTTAAAAATATATGAATTATTCGATTGCTAAGATGTTTTTCCAATAAACTACATCTATGTGTTTGAAGTAATTTTTAAAGCTTTGCGATCTATTTCTTATGTGTTTATTTGCATTTAAATAATTGTTTTTTTTTTCTTTTAGGTAAGTGCTTCTGATGATTCATGTTTTATATTTGAATGTGTTAGGTAAGTGTTTACCGAAATTATTATTACAAAGACTTTCTCGTACTGTTTCTGGGACCGAAGGGTTGTACAGAACGAATTCGAGAAGAATCGGTGTATTTAAATTGTGCAGAGAAGTCAATAGGGAAATTGACCACACTTTAAAGTAAGGAATTTGTTTTTGTTGGCTTAATCTTTGTTATAGAATATTTTACGCAAAAAATGATGAATTCTTATAATCTACTGACTTAAAATATATATACTAATTGAATGTTTACCTTTATCTTAAAGGATCGTATAATAAATATAAAAATGTTTGGCCATCGTTCTAAATTAACGATTTTTGAGTACTTGAATAGAACTAAATATGCTTGAGTGCTTTGACTAAGTTTTAAGCCTTTAAATTAGGTAGACACTATTAGGTCTACGTAACAAATATTTTTGCACAGTAACCATGGCTACTCTTTATGTTGTACTCATTCAATTTGGAGCTGATTGTTGGTGTTTCATTCATTTTCTAATATCTTGATTTAATTGAAAAAAGAAAATTATAAATGTTCAAATTTTATTAAATATCGTTTGCTATGCATGAGAAAATAATGAAATTTGGCAAGTTTCTTTATTCTTGCATCTAATGCTCTTATAACTTTCTCGTTTTTGTTTATAAATTTAAATTGAGGTATTGTTATTTTTTAATTTTTGGTGTTAAGCATTTTTGGGGGTTTAAACCCTATCACTAATTTGTTTTTATTGTCTACGGCCAATTAAAATTATTTTAGCATTTAGAATTCCTAATCCTTTGCACTATTTCTAACTAATTTAATTAGGTTCTTATGAACTAATCAGTTATAGAAAGATTGTTTCTTAAGTGCTTGTAAATGATCTACATAAATGAGATTTTAACAGCTAATTTCTAAAATCAATTTATTTTCCTGGCCAAATATAGCCCTTGCCCCCACCCCCGTCTGTCGTACTGTCTGCCTGTTCTCTATACAAATCTACACCTTTTGACCAATCCACACCAAATTTAGTACACGTATACTCTGGAACCCTGCGGGTAACGTAGGCTACATATTAATCCCCGTTCTCTTTAACCTAGGTGTGCAGAGGGGGCTAAAAACAATTCGAAATTGCCATACGAATAACATTGAGCATAAAACGATTGCGGTACGCAGCTCAGTTTGTTTACCAGCATTAATCGAAAATTAAATTTTCCATTACAATTGTTTTACCAGTATTGCTCGAAAAACAATTTTCTCCAAAGCATTATATTTAAACAATTTAAAATTATAATTACGTTTAAACTGATTTTTTATTTCTTTCCATAATGTAAAAAATTTATTGAGAAAAATGGATAGATAAAATATTTTACACAACTTAAATTTGTAGTGGAACACGAAAAGCCCAAACAAAAAAAAACTCATTGATCCTAAAAGCGTAATTTTGCAATTCGGTATCTGGCAAAGCCATAATTAATGTTTTATTTTATGAATAAGATTTAGAATTCCGTGTTTGTGTATTTGAATTAAGACATGTTGCGCAGTCATATTTGAGCATTTCAAAGTTTTGTAAATTTGTGTTCTTTTTGTAAATAATTCATTATTGTCTACCAATATTTTTCAAGAGTCTTTTTCGAATTTCTCTATTTTAGAATATTCTCAAGAAGTCGAAATTCAACACGCTTGCTCATCTTTCATTTTTCAGAATTCTATATTTCTATGACCATAATTTCGTTTCTATTTGTATTTATGTATTCCGGTACTTTCCATATTACAGATATATTATTTAGAGTTAAATTTTAATGAATTATTTATATTTTCTGCAAAATATCACTAGACATGGGTAATTTCTTGGTGGTGTATGCATATTTTGACAAACTTTCGTTGAGTCTGGTTAAATATGTTATTGTTTGCAGAATTATTCCATAAAAATAAATGGAAACCTTTTTAAATAAGGTGTGTAACTTCTTATATTTTAAAATGACCTGTAAAGTTAAAACAAAGTTATTCTAGAATAAGATATATTACGTCAAATCAAAACGGGTAGCCGTACGTTGTAGTTCAAAGATATTTCTAAATATTGATATATTTTCATTACAAGACGATTAAAATCAATTAAATTTACATTTGTTTTTCATGTTTCATGGGCATCGAAAGCTGTACTCCATAGTAAAGTAACTGCATCTATCATTCTATGTGGTTTCCTTATAGAAAATCTCCCAATTGAAAAAGTACCTTAAGGATTCGATTTAAAACACTGAATTTCTGTTGAACAAAGCTAATTTTAAATAAGACTGCTGATCTTGGAATAACATCACAGTAAGGAAGTATTTAAACTAGGACTTCAAAAATAGAATTTTTTTTGTCTTAAGTAACAGTAGGTCGAGGTTGCTTACTTGAAGTTGAAACTTTTCTTATGCAACTTAGGTACCTGTGAAACATTCGTTGAAAGCAGCGATATTGTAAAAATTGTAATCGATTGAATTTATTTACACTGAAGACATTTATTTTTAAAGCAAACTCCTTTATTCCACGTACCGCTGAACAGAATTTCAAGAAAAAAGTGTTTGCTTCAAAATAAATTAATTACAAAAATGCCGAAACAATTCAATTTTCCATCCACTCACAATTATGATGAACTTCAAAAACATGGAATCCATGGTGCAAAAGTGCCACAAATAATAAATATTGATAAAAAAAATTGAGTACAAGACTACGCTGGAAGTTCGTAATTTTTACTGAAAATGAACTTAACCATTCGTAATCACTCCAAAACTCAAAATCGATTTCTGTAGTAGTCACCTTGGAAAAAAACTAGTAGTTCGTCTTACAGCAAGAGTGCGATGAATTTGAAATGGATTATATGGATGGATATATTCTGTATGCATATTTGCTTCCAAAGTAAATTGTAGAAGCTATGAAAAAGTTAAAATGATGTTAAAATATTTTCTTTACACTTAAATGATGCTTGCATTTTTCTATGAAATAGAATCAACATTTAACCAATTCAACCCGATCAACACTGGGTAATTCTGCTAGTTCCATATAAACCCAACCACCATTTTTTTTAATCATGCATCTGATCGTAAGTAGGTATTTATTTCTGTTCCTTGCTCACGCAAACTTTTATCAACACGTTTATTCAATGTTTGTAACTGAATACCAAAACATTCAATTTCTTGCTTTTGCATTCTTCAGCGATGATGTTTGGAGTAATATGGCAAAATATCATTCTTTCGAAATGGATATACAACTCAAAAACTGCCAGATACTATAGACCTTGAAATTTATTTCATGATTACCATTGGAAAAGTCTACAAGAAAAGAAAACTTAGAACGAAAGAAAAAACGCAAGAGAAAGTGAATTCGTTCGCTGCTATTAAATGTAGAACTACGTATATTGTTTCCTGTATATTCGAGACCCAAAGCACAAAAATAACCATCCATTTTAGTGCGCTATCATGATCTGATCTGCTAGCCCTACCAATTACAAGTATTTCACCCTATGCGCTATCAAACCATATTAGCGCTGTTGCCACGCCTCCCATAATTCCGGAGTTATTGCGAGTTGAAATCGGTCACAATTATGTCGCGTCCACCGCTAATCTATACCGTTCTATAAAATGTAATTCTATATCATAAAGTACTCCAAAATGTACACAATTTTCGTTTAATTAAAAAGTACTTTTACAAGGTTGAAACACTGTTTGACTTTAGCTTTGAAAACAATAAACAACCTTTGCGCCATAAAAATCCATTCATTCTGAAAGATAAATAATTTTTTCTTATTTTGTTTGTACTTTTCAAATCCAATTTAAGTTGATTATAGGAACAAGAAAATGGAAATGTTTACTCTGCGATGTTTAATTTTCCAGCATTGTAATGTCTTAAGATGATGCAAACTATGGATGTTCTTTACTTTCTTACTTTTCGCATGAATTTTAAAATCACCAGTTAATTTTAATTGGAAAACGTGATCATTATAAATTTAATTAACTTTTAATGGAGTCAAAAGAGCCAACTTCTATCACTGCGAAGTAAAGGAACTATCTTTTTCTTCACTTGGAAAGATTTTGTTCGAATTTTTCCAGGTCCCAAACGGATTTGAAGTTCCAAACATTAATTTGATATTTATAAACACGAAAAAACTTCAAATTCAATTACTCTTTCAGAGGGAAGTTCATTCTGAAGATTAAGTTAGCGCACTTCAAACGCTTTTTCATTCTATATCATTCAAAAAGTCACTTAATTCAAACTATAGCAAATATAAATAATGCATTTTTGCTAGCTTATTTTTCTATTAGAATCGTTGAGGTGTTATTTATTTCTGACGAAAAATTCTTTCATGCTATGAATATTAATTTATGTTCTATTTATTTAATCTATTAACTAGAACCATGTGCATATTTTTATGTCTTATTAAGCGTCCTGTATAATTATTACCTTCATGACTCGCTATTTATTTTTGTAAATTAACTGAAGGATACTAAGATGTTTGCTTCACCAAGAAATTAAAAATATTTTTATTAACTGATGAAGGCTTTCTTTTCTCACTTAATTCATCTGCTTTGATTCTCATTGATATTTATTCTACCTCTAGAGCATTTTATTCCTTGGCGAAGCATTTTATTCCTTGGCGAAGCATTTTCGGGAAAATGCTTTTGAATAATTCATAGCTTGTTCATATTTTATTTTACCATTACTTAATCTTATAAACCGAATGAAGTAATTCTTAACTAATATTACCTATTAAAAAATGTTTCCTAACAACAAACTCATTTGAATTTCATAAGCTTTTATAAAACCAAGTGTTCTAAACTATGTTTGGCAGTTTATGGTATAAATAATAATAGGTATTGATGATACTGGGGGGAATTAAATTTCATGAAATTCCGAAGTTCAATTTTTTAAATGTTTTAATTTTTTCAGTTTAAATATTAATTCTTTAATGCATAGATTCTTTGAATTTCAATTCATTACTAGGATGGGTGTTCAGCTTAACTTTTATTTAACTTTGCTTATTTTTATGAATATGGCCCTTGCGCCACAAAACCCCCAAACCAACCTTATTTTTATGTTTTATATTTATTTCCCGCTTATTTTTATCGTTCTACTGATTTAATACTTTATTACTGATATGTACCAGTGACTGAGTTCTGTACTTGCATTTCTAAAATTTAGTAACAGTTCAATGTTCCATTTATAGTTGAGTTTTCTTTTTAGTTTTTGCGTAAATAAATAATTTTTAATTATTGAAAAATTCTTTTAACTCAACTTAAAAAATAAATATTGTAATAATAAATCCTGAATACTCAGAACATGTAATCTCTTTTCACCCATGAATACATTACATAAAAATTATTCTATCCTAAGTTTCGGCACCCGAGTGATCTTCCCTCCATTTCGTTTTCACCCTAACCTATCCTGCTTTTGCTTTTTCTTCCTCCCTCATTGTGTTGTCTAGCTTGTGTTTGGCGCAGCCTGGCCAAATATTTCCCTTGCTCCATAAAACTCGAAAAGACATGTACGTATGTCCGAGAATGTTAAAAATTTACAATGGAACGTCTCTAAAAAGGATGTGCGCGGATTCTTCTGTGGAAAAGATTGAATAAAATGAAACATTTCATCCATAGAATGCTCAAGAAGGGAACAATGCTCCTTTCATTTGATTCGTCTGTCGCTTGCGTCTTCAAACCGCTTCTCGAAACAAAGTTAGTTTCTTCCGGTTTATTAATCTTTCCCAGACTACATCTCTACCAGAACTCTTTGAATTCATTCAGCGCGCGCACTTGCCCCTCAAGAACCTGACCCACCTGCATCTCTCGTTCCACTCCATGTTCTTTGGAGCCCCTGTCATGTTCTCGTATATTTCCCATTCACTGGTCGGTAAGGACGCCAAGTTCCTAGCGAACAATCGGAGTTACGGTCGAAGACAAACACGGAGAAGGCCAATTGCAGCTGCTACAGGCCAAACAAACTGGACGACCAATTTTCTCTCTACGTTTGTTTGCGGAGCTCTAGAGATGCCACTCTAGTGAGTGGTTGATGTGGCGCTTCCTGCTTTGGTATTGCCCGGAATTTGCTTTCTTCCGAGTACCTCTTTAGGTAGATTTTTGTTGGTTCGCGGAAAAATGCTGTTTCTTTCATTTTTCTGCGTTTGAAATGTATGGCGTTGTCGCCGATAGCGAACAGGGTATTTATTTAACAAATTAAAACAAGTTGTCAAACAAACTTTTTATCGTGTTTTTGTTTAGTTTCTGAAGAATTTAATTAGAAAATATGTTAACCCCTATCATTTGTTCTTTTACAGCATCTACAACTTCATTTGGTGTTAATTTTTGCATATAAACAACATCAGTTTTGCTATGTTATTTACATACATGAATGACGATACATATTTTTAAT
The DNA here is from genome assembly GCA_933210815.1 of Meta bourneti. NCBI lineage: Eukaryota > Metazoa > Arthropoda > Arachnida > Araneae > Tetragnathidae > Meta > Meta bourneti. The sequence goes on along the minus strand of OW119929.1, from coordinate 48,901,999 downwards.
ATTTAGAGGCTCTTAAAAATTTGTTTTTAATAGTTTCTGAATGACTTTTATCAGCCACTTCCACTCTAAAACAACTCTAAACAGGTGTGTACGGACTTCACGGACCCCTAGGTACCCCAGTGATCTCTTATCCTATGAGGTTTATTTTCTTTATTAAACCCGGGAGTCAAGCTCCCGGTATACCCACAAGCGATCTTTTTCTGCTTTCATCCCACTACTCTGTTCTCAATCCCTTGTGTTTGGAGAAGCTTGGCCAAAACCGGCCTTTAAGCTATGAAACCCTAAAACAACCAAACAGTTAATCTAAAACAGAAAATTGAACCCCAAATAAAATAATTTTAAGTATGGAAAGCGTTACATTTTGAAGTACGAAAAACATGCGAAGTAATTAGTTTCATTGTTGAGGTTTTAATATTATTTTCATAGACGTAATAGTATATTAATGAAATGTTAACTATGTTGGAATATTTTTTACTTTGTAGAGTTAGTTTATATTTATTTTCTTAAAATACTCGCAACATTAGATATAATGACCATTTGCTGCTTGCCTTTGTAAATCATTATCAGGATTGTAAAATTCCACAGCAATTGTACAATACTTATCGATACCTTTTAAATTTTAAAGACAAATATTCCTTTCATTTCCAAATCATTAAAATTAAAATATTAACTGTAAACAAAGTTAATCAAAATATCTAATGGCTAGTATCATTATCCTGTTTGTTTCATCCAGACAAATATTAAACTTGAAGGCTGTACTTGGAATTGAACCCTTGTGGAATTTCTGAAAACTGTCCAAAACCAACCAATTGAGATAATAAGGTTGCTTTTCTTAGCTATTTTAGAAGTAAATGTACCTGAGCAAGCATCATCCATTTTGTTAATTGTGTGTGATGTATAATCCTAATTTCCAGATTTATAAATATCTCAGATTTAAATGTTTGTTTTTTATCAACTTTATTTATTATAATTAATGTATAGTACTTGTCTTAATAAGTTAGGTTTCTTAGCTTCATTATTTCTCTGCGGTATTTAGTGTAGTGAAAATAGCTTAATTAATTTTTCAGTTATTTCTGATTTCTCACTAAGCTTTGCCGGTATGTTTTTATTTTATAAGAATTTGTTTCTGTACATAAATTTTATAGTGCATTTAGTCTCCAAATACTTAAGTGTCTATAAATGTATTTTCGGGAATTCGTGTTTCAGTATACTAGCGTGGCCGTGCGAGAATTCTCGCATGAACAATTCCACACACACACACACCTCCGTTGTAAGGGTGAAAAATGTAAGCGAATTTTTTTATACACAAAATATCAAAAAAGTTTATTTAATCACTTTTTACAACACTTCCTCCTTGAGATCACTGTTAACGTTGTTCCAACCATTTGTGTAAATCACGTAATTCTTCCCCCAAAAGGCCTTAAGGTTATCTTAACTCTCTAGAATTCACAAAAATTGTTAAGTTGTATATTTTCAATTATTTTCAAATCTTAACCTCGCGTGGAACATGCGTCGTTTAATATCCTTATATCATCAAATCACATATTCATAAATTATTGATATTATGGAAAGAAATGAAAAGTCAGTTGAATACATAAATAATTCGTCGCGTGTAAGAGGCATGAAAGAGATCTATACTAAGAAATAATAGATGAAAGAATTGTTTACCGAGTAATAATGGCCAAACAATTTTATTCGAAAAGTTGTTTTTCCTTCAATACTGGTAAAACAAACTAAGTTGAGTACCTCAATCGTTTTACACTCAATGTTATTCCTATGGGGATTTCGAATGGTTTTTAGCCCCCTCTGCACACCTTGGAGAAATAGAACGGATTCGTCAGTGCTCCGGGAAATTCTTTCTTTTGATACCTCATTTATTAAGATTCTTCGCGTGTAAGAGGCGTAAAAGGGATCTATACTATAGAAATAATATAGACTAGCGTGCCCGTGCGAGAATTCTCGCATGAACAATCCCCCGCCATTCGTTGTAAGGGTGAAAGATGTAAGCGATTTTTTTTATATCCAAAATATCTAAAAAGTTTATTCAATCGCTACTTACAGCACTTCCTTGAGATCACTGTTTGCAAAACTTCCTTGAATACAACAATTGAGGTAACGATAGTCTTCCATGACAGCCTGTTTGTCGTTTTCCTTGATGGATACAAAAATATTAGAGAAAACCTTTACTCTAGAGAAAGCTACATATAGTTGTCCATGCAAGAAAACAGGATCGGGCAAGTACAATCCTGCCCTTTGCAATGTTTGACCTTGGGCCTTATTTATGGTCATAGATAGCATAGGCAATTTTAATTGGGAACTGTTTTCTAGACATTGAACTAGATAGTCGGATCTGATGGTGTTAGAGATATTCTCGGTATGACAACATCTTTTTTCTGAATCGATAAGTTTTGCAGTAATAGTGAATTCATTCAATTGACTAATGACCATTCTCACCCCATTGATAAGGCCTTTAGCATTAAGATTTCTGGTAAGCAGGCCAGTTGTATTTTTCTTTAGCACTAATTTGTGAGGTGGTAGACCAGAATGATTTATACTATTGAGGAATTCGATAGGGTAAAGTCGTTCCTCAGTTTTCTTCACACTGAATGGAATCACAGCTGTAATAAATTTTAGCTTTGCCTTCAACAACATTTTGAACAACGTAATCGTTAATCTTGTCGCAATCCTCATTTTTAGGGCACAGAATCGCATGACGTAGGAACTGCGTAACGTTACCTTCATTTATGACTTGAGTATCGAAAACTGTACAAAGTCACAATCCTGAACACAGCAATGCTTAGGAATATTTACTGCATTTGGCGATATTTCTGTTTGAATTTCAAGTTTCCCGTTCCCTAACTGTAAAAGCCAATTGTTAAAGGTGGGATCATCATTTGCTCTCACATTTTGTGTCAATTTTTTAGTATGAATGGTGGATCACAGAGGCGATTGCTTCACGTTACTCTCAACAATGGTAGTTCTGTTGCCGTGTCTTACAACAGGGAACACCTGTCTGAAGTCTCCGCCGAACAGAATCGTCTTTCCTCCAAAGGGAGAAGTGCTGTTGCATATTTCTTTCAATAGTCGATTCGCCACGTTCAAGGCGTCTTTGGGGACCATGGAGACTTCATCCCAAATAACCAAAGAAGCTTTACGGATATCCGCTTGCTTGGAATGACCTCGGATGCTTGGTACTTATGTATCCAGGATTGGCACTGGCAATAGGACGAGTGAATGACTTGTTCGCCCACCTTCTAACAAACTCGCAGTCCATGCGACAGGTAAAACGACCTTGCCTTCTCCACGCAAGATGCAGCATAACGTGCGGTACAAAAACGTTTTCCCGGTTCCTCCTAGCCCATCAATGAAATAAGATTATTTCCGCATTGCACAGGCGCCAAAATTTCGTCTGCAAGTTGCTGTTCCTCGTTGTTCAGCTTCTTATTGTTGGTATAGTTTACCTGATGAATGAATAAGATTAAAACTTACTGCAATTCGATAGCAGTAATACTGTAACTGTGTTTTAGCATTTCTCACTTCTGTCCTATGAATATTAGCATTGAATTGAATGGAAGCAAATGCAAGTGCATTATTGTATTGACGAATATAGTCTAAGTTATTTTTTTATTTTCTGGTCATTTGCTTCAATTAAATTCTTAAGCTCAGCACATACAACTACTTCAAGCAACTTAACTTTCCCTTTGTGACAATAGATGAAAACCCACTAAGTTCCGCGGGAAATAAGTTAGCACCAGTGAATGCAAAGTATAATCATGAAGACAACAGAGTGCGTCTCAACCTCACTGTCATTGCGCTTAACCCTTGCATAAGTGTAACTTACAGGAAATTTTTGCCGAGCACATTTCCTATTTATATCCTCTCTTAACCTGTCAATGTCTGAATTTCTTGGTTCATTTGCTAATGGTGGCTGTGTTGATGCGGTTGATGCAGATGATCGAGCTGGCTGTGCTGATGTGCATGTAGATGGTTGTGGTGGATGTGTTGTTGCAACTAATGTAGGTGGTTGTGCCGATTGTTGTTCATAGGTCTGAGTTCTCTTGTTTTTTCGCAAGGTGGCCAGCTTCTGCTGTCTCTTAGATGAGACTTCATTACTTGCTGCTTGCTCTCTGCGACGCCTCTCAGTAATAGCGCTCGAAGATTTTCTTTTGGGCATGTTGACAAACATGGAATTAAAACATCACGGTTGAATAAGTAAATGAGCTAAAACCATTTGTGTAAAGCACGTAATTCTTCCAACAAAAGGCATAATAAGGTTATCTTAACTCTAGGATTCACAAAAATTGCTAAGTTGTATATTTTCAATTTTTTTTTCAAATTTCAAACTTACGTGGAACATGCGTCGTTTAATATCCTTATACCATCAAATCAAATATTCATAAATTATTGATATTATGAAAAGAAATGAAAAATCAGTTCAATGCAGAAATAAATAATTCATCGCGTGTAAGAGGCGTAAAAGGAATCTATACTAGAGAAATAATATAGATGATGAAAAAAATTGTTTTCTGAGTAATACTGGTAAAACAATCTTTTGAAAAATTTGTTTTACCATCAATATTGGTGAAACAAACTGGTTTTCCAAGTAATACTGGTAAAACAATTTTATTGGAAAAGTTGTTCTGTCCCCCCCCCCCCCCCCCCTCTGCACACCTTGGAGAAATAGAACGAATTCGTCTGATCTCCGGGAAATTATCTTTGGATACCTCACTTGTTAAGATTCTTCGCATATAAAAGGCGTAAAAGGGATCTATACTATAGAAATAATATAGATGATGATTTTAAAGGCAATTGTTAATCAACTTAGCTTTTAAGAGACTAACTAGGAGCAAGGGCTAAAACATTCATTGAATAAGACTTATTTTATATTCTTTTAATTGGGTTTTCTTACAACTGCCTTATAAAAGTACATCAAATCTCTGTTAAATGTGAGAGACAAAAAAAAACTTATCAAAATCGAACGCAAAAGCAATTAAAGTTAATTGAATTAATCAACGATATAAATTGCGTTTTGAAAAGACCGCTACTTAATCAATCATTCCCTTTCCATCTTATCTCAGTCTTCTAAATAAAGATTCTTTACTTGATAGCGGAAGCCTCATTTATTTGCATATCTCTGAATTATTTCTTTCAAATTCTGTATCACACTTTCTCTCTCTCAAATATGCGACTTTAAAGGAAAAAGTATTTTTACGTTTGGAGTCAGTCATTAATTACTTAAAGAATTGCAAATAGTTTTCGGAAATGCAATATTAATCGTTTCACCAGTTTTGACATTTGGGATTTGATTCTAGCTTAGAAGTTCGGGCAAAATGTATTCTGTAATCACTTCAAAGATTGAAGAGTGCTTTTGGAATGGCGAGATTGCTATCATAAGTTTTCATGACTGAAATTTTGTAAAATAAATTGACTTATTTGAGTGCTTTGTAACTAAAAGGAAGTGTGTTTATAATCGGAAAGATAATGTTGCTTGGATGTTTTAGTTCTATTTTCATAACTAATTACAGAAAACGTTTTTCAAACTTAAATAATTCACTTCAGATGTAAATAAAACTGGGTCTATTGTCTTTAACTAAATTTTTATTCGGAGCGTAAAAAGTGTAGTTTATAATATATTTCCGAAAACTTATCAGCCATTGCAACACGAAAGGTGGGCTCACGTTACACCACACATTGATTCTACATGCTTTACCAGGGATTCGAACCAGAAACCTTTCGATCTAAAAACCAGCACCCTGACCACTGCACCAATTGGTAGGCTTGATGTTATATTTAATCATGATATTAATTTACAGTGCGAGTATTGTATTAATGAATAAATTTAAATTTTAATATATACGATCTTTAAACAAATTCAATCGAAACAATAACATTCAATAAGTGGATAATGTGTTTAATTTAAGGATTCGTTTCATTGTGAATTAGTTAATAGGTAATACTATATATCCTGAATGACTACATATTACTAGTATCTTCAGTTGTGTTCATTCTTAGTATATCAGGGGGTCTACTTGGTAACTTTTAAATTGATCTATAATTTATCTCTTTCCTTTCTTTCCAAGAGTTCCGCCCATAACCCATTAACACTATTCTTTTTCTGAATGCCCGATGCATGGAACCTTCATTCTCTGGCTATTTTTCTTTCATTCCCTCGCCTTGTATCCGGGTGTCTGCGAATGCAAATTTGGGTGGGGATACTTCAATGTATTGTCTGAATTCGAATGAACTGCTCGACCCGTTGAGTTAATTATAGACTTAAAAGGCTGGAAGTCGAAGGGTACGAGCATTATTTTCTTTGATGCATTATTTCCAGCGTGTACTTAACCGTAAAATGCACGTATTTTGGCTGGATACAAGATTTTACGGGAGTGCTATAATATTGTACAATTTTTCTAGAAAAATTTCAAATGAATCTTAAATTTGAATTTTGTTTACAAGAGATCCTATGCATGTTTTGAGCTGCCAATTATTTCGGATTCTCCGATATTTCTACTAGAAAACATTCTGCACTGCAGAGAAAGTAAATTTTCCATTCTCAAAATTTGCTTCTTTAGCTGTTTTGCATCTCTATACACACCGGGTCAAAAAACGTCACCAACAATTCCAGAAGTGAGAAAAAAGTCGTGCATGTGTCATGTGTCGCAAAATCAAAGTCGATGTCCACGGTTTCCGTTTCTTCACAAACAGCTGAAAACGTCTTTTTTTTTCAAATTACCAATTCAGCCATTGAATACAAAAAACAGTAAAAGTATAATATCTATATTTTAGAATTATGTTTAAGACCTTTTCTGTAAAGCTAAAGGGCTAGGGTAGCCCGGTTGGGAGAGAAACGGATTAGTAACCGTAGGGTTGTGAATTCGAAACTTGATCCTACCAAAGAACGATCCTACAAAGGAGCTGATGTACGTTAGAGCTGTCGTGGCCTGAAATGTCTCCACGTTGGCGTGGTGTGGAAGTTTGGAGAGTGGATGTGCTAACTCGGATGTTGACTTCGTCATTTGACCGTGGTTCAAAATTACGAGGTGTTGTCCTAAGATCTTTTCCTTCGAAATTGATCCAAGGCAGTCAGTTCACCAATTTGCTCCTAAAGAATGGTAACTGTTTCATTCATTAGAAACGCGTCCCTAATTTTTCAAAAAATGGACATAAATCTAAGTTAATTGCTGTAGAGCTGCATAGAATTTCAAAATCCGTGGTTTGTTCTATCTTGAATTAATGATATTTTTAATTAGGTAATTAATGGGTAACTAAATGGCATTTCACTAAGATACTGATGCTTTATTTAAATTTTTATACCAATAATGTTTAATAGGAGTTGATTCATGTTGATGCATACGTGGATGCAATCAAAGTTTTTAGCCTACAAAATAAACTGAATAGCTAACCGGAGAACAGGTGCTGACAAGTATAAACTCTGGTAAGAAAGTTCAGTTTGGTAATAAAAAGCTCCTACGTATATTAAACCAGTCATTAAAATAGAACCATCACAAAACGAAATGTTATCCAATATTTCTCGCTCTATAAAAGATTATCATTTTATTCTTTGTTATTAGACTCTATTACTCTAAGTATTGGACTAGGAAGGCATTGATTTTCCGCTACATTAACATACATTTGAATCATTCGGAGTTATTTGCAAAATGACGCCCTTTAATGTTGCACAAAAAAAACTCCCGGAAAAGAAGAGAAACCGACTATTGTCAACTGCGGCATAAAACTTTTAACGTCTTTCGGATTTAAGACGCTGACTCTAACGTGGAGGGGGGAAAGATTCTTATCCATGTTATTTAAAAGGAAAAGTTCGATTCTATGCGGATTTTCTATTTGACGAAACGTTGCTTGAAAGCGAGGCTGGTTATTCAAAACGGAACCCCTTGTTCCAATTTGGTGGAGGTGTTCGCACAGTTTCGGAATTCTTTTGCTTCGTTTATCTAGTCTCAAAATAAACTGCTGTTTTACCTGCCTTTATTCAGACGGTTTTAAGGGAAACTTTCGAAAAATTTTATATGAAAGAGAAAATTAGTTTGCCTGAGACAGCAAAAACTGACTTAGCTCTGGCGTCGGGAAATTTGAACGGCTTGTTCTACCTACAGTTCTAGATCATCGCAACTACTTTCGTCTCGTTACGTCGTTCTCTTAGAGCCACAAAAATGAATTTTATAACGTAACATTTCGCAAGATGCGACCCATTTTAAAGAAACTCGAATCAACACTAAATGTCAAAAGCTGTCGCGAGCCCAGCTTTTGACATTTGGTGGGTGGAAGAACACAAGCACGTGAAGCAGACAAAGCCCACAACGTTGTTCGACGACGCAACAAAACTGCTGAGGAAACAGACTCGACTTGGTTTTCCTGAAGCAGCTGTAAACTCTCGTGTGAAGCCGGGTAAAGTGTGAAGTAAGCTAGTACATTTAAGTTAAGTGCTAGCAATTTGCTTAAATCTAGTACAAAGCAAGACAATTTTTTGTAGCTTCTTCCATTTATTCTCTTTTCAACTGTTTAGGTGTATCTCGAGGCGTTTTGAATTTCTTTAATATTTTGAATTTAGAAAACGTTGAACACATGAATGAACAGTACACTTTATTGGACATCGGACAAGTATGGAAATATGGGGCCAGAATATGAAGTGGGACGAAAACACGAAAATACGTATTTAATATCAAGACATTCTTATCTGATTCAGATCACAAAAGTGATGCTATCTTTTCTTATTTTTTTTCTTACAAATAGAAGAGTGACTTTTTTAATACATGTTGGAATGAAACAAATGGCAGACTCTTGACTTTACGTCATTCGCCATCTCACTTCCCAAAACTTCTGTATTCTATTACTAAAATTCTTCAGTGCAGTGCACTTGTCTCAGTGGTGAACCATCATAGGTTGTCTACTATTGCGTAAAATGCAAGCAGAAGGGTCAACAATATTACAATAAAAACAAACGTGCAAGCAGACAATCATGCCCAGTTTGGAAACGAAACTCAGCAACTGAACCCATTCTTGGGAAGTCTGAAACGACGTCATTAGAGGAAAGGGCATTTCGAAGATTTATTCGGATCTTTCTCTTCGGGATTGATCTCGGACCGTCACCAATAACCCGTTGTGTTGCTCCAGTGTGACGATGATTAAAATACCTACCAACCAAAGATTTGACCTGGCAGCATTGACAAGTCTTAGACGGTGTTTGAACAACTCTTATCCAGTTCCGAAGTAGTGTGAAAAACACAGTTTATCGGCTTGTGAGTGATCTTAGTTCCTTTTGGCGAGGGGCCGCGGTAGCCCGGTTGGAAGAGTAACGGATTAGAAACCGGAGGGTTGCGAGTTCGAATCCATCCCAAGAGAGTCGTGTGCAAAGGGGCTGGTGCATGTTAAATCATTCGTGGTTCAAATGTCCTCACGTTGGCGTAGTGTGGAAGTTTGGAGAGTGGGGTGCCAGCTCAGATATTACCTCGTCATCTGACCTTGGTCCAAAATTACGTGGTGTTGCCCTCAGATCTTTCCCTTGGGGATTGATCACGGATCATCGCCAATAGCCCGTTGTGTTGCTCCAGTGCGATGTTAATTATAATACCTACCCATTTTGGCGAGATAGTCCACTCTCATTTCTAGGTACATAACAATGAACTGAAGCACCAACACATCAGCTAGCTTATCAAGGAGTTATCAGCATTGCATAGTTCTTGGGAAATTTTTGACTGAATTTGAAGAGACCGATACTTTAAAAAATGCATTGACAACGCCTTCTATCTAGGATAAATTTTATGAATGCCACACTTCATAAATCTTTTTAACACTGAAATAGAGCTTATTTATGTCTACAACGAGAACTGGTCCTACCATTAAGTCTGCGCCTGTTTTGACGCGTTGAAACCGGCGCTACCCCATTTTCCAGAGGCGATGCTTGAACAAATGCATTCGTCTGCCACTTTAATATGACAAAAGTTTTTGTTGAGCTACTTGTAAGTAAAATACTCTATCACTTATTGGTAAATAAGGTCTGTATTCACCTAAACTAAAATAAAAGTTCTAATTCTGACCTCCACCAGAGTCATCCCTATTAAAATGTACTTATCGTGTTCCTATAGTGACTGCCATCACTCAGATTACGCTGCGAGAGTTCTCGTGGTAGACAGAAAGTATTTATTGAGCTCAGGGTATGAAAAAGTCATGACTTTTTTAAAAAATGAAAAACATCGGATTTGGTTTAAATAAGATTTTTTTATTTAAATCGGATTTTTATGATTTTAATTAATTCCTTGCGTGTACAAGTTTAAATTTGTTAGATATGAGACACGCTAATTACAGTGTAGTTTCTAGATAGTTTTGATTTATTTAAACATGTCCCAGCATTGTTCCAACAAGACCAAAAAGAGCACGAGGGGGAAAACACTTACACAAAAATTTATTTAAAACAAAAGAAACAAAGTTCAAATAGAAATTGGAAGAAAACATTAGGAGCTCGAAGAATACAACTTAGCGCTTTCATGGCTGACTCGCAACTGAGCTGTAATGGCGGGAACAGTTCCGGGGAAAAGTCAACGCCATCTGGTGGTACGTTGGCTTGCTATAAACACTAATATTTTTATGTAAAACGTTAGTGTATGAAGAAAAATAGCTGGGTAAATTTTTGAAAAATTAAAACATGATATAGGAATCAGCAAAGTGAATCACATGATAGAGTAGATAGACAGTACCCCAAATGCCAAGATGAGCAATAATTTCCATCTGGTTCTCAGGTGGCTTAGATTACTTTGAGTTTAACCCATAACCAGTGACGTGAATTTTATGGACCCAGATAAATGAGGTTGCTGGATCCCACGGACACCGCATTATGAATTTTTTCAATCATACAAATTTCAGAATTTTTTTGCATTATATATTTATTATATATGAATAAAATGTTTTGAATTCAATTGTTTTGATATAAAATAATTAATTCGTACAAGACTTGCTTTTGAGAAAAATCATGTCACCAATATAAAATAAAAAAGAACTTGACTCTTGAAAAAAATTCCTACTTCTCGTTATTTTTTAGCTTGCAAAAATAACTTATTGGTGAATTTTTTTATTTTTTGTAAATAAAAAGTGAGACATGAAAATACATAAATTTGAAATCAAATTTGTCTATTTTTCCGATTCTTTGAGCATTGGCAAGTATTTCATAGGAATATTTGAAGCACACGAAAAGGGTTTATATATAAAACAAAAAATGAAGCTTTTCTCTATGAACAACATAGAACAAGTGTAATAGCAACCCCTAGAACATGCCAATTCAGTGGAGTTTTGAGCTTGCAATAAAAACTTTATAAATTCCATTAGCTTTCTGCTTCAATCCATAATCTTTTCTCGACATACTCAAGTATCAGATGAGTGAATTAACTTTTACATTCCAAATTTCAATTCCATTGTATTGAATAGTTATTCTAGCAGTGTGTAAAGAATTCTAAGGGATCAATTAATAAAATTTTTCAATAACTTGAAATAAAAATTAACCAATATATTAACAAAACAAAATAAAACTATTAAAATTGTCAATGATAAAGATTTATGTGCAAAATTGGAATGCTTTGTGATACTGAAGAAAATATTTTCGTTGTAACCGTATATTTTTATGAACAGACTACGATACTAAATAACTAGAATATCTTAAAAAAGAAAGCAAGTTACCACAATTTTAATAATTTGAGTGAACATATTTCAAGCATCTTCACTCAACACATGGTGAAGGGTTTAAAATGGGCCATGTGCGATTTATAGTCACGGAATATATAAAACGAAACCACTGATTGTCAGGCTGGTGAGTGACACCTATTGGTCAATGGCCTAAGATGAAAATACTTGTCTGTTAATTATGATTCCAATCAGATATTACTCTTTAGTGTCTTCAAATGGAGGATGATTTTGAATATAATTTTGGGGTGAAAGTGCGAAGTTCTTAACTTTGGATAAAATAACATGCATCTTGTTAAGTATTTTATTTTCAATATTATTGAACATAGAAAGAAAATTTAAAATTTTGATTTAATACAATGATTTTTTTAATATAATTCCACTTGATATAAATCATTATTTAAATCGTGATTTAAATCAAGCTGATTTAAATAGGCATATCCTGATTGAACCCTAATAGAAAACTTTAAATGGTGCAAAATATTCTGATGGGATAGAAGGAGGAATCTTGAAATTTCTACAAGTACTCTGAAGTAAAATCGAGTCAAAACATGTAAATAATTTTAGTTTGTTAACTTTTGTACATGATAAATACAAAGCAATAACAGGCATTTTTAAAAGATACAGGTTTTTAAAGCAGCCATATTTTTAGTAACATTGCTTTGCTATACAAACCACTAGTAGTTCTCATATTTTTTTAAACAGTACATTTAATGTCAATTACATAAATCAGGGTAGGCCAGTTGGTAGTGTCACGGATTAGCAACCGGAGGTTTGCAAGCTCAAAACTAGATCCAACCAAAGACCATTGTGTACGTGGGGGCTGGTGCACGTTAAATCTGTTGTGGCCCCCCAGATGTCCTCACGTTGGCGTGATGTGGAAATTTAGAGAGTGGGGGCCAGTTCAGGTGTGACCTCGTCATCTGACCGTGGTTAAAATTACGTGTTGTCCTCGGAACTTTCCCTTCGGGTCTCATCCCGGACCGTCGTCACAAGCCCGTTGTGTTGCTTCAGTGCAACGTAAAATCAGCTACTTACCTAATTACATAAATCCTGTACAAAATGTTTTCATTAATATTTTTCCTAAAAATTATTCTCACAGCTTTGTGCGTTCTTTGATAAACATAGCGTTTAATAAGAACAAATCTAAGCAGACTCATCGAAGAATCCATGTGACACTTGATAGTAAAAGGCTTATTAAAAGGTGTTTATTAAAGGATGCAAAAGGGTAATTAATTGAATCGACGCATTGGAAATGTATTTTCACATTCATTTTTTATATTATTGTACGTTTGAGAATAAGCCAGATGTATCCAATAGCCCGTTGTGTTACTTCAGTGCGACGTTAATTAAAATACCTGCCAGATGTATCCAGAAGGGGTTGTATAGTACAGTGATTCCAGACTAAATGCTCGCGTCTTTAAAATAAAATATCACAGATCTTGCCAGGCAAAATATTTTGTCTTTACAAACCTTAATATAATATTCTTTTCTACTATTCTTAAAATTTGCCAACTTATTTCTTAATGCTTATTTCACTTTCAATATTACATTTCTAAAGCTAGAACCAATAATATAACAGCTGGGTTTGGTTTTATTTTACTACCCATTTTCTTAAAATTCACTCTGAAGTACATTGTTTCCTCGACTTTGTTTATCGTTTTCATGTGATGCTTCACAAATGATTTGTTTAATTATACAGTTCATGAACAGGTTATATGAACTGGTATGCTATGTGTATAAAAGGAAGAAATTTATTTTTTATATTTCGCATCAATCCGATGTACTTTTAAACTGAACAAAAATACATTATTTTCCGCTGTAATTTGTGAATCATCTATTGCACAGTCTACGAGTCGAATATTTCATTAGTATATTCCAAAATAATTGTTTCTGCGAAATAATGGTTTTTAAATTTCATTTCATAATATAAGTTAATTGTTTTTGTGTGTATTTTTTATTTTCTATGTCTAAATTTATACGTAAATTACGATTTTGCACACAATTGTAACGTGGACATCTTGAAAAACCTGTATACTATTGAAGGAGAATTGCTGATCTAAAATGCTATTTATTTCGATTCCAGCTGTGAAATATTATATGTCGTTATTCAATGCCAGCAGTGAGATTTCGACAGGTTTTGAAAAGGCGAACCGTCTATATTGAATGTATCTGAATCTTTTCTGCTTAGCTTATTTCAAACCGAGCTGGTATTTTTTTCCATTTTCTATTGACTGTTTCAGAAAATGACACGAAAAAGCTATTTCTGTTTTTTGCCTTCATTTTCTTCATCAAAGTTTGATGAAGCGTTAAACGCAGCTCGAATCCAGCGCTTAATTTCCCTCAAAATTTTCTTCTTTTCTTTGAGTTGTGTTGAAGCTGACGTTGGAACACTCCAAAGAAACATTTCCGAATTTTTGTTTGTCCACTTTTTTCATTTTGTTATTTCATACTTAAGCCTATCGAAAAGGGGGAGCTCGGAAGGGCTTATTTTTGCAGGCGCCTTTTTCCATGCGGATTTCATATATTTAAAGTCTCGCTTTTTTGCTGAAATTTCTCTTTTTCGTCCCTAACGATGCAGCTTTTGTGAATAAACAACTAAGCACGAAAAGACTTATTTGTGTGTAAATATTTCCGGATGGAAGACACTAAAATCTCAATACCTCGATAATTAAGTTACGTTATTTGTATTTTACAAAATTTTAGTCTGGAAATGTATTTTTCCATTCAAATGCTTATTGGAAATGTTTTCTTTTAATCATGGGAGTAATTGAATTTTAGATTGACAATGTTTTGCTTTTATATAACAGGAATTTTTTGGGGGGGAATTATGAATCTGGTGTTTATGCAAGAGTATTAGGCAAACAGTGGATTTAGAAGTGATACATCGAGAGAATGTCTAAATTAATTCTCTGTAATATACAAGTTAATACTCTATAAGTGCTGTATACTCTGTAAGTACTATCAATATTATCAAATCATTTTTGGTTTTAAAGTTTGTTCTATGTAATTGGAATGTACCTGCAGGGAAATAGTTTTAAAAGCAGCTTATATAAATTATACTGTTCATCACGATTTATATCCTTATACATATGCATGTACGATTTCTATCCTTATATACATACATGTATGATTTTTAGCCTTATATATATGTACGATTACTATCCTTATATGCATGTACTGTTTCTATACATATATACATTTTTTGTTCGCTGTCTACCCGAAATATGCATCACCAAAGTTTTTCATTTGCCACAGTAAAGAAATTACTCCAGTTCATCCAGTTCTTAGACAATCATCTTTTAGAACATTAGTTTTTGAAAATACATTACATATTAAAATTTTACCAATTTCATAGATATATACATCCTATTTTAAGGACTAGTTTTATTTTCTAACTTACTATTAGCTTCTTGAAGAGTAAACTAATGCTACCGTCCTGGTGCTTTTCCATGTTAACTACATCATTTCTCTTATTTATATACGTTCTCAGTTCCATGAAGGGGAGATTAGCTTTATGTTTCCCCATAAAGCATGCAATTGCGTGTGCCAAAACGCACAACACAACTGATGTAACTCGCTATTAAACCCTTGTGGGAAGCTGCTCCATATATTACGATCCTACTCAAGGATTATCTCTAAATGGATTTCGTGGCATGTAATCTTTTATACACTGCTTTCAAATCCAACGGGAAAGTGGGAAGTGATTGACCAAATCCTAAGCAATACATTGTGTTCTACATAAGAGAAGGTGAAATATGTGTGCCTGTACGATCGATTAAGTAGAGTTGAATTTTAAAATCTTTCCTACTCTTATATTGATATCAATTATCGCTCATGAAGGAATGTTATTCCAGTTTTCTAAACTACATTAGTTAATAAATGCCATAATTAAAAAAACACCTTTATGTTAGCTAACATATTTTCCTTTATTTTAGGCTACTATAATTCTTCATTATGTCTAAAAGCAAAAAATAAGGAATTACGTCGAATTAACCCTCGCATGATAAAAAAATGTCCATAAAGTGACAAACCGAAACTAATGCAAGATTATTAACCACACAGGTGCTCTATCATGCTTTTTAATACATTTTTCAAAAATACGTATTAGCACAAGAATATTAAGTAGTTTATGCATAAGAACACAAATAAATATTCTTTGCACTGCTAATACACTGCTGGCCACCGTAAATGCAACACCCTGAAGGAAGCATGCAAATAATATGAAATTTACAACATGCATTAGCGGAGGTGAGATATGCAAATGATTAGAATTTCAGCGCAGACGCACATCACGCGCGCCTGTGGCGCCACTTCAAAGCGCTATTTAAGGCTTGGAGATTTCGACGATTTCAAGTACGGCAATTGTGTTTTTCTTGTGGTTTTTTCAAAAAAACGATCAATTATGCCTCGTAGAAAACAGCGATCATCTTTTGATCAAGTATCCGAGTTCGACAGGAAGGATAGTGGCCTACCGAGATTGTGGATTATCTTTCAGGGAAATCGGTAGTCGTGTTGGACGAAACCAAACAACTGTAATGCGGATATGTGATCGTTGGATGCAGGAGGGTACGACGGACCGACGTGTTCGATCGCATCCACCTCAGTGCACCACTTCACGTGATGACAGGCACATTGTGCGTATGGCAGTGACGGATCGCTCAGCCACATCACGAACCATAGCACAGCACATTCAGTCTGTACCGCATCATCCAGTGTCTGCGCGTACCATTCGACGCCGTTTACAGCAGAGTGGTCTGTCCGCAAGACGTCCATTGCTTCGTCTACCCTTGACGCAGAACCACAGACGTTTCCGCCGCCAATGGTGCGATGAAAGAAGGATGTGGACGGCAGAATGGAATGAAATTGTCTTTACTGACGAGTCACGCTTCTGTCTGCAACACCACGATGGTCGGATTCGAGTCTGGAGACACCGTGGAGAGAGGATGCTGAACAGCTGCGTTATGCACCGCCACACTGGTCCTGCACCGGGTATTATGGTATGGGGCGGTATTGGATATCACTCTCGCACTCCTCTAGTACGCATTGCCGGTACTTTAAACAGCCAGCGCTACATCTTCGAGGTGTTGGAGCCAGTTGTCCTTCCTTACCTTCAGGGCTTGCCCACAGCCATATTTCAACAGGATAATGCGCGACCACACGTGGCACGCATTGTCCAAGGGTTCTTCGTCAATCGCCAGATTGAATTGCTTCCCTGGCCAGCTCGCTCTCCGGATCTTTCGCCGATAGAAAACATGTGGTCCATGGTTGCTCAACGATTGACCCAGAATACATCCCCAGCTGCCACACCAGATCAACTTTAGCAACGTGTGGAAGCTGCTTGGTCTGCTGTACCCCAAGAACACATCCAAAGTCTCTTTGAATCAATGCCGAGGCGTGTGGCAGCGGTGATCTCCAACAATGGCGGCTACTCTGGCTACTGATTTTGGCAGGAACCACACTTCACAGAAGTCTATAAATTTAATCATTTGATACTTGGTCAACATGTTATCTACAAAATAAATTTTGTTGTGATATCTCTTGTCTTTCTTGGTGTTGCAATTTGGGTGGCCAGCAGTGTAGTTTAAGATGCTGCAATTTGACTAAACAGAAACTAAAAGCTTGAATCAGCAAAAAAGGCAACCCTTTAAGCCCCAAGTGATTTCAACGCGATATTTCGTCCATCAAGATCTGATCAGTTTTATTATTGACGAGATATCTCGTCATCAAGATATTGCCAATTTTTTATGACGAGATCAAGTTCTGGCTAGTTTTTTTCCAATGACGAGATATTTCGTCCATCAAGATCTGGTCAGTTTTGTTAATGGCAATATACCTCTTCAAGACAAGGGGCCGTCGTGGCTCAGTGGGTATGCCCACTGCGTATGCAACCTTCAATTTTAATAGTCTTGGTACTGAATCAAATAGTACTATTGTTGCGTACAATATGATGCTGAAATCTAAGGGAATACATTTTGAATGGGGACACCAAACTAATATGTTGCACACCCACCTTAACTCAATTAAAAGCATCTCTTCAGTAAAACTGCGAAATAAGCTAACGAATACAGTGGAATTTGCCACTTCTCTAATCTTAGCTTGTGGTGTTGGTCATTCTTGACATGTTGGTCACAGGCTGGCCTATTATCTGGTCCTTGCGTCATTAAAATTCCGCCAACCGACGTAATATTAAAGGGTTCCGAGTAAATATATCCCTTTCACTTGCATTCACTAAAAGGAAAATATTAAATATCCTGAAATTTAGAATCTGATTGTAATATTCAAGTGGAATTTGCTCAACAGAACAGTGAAATCTAACGCTCCCCTTTGGAAGGCGTCCATTAACACGGGAAAAACGAACTAATACCTCGATTCATTCAACATCACATTTAAAGCAAATTTTCGATTTCTTGCGTTTGCATTTTAAAACCTAACGGAATACAGTGTCCCTATCCACAAAACGGCGAAAGCGGTGAAAATATTTGCAGCTTTCCAGACACGTTCTCCCAAAAGACCTATTTTACAATTTGCCATCCGCCTTTCCAAGGGTCGTATTTCATTGAAATTTCGCGTTCCTGCTTCTATAAAACGCGCCTCCGAGCAGCTTTTATAGTTTAGAGTTACGATCCCGGCCCCGATGCTTAAGTTTGCATTCCGGGCACATTTTTACTGTGGCATGTTTCAATTTCCATACCCTCTTGATATTTCGAAACTATCTTATCAAGAAGTTTCTTTCCGGATTTGATACTTCCGATGCTGCCTGCAAGTTTTGCGGACGTGGTTTGTTGCAACCTAAGCTGTTCCAGTTATGATTGCCAGATACTCCGGCTTATTTTTCCGTGTTTCCGAACGAAAAAATCCATTTTTTGAGTTCCATTTGCACCTGGGAAAATATAAAAAAGGGGTTTGCTTTCAGATATAGAAAATCTGCATTTAAGAGAGGGAAGTTATTTTGGTTCTGCTTGCATTTCTGGGAGTGATTTGTTGCAGAATATTTTTCTCCTGTCCCCCTTTCCTTCTTGAAAACTCCGATTTCCGTAGGGAAGATTAAGTGCAAATGGCGGAAACTTTTTTTGAACGCAATTGCCTTGTAGATAGAAAATACGAACTTGAATGACCGCGTGTTTTTTTTCTGCTTTAAATCTTAGAGATTAAGATATGATTTAAATTAATCTAAAATAAAAGATTCACCGAGATAGAAGTGAATGATTTTATCTTATCTGCCGTTTGGCGCAGCTTGTCCATTTCTGGACCTTGTGCCATTAAACCTAAACCAACCAACCGAGATAGAAGTGATTTCTTTGTACAGTGAAACTGCATGTGTCAGACGGCTGAGAAAATAATTTCATTGTTTTAACTTCACGGACTGGTCAAATGCGTCTTTAAAAAAATTATCAAAAATTTGTTTCATGCATTTTTTTCCTATTATATATATTCTTTTAAAGATTGAATGCAGCATGCATGACCTGCTAAAAATTTCCATACTGAGTATTATGAAAGAGCTAAATCGGAATAGCAGACGAATTTTATTTTTGGATCTTTCATTTCTATTTTAGTTAAATATTAGCAAATGGTTACATATATATAAGCATTATAAAAATGATCCAGAAAATCAATTTTATTTTAATTTTAAAAAAATGTTTCTTCTGCCTTGGTGGATTTAGTTCTAAAAATGGAACTATAAAAAGACCCCATTTTGAGTCTTTCACATCGTTCATTTTCAGCATGCATGAAACGATTCTATTACTTGAATTCAGATCAATTCAATTTTATTAAATTCAGTTGATCTATCTGACTTTTAATTTGTTAATTCAATTTATGTTTTAGAAGTTATTCCCAAAACCGCATACTGTTATCTTATTTTTTGTTTTATTTAAAGGTATCCTTAGGTATTGCATTAATTCAATTTATTGATTTGTCTTCCATTACATCCGTAGCTGAACTTTAACTAATTAGCTTTATGGAGGCTTATTACAGGTTTTAGGGAGAAATTATCTAGTTATAGTTTTTATAAAATCACTAAAAATGCCTTCAGGGTAAGTAGTCAATGCTGATGCAGGGAATTGAAAAACTACTCATTATTGGATAAAACATTTTAAAACGAAATTCAAATTCCGATGGAAAAATTTAGCACTTTTACTTAAACATAATTTTTTTGGCTGACTCTCGCAGCCATTTGAACAACTTCTTACTTTCAAACACCGGACTCAGAAAGGGTTCGGAGTCGTAGATCGAGTCTAAGTTTTTAACATCCAAAGATAAAATGATTACCTTGCAATGGATTCCAGATCATTGTGGGATTACAGGATACGAAATCGCTGATGAATTCGCTGAAAAGGCCACAAGGATTTTGTAAACATCAAAAATATATGCCATTCGTATCAGCCAAGTGAATAATTAAGAACATTATAGAAATAAATAAGAGGAGGAAATGCTAGAGGAAATCCAGAATAAAAGATGGAAAGATTCAATTTTTAAGATTCCTACTAACCTAGATCTGATGCGGTCGATGCTTTCAGACTTGAGATTCGGACCACGATTGCCTTGAAAACATTAACATAGAAATTTACAGCAGACGAAATTGTGTTTTATGTTTTCTTGATACAGTGTTGAACAGGAAAAGTGTTGATTGTAAAGCATTACCCGAAAAATAATTGTTGGCAGACAACTACATACTTTTATTCTTGTAGTTACGAAATATGTTCTGTTTTGTTCCCTATTACTGTTTGTTTCAACTTCATGCATCATCTTTGATGTGTGGGCGTTAATAGTGTATAACGAAAAATATTTGCATCCATTATTCTTCACTCACAATCCTGATAGATTCTGATGTTGACTTAAGTCTATAGGAAGACTTTCCAGTTTGAATGCATCACATTAAAAGCACTGAGTGTAACTCTTACAGTGTAAAATGATTGCTCATTCCTTTTTATAAAATGAATCCTCTTCTCGAAATATATCAAATCTAATAGTCCTCGGTAACTCGATTGGAACCACTTCAATCCTCAGAATCGCGATTGCATCAGCAACACAGCGTAGGTTTCAGCCTAGCAAAGTTTTCCCCCCGGCTTTTTCATTCTACCTCTTCCTCCGTTAATTTGTATGCAAATAGTGTTGAGATTCATTCCTCTTCCATGTGATTGAATGCAGTACTTCTGATTTATTAGTTGCCCCCTCTGGTTATTCTGTCCCCATTGTTGGTCGCCGTGCAGCGTGACACCTCGCAAGGTTCAACAATGGGCCCATCATGGTGATGTTCCCTTTCCGAAGTGATTGATAAATTGCGGCTTTTTATAAAAATGCTTTTTATGCAGTCACAGGAGAGCACTACACTTCCACTTTAAAAAGGGCCATTACTCATGGGTTAGGAGTGGGGGCGTTTTGAGAGATTCGGGACAAATAGGATGTGTGTGAATCTAAGTTATTTTCTGATGTTATTGGTACATAATGTTTGAAAATGTTCAAACCCAGTTATATTTTGTGATTTACATGGTACTCAGTGACTTTAGTTTTCTAAAATTGTTGGGTATTTAAGTACTGTCTGTCAAACTCGAAAAATGCTCCCGACACACGAAGTCTGGGAGGTGGTGGTTGGTGTAGTAAAAAAGCTCTTTCATTTCGAGTAGGGGAATGACTTAATTTTATTTTGTTTTTCGCTAATATTTGCCGCCCAAAGAGGTAGTTTTCTAGTATAGATCTCGGTGACAAGTAAAAAATATTAACACATTTTCAAATACACATCAAGTGCGCCAATGTAACCAACTTAAATACCTTTCTTCAATCACCTATATAAAATAGGATAGATCCTTTACTCCGGTAACATACAGCAAAAGACTTTGTGTTCGAAACAGTTCTTTTGGTAGACAGCACTTTAAGTGCACTTTTCGATTCTGATATTAAGCGTATCTGCTAATCGTACTCTTTTATTTCATTTTTATTTACAAGTCACATGAAATAAATACCTTTATCTTAATGCCCTTATCTATTATACCATCTTGATTAAAAGGTATTTAAGGCTATCCAATTAAGTTTTCTTTTAAAAATTCTGTTGGATGAACTTTCTTAACTAAAAAGCTTGCTCTTCGTGAACTTCGACATCGACCAGCAGTTTGAATTATTTTAATTATAAACCAGTCAAAAAGGTCAGTACCTGTTCTGTATAATTTAATAATTTCAAAATAAAAATCTACCAATTTTGAGTACTTACCTACAGTACTTTAAAACATTTTTGAAATAAAGCTTTGAAAACCAGAATAGTATTAATGTTTTGTTATGCATCTTTTCTTTATTTTCAAATCTTTATTTCGTAATCTTTAAAAATATTTTAGAAGTACAAATGCATTTTACACCTGCATCCTCACAAAAGGATTGTAATATTTTTTCTTTGAATATCGATTTTGTCCTGTGACAAAAGTGTAAAATTTTAATTTACTTTTAAAAAAGGCTTTGTATTCAAGCCTTTTTTAGATAGTATAAAAATCATTTTTAATAACTCAATCCACCTTATTTAGTCAAACAAATATTATTGAGTATTATTTAAAGCCAACCGATTTACCGCAATTTTTGTCATCTGTCTTTTGACTTATTTCCAAAATAATTCTGAACATAAATTTAACAAATCCCGGGAGAACCCGAAGTGAATATTCTTGAATAAATGTTGCCGCAAAGCAAGCTATAAAAGCAAAATTCTAGGAGAAGAAATCAAAAAGCATAAACTGAAAATAGGGGCGAAAAATTACTTCCAAAAAATCTCAAGAAGAACGAAAACTCGGAAAATAAGCTCTCTCTTGGAATTAATAAAGCAAGATTTATTTCAAAGCCGTTCTCTGCGTTAGCGGCATATTTCATCTTTTACAGCACCGCTTCGGGCATAATGTAAAAAAATTGTAAGGTTGGGAAAAAATCTTTTAAACCCTCCCTTTATTGAGAAGAAGTTTGTTTACTGAATTGTTTGGTGTTACTTTCTCCTAAATGTTCGGGCATAAATTCGGTGTTCGCGTTGATGTTCAAAGTATATTGCTTTAGGCGCCTTAGCGCTGACTTTCAATAACACATGGAATATTACTTTTCTTGATGCTATAAAAATACAATCTTCGGATGAACTTTGTAGGAAAAAGTAGATTTTATGCTATTTTCGATATTGGAAAATGTTCTTTTCATCGCAGCCATTTTCCCCGCAAAGTGCAAGAAAAACATTGTTAAATTCCGAAACTGTTGTGTAAAGTCGGGGAGTTTTAAGAGCAAAAATGGAAACACTATAATTGTAAAACAGTAAAAAAAATCATCGATTCACTGGTTAAATCATGCAAATGAAAAATGTTTTTCCTGCGAAAACATTTCATTTTTCAAAATCATATTAGAATTGCCAATATTGTTTATTACTATTTACAAATGCCAGACGTTTGACAACCAAGCCATTAGCCTTCTTGCTTCCCAATATCTGCGAACAATTTAAACCATTAAGTACAGCACGATTGTCTAAATCTTCGCTATTTATTGGTCGTCCAGAATTACATAAATTTTGCTGTAATATACCTTTTTAGTTTGATTAATCTTTTAAGCCTTAATTCAGAACAAATGTATTTAAAAATTACGCAAAAATATATTGTATATATACATAGCTTTGTATAATTCATTTGTTTCATAATCCTTTTCGAAGAATTTCAATCAATAGGTTTTCCTTGTATCATAGATCTCGCTTTTGAATATATCTAAGAATCATTAATTTCCTTACTATCCTCATTGAACGTGTTTTACTGAAATATTTAATTTAAAATGTTTAAGTGGATGTTCCTGTTAATTAAATTTACTAAACCTCAATTCTTGATCGCATCATTTAAATTAAGATTCCTACGGAATTAAATAAAAGAAAAGCTAACTCAAGAGTTGCGGCAATAGAGTATTAAATACATTATTTAAATCATCTTTCTACGAATAATAAACAGTTGAATCCTATATAGAATATGATTTCATGCAAATTGTTTTATTACATTTCTTAAATTTCATCAGTGAGTTTATATCTAAATCTTATTTAAAACCTTGACAATGCGAAGTCGCTCATCTGAAAGATACTAATGGTTTTAAGTACATTTAAAGTGCCATTTAAAGTGAAGTAAGATTATAATTTAAGCATTAATTAAATTCGCGTAGAATATCCCATTAGCCTATAATTTGAAGTAAATTTTGTCTCTTGAACGAATCTAATATTTATCTAGATAATGATCAGAATAATAATCCTGTTCTAATAATCTTCATCGGTGTGTACAAATCCCAACTATACAGTTATTACTCGTTAAACAAGATTATTCATTATTTTTACTAACATTATGGCAAGGTATAGTAATTCCTTAAAAGGGTATTTTGTAAACACATTATACAGCTCACGTACACGACACCACATATTAATCTTGTGTGTAAACGGAAATTTCAAGGAATATTCATTAAATAAATTTTAGATGCATCAAATTACATTTTCAAGATAGAATAAAGGTGTTCCTAAACAATGATACGATTCTGCGTCAGTAATACGCGACATTTTTAATCCAAATTTTTGTCAGCTATTACGAAAAAAACTTTGAACTGTTCGGAATGGGAAACACATTGTATAAAAAACAGAATTTAAGGAAGTAAGGAACTTAAAAATGCAATCACCAAATGAAATTTCGAGTAAATAACGAACACTATCACCTATTGTTTTCACTCGAGAACCTTTATAGTTAAAGAAGGTACAAAACATTTTTTTCACTAATGTTCGTGTCACAAAAATAGACATTATATTGGCGAATGGCAATAAATATTTATAAACTAATTAAGTCAACTTATACGAGATTCATTGTCAGTTTTGCCGCTTTGTTCTAATATGGTTTGATTATGAAAAAAAAATTTTTTTTTGTTATGGAACAACAAAGTATTAAACACGCAGAGTTCATTTTATTGAAACTCTTCTGCAGCTTGTTGAAAGAAAGGCAATGATAAATTTAAAAACTTATAAAAGATAATTGATCGGTACAGAACAGAAAGTTGATTCGAAATTCTCTGAATAATTAATGCGCTGACATTGAAGTCATCGAACAAGTGAATATGATACAATTAGGTGGACATTCAAGAGCATTATGTTAAATACATGACGTGAGCACATTTCTTATACTTTAAAAAACAACGAGTTAAACACGCCAAAAAATTCAAGCAAAGTGCTGTTCCCTATTTTCGATTAATTTAATTTCATAAGGAAGCTTGAAATACAAAATAAAAGCATTCTTGAATCCGTCATAAATGGTTCTTATTAGAATATATATTGTAATTTACTGTGTGTTAGTATTTAATTTTTTCCCTATATTGGCCTATTGTAACTACTATTTTGGGTTCATACATGGTGGGTATTTAGTCATTTTAATGGCAGTTTCCACATTATTACAAATTGTTTCATAACTTAAAAATCATTTCTCATGAAAAATTGTTTTCAAAGAAGTTTAGCTACACGACAAAAACAAAATTATAACAATATAAGTGATTGATTTCTATATTACTCTTTTAATTCTATTTAAAACTCACTTATGTAGGATAAATGTACTGAACTGTCATCAATAAATACGAGTGATTGACCTTTAAAAGCAGATGGTCTACTTGGATATATTAGTTTGAAGCAATATAACTTACAAAAGGTATGGCAGCAGACAATGTCGTCAGACAACAACAGTCTGAAAACACATTAAATCATTTTCATATCATAGACTTTTTTAAAGCACACAGATGCATTTCTGAACAAAAAAAGCACTCGATTGTTCAGATAGTGAACATGGAAAGTAACTGGTAAGCGTTTTTTTATTATCTCTAAGCAATCAGTAACATGTCTGATTTTTACCTTCCTGTTTTCTAATTAAAAAATGTGACTTCCGATATGAGTCCTCATGTCGGGTGACTGATACTTCCTTCGAACTTCATGCTCTCGTCAACTGCCCCCGTCTTCTTAGAGGCGTCTTTTAATTAATTTCCCGCTCACTGATCGCTTCGTTTTTCCTTTTTCAGATGGCATCAACGAGGTACACGCCGAGTGTCAGCTGAAAGTGAGGCTGGTGTCAGAGGCCATGTTGTTCAACAGCGTCACGGTCAGGCTGGATGACATGACGCAGACGGCCTTCCTCTCGCCCCTCTTCGATTATTTCGTGGAAGGCGTGGCTGCCATAGTCCCTTGCCCTAAAGAGAACATTTTCATCTTCAACGTCCAGGTAAGCGAACATGGAGTGCTCAGATGAAAATTGGTAAAAGTCAATTTCCGTACAATGCGCATGCGTCCGAAACAGAACATACCCTAGTTTCTAGCCCGTAGTTGGGGATCTCGGGGGAGGTGTATATATACCATACATATATGTATGTGTATATGTCATAATAACAGAAATTATAACCCTGCAGTCGTGACAAGAGTGATATAAGGCAACTGGAGAGAATGATCTATTGGTACTAAGGGTAATGTTGGTTCCACAAATGGAGAGGCAGAAAATTCCATGACAATAGTTTATTACTTCAACAAACAAGTACTGACATCATAATGCGTGGAGGTGTTGGTTATTGGGGGGTTTGAGACGGCTCTGAGTGTTTAACGAAGAAGTAATTTGATCTTACACAGGCGATTTGAAAGGAAGAAGTTAGTGAGATGGTGTTTGATTTCAGAGGTGAAAGGGACAAGAAATATTGACCATATGGCTAGCAGTGACAAAGATTACGTGGAAAGAGAAAAGAGAGTTAAGGGACTTATCTGTGATGAGAATTGTATTTAGGGGGTTAGTTTTAGGTATCGTTTCATATATTTATGTGTGTATGCATATATGTATACAATGACAAACACCACTCACCAATCATAGTAAGCAACCAGTTGAAGCTGAAGCTATCAAGCATCTGCATTCCCTAGTTGGCTCACTGTTCTGCATTGCTGTTCACACGTTGCTGAATATCAAGGACGTAAAAAATGACATCTCCCGGATTTTCGTTATTGTTTCAGGTTTTATCGCTTATTTTTGTCACCTATTTTTCCTGAATTTTGATTTTTTTTTTAAATCAGGATTAGCTTTCATGAGCACTGCACCACTGACAGTTAAAACGTATTATTTACTAATCTGCTTTTGTTGTAGAGTAATTCCGTTCAAAATGAGCCTTTGCTAATTTTAGTCAATAATAAAATGACCATTTAATATTCATCCATGTTTGGTTATAGACCATATCTGTCCATAAGGAATCGTAAGTAGTACCAGCCAATCAGGGGCACGTTTTCAGAAAATAATTTCGGGGTGACACAAGTTTCTTTTTTCATGCTTTAATATTCCAAGGGAATTGTCGTAATTTTCAATGGTCATTATATTTAAAGATTTTTTATCATGCTTTCAGTCATGTCTAGTGGAAATTACGTGCAGATTAGTAAAATTTCTACGCTGACCCACACCTGCTGTAGCACGTATTTTTAACTGGTTTTTAACACAAAAATATTTCGGAAAGGGCTTGAGCTCCTTGTAATCTCTGACGTCTCTGGACATTTCATTTTTTATTTACCCATTGATTTGGTTATAGACTAAATCCTGCCCAAAATGATGAACTGGCAAAATGCAATGCTGGTCAACATGTTATTTGCCTATATGCTTTGATTGTAAAGCAAATTCTCTCCCAAATGAACAGTTGATGAAACGTAGTACTGGTCAATTTATTGTTTGTCATACTTTGATTGTATAGTAAATAGTGTCTTGAGCAGTGGTATGAAATGTGATGCTTGTCAATTACTATATTATTTGTCTGCATGTAATGTGAAATACATCTGCATTTTTGCTGCCAAATAGTTTTGCAGTTCCTCGAAATTTAATTTTATTATATCATAATGAAGGTTTTAGCTAATGTACTAGTGTGTGAAAAGATACTTACCATTCGTTTTCAAGAAAACACTGAACATGTTGACAGCTAAACCGTAAATTAAAACTTGAGAGGGCTGTTTAAAATGAGCAATCAGCTGTATAATTAATGAACTTTGTATAGAAAGTATGCACCACTGATTTATCTACATAATTTATACGAAGACATTCCTATTCAATGAACCATTAATAATAATGCATAATTTTATCTATCTGTAGACGTTATGTGAATATTAAAAGATGTTATCTCAAATATTTAAAATTACAAACCTTATAGAATCAAGTACCTACAGAGAATGTGAATCAATTCTAATGAATGCATCGTATCAATTGTTAGATTCACAGATGTAATTGCAATCCTTAATCAAGTACCGTTAGTTCCAGAATAGTAATTTTATCTCTTATATAATTGCGATTTCAAGAACCGTTGGAATAACGGAATAACCCATCGTTAGATACTAATAACGGTTAAACGCAATAGAGCCTTCTAGTTTTCAACGAATCCTGAGTTAATCAGGCATCTGGAACCCCCTCTGAAGGATTTTGTAACCCTATTCTGACCTTAAATGTTAATAACTCGACCTCTCGTTGCATCATGTTTGACAATATATATTCACTGATTTAATTACTTTAACGTTTAGTGAATGTGCTATTGACTTAGTTTAAATGTTGAAGTAAAATATCTCTTCCATAGAGATTTGGGATAATACTTAAACATGGCATTCTCCTGAAATAAGAATTAGTCATTAAATTGAGAATTACTTTTGAAATTATGGATCTATTTTCCATGCTGGCTTTATTATAAAAGGGAAACTGGTACTGGAGGTAAATTTCGATTAATTTTATCATTAGTCACTCATTTACTTAATAAACTACAAAATTTGAAAGGGTAATATATTAATATTTACTTTAAGTTAACGGATTTAAATAAATTAGGATTTACATTTAAAAATATCTGGCTTCAGTTTACTGTTAATTTATAAAAACAGAATTTTCTTACATGTTCTGTGCTAATCATAACATTTGACGAGAGTTCAAAGTAAAAGAATTCTCCTTAAAATATACTTGCAGTCAATCTACATTGTTCCTGCAGTTTGGTCAGTTCTGACCCTTGCGCCAGGCCAAGTTCACCTAACCAACAGTACTTTTGAATAAGTCAAGATATTAAAAATATATAATATTCTGATACTTTAAGGGAAAGGGATACACACCTAGTTTCTTCTACATTAAAAAAGCATGGAGTTTGATGACATCTAGCGGTTTATGAAACAAACATTTACCAATGATGTTAATTCGTATAGTAAAGCTTGGATTTTTTTTCCGAGAAGTTGTATCATTTCGTACTTTTCATCTAATTTTAGTGCAATGAAGTTAATTTTTATAAACTTAAATTTTCTAATGATTTTTATGGCACAAGGATCATTTTTTCAAGCTGGGCCAAAAACTAGCCATATAACGTCAAATAATGAACACACACGAGGAAAGTTTTACTCACAGAAGAAATACACTCAGGTAGATACAAAAATTTAGAAGCGTCACCTAGAACTCAAAGTGGGTTGCGTAGTGGACAAACTCACTAAATTTTAGTGAAAAGGGGTGTTATATTATGATATATTTGAAGTGAAAATAATAAGCACATTTCTCTAATCTGAAATACGTATATATAAAATAGAAATAATTCTGCCTAAGATACATTTTCTATTTCAGTCGAGTTATAATTTGAATAGGGAAAGCAACGGTAGACTTATTGACTGTAGACTTGTCGAGCAAACTCGAGCAAAGCTGTGCTTCTGAAACTAAATTCACCCCTAATAGTTTGTGCCACGTGTTCCAATGTTCAGTTTCCAGGGATAGATTTTCGAGACATCTCGCTTGAGCTGTGATTGATAAGCTGTTATTCTTCTTTTAAAACTTTTTTGGAAAACAGGCCATTAAAGTGTCATCAAACTGTGAGAAAGGTTTTATCGGTGAAAGTGCCTCTTTTGAAGGCCCCTGCTTGTCTTTTCCAGATTTATCATCTGCATTCAGACATTGTGCCGTGACACAAATCGTTACGACGGTTGCGTCTTTTTATTCGCTCTTTCGCGCAAAAAATATATAAAAGATTATACGTATGAAATGAAAGTGTTCTTTTTTCCATTTTCAATTTTTGATCCGATTTTAAAGCATTCAAATAGAATTTCCTTTTTAAGGCAATTCTTATTTCTTCGAATTTTATTTTCTAGTCTCTTATTTTTTTAATAGGAAGAAGTTGAAAGACAAGTTCTATCTTTATCTTGAGGCTGCTTTTATATACATTGGAATTGTTGGCTTAGAATGAACAAGAAGCTTTTAGCTTCGTACGTTAGTAATCTCCTGTAAGCGATTCTATTCGTTTTAGGTATTAATAATTGAGATTTCGTTTCAGAGAGTAATAGCTTGTTATAAAATTCTAGATGAGTTAAAAAAAATTTAAGTAAACTTTGGTTGTGTTTCAAACCATTTATACGTGGTGATTGAAAGAGGAGAAACGTAGCAGAAAGAAAAATTTGAATGTCTTTATTGATTTTTGATAGTATCACATAGAATTCATCGCTAAACCATTAATACCTTTTGCAAATATTTACATTTCCCATGGCTCATTTCCTTTTTACTAGTTATTAATTTATTTGCTTGCTTTTGGTTTACATTCGAGATAAACAGGAACATCAGCTGCAAAAATCACTACCATTTTTCAAAATACTTAGTAATTTTGCGCTTGTCATTTTTTTACTCAAATAAGTTCCTAGAAATCAAGAGAATGTTTGCATGGAAGACCTTGTATATAAAATGTAGTTTATATTTAGGGAGTAAAGTTGCATCTATAAACTCTGTTAAATGCATTTAGGCACCATTCGGTGTCACAGAGGTACCATTAGGATCCATAGACGTATCCCATGATCACTTTTGTCACTTAAACAGGGTTCCCACGGGCATTAGTCTTAAGAAGGCTGGATTTATCATTTCAGATTTCAAGGACCCTTGAAAAGACTTAACACTCACTGAGAGCCCTTAATTTTTTTTATTAAAGGCCTTAATTTTACAAGAACACGTTTTATTTCACCTGTTTCCAAAATCTAAGGTCAATGAAACTTGTCCACGGTCAAGTATCATCAAAAACTGATGGCATAATTATAGGTTAGCTCAAATTTGTTTTTAAAACTGGGTCAGTGTGGCCCAAACCTGTCACTCGTGAAAATCTAATCACCTGCGGATTAATCTATTGCGATCTGTGAAATGTAGCCTTAGAAAATGAAAAATAGTCTTTAAAATGCTCTGATTTTTCTTTTGGCTTGAAGAACCCTGTATTTAATTTATTGCTTCAGCTGAATCTAATTACTACTTTGTGCGTAAGATCATTATGATCTACATATTTTGTGTTTGTGAATGACGATCAGTTCTGTTCTGTTAAGGATATAATACATTATACATTTTATGCTTTATTTTTTCTAGGATGATACTGATGTTGAGGCGAAAATTCTCAATGTAAGTTTCTCTGTACGACGTCCGGATTCCCGAGATCCTGATGACTACTATCCTCCCCATTACCTCCAGGAAAGAGTTTATTTGAATCGTGCAATTCTCGCTAGGCTGGCAAATGTCCAGGTATGAATTTTGTTGAATCATTTGTCTTCAACTATGTATTCAAGAATGCGAGTTAAAAAATAAAGTTTGTATAGGTGGTAACCTGATATCCTGCGTTCAATTTTAAGGCATCAAAGTTAAAACATGTAGTCTACATCTACCTTATAGGCCCTAATCTGTAGAAAAAGGTGATCGTAGTGCTTCAAACCAAAAGCAAGGGTTCAGAGAATTTAAGAATAAGATTAATTTTTATTATGAGGTCGAGCACCTATCAAGACAATTTTGAAGACCAGATGATAATCTTACCTAACCAGTTTTATTATAAAATTTACAACCAGATAAAATATAATGTGTATAGCCCTATGTAAAATGTAAGGTATGTAAAAACGCATTTATACGAGTGTACCGCACAAATTTTGTTCAAGAATCTATACATAACATCTTTTCACACGTAACAGGAAATTTAATTTTCCGAATAAGAGAAAAATATTAAATAAGTCTGGGAATAAAATATATTACATTTTATTCACGTTGTTTATATCACAATTATCATTGAACGAATTTTTTGAAAAATTTTGTTGATGTTTAGTCTACTTATTTTAATGGTTTCATTATTTTTTGTTCCATTACCTTGTTTTGTTACTAAACGTACAAAGTGTTTTTGCGTATTCAAACATGTACCGAATCGAAGGAGACAATCTAAAACATGGTTCACTTTAACAGTTCTAAACCTTACATCGATGCGTGAAATTCCATGCTTTGACTGAGAAAAGTAATTTTCTTGCACTTCTAATGTTAAAAGCACCTTAAAATGTTATGCAATATGCAAAATCTTCATTGTGAAGAAATAAACTTCTGTGTTTTTCAACAGGTACTACCTTTCGACGACAACCTTTGCGTACGAGAGCCTTGTGTCAATTTCGAAGAGTGTCTGTCTGTACTGAAGTTTGGCAACGCTTCCGGATTCATTTCCTCAGATACCTTGCTCTTTAGACCTATTTACCCTGTCAATACTTTCGCCTGTAGATGTCCCCAAGGATTCACTGGTAAGTAGTAGATCGTGTAGTTTCGTGAAAAACGCCCGAAATAAATCTATCGCTCCCCACGGGTAATTGAGAAAAGAGTAACTTCCATTTGGGGAATAAGAGGGATTGTGACTTAAATGTCAGAATACATGAATGCCAAAATGAGTTTGTATCTGCTCCTCTTTCGTATTTTGTGATATGCTGCTTCGGTTAATACAATTGAATGGGTGGCGGGAAAAACGTTGTATGTTGGATTTTCAAAAAGTTTTTCAGTAGAAGAACGTTGAGTGTAATCTAGAGAACGAAACCAACACTGTTAGTTCGTTTTCGGATCCAGATAATGCGGAAGTTGGCGTTGAACTTCTAACACCCTGTTGACAAGTTGTGGAAAAACGTTGAATGTTGCAAACCTGCTTGGTTGGCTATAGCTATGTCTGATTACCTCATGAATGAAGTTCATAAAGCTTTCTATTTGAACCTG